>CM058042.1:54335011-54935011 GCA_030169165.1 Centaurea solstitialis | reverse complement strand
ACACGGGTCGGCCCCCACAACTCATCAAGGGCATGTGGTTCCCTTTTACACACACTATTACGCATATATAAACACATAACAACGCAAAACATATATAGTGTAACTCACCTGAATAACCAAGAGCTAATCGGAAACTGGAAACTTGAACTCGTAAACGAAAAGGTCAATAATTCAACCTACAAAAACTTACGTCTAATTACTCGAGTGCCTGATAAGAAAATACATACGCCAGTTCGCTCTTTGAATTAACCACAAGTCACTAAAGTATCATGGCTCCCAAACCCCCTTTTTTTTATTTGCGATCCTAGCCATGCATTCCGTCACTAATAACCTTATATAGTATTATTTTTGACACTTAAAAAAAATCCATGCATTAGAGCATCCTTTGACATATAACATTTACCTTTAATGTCATCAACACCATAAATCGTCTACTGCTTCTCTTTCTTCTTCTTTTTTTCTTTTTAATACCAAACATGCTCATTGAAAACTTGTTTTCTGATAACACAGACTACTAATATTTCTTACTAAAACAAGCATGGCTTAAGACTATACTCCTTTAATCTTTAAATATTAAGACGCCATAATCATAAAAACCATATAACCACTATATATGACAAACTTAAATAAAAGGAGATCCAACTTCGACCAAACTTAAATAAACCGATAACTTACTTGGCCAAAGAAGAAAGACGATGGATACACGATTAAACAAGGATGCTACGAAGAACCGAAACTCAAAACTACGTCAGCGTGCCGGTGATTGTCGGCAATTTGGTTACGGCAGCAGACCAACAGCCGTGGATACTTGCACTTAACAGCGAACGTACTTCTTAGAGAAAGCATTCGCCGGTGTCGACGTTCAGGCGAACAGGACTATTGCGACGAAGGTGTAATCAATGGTGTGTGGTTGATCGACGGCAAAGGGGGGGGGGGTTTGTCGACTGAAAAACTAGTGAAGAGGAAGAGAGAGTAGGCTAGGGTTTTTATTCTAATTGTTTTTCTTAATATCGATGTAGATAGCGACGCAAATAAGTTGCTACGTGGAGTTTACATTAAGATTTCCCATAATTGGGTTTATGATGCGGTAATTATCGTATATAAAAAGCGTAACAAGTTTTAACCTCTAATGCCTAGCCACCGTCTTACCACATATACAGGCAAGCGTACCTGATCGTGAGTAATATAGTGTAGGAAAGTCCAGGTATCGTATCTACCACTGGGAACGGTCAAGTTATTGTAGACTAAAGCCTTAATCGGTTTAATTAATCTAAAAGGGGGGTTTTGTATGAAAAAGGTTTTAATACTGGAAAAGACAATTAACTAAGTAAAAACTAAGAAAGCGATTAAAATAATAATTGAATTTATAATAATGGAAAAACAGCAGTACTTATCATGATAATACGAATCCCCAATATGGATGATATGGATAAATCGAAGGTTTGGTTGTTTTGACTATTGTAGGAATTTAAGTCTGGGACACCCTAACATGTGCAATTTATGGCTATGAACTAGGATATGGTCCTCCTAATTCTAATCCTAAATCGTTTGGTCCACAATTCAGAATCAGTAAACCCTTCCCAATCAGTATTGCAATGGCTCTTTTACTATCGGTCACTTATTGGTCAAAGTAACCCCTTAACATAACTCTATGGTCCAAGTCAAGCTAAGGTAGGTTGATTATCCTTTCGGAGTCTATCTGTTTTTGGTCTAACAAATACACCCAACCAAGTGATTTCAAATCGCCACAACAACAATAATCAAGAAAGAACCATAAACGACATTCAATCAATCAAAAACAAACCAATAAACATTAATTGCAAATTATCATCCACAAAGGTTCATCTATCATGACAAGCACTACTAATAGACTACTCACTCATAATGAAAACAAAAACATAAACAAGAGTAGACATCGACATGATACCGACAGTACAACGATAGATGATCAGAGATCGACTTCCGCAGCGTATCGGCACCTTCCGTACTCTCACTCTCGTTCCCCTCGTGTATCGCACTTCAAAACTCATGTCCAAAACTGAAGGAGGAGGCTGATATTTAAAGAAAAACGACCAGGCGCCATCTGGCGATCGCCAAACTGCTCACTTGGCGACGCCAAACACTTAATTAAACCCTAATCTTCACTTCAGTCGCACTTGGCGGCGCCAAATATGGGACTTCGCGATCGCCAAGTGTCTTCTGTGTTGACTTTGTGCATTTTTCACGTTTTTCTCGCCTTTTTTCGTACTTTTCCGTTCCACGGCCTCCAAATCCTTCACAATCAATAAAAAGCTCAATTAGTGCATGAAATGATCATAAACGGGTGAGAAATGGGGTAAAGTCATACGATTACGCGCAACCAAAACATGTATAATTTTGGTGTTATCAGTTTAAACATTCTAGATTTCAGAAAACCCCCCTCAACTCTTTACAAATTTAATAATCCACCACTTTCTAATATAAAATCTACTCCTAATTCTCTTCCAAAAAAAAGAAAAGAAACTCTTTTCCTTTTTATAAAAAAAAACACGAACGGGGCATTACAACTCTCCCCCACTTACATGGATTTCGTCCTCGAAATTCAATCTATAACAATTCGAGGTAGTTCTTCCGCATTTCCGCTTTTGGTTCCCAAGTCCATTCTGAGCCCTTCTTATGCTGCCACTTAACCTTGTTCCGTAGCCTCTTCATTTTCCTTTCTAGCACGGCTACCGGTCTCTCTACATAGTTCAAACTACCCTTGTCTACCTGGATGTCGTCTAACGGCACATGAGCGGTCTCGTCCGCGAGGCATTTCCGTAATTGAGATACATGAAACGTGTCATGTATTTGACCGAGGACTTCCGGTAATTCTAGACGATATGCCACCTTCCCAATGCAAGTAAGAACTGCAAACGATCCTAAATGTCGAGGCCCACGCTTGCCGCCCTTCCCAACACGAATCACCCCCTTCCAAGGTGAGACCTTCAACAGAGCACGGTCACCCACCTGGAACTCTAAGTCTGCTCTTCGCCTATCCGCATAACTCTTCTATCTACTTTGGGCCGTTTGTACACGCTCCTAATTCGCTGTATGTTCTCGGTGGTCTTCTGTACCACCTCCGCGCTCCTGAGAACACGCCGTCCCACTTCGCCCCAACAGATCGGGGTTTGCCATCTCCTCTATAAGCATCTCATACAATTGCATCCCCAAGCTCGGATGACAACTGTTGTTATACGAAAACTCGTCTAGCGGCAAGTACGCATCTCAACTACCTCCAAAATCAAGAACACCCGCTCGAAGCATCTCTTCCAATGTCTGAAAAGTACGCTCGCCTTGCCCATCTACCTACGGATGAAAGGCGATCCTGGAACTCTAAGTCTGCTCTTCGCCTATCCGCATAACTCTTCTATCTACTTTGGGCCGTTTGTACACGCTCCTAATTCGCTGTATGTTCTCGGTGGTCTTCTGTACCACCTCCGCGCTCCTGAGAACACGCCGTCCCACTTCGCCCCAACAGATCGGGGTTTGCCATCTCCTCTATAAGCATCTCATACAATTGCATCCCCAAGCTCGGATGACAACTGTTGTTATACGAAAACTCGTCTAGCGGCAAGTACGCATCTCAACTACCTCCAAAATCAAGAACACCCGCTCGAAGCATCTCTTCCAATGTCTGAAAAGTACGCTCGCCTTGCCCATCTACCTACGGATGAAAGGCGATATTCAAATGAAGCTTGGTACTTAAATCGCCACGTCATAAACACAATAACTATTATTATGAGCTTTCAGCCATAAGCCAACTAACTTACTTCGAATGTCACTTCCTGTCAACACTAATCCATCCACCTTCTTACACTACACCCAAACTCAGTCTAACATGTGGCATGAAAGCATCACAGAAGACTTTCACGCCTCCATTTCTCTCAAGAAGGTTAATACTACAATTCCTAAAGGGTGCAACACTAACCTCATCATCAGTTAATACACAAATTGTCATAGGGTCAATGTAACCCTTACCCTATTCTATCTCTATCAGATCGGTGTCAACACCCCTTCAATATCTATTACACCACTACATACACCCATTCATTTAGCCCCAAATACCCAATCCCGACAGTCCCTACTTGACCCTCGAAGCCTACGGGTGTAACCACCAGTGTAGGAAACACAAGAATCAAGTAAAGATTAGCCTGGACAACAAGCTCGAGTCCTTCGTGCACTTAATGCGCCTCACTATTATCACACCTTCTCTTATCTCCGACTCTAACACCTCAACACATACAGTTACATTCACTTTTCCATTTCCAAACCCAATTCAACAATAATTCCGAACAAACAAGTGTTCGTTCCATGATTTATTACCATATCATTAACCAATGAAAACGTTCACCGATCTATCAAGCATCGGCCTATAGACCCGGTTCATCAAATCCACCCATGCAACTAGCAGAAGCGAGGGCGAAAGGCGTCACTAGAAACTCATAGTGCTTGTGTCTAGTTCTGAATGTTGTCTTATGGATGTCTTCCTCCTTCACCTTAAGCTGGTGATAACCCGAACGAAGATCAATCTTCGAATACCAAGCCGCTCCTTATAACTGATCCAACACGCCACCAATTTTAGGCAATGGATACCCATCCTTGATAGTAACCTTGTTGAGTTCCTGGTAGTCACCACACATGCGATGACTCATGTCCTTTTTCTTTACGAACCGAAAATGGCACACCCCAAGGCTAGTTGCTCGGGCGAATGAATCCTTCATCCAAATGCTCCTATAGCTAACTCACTACCTCTTGGAGCTTAGTGGAGTCAAACGACAGGGGTCCTCGCAACTGGTGCTGATTCGAGCATCAATTCAAACCCAACCTTAACCCGTGCACCCACGCGGTAGGTACCGTCTCATCATCACAACCGAACAGAACGCCATCTTGGTTTGCTCTCTTTCGCCGTACACGACCAACTATCCCCCACTTGGGCCTTGGATACGAACCAACTGGCCCGCACAATCCACAATCGCTTAGTTCCGACTCAACCAATCCATATGAATCCTTACATTAATTTCTTTCATGGAGATTGGTAAGAGATTGATTCTGGAACTCGACTTTGAAGATTTCTATGGTGTACTCCTTGTAGATATTCTCTACCTCCTGGATCTTCTCGGCTATAAACTCTATAACGACAAGCATTGCTCTCTAAGCAGCCACTTACAGTAACCTCCGGTTGAGGATGTTAACCCATCCAAAACACGGCTCTAAGCTCCTATTATCCTTATCGATTCTTCCAAGAAGGATTAACAACTACATTCAAATCCAATACTGGCGTAGGAGCGTCTTCCGCTCCTGGTATCCACCACGTAGACCATCACCGGTCTTTCTTTCCCTTAAATAAGGCATGTGGAAACGCTTCTACGTCAACATAGCTGCGTCTTCGATCCCGCCTATGTTGCAGACCTTGGCTTCCAGATTCCTAGCTGCTAGAGTTGTCTCGATCTTTGGGTCTACCATCCAAAAAACATCTCTCTCCAACTAGAGAGACTATCGTAACCACGACTGCTGGAGTGTCTCTCCAACCTTAAACATAAACATCCCTCCTTAAGTCAGGGTTTACTATCTCTAGGGAAACCCGCTTCTATCAACCACCAAAAACTAAATCGAACAATATATACTCCTAGTACCATGTCATACGACATGCACTAAACACATTCTCAACCGTACTACTCTAGGATCATCATCAACTAACTAAGTGTTTTAACGAGCAAACTGCTCTCCAAACCATCTCTATAGGCTAACTAACCTATAGTGAAACCATACCACACAACCCAACTCTCTCCAGATTCCCAGGATTCCCTATAATTCTAACAAGATCCAATATGTACCGGCGTTCATGTTAGTACAGAGTCTGTACTATTACAAACAAACCAGAAAGTTCTCCACAAAATTCCCGCACAACGATACGGATTTGGTCTTAACTGCACCACTAGGCATCCTGATGCACTGAAGAGTCAACTAATCTACTGGGTGTAAATATGCATCTAATCAATTCTCAGGAGTTGAGTGCTCTTAAAGTCACCATTCTGAACGTTTAACAAAGTAATTTAGGAACAATACTACTTGAGGTCATTCCACTATCCACATCTAGAGTGTCTTACTACACCCTCCTTTAGTCATAACTAGAGCTCATGTAGGTGCTTAACACTAGTCATTAGTGCACATGCAATCCTAAAGACTAAATCATGAACACAAAACAAGCATAGTTTGACCTCATAGTCACACCAACCATTTATATATCTAACAGATTCTTGACTGTCGTCCATTTATTGAGATTCCTAAGACTTAACCAAATCCAAACCCATACAAACATTTATAGTAGTACTATTATTTGGGCCCGCACTACTATAACCGTTCCCAAATGATAGCCGGTTTGGGATCACTCGACAACAATCAAACGAGAACATGCCTAATGACCCTTCCCCGACGTATCACAGTACAAGCTTGGTTTTGGTACCATCCTCAATCAATCCCAATCCAAGGACTAAGTAGGTAGTACAATAAACCACAATCAATTCATTAAATACATAACACATATCATGCTCGAAAGCTTAGCACATGCTCTATCATACAAGTCTAGTGTTCCAAACACTTAGCATAATAATGGCATAGCAGGATAAAATAAAAGTGTTGCTCACCCCCGTCTTGAAGCTCCAGCCGACAGTTCCAACTATTTTACTATTTCTTTTTCTAAAAATCTCCTAGTTTAAGTCCAACCACACACACACTTGCGAGTGTATATGTTGATTCTCTTAAACTCAGGCTCTGATACCAAGTTGTAACACCACATCTCAAAAATAATTAATTTGATAAAGAATTTCCAAAATTCGATATTAAAGCCAAACTCCACAACTTAATAGGAAAACAAAACTAATCAGTGTACGAATAACACACGTAAAACCATGTCACCGAATTCAAACTTTTAGAGAGAACTAATAAAAAGTTTAACAAAGTTTTAAGTCTTTCAAAACGCGGGAACTGTCTTCAAGCATCGGAGTCAAGCCGGAGCCTTTCCTGATCCTTACCCAAACTACTACCTGAAAAAGGGAGACAACTAAAAGAGTAAGCGAAAACGCTTAGTGAGCTGACACTATACACATCTCACATCATCACATGGTTACATACCATAACAGGTGCCAAACACAATCAACAACAATCACATCATAACATGTCAACAATCAATAGACTCAACATACACCCGACTCTCATGAGATCGATATAAATCTCCCGTCAGTTTAGACACGGGTCGGCCCCCACAACTCATCAAGGGCATGTGGTTCCCTTTTACACACACTATTACGAATATATAAAACACATAACAACGCAAAACATATATAGTGTAACTCACCTGAATAACCAAGAGCTAATCGGAAACTGGAAACTTGAACTCGTAAACGAAACGGTCAATAACTCAACCTACAAAAACTTACGTCTAATTACTCGAGTGCCTGATAAGAAAATACATACGCCGGTTCGCTCTTTGAATTAACCACAAGTCACTAAAGTATCATGGCTCCCATACCACCTTTTTTTTATTTGCGATCCTAGCCATGCATTCCGTCACTAATAACCTTATATATTATTATTTTTGACACTTAAAAAAAATCCATGCATTAGAGCATCCTTTGACATATAACATTTACCTTTAATGTCATCAACACTATAAATCGTCTACTGCTTCTCTTTCTTCTTCTTCTTTTTTTTCTTTTTAACACCAAACATGCTCATTGAAAACTTGTTTTCTGATAACACAGACTACTAATATTTCTTACTAAAACAAGCATGGCTTAAGACTATACTCCTTTAATCTTTAAATATTAAGACGCCATAATCATAAAAACCATATAACCACAATATATGACAAACTTAAATAAAAGGAGATTCCCAACTTCGACCAAACTTAAATAAACCGATAACTTACTTGGCCAAAGAAGAAAGACGATGGATACACGATTAAACAAGGATGCTACGAAGAACCGAAACTCAAAACTACGTCAGCGTGCCGGTGATTGTCGGCAATTTGGTTATGGCAGCGGACCAACAGCCGCGGATACTCGCACTTAACAGCGAACGTACTTCTTAGAGAAAGCATCGCCGGTGTCGACGTTCAGGGAACAGGACTATTGCGACGAAGGTGTAATAAATGGTGTGTGGTTGATCGACGGCAAAGGGGGGGGGGTGTTTGTCGACTGAAAAACTAATGAAGAGGAAGAGAGAGTAGGCTAGGGTTTTTATTCTAATTGTTTTTCTTAATATCGATGTAGCTAGCGACGCAAATAAGTTGCTACGTGGAGTTTACATTAAGATTTCCCATAATTGGGTTTAAGTATTCAAGATTTTAGAAAACCCCCCTCAACTCTTTACAAATTTAATAATCCACCACTTTCTAATATAAAATCTACTCCTAATTCTATTCCAAAAAAAAAAGAAACTCTTTTCCTTTATATATAAAAAAACACGAACGGGGCGTTACAATCCACATTGACTGATAATGCTATTCTACTTGGGAGATGAGGGATACATACACTTAAGGCTTGAGCAAATACCTGAGGATGAATAGGCATATTCGTGGATGGCACTTTGGTGGTGGTGTAAACTTTCTTGGAATGGGTCGCATCTTCATTTTGTATGCGAAGAGGAATAGGCTCACTCAACGGTGTGGCAGATGTTACCGATTTATTAATAATGGCCTATTAAGAAAAAATGGTAATGTTAGTAAACACGATGTGTATAAAAAAATCTTATTGTAATCTAACATAAAAAGTAAAACATATATATATATATATATACCTGTCGCAATTTCACATAACGTATCTCCCATTGAATGAAGTTCCCGATAGCTTGACCTAGCTTTTGGACATTAGAATCTGGCATAGGCACCGGGAGGTCATACTCTTCACATCCATCCATAACCATATCGATCTGAACCTTCATGAACCCTTCCTCCAAGTGACGACCATGAATAATATTAACGATAAAGGAAAGGCCAACCCCTTAGCAACTAATAATTTGGATGCCCCGCACCGAAAAAGCAAATCACAGCTTGTAGCATCCTACAAACGAAACACAAACATAATAATTTAAGAACATATCCTTTTAAACTTTTTAAAAACATAAACACTTGAATTTTACAACTCACCTGCATGGATTCAATTAGTGGGTCACAAGAGACTGAGCCAACACTGCTCTGGTTGACCCCTGGGCTATCTGCAAAGTTGCCCTTAAATCTAGAGAAGCGTTCTGAATGTCATTTTACCTGCTGCTCCAAGTTCTCATGTCGTACCTTCAACTCCTTGTATGTTTCTTTCTTGGTACGCTTTCTCTTTTTATTCTCAATGCTTAGGCCCACACGCAGACCTACATTGTGACCCACACCCCTTGTGCGACCTAGGTGTTCAGGTCCCAACACCGCTGCCAAGGGATCAACTGCTACATCAGGGTCCCAATCTCCGTGAGAGAATTGTTTGTCTTTTTCGATCTATCATGTTAAATGATAAACAATTCACATAAGTAATTAAGGATAATAAATCCATAAGCAAATTTAAAATAAAGACATATACATAGCTTACAAGATCTTCTGCTATGGGCTTCATCTTATCCAGTAAGATAAATTCATTAGGGCCTGATTTTAGCGTTCTTGCCAATATAAACTCACGTGTCCTCTTACTGTACATGTTGTGTATATCGGGCAATACACCTTGATCCTTATACTTTGCCCATGAATCTTGCTTCCCTAGATACCCACGTGATCCTAAGTGGTACGGTTTATCATTCATCTTAGCATGCTCATTATTTGTTTTGCTTAGTGCCTTGGCATAACGAAAATAACAAAATTAAGAACATATAAATTGATATCAACACTAAAAATAGAAAGCTTCTATAGTAGAACTCATTCAGGAGGGCTAATAAGATTGTTATTATACCTGGAATTCTGGCATCGATTTTTCTTTAATGAATTTAGCCCATGTATCCGGACATATAAATGAATACTTTTTAATGGTGTTTTGTTCTTGTTCTTATATTGATTTACAAGCTTGGACCTAAAGCTTCTCAATGATCCACTTGCAATCGACATCGTCGCTTGCTTCGCACTGTCATATTCCAAATTCCACTTTTGCTATTTGATTAAAAATAAAGTTAGCAAGCGATTAAAAATATGTAATATCTTATAAGATAACAGTACCGGTTAAATATAATGTATTGTATACCTTAATAGCCGCCCAAAATCGAGCCTTCTCATCTTTATCAATGTATCGCCAATCCGATTCAACTATTGAAAACTTCGTCATTGCTTCCAATCCTACCCAATTAGCATAGTTTGCTGAATAAGTACCCATTGGCCGATTAGTTTTGGGATAAAATTGAACTCTACATGGTTTTGTAGAGTCCCTTATTTTTTTCATTGATGTCGTCCCTCGGGTTTGGGTTGACCTTTGCGTGTTGCACGGTTCTTCGTTGCATGAGATGTTTTTTGCAACAATAAGAAAGATCAGATGACATATATAAAGAAATGTAAATACTCTTTCTTTTTTGATCGGAGCAGTTTAGACATGTTTGGGTCTGTTTGGACAGGTTTGGGGGAAATGCTGTTTGGACAACAGTGCTGTTTGGACAACAATGCTGTTTGGACAGGTTTGGGGATGTTTGGATAGCAGGGTTGTTTGGTTGAATTTGTGGTCAAGTATTGGCGTTTTTGTTGTTGATACTTGTTTTGGTATTCGGTTTATAGAAGTCTTGGTTGCCGTTCAAAAAAAATAAATTAACTTCTATGAGCTAATTGGAATAAAATAAATAATTGGAAAAGTCATATAACATATAACCAGATAGATTTTTAGAAGGGGCAGAGTCAAGATTTGTATGACGGTGGTTCTTTTGTTTCAACCATTTTTTTCCTAAAAATCACCAATGACTTTTAAAACGTGAATACTGCAAATCAATATACAAAGAAACGACAATACTAAAATTCAATATACAAACCAAATACAAAAATCTCAACACACCAAATTGGCTTACTTGCTTACATAGTTTATTCTCATGATCAAGCATTGGTTCAAATACAAAAATCAAACACTTCAATTATAGCTTCATAGCCAAACACAGTAAACAAACCATATATAAAGCTAATAAAAACATATAGATCCTAAAATATAAACTAAATATAAAAATCTGTACACCCAGACTTGCATAAACATATGTTTCATCACCACCACCATCAAAATAAGCTTCATCACCACCAACAAAATAGGTCAACACCTTATTCACTATGCATTTACCCAAACTAATGAGAAAATTATGAAAGTTGTAAAACGACATACATATTCGCACACACACACCACACACACACATATATATATATATGGTTGACTTCAGTCCACAAGACAAATAACTATCCTTTATTACACGCAATTTTTCTTAGATTGAGGATTAACTAGGGACAAAGCCTCATATACCCTTCAATAAAAAGATGAAATTCAAAAATAGGGTTTTAGAAAGTATACCTGGAATTGCAAATGCAATCCTAATTACTTCGTCATCAGAGATGTGATCAGAATCGTCGGAATCGTCAATAGAGATATCAGCTTCGTCACGGTCAGTCATTACCGGATAAGAACAGTAGTCGAGATGGAGAATTCAGAACCCTAACCTGTAAATTTGGGGATTTTGGGAATGGAACGAACCAAGATGGAGAATGATGATGCGAAAAGTAGAAGAGGTCGCCGGTGGTAAGAGGTCGCCGACGATGATGGGAAGTACATCTCAAGTTGACATAGAGTCATGATAATATCTTGTTGCCATAAATCCAACACCTCTGGATCGATCACTTTCGAATGAATCATGTTAAAGAACAATTAAAGCTTTGTAATCGTGTGTCGGATGCGATCAGGTAGTATACCACGAATTGCAATTGGAATCATATGTGTCATCAAAACATGACAATCATGTGACTTCATACCAAGTAATTTTAAGTCTTTCATCGACACTAACTTCTTAATGTTTGCATAATGTCCAGATGAGACTTTGATACCATGCAGGCATTGACAAAATCTAGTCTTCTTAACCTTTGACAATGTATAGCAAGCAGGTGGCAAGTATGTGCGTTTTCCATTATCAACAGGAGCAAGCTCTGATCGGATCCCCATCTCCACCATGTCTTTTCGAACTTTCACCCCTTCTTTTGATTTACCTGGAATATTTAAAAGTAGACCTATCAAGCTGTCACAAACATTTTTCTCAATATGCATTACATTAAGACAATGTCGAACATTCAAATACTCCCAGTATGGTAGATCCCAGAAAATAGACTTATTCTTCCAAATATTTTTAGGAGGAGTTGGACAACCTTTTCCGAACACAATGTCTAGATGTTTAACTCGAAAATATACAGTTCTTCCATTCGACGGCTGTCTTGCTAATCTATGCTCGGTTTTTCCATCAAACAATGACTTCAGCTTACGGTAAGGGTGACTCTTCGAAAGAGACCTTCGATGTCCCATGTACACATGTTTCCCACAATTTTTCAACCTTAGGTGGCGTTTGGTTCACCGAATCTGATGGAATCTGGTGGATTGGAATGTCTCAATTCCTTTGACTAGCTTCCATTCCCTTGTTTAGCTCACAATTTTTGTTGGAATGGAATGTTTGAATTCCGTTAAATTCCATGAATGAGGGATTTTATCATTCCATGGGATATACAAGGTATTTTAAAGGAATGGAATTTGATTTTTTAATAATACCAAAACTACCCTTGCCAAAATATTTAACCCTAATATGATAAAAGCAGCCGACACTTTTCATCCTCTTCTCCATCTACTGTATCGTCTTCTCCATTTGCTACATCCTCTTCTCCAATAGGTATGAACGTCCCTTTCTATCGTCTTCTCCAATTTCTTTATAGGTTTCGATTTCTGGTATGATTAGACGATTTTTGAATGGGTTTCGATTTTGCTATTTGTATATGGGTTTTTAATGGGTTCTGATTTTGCTATGTTATAATATCTACATTTGTATCTGGGTTTCGATTTTTGTTACTGGGTTTTGATTTCTGGTTTCAAGTTTTGCATCTGGGTTTCGATTTCTATATTTGTTTATGGGTTTATAAACGTGGTTACTGTATGTCTACATGAATATGGATGAAAACGTCAGTTCCTATGTGTTGTTTTCCATGTGCTTCCATGCTTAATTTTGATTTTATTTTTTATGAAATGGTTTTGCTTATTGACATGTGTTTTCCATATTGAAGTCAATATGCTTAATGGGTTTTGCTTACTGAGTTTTTGACACATATATATGTACATGTTGATTTTCTTTTATGTATTTTCCATGTACTTATAAAGGTTTTTATCTATTTATTTTTATAAAAGGGTTCATCAAATGTTCTTATAAATGGGTTTCTTTAATCTATTTATTTTTATCGATTTGCTTGTATAGCCACTTTCTTATGGCGGTTTCTATGTTTATGTTTCAGTGTGGCTCGACTTAGTCTTACTATACGCAAACATAAAATGATAAGATTGTTTATGGAGGAAGCTATGAATGCTATTGTTTGGTTTTCATTACAGTTTGTTGTTTAGTAGCCAAACATAGAAAAGATAAACCACGCATTCACTATTCATTATCAAGTATGGATCGGTCTTCAATACTGCATAGGTATGCCTATGAAAGTGATACCATGTGCATATCACAACTTCGGATGGATAGAAGATGTTTCAAAAAATTATGTGATATGCTTGAAAGATTAGGAGGGTTACAACCGACTAGGAACATGAATATCGATGAACAAGTGGCCATTTTTCTACACATGGTTGCTCATAATGTTAAGAATAGGGTTGTCACATGTGTCTTCATCGTTCGGGGGAAACAATTAGTAGACTTTTTACTCGGGTTTGCAACGCGGTTAATAGATTGCATCCACATTTACTTAAGAAACCTGAACCTACTCTTGAGGACTCTACTGATCGAAGATGGAAATGGCTCAAGGTAAATATAATTAATACATTTTTTGGTATTCACATAGTAAAGTAACACATGTCTAATAATTAATACATTTTTTGGTTGTAGAATTGTCTAGGTGCTTTAGATGGAACATACATAAAGTGCCTAGTCCCACTCGAAGACAAGCCTAGATACAGAACACGAAAGAATGACATTTCCACTAACGTATTAGGGGTGTGTTCACAAGATATGCAATTTATCTATGTGTTGGCGGGATGGGAAGGGTTAGCGGCTGATAGTAGAGTCCTTCGAGATGTTCTTCTTAGGCCTCGTGGGTTAAAGGTGCCAAGACCGTATTATTACTTGTAGATGGTGGGTATACAAATGGAGAGGGTTTTCTTGCCCCTTATAGAGGTCAAAGGTATCACTTAAATGAGTGGCGTGATGGGCACCAACCAACTACACCAAAAGAATTTTTCAACATGAAACATTCTTCTGCAAGAAATGTTATAGAACGATGCTTCGGTATTTTGAAGGCAAGATGGGGAATTTTAAAAGATAATTTGTACTACCCTATTGAACTGAAAGTTAAGGTCATTATGGCATGTTGTCTTCTTCATAATTTTATAAGACAAGAAATGCCAATTGATCCGTTTGAAAATATATCTTGCTCGAATGAAATCGAAGACACCAATCACCAAGAAGAGAACAATATCACTTCCGTCGGTACTTCTACCGAGTGGACTGACTTTAGAAATAATTGGCCCAATGTATGTTTGATGATTGGAATGCTTCTATTTGATTTTCATGGTTTGTAATGGTACTTATTTTTTGATTTTTATATGGTTTGTAATGGTACAATTTGATTATTTTATGGTTGTAATGGTACAATTGATTATTATGTATTGTAATGTAATGTTATTATAGCATTTGTAATTAGAGTACAATTTGATGTACTTTATTATTATAGTACAATTTAGATCGTATTAATAAAGATAAATTGGTTAATAATTTCATTAGTTAAATCAAAAAATGCAATTGTAATTGTACATGGTCAAGTTTAGATATGTAATGGCTTTGATCTATTGTACATTGGTAAAATTGATGTTAATTTCTAATATTTAACAATTATGGTAAACTCAAACATGAGACAAAACAAAGATGGCAAATTAGTTATGTAATGGTATGTTTTGTTATAAAATTTGGAATGTACTCATATTGTTTATTTTCCATGAAAATTTTAGTTATTAATGCCATTTCCAAATGGAAAAGAATTATGTATATTATGTATGTTTATTTATTGCCATATAAGAATTTTTTTTAAAGTTACAAATTTTATTTGTAAATCTAGGTACACAAAGAGATTACGAAATGGAAAAACAAACCATTTCCACATTATGAAGACTTGTCTTACGTCTTTGGAAAGGATCGTGCTCATATCAAGCAAGAGATTATGATGGGCTAGATGAAAATGATGTGATGGAAGATAACCCGATACTGAATGAAGACCAACAATCTGATGAACACATGGAGTATACGCCCGAAGATAGCCACATGCCAAGTCAAGAGTGTTCATCTCAAGGTACTAGGAAGCGCAAGAGTCGAGGCGATCCTCTTGTTGATGCTATAAAGAATGTCGTTATACTTGGAGATAAAATTGAAAAGGCATTGGACAAGTTGGTGGTCATTGAGATGGAGATACATCATAAGAAGTCCATCGTTGGTTCTGAACTTGCTAAAATGGATCTTACTTCAATGGAAAAGTTTACGGCACTTAGGAAAATAACACGTGATCCGAAAGCCGTGTTAAGTTTTTGGGACTGTGAAGAAGGAGTGGCTCGACTAGAGTGTGTGAGGTACATGTTGCAAGAATGACCACTTGATTATTAATGGTATTTGCCTTTTTTGGAGCATGCACTAGATTATATTTTGGTGGTATGTATGTATTTTGAAACTTGTCTTTTGGTGGTACGTAATTATTTTGGAAGATTTGGTGACACGTAGTTATTTTGAAACATGTATTTGACAATGGCATACAAGTATTTTTGGTACATTTGGTGGTATGCAAGTTGTGTATTTGAAGTATTTTGGAATATTATTATAGTTTATTGTTATGTTTAAGATGTGTATATTATATGTTATATATATATAGCAAAGGATGTGATAATAAATTTATTAAAGTATTTTTAGTTAAAAAATATAAAGTATTTTATGATATTCTTATTAAAGAATTTTTTATTTAAAAAAAATAAAATTATCAAAAAGGGTATTTTGGTCATTTACCCAGATTTCATTCCAGTTCCAAAGATACATTCTGTGAACCAAACTAATAGATTCCATTTCCTTTAACAAATTTCATTCCAATTCTGCCAACCAAACAGGTGGTCAAACCTGACAACATTCCATTTCAATTCCTTCAAAGTCAAATTCCTTTGACAGATTCCATTCCATCCAAAAACATTCTGCGAACCAAACGCCCCCTTAGAGAATGCGTGTCGACTTCACATATAGGACATGTCTTTCTCCCTTTGTACTATAACTTGACAAATTCCCATAAACTGGAAAATCATTTATGGTGCAAAAAATCATGGCCCGTAACTGAAAACGTTCTTTCCTGTATGCATCATACACTTCAATGCCTGGACCCACAATTTTTTCAAGTCTTCAATTAACGGAGCCAAATACACATCTATGTCGTTTCCAGGTTGTTTTGGACCCTGAATTAGCAATGACATCATGATGTATTTACGTTTCATGCATAACCATGGCGGAAGATTGTAAATGCATAGAAGAACTGGCCAAGTACTGTGACGACTACTCATGCTTCCGAATGGATTGATTCCATCAGAGCTAAGACCAAACCGAATATTTCTAATCTTATCACCAACATCTTCAAAGATGTTGTCAATATTCCTCCATTGAGGAGAATCCGCTACATATCTCAATTTCCCGTCTTTTTTACAATCTTCAGCATGCCAACGCAACAACTTCCCATCTTTGGCATTTGCAAATAATTGTTTCAATCTCGGTATGACAGGCAAATACCACAACATCTTAGCAGGAGGACCATCCTTTACTTTCACATCACTATTGTCTTCTGTTTGATTTTTTTGCTTATACCTTGATGTACCACATATACGACACTCGCATAGGTCAGCATCTACATTCCTGTACAACATGCAATCATTTGGGCATGCATGTATTCTCTCTATTTCTAATCCCATTGGACACATCAATTTTTCGCTTGGTATAACGAAACAGGTAACTCGTTATCTTCTGAAAGCATTTCATGCAAAATCTCCAACAAACTTGTAAAACTTTTATCACTCCAACCGTTGTTTGCTTTTAAGTTAAATAATTTCAACACAGCCGAAATTTTGGTGAACTTTGAACAACCAACATACAACGGTTTTTCAAAATCGATAAATAATTGTTCAAATTTGCATTAATCCTTATCGGCAATATCATCTTCTACGGCATGGAACATTTCATCTAAATTATCACGACTATCATTGTTTGGTTCAAAGTGATCATTCGTGTCATTACAATTTTGATCAGCGTGTAATTACACTTATCAAAATCCTCTCCATGATGAACCCAACATGTATATTGTTCCATAAACCCATGTACAATAAGATGTTCTTTAATTATAATATGATCACTATATTTACAAAAATTTCAACAATCCTGACAAGGACACCAAATAT
Organism: Centaurea solstitialis; assembly: GCA_030169165.1. Classification (NCBI taxonomy): domain Eukaryota; kingdom Viridiplantae; phylum Streptophyta; class Magnoliopsida; order Asterales; family Asteraceae; genus Centaurea; species Centaurea solstitialis. The sequence goes on along the minus strand of CM058042.1, from coordinate 54,917,345 downwards.
CACTTTCTCCATTCTTCAACCGATTGTTCTCAGCAACCTCCATAAACTGATCAACATGGGCCAAGTATTCATGTGTAGCTCGTGGCATTCGGTACATCCAATCATTACGATCCATCTGTAATGTCGAAATAGTTATTAACCATAGTGAATGCATGACATGAGTAGATATCAAAAAGTAGAAGGTGGCCATCCTAACCCACTTTTTGAATATTTTGCCTCATATGTGAATGCTAATAACAGAATGATTACTTAAGAAAAATTCGGCAGCATTTCCCTTCAACTCCCCAAATATGTGTTATACGTATATTAAAAACACATATTCGTAGGAGTAAAGGGAACGCCTACCGAATTTTTCTTAACTAATCAATCTGTTATATGCATTCACATTCTATATGAGACAAATATTCAAAAAGCAGTCCCAAACAGGGGACTATCCAAAATTAATCTTTATTAGATCAATATTCGGACGGGTGACCTAAAGGCAAATGTATGGACTTTTTTTTTCAAAAACAAATGCATGGACTTGTCTAGTACATAATTTGCAATTAGTTAATGTGAAGTATATACGTACCAGATCTCTGTATATATATGTTCGTGTAGTTGATATGATCGATCTTTACCAATTGCAATAACGATATACATGTACGTGTGAGCTAGTTGTTGATAACATACATACGGACAACTTTAATTTACAAAATTGATGATGATGCTTATAAAAGTAGTAATTAACGAACTATTTATGTAATACGATAATCATACCTTACTTTTTGTGAAGGATAATGGTAAAAACCATCAAAGAATACCAAAGAAACCCACAAAACGTCAAAAAAGGTGTTGAAATCGAGAAAAAATGTAAAGGAGCCGTATTGGGTAAAAAAACGGCATGTTATACGTATTTATATGTATTTTAAAAACCCTAATAGCCTTTTATATGCGGTTGTTTATAAAAAACCGTGTATAAAAGCCTTTTACTTTCATAAGTGGTTTTGTTCACAAAACTGTTTATAAAGGGTGCCTTTTGTAAACGGTTTTTGTTACATAACCGTGTATAAAAGTGACACCCTTTATACGCGATTTTTTTATATATAACCGTGTATAAAGGGTGCCTTTTATAAATGGTTTCTATTTCATAACCGTTTATAAAAGTGACACCCTTTATACGCGGTTTTATTATAAAGAACCGTGTACAAAATGTAACTTTTGTATACGGTTTTATCTCGCCAACCGTGTATAAAATTTTCATTTTAGCAACAGTTTAACATTAATCGTTTGTAAAAGGGTCCGGATACAACTTTTATACACGGTTTTTATCTTTTTTACAAAAACCGTGTATTATATAGCGCGTATGAAAGTCATATTTGTAGTAGTGTTATTAACATCTATTTTCTTATCCCATTATTTCAATGGACCACAAACTCAGCAACACCACTATTTAAGTGAAGCCACCTTTTGGTGATGAGCCATCATTAAATATTCTACAACTTACTTCTTGTTCTTCAGATTATTTATTGTTACCCACGACGTTGAACTTTTTCTCTCGAATGAGTTTGGGGTTGCTTATCAGCTTTTATGTTTTCTTTTGAGCACTTCACTTGTTCTCCAAACAACTTTAAGTTTGCTCTTTGCTATTTTTAGACTTAGAAGTTATAGAATCTAGGTCATCTATGTTTAGTATGTGCACCATTAAGCATAGATCATCTATTTTAGTAACCTAGGACTTTTTATGGGCATTAGTTTTTTATATATCTTTTTATAACATGAGTCATGTTATGCACATTTCATTTTCAATAAAGTTTATATTTAGGGTACGATGTCTAGCAATCGGAAGTCGAGAGTCGATTGGTAATACTGCTTCACATCCGTAAACTAGAGAGAAGGGAGTTTGTGCTGTTGAGGTTCTTGTGTCGTGCGATTTGCTCATAAATCAGAAGGCAATTCTTCGACCCGTTTTCCTTTTGCATCCTTCAGTATTTTACGAATTGAATTGATTGTGACTTTGTTACTGGATTCGGCGAGATCGTTGGATTGGGGATATCTTGGAGTGGAAGTGATCAGCTTAATCCCATGTTCATCACAAAATTTGCGAGTCTTTTCACTTATGAATTGAAACCAGTATCGTACATGATCTCCGATGGTACTCCAAACTTGTATATAATGTTAGTCTGGATAAAGAAGATGACCTCTTTATCTCTTACCTGCGAAAAAGCAGCAGCTTGGATCCATTTTGAAAAGTAATCAGTAAGAACAAGTTAGAAGACTTTTTGTCCTGGAGTAGGAGGTAATTTACCTATGATGTCCATTCCCCATCGCATGAATGGCCATGGGATTAGGACAGAATGTAGGGGTTCAGATGGTAGATGTGACATGCCTGAGTGTCTTTGACAAGCATCACATCTTTGTACGTACCTTATGGCATCTTCTCGAAGGGTTGGCCAATAGTAACCTTGTCGTGAGATTCTATTAGCGAGGCTTCTGCCCCCAGAATGATTTCCACATTCTCCGTCGTGCATTTCTTGAAGGACTTGATTCATCTGTTCTTTGCTTGTTATGCATCGTAAGATAAGTCCATATGTAGATCTTCGATATAGTCGATCTTCGAAGATCGCATATCGTGAGGCTTTAAATCTTGTCTTTCGAGCTTCCATCTTGTCATCAAGGAGTTGGTCATGCTTAAGATAATTCCATATGTCAAGCAACCAATTGTAAACTTCCTCTTTCATCTGTACTTCTTCCTTCATTTCGACCGTTGGTGTTGCAAGATGGATTATTAGGATACTTTCGAGAGTTGGTTCGTTAAATGCAGATCCTAGATTGGCTAGAGCATCAACTTTTACATTTAGATATTGAGGGATCTGCTCTATCGAAAAAGACTTGAATCGTGCGATCCTTTCCTTAGCAATCTTGAGATATGTCATCATTTTTTAGTCTTTTGCTTGAAAATCACCGTTTATTTGATTCACCACCAGTAATGAATCACTTCGTACGTGCAAATGTCTTGCCCCCAGGTTGTGGGCTATATCCAATCCAGCGATTAAGGCTTCGTATTCTGCTTCGTTGTTGGTGGTTTTGAATTCGCATCGTATTGAGTACACCATATTGCCCCCATGTGATGATTTCAGGACAACTCCTAATCCTGATCCTCGTACGTTAGAGGATCCATCAACATGTAAAATCCAAGGCTTGTTGTCTTGAATCATCACATTATTGACTTCATCGTAAGATGGCGGTTCTGTTCCTGGGCTGAATTCGGCTATAAAATCTACCAATACTTGTGATTTTATAGCCGTCTTGGGTTTGTATTCAAGGTCGAATCCACTGAGGTAAATACTCCATTTGGCTAATCGACCTATAAGTTCTGGCTTACAAAGTACGGTCTTAAGAGGGTAATTAGTTATGACAATTATATGATGAGATTCAAAATAATGCCTTAACTTTTTTGTTGCTGTTACGAGGCCCAAAAGTAATTTTCTATAGATGTGTACCTGGTTTCAGCGTTGAGAAAGGATTTACTCACATAATAAATCGGGCGTTGTTGTTGATCCTCTTTTCGTACGAGTACTGCACTTACAGCGCTACGGCTGACAGCTAGATACAGTTGTAAACTTTCCCCTTCAACTGGTTTTGTTAATAATGGCGGGGAGACCATGTATTGATTTAAGTCTTGTAGAGTTTTTTTCATGCGCTTCTGTCCAGTTGAAACCTTGGTTCTTGCGTAGGACGTTGTAAAACAAGTGGCATTTATTGGACGATCGCGAAATGAATCTATTTAATGCCGCCACTCGACAAGTGAGTTTCTGGACTTCTTTCACGTTCCTCGGGGATTGTAATTCCATGATGGCTTTTACTTGCTCGGGGCTGGCTTCTATACCCCGTCGAGTGACCATATATCCAAGGAACTTTTCGGCACGTACTCCGAAGGAACACTTTGTTGGATTGAGCTTCATCTTGTATTGCCGTAGGATATCGAACGATTGCTTTAGATGTTGTATGTGATCGTGCGATCGTTCTGACTTTACGAGCATGTCATCGATGTAAACCTCCATCGTACGTCCGAGGTGCTCATTGAACATCATGTTCACAAGTCTTTGGTACGTTGATCCTGCATTCTTGAGACCGAACGGCATCACTTTGTAGCAATAGATCCCTTTGTCCGTCATGAATGTTGTCTTCTTTTGATCGTCCGTGTGCATTTGAATCTGATTGTATCCAGAGTATGCATCCATGAATGTAAGTAATTCATGACCTGCTGTCGCATCTACCATCGCATCGATGTGGGGTAAAGGAAATGGGTCTTTCAGGCAAGCCTTGTTTAAGTTTGTAAAGTCGATACAGACTCGCCATTTTCTGTTCTTCTTTTGTAAGACGACTACGCTTGCTAAACCAGTCTGGATATTTAACTTCCCTGATCTTCCCGATTTTAAGCAGGTTATCAACTTCGTCGTTGATCACTTTGTTACGCTCGGGTGCGAACTTGCGTCGTTTCTGCTTTATAGGTTTGAAAGATGGATCCACGTTTAGTTTGTGTGATATGATATCGGGATCAATCCCGACCATGTCTTCATGCGACCATGCAAAGCAATCTGAATGTTCCTGTAGAAAATATATTATACTGTTCTTTATATCAGGAGTTAGTGTCCCGCCTATGAAGACTTTTCGACCAGGATGTTTGTGATCGAGTACGATTTCCTCTAGTTGAAGATCATCGTACGATCGTACTCCATCCTGGCTCTGTAATTGCTAGATGTCTTGGGGTTTTGCTTTCATCGTGATTTTGTAGGCATTCTCGAGCGGTGGTTCGTCGTACGATATTAGATCATTCGATGCCCATGATCTTGAGAGTGTCTGCGAAAATCACATTTGCTGAACTACCACCATCAACTAATACTCTTTTGGTCAGACAGTTCCCAATAGTTAACTGAATGACTAGAGCATCGTGATGTTTTTGGTTGATCCCTGAGAGATCGTCTTGATCAAACGTAACTGTTGCTGCGTCGAGTTCTTTTCAGTCGTAGTTCTGGATTCATCTGGGATGGTGATAACTCCAAAATTATACATATTTTACTAACATCATTTCCCCACTTTTGTCTTTATTTTGAGAGCAATTATGATACAGTTTGACTAAAAAAGGCTTGAATTCTAGTTTTGCAGGTTTTGGAGGCACTTTTGCAGAAAAGTAGAAAAAGAGGGTAAAAAGCGTCAAAAGTGGATACTTTGTGAAGAAATGAAAAATGGCTATTTAAAATCCATTTATGATCTTTCTTTCCTTCCAAATTAATGGCTTCCTCCCAAAGAAAAGATCCATCAAATCTGGAATATTCCAGAATCCTTCCAAGTCAGTTGCTTCCTCCCTAAGAAAATATCTGATTAGATTTGGAAGAGATTTCAGTTCCAGATTATTCCAGAATGTTCCAGCATTCTCCATCAAAAGAAAGACTTCTCCCCAAAGTCAGAATCTTCAGCAAATAAGGAAAAGATGATCAAATTGAAGATTTTGGAGATTCAGTTACCATTTCGCGCCGCCAAGCTGCCCATTTCGCGCCGCTAAAGAAGTCGATGGAAATCCGGAAGATGGAGTTACCCGTTTAGCACCGCCAAACTTGCCGTTTCGCGATCGCCAAACGGGGCCTGCCGATTTTATTATAAATACAAGCCTAGGGTCATTCAGTTTTATATCGCATTATCCAATTTTCTGTAATTCTCTCATAATTTTAATAGATTAGGTTAGATGTTGGGAGCCGCTTAGGGATTCCAACCCGAGAAGATGAAGGCTCGATGATCGACTATGGAGGAGATTCGAGGGAATGCCACGACAAACCGGCCGCTCCTTAGTTTGGTTTGTTACGCATTTATGATTAGTATGTCTATGTACTGATTCCTTTTGTGTTTTCATTATGGTTTGAATACTTTGGATTTCAGTTTATTAATTAGATGCATGATTTGTTGAATGTTGTCTTTGATTCCGTTCTGATTATTATTGTTTGGTTATTTGAACTCCTTTGGTTGGGTGTATCTGTTTGACTAAAGTAGATAGACTCCGATAGGATAAATCAACCTACCTTAACCTACCTTTGACCAAGAGAGTTGTGTTAAGTGGTTACTTGGATCGAGAGTGACCTGGAGGCAGAAAACCATGCAATAAAAATAGGATCGGATGACCGGTACTAGATTGTCTGACGAACGACCTATGTATTGGGACTAGGAGGACCATCACCTAGTTGTTAATCTTAGGTATACATGTTCGGGTGCTCTGTGCTTAAATTCTGACAACGATCATAAATCTATGTCTTATGAAAGTAAACCATAATGGATTCATTTATCTCCAATGTATGTGTGTTCATCAGTTTTCCACTTCTTGGTTAGGATTATTATTTATTTGTCTTTTATCTTTCAAAATACTTTTCTAAAAGCAAACCCCCAAAAAGCTTTAGGTTAATTAAACTAGTTTGGATTAATAGTCTATAAAACTTGACCGTTCCCAGTGGTAGATACGATACCTGGACTTTCCTACACTATATTACTCACGATCAGGTACGCTTGCCTGTATATGTGGTAAGACGGTGGCTAGGCATTAGAGGTTAAAACTTGTTACGCTTTTTATGTATGATAATTACCGCATCAGATGGGATGTCCTTCGGGTCCTTCTCGTGCATGCCTCTTTGCTGCTGAGTATGTTAGACCGCATACTTCTGATCCTCCAGTAATGCAATTTACGACTTTGGTGTGAACTGGTGACGCTGGTCTCTTTGCTTCATCGGGGATAATGTTCCGTTCGATTTGAGATATGCGATCTCTTTCTTCAGGCTAATGCATTCGTTTGTCTTATGTCCGTGATCGCCATGGAACTCGCACCACTTAGTCTTGTCTTTGTCTTTACTTGGATTTTCGGGCTTCTTGGGCCATCGTACGTTGGCATCGATGTTGCGTAGAGAATCCACAAGCTCTTTGGTTGTACCTACACAATTGTAAGTAGATAATTTTGGATATCTAGTCTTACCTGAACCTCGGTTCGAACGTTTATTGGACTCTTGTCGAGAATTTCCAATTTTGTTCACTCTTTTTGGTTTGAAATCGTGCTTTTGTGCGCCAAGGTTCTTCTTTTCGTTCGAGTGTTTACGTCGAAAGATGGCATAATCTTCTATTCTCATGTGGGCCAGCGTTCGAGCTCGTACGTCATCGAAGTTCTTCGGTGGATATTTCGTAATATCCATGTATAATTCCGAAGAATTATCTAACCCACGTTTATATGCTTTAATTGCAGTCTTCACGTCGCAATTCTTTACTTCGATCATTTTTGCATTAAACCTGTTAAAATAATCACGTATAGTCTCACCGGTTTTTTGTACAACGTAGGATAGATCGCTTGTTTGTTTTTCCATCTTGCAACTGCTCGCGAACTGTCGAGTGAATTGGTTTACTAACTCAGCGAACGATCCAATGCTCTTAGGCTTTAGGTTGATAAGCCATTGTAATGCTGCTCCTATAAGAGTAGACCCGAAACTCTTGCACATGCAAGCTTCTTGATATTGTGAGGGGATCGATGCATCCACATAAAGCTGTTTATATTGTGAGACGTGTTCCGCTGGATCCATGATCCCTGAATATTTTGTCGTAAAGGCGGGAATGTTGTATTTCTTCGGTATATCCATGAGAGCAATTTCGTCAACGTAGGGTGAGGCTTAGAATCCTGTTTTAGGCTCGACTTCAACGGGTACCGCTGCTCGAGGAAGTTTTGCGAGCAATGCAGCATTGCTTTATTTTGTTCTTCCAGCATCTTTAATCGTACGTCCATTAGGTCATTAATATGAGGTTGGAAATTGCCATTGGTTTCTTGGTTATTCTGTTGATTTGGGACATGAATTATGGGAGTGGTTGTAGTTGGGATGTGTGATTGCGGCTCTGGAATATGTTGAAATGGTCGAGGTCCATCATAAGGTTGAGCGTAGGTAAACATAGGTGGCTCAGGAGGTGGTCCCGATGGAGAAGGACGAAAAAATGGTCGAAAGTTGTTACTCGGGGGTGGACGTAGATTGTTTTGGGATGATTGTGGGGCACTAAATTGGTTTTGTGGAAAATGTTGTGGTCTTTGGTGATGCATTGGGAACGAAGGATTAATATGCGCAGTTTGGGGGTTTAAAGCTCGTAGTCGTGCGAGTTCTCCATTGGCTTGCATATTTTGATTAGTTAGTTGTTGAATTTGTTGCTGGGCCGATGCAAGCTGTTGTTGTAAAGATGGTTGGAAATTGTTTTCCATTGTCCTGCAAGAGATATTCAAGGAATCTCAAAGAAAATAGTTAGTAGACAAGCGCTTTATCAAATGAGATGTTCTCAAAACGGGGACCCACAGTGGGCGCCAAATTGTTTATGTAAAAAATTACACAAATTTATATCGTAAGATGATGTGAGGCTAATCCATCAAGAGAAAAGAATCTAGTTTGACAAATCGGGCGATAAAATAAATAAAAGAGACAATTGATGACGCAGGAAAAACCTCTGGATCGAGGAAAAAACATGCGGCCGACTAAAGGGGATAGCCGACGTTGCACTATGTATCACCAATAAGGGGTGATGTCCTTGAAAGTTATAGCGTAGATCGTACGATTACAATGAAATGAACAGTTTGGTCGAATGTAAATTACAACAGATCGGGAATAAGATGATTGAGAGAGAATGTTGATAACACCAAAATTATACATGTTTTGGTTGCGCGTAATCATATGACTTTACCCCATTTCTCACCCGTTTATGATCATTTCATGCACTAAAAGAGCTTATTATTGTTTGTGAAGATTTGGAGGCCATGAAACGGAAAAGTACGAAAAAGGCGAGAAAACGAGAAAAATGCACAAAGTCAACAAAGTAGCTACTTGGCGATCGAGAAATCCTCAACCTAGGCGCCGCCAAGTTCGACTGAATTGAAGACCAGAGTTTGACCTAAGTGTCTGGCGTCGCCAAACTAGCAGCTTGGCGATCGCCAGATGACCCCTGGGCGTTTTCCTTTAAATATCAGCCTCCTCCTTCAGTTCTAAACATGTTCGATACACGAGGGAAGTACAGAGGAACGAGAGTGAGAGTACGAAAGGTGCCGATACGCTGCGGAAGTCGATCTTCGATCATCTATCGTTGTATTGTCGGTATCATGTCGATGTCTACTTTTTTTATGTTTATGTCTTTATTATGATTAGTGAGTAGTTTTATTAGTAGTGCTTGTCATGGTCGATGAACCTTTATGGATGATACTTTGTGATTAATGTTTACTGGTTTGTTTTGATTAATTGAATGTCTTTTATGGTTTTTTTTCTGATTAATATTGTTGTGGCAATTTGAATTCAATTGGTTGGGTGTATTTGTTAGACCAAAGCAGATAGACTCCGAAAGGATAATCAACCTACCTTAGCCTGACTTGGACCAAAAGGTTGTGTTAAGGGGTTACTTGGACCAATGGTGACCAGATAGTAAAAGAGCCATTGCGATATTGATTAGGAAGGATTTACCGATTCTAGATTGTGGACCAAACGATTTAGGATTGGAATTAGGAGGATCGTATCCTAGTTTCTCACCATAAATTGCACATGTTAGGGTGTCCCAGACTTAAATTCCTACAATAGTCAAGACAACCAAACCTTCGACCTATTCATCCATATTGGGGATTCACTTTTCCATGATAAGTACTGCTGTTTTTCTTTATTATAATCTTAAATCAGTATTTTAATTACTTTATTAGTTTTTACTTAGTTAATTATCGTTTTAAGTATTTAAAACTTTTTCATACAAAACCCCCCCTTTTAGGTTAATTAAACCAATTCAGACGTTAGTCTACAATAACTTGACTGTTCCCAGTGGTAGATACGATACCTGGACTTTCCTACACTATATTACTCACGATCAGGTACGCTTACCTGTATATGTGGTAAGACGGTGGCTAGGCATTAGAGGTTAAAACTTGTTACGCTTTTTATATACAATAACTACCGCATCAAGTTTTTGGCGCCGCTGCCGGGGAACGGTAGTTGTTAGATTTTAGTCTTTCTTAGTTTTGTTAATCGATCCTTGTGAGGGATTCTGTCCCTTGCAAGTTTTCTGCTTTTTAGTTTAGTTCGTTATTTTATTTTATTTTATCTCTTTGTTTCCCGCAAGTTACCCGTAACCGTTTGTTGTGATTTCAGTCACGGCAGACTTGTTAGAGCCATTTGAGGAGCCGGAGAGAGAATTCAGAAAAAGAAACAAAAAGAAGTCAAAAGCAAACAAAGTTCGCCCGAGAGCTTTGATTTTTGAGATGGGAGACGAGGCACCGATGTGGACCGCCAGGAGAGCCGCTCCAACTGTACCCACCAATCCAATCACGAAGCCATACCTGAACAAAGAAATCCCGGGGAAGCTCCTACACATGATCAAGGACCTTACCTTCAACGGGAAAACGATAGTAATCCTATCGTTCACATGGAAAACTTCGTGGACATTTGTGATCTGTTCAAAACAGAGGCGGACCGGGATGATGCAATTCGTCTTCGGGTCTTTCCTCTAACGCTTACTGGAGAAGCTAGGGCTTGGTTGCGATCCTTAGAGCCGAGTTCAATCACTACATGGGAAGGACTTCGTTCAAAGTTCCTTTCCCGATTCTTTCCACCATCCAAGATCGACAAATTGAGAGCCGAGATCCGATCCTTCCAACAACAAGATGGGGAAACCATATCCGAAGCATGGGAACGTTTTAAGCACCTCCTAAACTCGTGCCCGATTCATGAGTTGAATAAGAGTGAACAGGTTCAAACTTTCTATTGTGGACTTGCTTATTCCTCACGAGCTACTTTGGATTCATCTGCAGGTGGTGTCTTCATGTACAAAATGCCCACGGAAGGTTACAAGCTCCTCGAAGACATGCTCATACATAACATAGACTGGAGGACGGACAAACGTTTGCAAATCCCGAGGATGGCCGGAAAGATCTCTACCGACTTCGATCCATCCGATGAATTAGCCGCTATGAAAAACCAACAGGTAAAGTTTGAACGCAAAATCGAAGAACTAATTAAATCTGTTCATGCTTTGCAGGTTGGATGCGAGGAGTGCAATGGACCACATTTGACGAAGGATTGCCCGAACAAACCAATGATGACACCCGAGGAGGTGAACTATATCAACCGAGGCGATTACCAAGGGAGGTGGAACAACAACCGAAATTTCATCCCTAGACCTCCCGGTTTCTTTGCACCAACTCAACAGAACCAAAGATCGGATGGAGAGCCACGTGTTTCTATCGAAGATCGGATTATCCAATTCATGGATGCGCAAAAGAAGCTAAACAACGAAGTGGGTTCATACCTACGTAATCATCAAAGTACCATCCAGAATTTGGAATTGCAGGTTGGACGTGTTTCGCAAATGCTAAGCGAAAGGACGCAAGGAGAATTGCCAACGCAAACACAAGTCAACCCGAAGGTGGAGAATGTGAAGCCAATGCTCATGATAACCGGAGAGCCGTCAAAAAAGAAGTGGACGGACATCTACACAAAGAAGTACGTGGAAACCGAGAGTAAAAGTGTGCCCGATTATGCCACAGATTACGATTCGGAGGGGTTCACCGTGTCTTTCGAACACCTAAGACTCAAGGTACCCGAAGCTTCAAGTGATGATGATGATGAGGAAGATGGAAAGCAAGGCGGATACGCGGAGTTCGTAATCCCGAAGAAAGAAGATAAAGGCAAGGAGAAAGAAAAGGAGAAAGCACCGGAGGATGATCTTATCTACATCGCACCAATCAAGCATGATCCAGGGAGTTACAACTTACCTATTTCTTGTCATAAATTTAGTGGTCTTGCTTTGGTTGATTCAGGTGCCGCTCTTAATATGATGCCTGTTGGTTATTGCAGGAAAATGGGAGTCAAGAAGATCGTGCCAACGAACTATCAATACCGGGGAGTGAACGGTTACATGAAAACACCATTAGGAATAGCGGAAGGAATCCCGATTCGTATTGGCAAATTTGTGTACTATACGGACTTCGTCATAGCTAACCTTCCACAGAACACGGAGATCCCGATAATCCTCGGGAGATCTTTCTTGCACACCGCTCAAGTAAATACCGATATGCGAAATCAAGTGACGAGCTTAGGCTACGGAGACAATCGGATTTACTTTGATCCTAACGAAGAGCCGGTTAGACACCTCGATGAACCTTATGACGATCCTTCTCTGGCCTACACCAAAAGCACGAACCGTCCGCTACTCCCGCATGAACTTGGAAAGAAAACGGAGGATTATTCAAACCCGATGCATCAAAAGGATCAAAAACTCAAGGAACCGGGATCCTCCAAAAAAGATCACAGAAAAAAGAAGGGCTCGTCATCCCGACGTGCCAAGAAATGAGCCGGAAGTGGGGTCGAGCTCTAGACCCGTCGAAAAATGAAGCGCTTCTCGGGAGGCAACCCGAGCTTTTTCGTTTTCTTTCATTTTTAATGATTTTCGTGTGTTTTTTTATTAATGTTTTCATTTGATATTGCTTAGGTAACCATACGGAGGAGATAGAAACCAGATTCGAGCGAAATCGGAATGCGATGCAGATTTTCAAAAGTTGGAAACAGTGGGCATTTCGCGATTGCCAGATTTCAAATCTGGCGACGCGAAGTTGGTAAGCCATAATAACAGGTAAAAATTTCGAACCTCGCGACGCGAAGAGAGCCGTTTGGCGACGCTAAACTTTTAAAAATTAGGGTATTCTGAAAATTGCCTGTTTGGCGACGCGAAACCATGGGTTTCGCGATGCGAAGTCGGGACAGACGGTTTTTAAACCTTCTTTTTCTCACTTTTCACAAACACACAAACCTAATTCCTCTTAGGCGCCGCCAAACTCTCTCACGTTCTTGCGAAATTCAACCTTCTTGAGCTTCAATTTCATCTTTCAACATGAACAAGGTACGTTTCCTAACTTTAATTTCGTAAGGATTGCTTGATTTGGTTGGGTATCAATGGTGTTTGTTTGTTTGAATGGAATTAACATTATTCTTGATACACCATTGATTGTTTAGAGCTTATAGATGAATGCATGCCCTATATTGTGATTGAAATCTTGTTTCGTGCATGCTATTTGATTGATTAATTTAGTGATTGTGGTTAAATGATAAGTGTGGGGATTTTGAGAACACCAAAATCCCCCATTCCTTCTTGATTAGCTAGATTGGTTTGAAATTGTGGATTGAACTAAAAGTTCAACTGTGGGGATGTTCCACATCCCCATTGTCCTTCGATTCGTATATGATTGTGATGCTTGAACTTGTTAGTCGTATAGGTTTTGTCTCGTTAGAATTTCAAATATGAATAAACCTTGTCTTGCGTTTATGGATTGAGATTCTTTCTAAGACGATGGTATTTGGATTTTGTAGAGACAAAGAACCCGCTCGTCTAATACCGCCGTAGCCAATTTCCGTGCACCGGATGGAAGTCATGTCTTCACCTCGTTTACGAACGACCCAACTTTGAATGCTCGAAAGAAGGAGGAGTATCAGGACATCGTTAACCGACTTCTCCCCCGCCAAATTCTTATGCCAAAGACAGTCGATTGGGATCTTCTTGGATCGATGGGTGTCGAGAACGACATCAAAGCAATTCTTGAGAAACACGCGTACGACGAGGATGGCAATGAGTACTACATATGCCATGCATGGGAGCGAGTTTTCGATATTGCCGAGACCCTCTACCGAGAGATTATCGTGGAGTTTGTGGCCACGTTTCATTTCGAGGCTATCAAGGCTTTTGGGGAATTTCATCAAACATGCATGACGTTCCGACTTGGTGGCGTTTGGAGATCTCTTTCTTTGGTCGACTTTGCTCTTGCCTTGGGAATATATACCCAATCGGATGTTGATGCTCCCGAATTCGAGGAGTACATGTGGGCGACCGCGAAGAGACCCGATGATTTTGATCCGCGTTTGGCGTGGTCGATCTTAGGTGATGGTGATTATCATGGCAACCTCAAGGTGAAAGGTTTTCTTGCTTCGTCGGATAGACTTCTACACCGCATGCTCATTCAAGCGGTGAACGCTCGTTCTTCGAGTGAGGAAAAAGTTACCGTGCAGGATTTATGGCTTCTTGAGCAACTCTCTACGGATGATAAATATCCGAATGCTCCGTATCTCATCGCCGCTCAACTCGCTAAGGCGAGTGGTTATCGAGAGGGTAGTCGCATAGTTGGTGGCCAGTACGTGACGCTCTTGGCCAAGCACTTCGGTGTCCTAACCGACGCCGCTATTGCTTCGATGACGAACCTCGGGGAGATGGGGTTGATTGACATGGACCAACTCCGAGGTATGGGCGTGGCGAGAGTTGAGCATATGGTTGGAAGAGACTATAATGCATGGATCCGTAATCCTCAAGCTTATAGGAGTCAACCGAGAAGACAACCGGTCAAGCAAGGAGTGAAGCACCGAGGAGCACGCATGAGATTGGAGGAACAAGTGGAACGAGTGGGGTGAATGTGGGTCAACAACCTGCGGATTGGACGGCATATTCAGGTTACCAAGACTTGAGTAACCAACTCTCGGAGATGTCACTTTCTTATGGCCGTCATCAACAGCATATGGAGTACAACACTGTGGAGGCTCTTCACCAAGCCAACTGGCAAAGTGGATTGATGAACCAGATGGCTTCCCACTTCGGTATTCAACCGAATACCGCTTATGCTCCATCTCCATATTGGCCATACTCCGAGGATGCTCCGCCCGGTTACCCGACTTACGAGGATTGGCAAAACCAACCTCGTGGCCCTTATTGATCTCTTTCTTTTATCTCCGTTATTCGATATGGTTGTCGTAAACAATTTTATTTTTTTTGAACTATGTGGTTGTGTTTGTTTGAACAATTTTATTTTGCTTGGATTGTTTAGGATTTTAAGTAGTTTGGTTTGGTTTGTTTTCATTTGTTCGTTTTTACTTTTCTTTTTCTTTTTGTTGGTAGATATGGCGATTTTATGATCGAGCACGATTTTTACGCACCACTCTCAGATCAGAACAGATTTCGTCACATAACCCGGGAAGTTCCTCTTTTGCCCAATTACTCCATAATTGTTTTAATTGTTGCATTGAGGACACTGCAAACTTTAAGTGTGGGGAGGGGGTTATGTAGACTTATCTGTTTAAATGGGTTCATTTTTGCTTGTGGATTGTCGTTTTTCAAACTTTTGAAAGCTTTGAGATTTGACCCCAAATTTTTTCGAAATCTGAGATTGTTTTTGAGACTAAGTTGCTTGCATAGGAGAACACTGAATAGGATTAGTTGAGTAAAAGGATGCCTTGGAATACTGATTACCATGAGTGCCTCACCCAATTCCGTTGAGAGTTTGAGCCTTAATTGTTATATCTGTTTATTTCGTGAGGAATACCGACTTTGACCCAAGTTAGAACTTGTCATTTAAATGCTTGTCGAGACCACATAAGAGGAGTATTTATCACCATTGCACTGATAGAGGCCTTTGTTTCTAACCCTTTTAGCCTTCGTCAGATGACCTCATCATAAGGTTATTTGATTTGGCTAGCCTTTAATTGAAAAGTGTTCACCTTTTAACACTTTATCCCTTGAAACCATTTTGAGCCTTAGCCTTTTCATTTCTTTACCCACTATACACTTTATCCTTGAGCCCAAATTGTTTATCTATCTTTTGGCCGTGACTCAAATTTGAATCTTGAGATGTTTTGATCCAGTTTTTCATATCTGACAAATTTTATGGGATTGAGATTTAAAAAGAGCCCAAAAGCAACATAGTTGCTGCTCCGGAAAAAAAAAGAGAAAAGAAAATATTTGAGACTCAAAAAGAAAAGAAATATCAAAAGAGTCGAGAATACAAAAAGAAAAGAAATGAGAGCTGAAAAGAGTGAAAAAGAATTTGTGCCCCAAATAAGCCATAGACTTAGGCCAATTCTAAAAGAAAAGAAAGAGAAATACTCATCCCAAAAGCTTCACTGTTTGAAAGTCAGATTGCTTCACTGTTTGGATCATTACTGATTGAGTTTTCAAGTTTTTGTTGCAAAACCCTTAGTCACTTATATATCCTTTATCCTACCCTTAACCCTTAGCCTAACATTACAACCCTAAAGTCCTCTTGACGGTTGACAACTTCTCAGTGGTGGAGATTAGATTTGGTGACAAGCTTATGCATGCGGGAATTAGTCGAGTATTGGTGTGATCACTTACATATACACTTTTACCCCCGAGTGATACACCTTATATTGTTATTCATATTATGTGAGGGTAAAAGGTTGGCCTTGGTATCCGATTGCTTGATGAGTCTTGTTTGTGTGTTCGATTGTGTGAGTATACTTTGTTCACTTTGATGATCTTGGGTGGAGATAATTTTGGAGTTATCTTTCTTATCTTTCAGTCTTTTGATTGAGGACAATCAAAGCTTAAGTGTGGGGATTTTGAAAACACCAAAATTATACATGTTTTGGTTGCGCGTAATCATATGACTTTACCCCATTTCTCACCCGTTTATGATCATTTCATGCACTAAAAGAGCTTATTATTGTTTGTGAAGGATTTGGAGGCCATGGAACGGAAAAGTACGAAAAAAGGCGAGAAAACGTGAAAAATGCACAAAGTCAACACAGTAGCTACTTGGCGATCGCGAAATCCTCAACCTGGCGCCGCCAAGTTCGATTGAATTGAAGACCAGAGTTTGACCTAAGTGTCTGGCGTCGCCAAACTAGCAGCTTGGCGATCGCCAGATGACCCCTAGGCGTTTTCCTTTAAATATCAGCCTCCTCCTTCAGTTCTAAACATGTTCGATACACGAGGGAAGTACAGAGGAACGAGAGTGAGAGTACGAAAGGTGTCGATACGCTGCGAAAGTCGATCTTCGACATCTATCGTTGTATTGTCGGTATCATGTCGATGTCTACTTTTGTTTATGTTTATGTCTTTATTATGATTAGTGAGTAGTTTTATTAGTAGTGCTTGTCATGGTCGATGAACCTTTATGGATGATACTTTGTGATTAATGTTTACTGGTGTGTTTTGATTAATTGAATGTCTTTTATGGTTCTTTTCTGATTAATATTGTTGTGGCAATTTGAATTCAATTGGTTGGGTGTATTTGTTAGACCAAAGCAGATAGACTCCGAAAGAATAATCAACCTACCTTAGCCTGACTTGGACCAAAAGGTTGTGTTAAGGGGTTACTTGGACCAATAGTGACTAGATAGTAAAAGAGCCATTGCGATATTGTTTAGGAAGGATTTACCGATTCTAGATTGTGGACCTAACGATTTAGGATTGGAATTAGGAGGATCGTATCCTAGTTTCTCACCATAAATTGCACATGTTAGGGTGTCCCAGACTTAAATTCCTACAATAGTCAAGACAACCAAACCTTCGACCTATTCATATCATCCATATTGGGGATTCACTTTACCATGATAAGTACTGCTGTTTTTCTTTATTATAATCTTAAATCAGTATTTTAATTACTTTCTTAGTTTTTACTTAGTTAATTATCGTTTTAAGTATTTAAACCTTTTTCATACAAAACCCCCCTTTTAGGTTAATTAAACCAATTCAGACTTTAGTCTACGATAACTTGACCGTTCCCAGTGGTAGATACGATACCTGGACTTTCCTACACTATATTACTCACGATCAGGTACGCTTGCTTGTATATATGGTAAGACGGTGGCTAGGCATTAGAGGTTAAAACTTGTTACGCTTTTTATATACAATAACTACCGCGTCAAATGTAGAGCTTGAGGTATGCGGGAGAGATAGATGTCCTTGAACTGTTATCATCGTCTCTTTTTATAGCTGCTTTAGTCGTAACTGTTGTCCAATAATGACTCAATTAATGTAACGTCTATAACCGTTGCCAGAATCTCGGTCGTAACGGTTATGTCTTCATAAAGAGCGTATCTCGGTCTTTAACGGTTGATTGATTCTTGATAACTGTCGTTTATCTGTTACAAATAAACAAACTCAAGATATATTTAGTTGTTAGTGTAATATCGTGCGATATCGTATGTTTTCTGACCATATCGTACGATATCTTATATTAAGATCGTTCGATGATTAACTACCATTGTTCGAGGGTACATCTATCTTATCTCAGGACCTTATCTTAATACGGGATAATCATCCTATAAGATATCTTACGATTCATATCAGTCGTCGTACAATCATAAGTTTTTACCCAAACATGCACCATATGATTCCCTTTATAACTAATTTCTATTAGGTTTTAAGTTACCATCCAAACCAACCAATCAAAACAATTTCTTCACAAACCCCGATTGAAATTGATTATATAAAATTGGACCTTTTTAAAAGACTATTCGCACTGCTTCCTTGTAGGATCGATATCAAATACTGTTATTACTTGTTAAGCAAACGACAGTAGTTGAGGTTTATACTTGGACCAAGATCTATTTGTTTTATTTCTCAACCACTAAGCTTTTTTTATCAATACAAAAAGACAAGTTGCATTTCTATAACAACAGATATCAAACTAAGTTTAAACTACTTAACACCCCCGCTTCTAACAAGAGTATGGGTCGACTTTTGTAAATGTTCATGAATCCAAGTTGAGAAACCTAGCCATAATGATGTTAAGTAGTTTAAACTTAGTTCGATATATGTTGTTATAGACACACAACTATCTTTTTGAATTGATAATAAAAGCTTAGTGGTTGAGAAATAAAACAAATAGATCTTGGTCCATGTCTTTTTGTGTTGATAATAAAAGCTTAGTGGTTGAGAAATAAAATTGTTAGGATCAAATTGTCCTAATTAGAGAAAGTTTTATAAAGAAAGCTTTGAGAGAGATTAATTAGTGATTAGCTAATTGTTGTAGCTTATGGGCTTGGGCTTGGGCTTGATGTAATGGGCCCTATATATAAAGGGTTTAGGGTTTGGGAAAAGGAAGGAGAACCATTATTTAGATGAGAGTCAATTAGGTGAGTTTGTGTGTGTTTCTTATAGCTTTAAGAGCTCTCCAATAAATGGAAGAACAATCTTTTGTCTATCGATTTCTCTCCTAAATCCTCTAATGTTTGATTGTTTTGGGACCAACAAGTGGTATTAGAGCCAAACAAATCATCACATTTGTTTGTTCCTATGGAATCATTCAATTAGAGGTATTTTTTTGGATTTTGGAGCATGTTCTTAGTGTTCTGAGTTGAATCTAGGTTTTGAAATTTCATGGAGAAATCATTTTTTTTATCTGGAAGATGAAGATGGGTGTTTAGGTTGAGATTTGAAGCAAGTTTAGGCTTAATTTCTTGGATATTAGAAGTTGTTTCATCATTATTCTTGGATATGTAAAGCATTTTGGGTTTGAAAAGTCATCTCCCGATTTTTCACATCTGAAATTGTCCGAGGACTTTGGAAATTGTTCGAATCGGACTTTGAAAATAGTTCGAATCGAGACTTTGGAAAAAATTTGAATTCGGACCTTGGGATAGTTTATTCTAGAATCGGACTTTTAAACACCCCTTGCTGCAATTGAAATTCCTGGAAAAGAAAAGTCCTAATGAAAAATCCGAATTACGTGACATGCCAACGTGAATTTGATGAAATTTGATGACTTTTACAAGATTGGTCCCTGAAGTTTGAATTGGTTATCAATTTAAATTTTCAAGTTCGGGGAATTGACGCTGCCAGCCCCTGACCTTTTAAGACATATTTATTTGTCAACTTTAGACGAATTGTTCAAATCCAGTCCCTGTACTTCTTGTTTCAAGTTCTGTCAGTTTTGGTCCCTACACTTCAAGTTTCAAATATATTCAAGTTTCGGGGTTTGGGACTATTTGACGGAATTTCTTCCCGAGGATGCTAAATTGTTCAAATTCAATTCGGGAATTATCTTCAGATGCGTTTTCAAGTTTTTCAAGATTATACAATCAATCGAGCTTTCAAGTTTTTATTCGTTATAGGTCTTGTATTCATATTGGGCTTTGAAGATTAATTTTGCCCAAATGATTGATCACTTTCAGTTGCACTCTAGATCCACGCAGATTCAGATACAGATATGCTTCAAAATCCCTGCGCTTAATTAGCCTTATCTCTTTTCCTAAATGATTTGTAAAGATCTCATCGGCCCAGTTTTAGCCCAATTCAATTTTCAACCATGAAAATTGAATTTCTCTCGTTTTCCCAACTGCTCTAGATTCTTTGAAGACATGTCAAATTTGTAATGATTTCGGAACGACGGTGATCGGATTCTGCATGTAGTTAGAGTACTTAGAAGGTTGACTCTCTGAAACCATTATTCTAAAGATTTTCTTCGATTAAAGTATTCTTCTTAGGATCGGAGTTGAATTTTACCTTTGGATGCCAGCTTCGGTGAATGGTACTGTTGTTATGTGCTTAATTCTTAACCATTTCTGTTGGTCCCAAAGAGGTGACCTTCAAGTAAGGATAGTGTTTGGGATTATAGAAGGGGGGGGGGGGGGGGTTGAATATAATCACACAAGTTTTCACTTTTAAATTCTTGTTGTATAAACAATATGAATTTACAGATTGTTGCGGAAATAGAAAAGACAAATGAGTCTAAACTAAACAATCTAAGTTCTTTCACTATGCACTAGAGTGAGAAGATGTAAGAAAGAAGATAGAGGGAATAAAGAAAGAAAGGATTCGGGTAGATTTTGGATGAAGAAGAAGTATGGAGAACATCTCTTCAAGTCCTATTTATACCCAATGCATTAAATGCATGCAGAACCACTTTTGTGTACGTGTCACAATGTAAGTGGTCCTTTGTACTATTTACTATAAACAAATACTCTTTGCATGGTGTGCAAAAGAGGAAGTGTGTAAACAGTTGCCTTGAGGTCTGATAAGTACAGAGGGAACAGTAAAGAGACTGTCCTTATGTACTTTTGTGTCAGTAAAGGCGGATAATCCTTTTGTGCATTAGACTAAGACATTACACTAATCCTTCAGGATCAGGATACTGATCAGTGACTAGAGTCCTGAAGCTGGTGCTGTTCAGGGTCACTTGTATCCTGATGATTCTTCAGGATGTCATACGATATTGAGCAGCCTGCTATCACTGAGTTCCGTCTTCAGATCACGAGCATGCTGTTCCTGTCATCAGCTAATTCTTCGACGTCGCTGATGGTTCTTTGAGTATGATCTTGATGTCTTCAGGAGGTCTTCACTTCAGTGGATAGGATCAGTAGACTGCAGAACAGACTCGTTCGTCTCCTGATCCTGATCCTGATTACTATAAAAATAAGTTACAACATAACATGGAATAACACTGAACAGACTCAGTGATAATTCCTCAAGCTATAACAGAAGTAAAAACCTATTCACTAAGTAAAGATTCAGGATCATTATCATTTCATCAGGTCTTAGGAGAGCTGGATCAACAATCTCCCCCTAAATGATAATGATAAGACAACAGAGAAATTGTCTAAGTCTAGAAAGAAAAAAAATTTCTAAGTCTAGACAAAACAGTAGGAAATAGAACTCATAAAGGTACATGTCCCATTTACTGTTTTGAGGGATCTTTTTCAGTACTATGATGGAATAAAGTACAATGCACTGAATTGCATTTTCATTAATCTCAATCAGGTTACAAGAGTAAAGAAAATACAAGAGTACATAAGTGAAGTACTGAAAGCAAAATTTACAAAAATATTCTAACTATCAGAGTCTTCGCTAAATTCTTCAGTCTTGACTACGATTGGAACAGGAGTATTGCTGAAGGCGAGTCGATGATCGAGTATAGCTCTGACAGTGCGAATAATCTCTTTATTATCTTGGTTTTTCTTGTCTCTTTGAGCAGTGAAGAGAACAGAAACCAAGTGTTCATATGGTGCTTTGTGTAGCTCGCTGAAACGCTGAAAGCGTAGTATCTTGGAGTTGTCGCTTACACAAATACCATGAACAGGTTCTCTGATGACTTGTCCTTCAGAGAGAGAGACTCCTGGAGGGAGTGAAAGATCAAGCATCGAGAGGTCCAGTGGCTTGACAACCATTCTGGGCATGCAAGGAGTTGGTCTCCTTGTTGAAGCACCGGCTGATCTTCGAACAGGTGGCTGAGGCAGTGCTGAAGAAGGCTGGAGAAGGTCATCAGGAATTTCGGTTGTTCTTCTGATGCGTGCAATAAGTCCATTAATGACTTCTTCTACTTCAGCCCGATAGTTTCTGTTGGCTTTGGGAAGTAGGCTTCTGATTTCATTCCACTCTGACAAGTTGTATCTTTCCAACTTGTCAAGAGTGTGTTGCACATCCTTAACTCCTGAGCGTTTGACGTTGATCCATGTTTTTGCTCTTTTGCCGCGAGTTCGGCTGAGATGGATTCCAGAGATAGCAGCACCATGTTTTCTGAGGTGAAGGCGGTCTCTGCACCAGTCAAGCTCTGTGTTTACTTCTTCAGACTGAGCTTCAGCGTTTCTGTTGAAGACCTTCAGCGCGGCCTTCTGTGCTAGAACAGGATCAGCACTTATTTCTGCATCTTCTTCAACAAAATCTGATGCAAGCCTTCGAGCGGCTTGAGCAGAGAGGAAGGCTTCCTTCTGCTTTTTATTGTGCTCCTCCTGAGCCTGTACAGCAGCGTTGTATTCCTCTTGTGATAGATAGGCGAACTCGGAGTCCCAAGAGGTACGAAGAGGAATTTTTACTCTTGTACTCTCGAGTCGCTCTATCACGGCGTCTAAACGCCCATCCCTGTTGACAATAGCAGAGTTGTCAGGGTAATTCTCACCTTCAGATCTAGGAGAGTTAGAGGGAGGAGATCTGGGAGAAGAAGCAGGGGTAGAGAAGTCATCAGAGATGAATTCATCATCTGATGATAGGCATATGGTTTCAGGAGGGGCTCTAATTTCAGGGGTTCTGGAAAAGGATGCTTCAGGGTTAAAGCGGGTTGGTTTAGAGGGAATGGATTCAGGGTTTAGAGGAGTTACTCTGAAAGTCATTCTGCTTAATTCGGCTCTTGTCTGTTCTGATGGACTATTCTCCATGAGGCGAATAATCTCACCAGTGACAGAACCAAAGTTCACATCCTGAAAGTCAGAGTTTTCTTGGTTTTCGGGTTCAGAGGTTTGTTTAGGAGAAGAATGAGGTGTTGGTTCAGGGGTAGGATGTTTGGGTGGTTGGTAGACAACCATTTGTAGGTTATTTATTGGAGAGTCTTCAGAGGAGGTGTCAAGGGTGATGGTTTCAGGTGTAGATTTAGATTTAAGGAGGGTAGAGATTGGTTGGTTATCAGAGGATGAGGGAGAGGATGGTAATAGTAACGTACCAGGTGCACCGGGGTTCTCCCCCTGAGATTGTGCAGGCCCTGGAGTGGGCGTTGAGGCTGGTACCTTCTCGACGAAGAAGGTGTCATCGTCTTCATCATCATCATCATCTTCATCATCATCCTCATTCTCGTTTGTCCCCCCCTGTTCGTTGGTTCTCCAGTTGGTGGAGGGGGAATAAACGGAATGGTCTCTCGGCTGTCTCTCCCCCTCAACAGGTGCCTGTTGTAAGGCAGCTGTTGAAACACTCCGCTGGGGGAGAGAGGCCATGTTGGCGTTCAGCTTCCTGTTGATGAAGGAAGATGAGAGCAGGGATTGGAGGAGTTCCCTGTCGGCCGTGATGAACGATGGTGGCGGAGGAGGAGCAGTGGTCAGTGAGTTCACTGCGGTGGCTAGTTCAGCCACCTTCTCCTGGAGGGCGCGAAGGCCTGTCTCCTGCGCATCCAACCTCTGCACCACTATTTGTTGGAAGTTGGTGGTGGAGGTGGAGTTGTCGTTGACCGCTGTGGAGAGAGCGGGTAACGCCGTGGCCTTCAGGTCGTCAACAGACGCCTGAAGGGAGGAGGAGGAGGTAGCCACCTGAGAGACCTTGTCGTGGATGGCATCCAGACAAGGTATGGTGATGGTGACACCAGTAGGAGCAGGGGCGGCAGCGGCGGCGGCAGCAGTGGCAGAGGCTGCGGCGGCAGAGGCAGCGGCCTTGGCTGTTGCAAGCTCAAGTTCCAAGGCCTGAAGCTGGGCCTTGTGAGCGTCTTCCTGTTGCTGGAGCGCCGTGCGGACCTCCTGCAGTTGCCTTTCAGCGGACTGCCGTCGTAGCTCAGTTGCACTAAGCTGACGGTCGGCATCCGTGAAGACGAAGTCGTTGAATGGGTCATCCTGATGGAGTTGAGGGTGCCCTTCAACATCTGCTCCTAAAGAACCTGTAAACAGAGTAGCTAAGTGAGTACTAGAAGACTCATTAGCTTTCATAAAAGAAGAAATGGTAATATTATGCTTAAAATTATTACCTGAGGCTAGGAGGGTATCAGAGCGATTACCCTCCACGTTCTCTGAGTGTTCGAGATGAACAACCTCAGGTTCTTGTTGGACAGGAGCAGAGATGGAAGTATCCGCAGGTGAAGAAGTTTTAGATAAAGGAGATGGTTTATTAAATATTTGAGGCAGGGTAATATAGTATTTCTTACCCGCTGGTGCCTTCTTTTTCTTTGACGCCTTGGATTTGGCGCGTTTGGGCTGTGGTGGAGGAGAGGAGCCAGAGGGAGGAGGGCGCTTCAGAGGCGCCGAAGATGTTGTAGCTGGGGAAGTCAGTATTGGGTTAGCTACTGACATAGCATGCAGAGAAGAAGAAGAAGGTGGTTTGGAAGAGAAGAGAGAAAACATACCTTGAGCAGGAGCAGGGGTAGGTTGTACCTCTGCATCTGGTTGTGCGTCAGGGACAACCAGGACTGCAGACAGAGGAACGTCGTCTGATTTCGCAGACAGCTGCTCCAGAAACTTCACGCCTAGGGCGTAATTGTTGAAGTTTCCCTCTGTTGGGTAGTTGTCACCCATGTGCAGTGCCAGAACTGCAGTGAAGAACCGGGTGTAGGGGACGTTCACCACCCTGGTGCGGTTCTTGATCTTCTTGATCATATCGTCCCAGATACAGCGGACATAGTCAAACTTGCGATTTTTGATCGCAGAGTAGACCATGTTCTGTATGACGGTGGGGAATTGCTCTGTGCTCCCCGTCTTCCCTGTCAGACTGAGACCAAACGTGTTCCATATGTAATAGAACGTCGCGTTTAGCCCCGTCTTGTGGACAGTGGCAGCAGTCTTCACCAGTGGGTGGCCTTCCTTTACAGGCCATTTGTAGCCGATGTCATCAAGGAACGCGATGACGTCGGAGGAGGAAGGAGCAGGAGGAAACGTCTGCTTCTTGGGAAAGTTTAGGACGTTCCTTAGAGTCCCTATGCCGAATGAGATGATGTCGTCCTTGATCTGGAACTTGATCACCTCATGCATCTTGCCCCTCGAGTTCCTCTCCTGGGCAGTGGTAGCAGTGGACCACAGCTGCAGGAGCAGGGGTTTGTTGGGCGCTGGGTTGATCGTGAACGCCGTCTTCAGGGGACACGACAGAAGGAAGTCCCTGGCAGGCTTCAAAAACGCCTTGTTGGCCGGGAGATCGAATTGCCTAATCAAGTTGTTGGGTTTGAACTGCAGGTCATGCTGTGGGATGATTATTGGAAGGTTTCCAGTAGCAGTCATCAGTGTCGTGGCCTCAGAGGAGAGCTGGGCGTCCAAGGAAGTAGATGCAGTAGCAGCCATTCTGTTAAAACATAAAAACAACATATGTGGATGATTTAGAATCCAAAATATGTATTTTTCTTCACTTTTCAATGAACACAGAATATGTTCATAAAAGTGGTGAAATCCTTTATACTTGGAATGGATTAGATACCAAAATACACAAAAGGAATGTGTTTCAGTATTAAAAAGAAACTTTTATTTTGATGAGTAGATATCAAAATAAGAGTTTATGATTGTTCTTAAAAGAAATAAGAACACCATATAAACTGTTTTAACAAAAATCTTAGAAGATTTTGGAAAAGCTAAGATCAAACGGAGTGATCTTAGGGTTTTTGGAAAAACGATTAACAAAATAAGCTGTTTAGGTGAAGAATGCCAACTTACAATGTAGAAAGAACAAGAGTAAAGAAACACTTACGATGATCTTGTTAAAGAAAAGTGATGAGTGTTCTTGGTGTTCTTGAGAGAAAACGTTTCTTGCTTTTTCTTGCTTGAGTTCTTAGAGAGAATTATGTGAGCGTAAAGAGTGTAAAGGATTACGAATGAGGTTTTTATACCTCGTGGTAGGAGAGAGAAAATGGATGAGAGAGAAACGGGCGGCCAAATTCAAACGTAATGATGAATAAAGGAAGTTCTACGCGCGTTCACGCGTCTGACACACGTCGTGGGGAACAGGAAACGTCCCATTACGTGTCAGTGCAGATGAAAAGTTTGTTTTATTTGAAAAGATAAAAACCGCCTTTTCAGGGGATAATTCCATTTTGATGAAAGATTTGTTTTCTTGGAATTGGAGTACTTATCAGATAAGCACTCTTTTGGGAAAAAAAATCCTCTTATCACATTTAATGCGATAAGGTTTCAGGAGCAGAGGTACTTACCTGAGAATCATCAGTATTCGGATTTTGAACAAAGATTTTGTAAGTACTGAATAGAGTCATCCTCTGATGAGAGTTAGTTCAGGAGTTGTTAAAGAAAGAGTCCTGAGAATAGCTATTCTATAGGATTTAACAACTGTTTGTCCTGATAAACTTCAATCATCAGGATTTAACATCCCAAGTTCACTGATGAGCATATTAAAACGCGTTACACCCAGTGGTTTGGTAAAGAGGTCAGCAAGCTGATATTCAGTAGGGACAAAATGGAGTTCAATATCACCATTCATCACATGATCCCTGATGAAGTGATATCTCACTTCAATGTGCTTTGTCTTGGAGTGTAAGACAGGATTGTTGGCGATGGCTATCGCTGAAGTATTGTCACAGTAGATAGGAATTTTAGAAAGTTGTATGTCATAGTCCTGAAGTTGATTTCTCAGCCACAGGACTTGAGCACAACAGATTCCTGCTGCAACATATTCAGCCTCAGCAGTTGATGTGGACACAGAGTTCTGTTTCTTGCTAGTCCAGCTCACCAACTTGCCACCAAGTAGGTGACACCCACCAGTGGTGCTTTTCCTGTCAATCTTACATCCTGCAAAGTCACTATCAGAATAAGCTGTTAGATCGAACCCTGAGTCCTTGGAATACCAAAGACCCAGATTAGGAGTTCCCTTCAGATATCTGAAGATCCGCTTTACAGCGGTCAGATGGGATTCTTTGGGTTAAGCCTGATAACGAGCACATAAACATGTAGAATACATGATATCAGGGCGACTTGCTGTGAGATACAGCAGAGAGCCGATCATTCCTCTGTAGAGAGTCACGTCAACAGGTTTCCCTTTGGAATCCTTGTCAAGTGTCAGAGGAGGAGCCATTGGAGTCTTCATCGGTGTACAGGATGTGAGATCAAATTTCTTCAGCATCTCATGTACATATTTACCTTGATTGATAAAGATTCCCTTTTCAGATTGCTTGATCTGAAGTCCTAAAAAGAATGTTAGCTCACCCATCATAGACATTTTATATTCAGATTTCATGAGCAACTCAAACTTTTCGCAGAGTTTGGGATTTGTGGATCCAAAGATAATGTCATCGACATATATCTGGACAAGAAGGATATGCTTAGGATATTTCTTTAGAAATAAAGTGCTATCGATCTTTCCACGAACAAAACCTTTAGAGAGAAGAAAGGTTGAGAGGGTATCATACCAGGCACGAGGAGCCTGTTTTAACCCATAGAGAGCCTTGTTTAACTTGTAGACGTGATCAGGGAACTTAGGATCTACAAAGCCAGGAGGCTGAGCCACATAGACTTCTTCATTAAGTTTTCCATTCAGAAAGGCATTTTTAATGTCCATCTGATAAACCTTGAAGTTCATATGTGCTGCGAAGGCTAGGAAAAGTCGAATTGCTTCGAGCCTAGCCACAGGAGCAAAGGTTTCATCGTAATCAATGCCCTCTTCCTGCCTGTATCCCTGAGCCACAAGGCGAGCCTTGTTTCGAATAATCGTACCAATCTCATCAAGTTTATTTCGAAAAATCCACTTGGAACCAATGATAGTACGTTTTCGAGGCCTAGGGACGAGAAGCCAGACATTGTTTCTGATGAACTCTGCAAGCTCTTCCTGCATGGCTGAGACCCAGGCAGGATCACGCAAAGCATCATCTATTTCTTTAGGTTCATTTTCAGAGATGAAATTAACATAAAGACAGACGTTACCAGATTGACGTCGAGTTTTAATGCCAGAGGAGGGATTACCAAGAACTTGATCAATGGGATGATCCTTGGTCCATCGAAGAGCAGGTGGCTGATACACCTGTCCTGAAGTGGAAGCTTCATTTACTGATGGATCAGGGAGAAGATTAGTGGGAGTAGGCTCACTAACAGTGGTTTGAGAAAAGTCTTCACTGTTAGTGGGTTGATCAGGTTCAGAAGGTGTGATTTGGGTAATTGGAGTGGCATTAATCAGAGGTGGAATAGATATTTCAGTGGATGGTATAGGAGGATCTTCTTCAAAACCATCAGGGAGGTTTTGAGGAGTTGGATCAACAATGGGAGGTTCAGGGACTTGAAAGAAAGAGTCAGCCCACTGATTTATTTCAGAGTTTTCATGAGGGTGAGGGAAAGTAGGACCCGATTCATCAAACTTGACATGAATCGTTTCCTCTATTGCTTGTCTTCGTTTGTTGAACACACGGTAGGTTTTAGAGATAGAGGAGTATCCAAGGAAGATTCCATCATCAGACTTGGAATCGAACTTTCCAAGGTTATCTTTGTTGTTCAGGATGTAGCATGCACAACCAAAGATATGGAGTGTTGATCCAGCTCTCCTAAGACCTGATGAAATGATAATGATCCTGAATCTTTACTTAGTGAATAGGTTTTTACTTCTGTTATAGCTTGAGGAATTATCACTGAGTCTGTTCTGTGTTATTCCATGTTACTTATGCTGTAACTTAACTTTATAGATTTCAGGATCAGGATCAGGAGACTAACGAGCCTGTTCTACAGTCTACTGATCCTGTCCACTGAAGTGAAGACCTCCTCCTGAAGAGATCAAGATCATACACAAAGAACCATCAGCGACGTCGAAGAAATAGTTGATGACAGGAACAGCATGCTCGTGATCTGAAGACGGAACTCAGTGATAGCAGTCTGTTCACTATCGTATGACATCCTGAAGATTCATCAGGATACACGTGACCCTGAACTTTCTCAGTTTCAGGAATCTAGTCACTGATCAGTATCCTGATCCTGAAGGATTAGAACAATGTCTTAGTCTAATGCACAAAAGGATTATCCGCCTTTTCTGACACAATAGTACATAAGGGCAGTTACTTTACTGTTCCCTCCGTACTTATCAGACCATAAGGCAACTGTTTACAAACATCCTCTTTTGCACACCATGCTAAGAGTATTTGTTTATAGTAAATAGTACAACAGACCACTCACATTGTGACACGTCACAATAGTAGGTCTGCATGCATTTAATGCATGGAGTATAAATAGGACGTGAAGAGATGTTCTCCATACTTCTTCTTCATCCTAATTCTACTCAAGTCCTTTCTCTCTTATTCCCTCTATCTTCTTTCTTTATTCTCTTCTCACTTAGTGCATAGTGAAGGAACTTAGATTGTTTAGTTTAGACCATTAGTCTATTCTATTTCCGCAACAATCTGTAAATTCATATTGTTTATAAAACAAGAATTTAAAAGTGAGAAAATTGTGTGATTATATTCAACCCCCCCCTTCTATAATCCCAAACACTATCCTTACTTGAAGGTCACCTACTTGGGACCAACAAGTGGTATCAGAGCAGATACAAGCTCTCATTTTCTTCTTAAGAAAAATCTTGTGATCCTCTCTCTTCTTATTCTATGGCTCTTCAAGCTAAGGATAACTACTTTGATACCGGCTCTGCTGGAAAGCCTCCTCGGTTTAACAAAGACAACTTCTCTCTTTGGAAAACCAGGATGGAACTTTTCCTCTCTGGTTCTGATCCCCAGATTCCTTACTTTCTGGAAAACGGACCACATGTGCCTACACAAACCGTCCACCCCATTCCTGCTGCTGGTGGCCAACCTGCTGTTCCTGAAAGACAGCTGGTAAAGCCCGTAACTGACTGGAATGATGAAGACAGACGCCTGGTCAACATTGACACCAAGGCTAGGTCTCTCATTGCCATGTCACTTCCTGATGACGTCTTTCATTCTGTCTGTCACCTTCGCTCTGCTAAGGAGATATGGGACACTCTTTGTGTTCAATATGAAGGTACTGCAGTACTCATGGAATCAAGAAAGATTTTCTTGGTTCGTCAGTACGAAAGCTTTATTCATCAGAAGGATGAAACTCTCTCCCAGCTACATCAGAGATTCAACTGTCTTCTGATTGATCTGAAGACCATCGGTACTACCTACTCTAACTCTGAGGTGGTTACCAAGTTCATGGAAGCTCTTCCTGAACATTGGGAAATTTACACCTCCTGCTTAACTATGTCAAAGGACATAAAGACACTCACACTAAGTGAGCTGTACGGTATTCTTCTGAACCGTGAACAACAGAAGAAACTGAAAAAGAATCTCATAAGAGATTCTAAAGAATCCAAAAGCACATCTGTTGCATTGGTTTCTGATTCGGTTCCTCCTGTTGCTGCCACTTCTTCTTCAGTAACTATTACTGAATTAGAATCTTCTGACTCTGACATGTCAGAAGATCCTGAATTCAATGAATCTCTTGCTCTTTTAACCAGATCTTTCAAAAAGTTTGCCAAAAAGGGAAACTTCCACAAAAAGAAACATCTTTCTATTACTGACAAACCTAAGTCAGATCCTGTTGACAAGGCTACTGCTATCTGCTACAACTGTCAGGG
The DNA here is from genome assembly GCA_030169165.1 of Centaurea solstitialis. NCBI lineage: Eukaryota > Viridiplantae > Streptophyta > Magnoliopsida > Asterales > Asteraceae > Centaurea > Centaurea solstitialis. Next base: position 54,886,586 of record CM058042.1, on the reverse strand, counting down.
CAAAGGACACTTTGCTAATGATTGCAGGTACAGAAAAAGTCAGTTTGCTCCCTCCTCTGCTAAATCTTCTTCTAAGAACCCCAAATACAAGCGCCTGAAAGAAAAGTACAAGAAGATGAAAACTCAGCGTAAAGGCAAAGGTTTAATCGCAGAAGACTGCGACTGGGATGATGTCTCCTCTGACGACTCGTCTGATGAGGAAGACACTCAAGTGGCACTGATGGCCATTATTGAGGAACCTACCTTAGCTCTCATGGCTAAGATAGAAGAGGTTCCTGAAGAGATTCCTCCTCAGGATCCTGAAGCTTCTTCTTCCACAACTCCTGAAGCTTCCACCTCTGCGACTGATTCTTCCAGTCAGGTACCTATTCCTCTCATCCCTCTTGAAAGCTTAACTCAGTTGGACCTGGTCACTCTCGATCTTTACAAAGCCCTTAATGGTAAAACCTCTGCTGAAAAAATGAATATTGATCTTAGAGGACAACTCAAAGAATGTCAAAAAAAAATAAAACAGCTTACCATTTTGGAAGAAAATTACAAGGACCAGGTCACTGTAAACAAAACTCTTTGTATTGAAAGAGAATTGGCTCTTGCTGCCAAAGAAAAGGCCCTTGCTCAATTAAATGCTGAAAAAGTCACCATCAAAGGATGGAGTGACGCCTCTGAAAAAGTTGATGAAATATTAGCTTCAGGGAGGTCTGACAAAAGCAAAAGAGGTCTTGGATTCTTTCGTGGATACAAGAAAGAAGAAACTAAGACTGATAGTTCCATGCTAAAATTTGGAAAATTTGTTTCTTCTATTCCCCTTCCTAACACTCCTTCTTCTTCTTCTAACACTCACCCTGAAGGTGCTCCTAAGAGCAAAAAGAATACAGTTAAGGATAAATCCAAAACTGAAACACCTTCAAAGACCAAGGGTCCTAAACCCAAGAACAAAGTTCTGGGTGGTGGTCCTTCAGTCTCTGGAACTAAGTCTCTTTCTCAGAGTCCTGCTCCCAGACTGAAGATTGACCTGAAGCAAAAGACTCAGGAGAAGAAACCAATTCCTCCAATGTCCAATGCTAAAGGCATACTTGGTGCTGGTCCTGCTCACCTAAAGTTCAAAAATTTTCTGGACCACACTAAACGCTTTCAATATCGCAAATGTTATCACTGTGGATTAAATGACCATATTGCGAGTCAGTGTCCTGATGCTACCAAAGCTGAAAAATCAGCTAAGGTAAAGAAGATTCCCAAGACTGAGAAATCAGTTAAAGGAAAGAAGGTTGTCAAGACTGTTCCATCAGTCAAGACTCCAGCCTCCTGTACTGATACTTCAGTAAAGGCTGACACTGATTCAACCAGTCCTACTGATACTTCTGGATCCATAGTTCTATGGGTACCAAAGAAAACTTAAACTCTATATTTTACAGGATAAGGGCATCTGGTACTTGGACAGTGGATGCTCTCGACATATGACTGGTTCTAAATCTGTCCTAACTGACTACCGTGAAGAAAGAGGTCCTGCTGTGACCTTTGGCGGAAACGGTAGAGGCCAAACCCGAGGGTATGGCACTCTGACCAACGGAGTAACTACTTTCAAAAGAGTTGCTTATGTTGAAGGCCTGATGCATAATCTTGTGAGCATCAGTCAACTGTGTGATAAGAATCACAAAGTTTCTTTCTCTAAGAAAAAAGTGCAAAGTCAAGAACAGGAGAAAGGAAGTTATTCTCAATGGTGTTAGACATGCAGATATCTACATCATCAATATGAATACTTCCACTGATAACTTCTGTTTCGTATCACGTGCTTCCACTGATATGAATTGGCTCTGGCACAAGCGTCTCTCTCATCTCAACTTCAAGACGCTGAATCAACTCTGCATCAACAACCTGGTTATTGGTCTTCCTGACTTTCGCTACACAAAGGAATCTCTTTGTTCAGCCTGTGAGAAAGGAAAACAGACCAGGGCTAGCTTCAAGTCTAAGCAGATTTCCTCCATCAGCTCTCCTCTACAACTTCTCCACATGGATCTCTTTGGACCCGTTAATGTCCAATCCATTGGTGGAAAGAAATATACTCTGGTAATCGTAGATGAATATTCCAGATATACTTGGGTTTTCTTCTTACGTGCCAAGAGTGATGCTCCTGAAGAAATCATCCTGTTCGTCAGGAAGATGGAAAGACTCAACAACCTTACTATTCGATCAATAAGAAGTGACCATGGGACTGAGTTCAAAAACAGTACCCTGGAATCCTTCTTTGAACAGAAAGGTATCTCTCAAAACTTCTCCTCTGTGAGAACTCCTCAGCAAAATGGTGTTGCTGAAAGACGGAACAGGACGTTGATTGAAGCTGCGAGATCTATGCTGAGTGAAGCCAACCTTGCCACTCAGTTCTGGGCTGAAGCTGTAAATACTGCTTGCTATACTCAGAACAGATCTCTGATTGTCAAGCGTTTCAGAAGAACCGCTTACGAACTCTTTCGTAACAGGAAACCATCAATCGAACATCTCCATATCTTTGGTTGTGTCTGCTACATCCTGAACAACAAAGATAATCTTGGAAAGTTTGATTCCAAATCTGATGATGGAATTTTCCTCGGATACTCATCCATTTCTAAAACTTACCGTGTGTTCAACAAACGAAGACAAACCATTGAGGAAACGATTCATGTCAAGTTTGATGAATCGGGTCCTACCTTTCCTCACCCAAATGATAATACTGAAATCAATCAGTGGGCTGACTCTTTCTTTCAAGTCCCTGAACCTCCTATTTCTGATCCATCTCCTCAAGACCTTCCTGATGGTTTTGAAGATAATCCTATACCACCCACTGATATAACCACTCCACCTCTCATAAATGCCACCCCTATCTCTCAAACACACCACCTGAACCTGATCAACCCACTAACAGTGAAGACTTCTCTCAAACCACTGTTAGTGAACCCTCTCCTACCAATCTTCTTCCTGATCCATCATCCAATGAAGCATCTACTTCAGGACAGGTGTATCAACCACCTGCTCTCCGATGGACCAAAGATCATCCCATTAATCAAGTTCTTGGAAACCCTTCTTCTGGTGTGAAAACCAGACGTCAGGCTGGTAACGTCTGTCTTTATGTAAATTTTATCTCTGAAAATGAACCTAAAGAAATAGATGATGCTTTGCGTGATCCTGCCTGGGTCTCAGCCATGCAGGAAGAGCTAGCAGAATTCATCAGAAACAATGTCTGGCTTCTCGTCCCTAGGCCTCGAAAACGTACAATCATTGGTTCCAAGTGGATTTTTCGAAATAAACTTGATGAGATTGGTACAATCATTCGAAACAAGGCTCGCCTTGTGGCTCAGGGATACAGGCAGGAAGAGGGCATTGATTACGATGAAACTTTTGCTCCTGTTGCTAGGCTCGAAGCAATTCGACTCTTCCTAGCTTTTGCAGCACATATGGACTTCAAAGTTTATCAGATGGACATTAAAAATGCCTTTCTGAATGGAAAACTTAATGAAGAGGTCTATGTGGCTCAGCCTCCTGGCTTTGTAGATCCTAAGTTCCCTGATCACGTCTACAAGTTAAACAAGGCTCTCTATGGGTTAAAACAGGCTCCTCGTGCCTGGTATGATACCCTCTCAACCTTTCTTCTCTCTAAAGGTTTTGTTCGTGGAAAGATTGATAGCACTTTATTTCTGAAGAAATATCCTAAGCATATCCTTCTTGTCCAGATATATGTCGATGACATTATCTTTGGATCCACCAATCCCAAACTCTGCGAAAAGTTTGAGTTGCTCATGAAATCTGAATATAAAATTTCTATGATGGGCGAACTAACATTCTTTTTAGGACTTCAGATCAAGCAATCTGAAAAGGGAATCTTTATCAACCAAGGTAAATACGTACATGAGATGCTGAAGAAGTTCGATCTCACATCCTGTACACCGATGAAGACTCCAATGGCTCCTCCTCTGTCTCTTGACAAGGATTCCAAAGGGAAACCTGTTGATGTGACTCTCTATAGAGGAATGATTGGCTCACTGCTGTATCTTACAGCGAGTCGTCCTGATATCATGTATTCTACATGTCTCTGTGCTCGTTATCAGGCTGAACCCAAAGAATCCCATCTGACCGCTGTAAAGCGGATCTTCAGATACCTGAAGGGAACTCCTAACATGGGTCTTTGGTACTCCAAGGACTCAGGGTTCGATCTAACAGCTTATTCTGATAGTGACTTTGCAGGATGTAAAATCGACAGGAAAAGCACTACTGGTGGTTGTCACCTATTAGGTGGCAAGTTGGTGAGTTGGACTAGCAAAAAGCAGAACTCTGTGTCCACATCAACTGCTGAAGCTGAATATGTTGCAGCAGGAATATGTTGTGCTCAGGTCCTGTGGCTGAGAAATCAACTTCAGGACTATGACATACAACTCTCCAAAATTCCTATCTACTGTGACAACACTTCAGCAATAGCCATTGCTAACAATCCTGTCTTACACTCTAAGACAAAGCACATTGAAGTGAGATATCACTTCATCAGGGATCATGTGATGAATGGTGATATTGAACTCCATTTTGTCCCTACTGAATATCAGCTTGCTGACCTCTTTACCAAACCACTGGATGTGACGCGTTTTAATATGCTCCTCAGTGAACTTGGGATGTTAAATCCTGAAGAATAGAAGTTCTCAGGACAAACAGTTGTTAAAGTCCTTATGAAAATATTCTCTCAGGACCTCTTTTATTAACAACTCCTGAATAACTCTTCTTCAGAGGATGACTCTATTCAGTACTTACAAAATCTTTGTTCAATATCCGAATACTGATGATTCTCAGGTAAGTATTTCTTCCCTCTGCTACTGAAACCTTATCGCATTAAATGTGATAAGAGGATTTTTCCCAAAACAGTACTTATCTGATAAGTACTCTGATTCCAATAAATCATATCTTTCACCAAAATGGAATCATCCCCTGAAAAGGTGGTTTTTATTTTTTCAAATAAAACAAACCTTTCATCTGCACTGACACGTAATGGGACGTTTCCTGTTCCCCACTACGTGTGTCAGGCGCGTGAACGCGCGTAGAACTCCCTTTTTCATCATTACGTTTGAATTTAGCCGCTCTTTTCTCTCTCATCCATTTTCTCTCTCCTACCACGAGGTATAAAAACCTCATTCGTAATCCTTTTCACTCTTTACGCTCACATAATTCTCTCTAAGCATTCAAGCAAGAAAAAGCAAGAATCTGCATTCTCAAGAACACCAAGAACACACACTTACCACTTCTTTAACAAGATCAACGTAAGTTTCCTTATGTTCTTTGTTCTTTCCACAATCTAAGTTGGCTTTCTTCTCTAAAAACAACTTATTTTGATAAACGTTTTTCCAAAAACCCTAAGATCACTTCGTTTGATCTTAGTTTTCCCAAAATCTTCTAAGATTTTTTGTTAAAACTGTTTAAAATGATTTTTCTTATTTCTTTTAAGAACAATCATAAACTCCTATTTTGATATCTATTCATCAAAATAGAAGTCCTTTTTAATACCAAAACACATTCCTTTTGTGTATTTTGGTATCTAATCCATTCAAAGTATAAAGGATTTCACCATTTTTATGAACACATTTTGTGTTCATTGAAAAATGAAGAAAAATGCATATTTTGGACTCTTAATCATCCATATATGTTATTTTTATGTTTGACAGGATGGCTGCTACTACATCTACATCTCTGGACGCCCAGCTCTCATCTGAGGCCACACCTCTGCAGGCTACTGAGAGCTTGCCGATAGTCATCCCGCAGCACGACGTCCAATTCAAATAGAACAACGTTGTTGGTCTGTTTGATATCCCGGAAGGCAAGGAATATCTAATTCCTGCAAAAGACTTCCTGCTACGCAGCCCGCTGAAGACGGCTTTCACTTTGGACCCAAAGCCAAACAAGCCAATGCTGCAACAACTGTGGTCCACTGCCACTGTTGCCCAGGAGAAGAATGCAAAAGGTGTCCTGCGAGAGGTCATCAAATTCCAAATCAAGGAAAACATCATTTCCTTAGGTTTCGGAACCCTCAGGAACGTGCTCAACTTCCCCAAGAAGAAGCGCTTCCCTCCTGTCCCCACCGCTGACGAAATAGTAGAGTTCCTGGACGCCATAGGCTACAGATGGCCTGTCAACAAGGAAGGCGTCCTGCTACCGAAGACAGGTGCCACTGTCCATAAGTCAGGACTAAACGCTACGTTCTATTATATATGGAACACGTTTGGCCTGTGCTTATCGGGCAAGACGGGGAGCACGGAGCAGTTCCCTACGGTCATCCAGCACATGGTCTTCTCTGCGATCAAAAATCGCGAGTTCGACTATGCTCGCTCCATCTGGGATGACATGGTGAAGAAGGTTCGAAGCAAGAACCGGGTCGTCAACGTTGCCTTCACCAGGTTTTTCTCGGCCATCCTGGAGCTTCATATGGGGGACAACTACCCCAAGGTCGGGAACTCCAACAACTACGCCCTCGGGCCTAGGTTCCTGGACCAGGTTGCTTATCATCCTGACGACGTCCCTCTCTCCGACGTCCTGGTCGTTCCTGAACAAGTTCAGGATCAGGATGCTGCACAATCCACCTCTCCCACCACAGGTACGTTTTCTCTCATCTCTTCCAAACCACATTCTTCTACTTCTATGCATGCTATGTCAGTAGCTAACCCCATACTGACTTCCCCAGCTGCAACCACAACTTCTGCGCTCCAGAAGCGCCCCCAACCATCTTCTGCCACTCCTCCACCTCCTCCAAAACGCGCCAAGGCTAAGGCGCAAAAGAAAAAGAAACAGGCGGCTGGTAAGAAATATTACATTACCCTGCCCCAGTACTTTAATAAACCATCCCCTTTGTCTAAACATTCTTCCACTGCAGATACTCCTATCTCTGCTCCTGCTACACAAGAACCTGAGGTGGTTCAACTCGAACCCTCAGAGAATGGGGGGGGTAATCGTTCTGATACCCTCCTAGCCTCAGGTAATATTTCTAAGCAATATATTACTGTTACTTCTTCTATGAAAGCTAATGAGTCTTCTAGTGCTCACTTAGCTACTCTGTCTACAGGTTCTTTAGGAGCAGGTTCTGAAGGGCATCTTCATCAGGATGACCCCTTCAACGACTTCATTCTCACGGATGCCGAGCATCAGCTGAACACAGCTAAACTCCGCAGGCAGTCCGCTGAGAGGAACCTGCATGAGGCCCGCACAGCCCACCAGCAGAAGGAAGCAGAGCACTCAGCACAACTCCAGACCTTACAACAGGAGCTTGTTGCTGCCAAAGCTGCTGCAGCCGCTGCTGAAGCCGCCGCCGCCAGTGCCACTGCAGCCGCCGTCGCCGCAACTCCGCCGCCCACGGCCGTCACCCTCTCCATCCCTTGTCTGGATAATATCCACGACAAGGTTTCACAGGTTGCCTCCTCTTCCACCAACCTTCAGGCATCTATTGATGACCTGAAGGCAACGGCTCTCCCTGCGCTCTCCACAGAGATCAACCACAGCACCAACTCTCTCACCACCTTCCAATCAACGGTGGTTCAGAGATTGGATGCTCAGGAAGCCGCTCTCCGCGCCATCCAGGAGCAGGTGACAGGGCTCTCCTCTGCTGTCAACGCCCTCACCTCTGCTCCTGCGCCGCCTCCTTCCTTCACCACGGCGGACAGGGAGGTATTGCAGTCCCTGATCTCATCATCCTTCATCCAGCGCAAAGTCCTCAGTGACATGGCCTCTCTCCTCCAAAGGAGTGTGTCAACAGCTGCCTTGGTACAGGCACCTGCCGAGGGGGAGAGACAGCCCCGAGACCATTCAGCCTATTCCCCCTCCACAAACTGGAGAACCACTGAAGACGGGGGGAATAATGAAGACGACGATGATGATGATGAAGATGATGATGATGATATAGACGATGACATCTTCGTCGAGAAGGTTCCTGCCTCTGCGCCCATTCCAGGGCTCGCACAACCTCAGGGGGGGAACCCTGATGCCTCTGGTATGTCTCCACTACCATCCTCTCCCTCTACCTCTGATAATCAACCTATATCTACTCTTCTTAAAACCAAACCTACCCCTGAAACCATCACCCTAGACTCCTCACCTGAAGACTCCCCTCCTAATAACCTTCAAATGGTTATCTACCAACCTCCTAAACTACCTTCTCCTGAACCAACTCCTAAACTCACCTCTCACCCTGAACCTGAACCTAATACCCAAGCCGATCCTGAAACTCAAGATGTCAACTTTGGCTCTGTCACTGGTGACATTATTCGCCTAATGGAGAATAGTCCCAATGAACAGACCAGGGCTGAATTATCTAGAATGACCTTCAGGATCACACCCCTCAACCAAGAAACCATTTCTACCCGTCCTGCAACCCGTTTCAACCAAGAAGCCTCTTCATCCAGAACCCCTGAAATCCGAGCCACCCCTGAAACCATATGCCTTTCATCAGATGATGAATTCATCTCTGATGACTTCTCTACGCCTGCTTCTTCACCCAGATCACCTCCCTCAAACTCTCCTAGATCTGAAGGTGAAAATTACCCTGACACTTCCTTTGCCATTGACAGGGATGGGCGCTTAGACGCCGTGATAGAGCGGCTCGAGAGTACAAGAGTAAAAATCTCTCTTCGTACCTCTTGTGACTCTGAGTTCGCCTATCTCTCGCAGGAGGAGTACAACGAGGCTGTACAGGCTCAACTAGAGCACAATAAAAAGCAGAAGGAAGCTTTCCTCTCTGCTCAAGCCGCTCGAAGGCTTGCATCGGATTTTGTAGATGAAGATGCAGAAATAAGTGCAGATCCTATCCTTGCACAGAAGGCTGTTCTGAAGGTCTTCAACAAAAATGCAGAGATACAGACTGGAGAAGTAAATGCTGAGCTTGACTGGTGCAGAGATCGGTTACACCTCCGAAAGCATGGTGCTGCCATCTCAGGAATCCATCTTCGCCGATCTAGAGGCAAGAAGGTAATCCTGGTAAAACCTGGATCACAGTCAAACGCTCTGGAGTAAAGGACGTAGAGCACACTCTGGACAAGTTAGATCGCTACAACTTGTCAGAGTGGAACGAAATCAGATCCCTACTTCCCAAAGCCAACAAGAACTATCGGGCTGAAGTAGAAGAAGTCATCGAAGGACTTATTGCTCGCATCAGAAGGACAACTGAAATACCTGATGACCTGCTCCAACACTCCTCAGTCCTATCTCAGCAGCCTGTTCGAAGATCTGCAGGCACCTCTACAAGAAGACCAACTCCCTGTCTTCCCAGAATGGTTGTTAAACCTCTGGACCTCTCGATGCTTGATCTTTCATTCCCTCCTGGAATCTCTCTATCTGAAGGACAAGTAATCAGAGAACCTGTTCATGGCATTTGTGTTAGCAATAACTCAATCCTACGCTTTCAGCGCTTCAGTGAGCTACACATAGCGCCCTATGAACATCTTTTGACAGTTCTCTTCACTGCACAACAAGATAAGAAAAATCCAGACAACAAAGAGATTATTCGCACTGTCAGAGCTATACTTGATCACAGACTTGCCTTCAGCGAAACTCCTGTTCCTGTTTGCGTCAAGACTGAATACATTAGCGAAGAATCTGATAGTTAGATATCTTGTATTGTTTTTCTTTCAGTACTTCTATCATGTACTCTTGTATTTTCCTTACTCTTGTAATATTTAAATGAGATTAATGAGAATGCAATTCAGTGCATTGTACTTCATTCCATCATAGTACTGAAAAAGATCCCTCAAAACAGTAAATGGGACATGTACCTTTATGAGTTCTATTTCCTACTGTTTAGTTCTAGACTTAGATTTATTTCTAACTTTTCTAGATTAAGACAATTACTCTGTTGTCTTATCATTATCATTTAGGGGGAGATTGTTGATCCAGCTCTCCTAAGACCTGATGAAATGATAATGATCCTGAATCTTTACTTAGTGAATAGGTTTTTACTTCTGTTATAGCTTGAGGAATTATCACTGAGTCTGTTCTGTGTTATTCCATGTTACTTATGCTGTAACTTAACTTTATAGATTTCAGGATCAGGATCAGGAGACTAACGAGCCTGTTCTACAGTCTACTGATCCTGTCCACTGAAGTGAAGACCTCCTCCTGAAGACATCAAGATCATACACAAAGAACCATCAGCGACGTCGAAGAAATAGCTGATGACAGGAACAGCATGCTCGTGATCTGAAGACGGAACTCAGTGATAGCAGTCTGTTCACTATCGTATGACATCCTGAAGATTCATCAGGATACACGTGACCCTGAACTTTCTCAGTTTCAGGAATCTAGTCACTGATCAGTATCCTGATCCTGAAGGATTAGAACAATGTCTTAGTCTAATGCACAAAAGGATTATCCGCCTTTTCTGACACAATAGTACATAAGGGCAGTTACTTTACTGTTCCCTCCGTACTTATCAGACCATAAGGCAACTGTTTACAAACATCCTCTTTTGCACACCATGCTAAGAGTATTTGTTTATAGTAAATAGTACAACAGACCACTCACATTGTGACACGTCACAATAGTAGGTCTGCATGCATTTAATGCATGGAGTATAAATAGGACGTGAAGAGATGTTCTCCATACTTCTTCTTCATCCTAATTCTACTCAAGTCCTTTCTCTCTTATTCCCTCTATCTTCTTTCTTTATTCTCTTCTCACTTAGTGCATAGTGAAGGAACTTAGATTGTTTAGTTTAGACCATTAGTCTATTCTATTTCCGCAACAATCTGTAAATTCATATTGTTTATAAAACAAGAATTTAAAAGTGAGAAAATTGTGTGATTATATTCAACCCCCCCCCCCCTCTATAATCCCAAACACTATCCTTACTTGAAGGTCACCTACTTGGGACCAACATGGAGATGTTCGATAGAGGGTTTCCTGTTACGAAAGAGTTCGTAAGGAGTTCTTCTGAAGCGCTTTACTATCAGGGATCTGTTCTGAGTATAGCAAGCTGTGTTAACAGCTTCTGCCCAGAATTGAGTGGCAAGGTTGGCTTCACTCAACATAGATCGTGCAGCATCAATCAGGGTTCTGTTTCGTCTTTCAGCAACGCCATTTTGCTGAGGAGTTCTCACAGATGAGAAGTTCTGAGAGATACCTTTCTGATCGAAGAAGGTTTCCAGGGTACTGTTTTTGAATTCAGTTCCGTGGTCACTCCTGATTGATCGAACAGTAAGGTTGTTGAGTCTTTCCATCTTCCTGACGAACAGAATGATTTCTTCAGGAGCATCACTCTTGGATCGAAGAAAGAACACCCAAGTATATCTGGAATACTCATCAACGATTACCAGAGTGTATTTCTTTCCAGCAATGGATTGGACGTTAACTGGTCCAAAAAGATCCATGTGGAGAAGTTGTAGAGGAGAGCTGATGGAGGAAATTTGCTTGGACTTGAAGCTAGCCCTGGTCTGTTTTCCTTTCTCACATGCTGAACAAAGAGATACCTTTGTATAGCGAAAGTCAGGAAGACCAATGACAAGATTGTTGATGCAGAGTTGGTTCAGCATCTTGAAGTTGAGATGAGAGAGACGCTTGTGCCAAAGCCAATTTGTATCAAAGGAAGCACGAGATACAAAGCAGAAGTTGTCAGTGGAAGTATTCATGTTGATGATGTAGATATCAGCATGTCTCACTCCAGTGAGAATAACTTCCTTTCTTCTGTTTTTGACTTTGCACTTCTTCTTAGAGAAGGAGACTTTGTGATTCTTATCACACAGTTGACTGATGCTCAGAAGATTATGCATCAGGCCTTCAACATAAGCAACTCTTTTGAAAGTAGTTACTCCGTTGGTCAGTGTGCCATACCCTCGGGTTTGGCCTTTACCGTTTCCACCAAAGGTCACAGCAGGACCTCTTTCTTCACGGTAGTTAGAGAGGACAGATTTCGAACCAGTCATATGTCGAGAGCATCCACTGTCCAAGTACCAGATGCCCTTATCCTGTAAAATTTAGAGTTTAAGTTTTTCTTGGTACCCATAGAACTATGGATCCAGAAGTATCAGTAGGACTGGTGGAGTCAGTGGCAGCCTTAACTGATTTATCAGTTCTTGAGGCTGGAGTCTTGACTGAGGAGACAGTCTTGACAACCTTCTTCCCTTTGACTGAATTGTCAGTCTTAGGATTTTTCTTTACCTTGGCTGATTTTTCAGCTTTGGTAGCATCAGGACACTTACTCGCAATATGGTCGTTTAATCCACAGTGATAACATTTGCGATATTGAAAGCGTTTAGTGTGGTCCAGGAAGTTTTTGAACTTCAAGTGAGCAGGACCAGCACCAAGTATGCCTTTAGCATTGGACATTGGAGGAATTGGTTTCTTCTCCTGAGTCTTTTGCTTCAGGTCAATCTTCAGTCTGGGAGCAGGATTTTGAGAGAAAGATTTTGATCCCGAGACTGAAGGACCACCACCCAGAACTTTGTTCTTGGGTTTAGGACTCTTGGTCTTTGAAGGTGTTACAGTGTTAGATTTTTCTTTGACTGTGTTCTTTTTGCTCTTAGGAGCACCTTCAGAGTGTGTGTTAGAAGAGGAAGGAATGTTTTCAGGAGCATTGGGATCAGGGATAGAAGAAACAAATTTTCCAAATTTGAGCATGGAACTATCAGATTTAGTTCCTCCATGAGTGTATCCAAGACCCCTTTTGTTTTTAACATTTCTTCCTGAGGCTAATATTTCATCAACCTTTTCAGAGGCGTCACTCCATCCTTTGATGGTGACTTTTTCAGCGTTTAACTCAGCCAGGGCTCTTTCTTTGGCAGCAAGAGCCATTTCTCTTTCAATACAGAGAGTTTTGTTTACAGTGACCTGGTCTTTATAGTTTTCTTCCAGAATGGTAAGTTGTTTTATTTTTTCTTGGCATTCTTTGAGTTGACCACGTAGGTCAATATTCATTTTTTCAGCAGAAGTTTTACCATTCAGGGCTTTGTAAAGATCAAGAGTGACCAGGTCCAGCTGAGTTAAGCTTTCAAGAGGGACGAGAGGAATAGGTACCTGACTGGAAGAATCAGTCGCAGAGGTTGAAGCTTCAGGAGTTGTGGAAGAAGAAGCTTCAGGAGCCTGAGTAGGAGTCTCTTCAGGGACCTCTTCTATCTTAGCCATGAGAGCTAAGGTAGGTTCCTCAATAATGGCCATTAGTGCCACTTGAGTGTCTTCCTCATCAGATGAGTCATCAGAGGAGACATCATCCCAGTCGCAGTCTTCTGCGATGAGACCTTTACCCTTGCGCTGAATTTTCATCTTTTTGTACTTTTCTTTCAGGCGCTGGTATTTGGGGTTCTTAGAGGAAGATTTGGCAGAGGAGGGAGCAAACTGACTTTTCCTGTACCTGCAATCATTAGCAAAGTGTCCTTTGCCCTGACAGTTGTAGCAGATAGCAGTAGCCTTATCAATAGGGTCTGATTTAGGCTTGTCAGTAATAGTAAGATGTTTCTTTTTGTGGAAGTTTCCCTTTTTGGCAAACTTCTTGAAAGATCTGGTTAACAAAGCAAGAGATTCATTGAATTCAGGATCTTCTGACATGTCAGAGTCAGAAGATTCTAATTCAGTAATAGTTACTGAAGAGGGAGTGGCGACAGTAGGAACTGAGTCAGAGACCAATGCAACAGAGTTACTTTTGGTATCTTAGAATCTCTTATGAGATTCTTTTTCAGTTTCTTCTGTTGTTCACGGTTGAGAAGAATACCGTACAGCTCACTTAGTGTGAGTGTCTTTATGTCCTTTGACATAGTTAAGCAGGAGGTGTAGATTTCCCAATGTTCAGGAAGAGCTTCCATGAACTTGGTAACCACCTCAGAGTTAGAGTAGGTAGTACCGATAGTCTTCAGATCAATCAGAAGACAGTTGAATCTCTGATGTAGCTGGGAGAGAGTTTCATCCTTTTGATGAATAAAGCTTTCATACTGTCGAACCAAGAAAATCTTTCTTGATTCCATGAGGACAGCAGTACCCTCATATTGAACACAGAGAGTGTCCCATATTTCTTTAGCAGATCGAAGGTGGCAGACAGAATGGAATACATCGTCAGGGAGTGACATGGCGATGAGAGACCTAGCCTTGGTGTCAATGTTGACCAGGCGTCTGTCTTCATCATTCCAGTCCGTCACAGGCTTTACCAGTTGCCTTTCAGGTACAGCTGGTTGGCCAGCGGCAGCAGGAATGGGGTGGACGGTTTGTGTAGGCACATGTGGTCCATTTTCCAGAAAGTATGGAATCTGGGGATCAGAACCAGAGAGAAAGAGTTCCATCCTGGTTTTCCAAAGAGAAAAGTTATCTTTGTTGAACCTAGGAGGTTTTCCAGCAGAGCCGGTATCAAAGTAGTTATCCTTAGCTTGAAGAGCCATGGATTAGAAGAGAGGATCACAAGATTTTTCTAAGAAGAAAATGAGAGCTTGTATCTGCTCTGATACCACTTGTTGGTCCCAAAGAGGTGACCTTCAAGTAAGGATAGTGTTTGGGAGGGGGGGTTGAATATAATCACACAAGTTTTCACTTTTAAATTCTTGTTGTATAAACAATATGAATTTACAGATTGTTGCGGAAATAGAAAAGACAAATGAGTCTAAACTAAACAATCTAAGTTCTTTCACTATGCACTAGAGTGAGAAGATGTAAGAAAGAAGATAGAGGGAATAAAGAAAGAAAGGATTCGGGTAGATTTTGGATGAAGAAGAAGTATGGAGAACATCTCTTCAAGTCCTATTTATACCCAATGCATTAAATGCATGCAGAACCACTTTTGTGTACGTGTCACAATGTAAGTGGTCCTTTGTACTATTTACTATAAACAAATACTCTTTGCATGGTGTGCAAAAGAGGAAGTGTGTAAACAGTTGCCTTGAGGTCTGATAAGTACGGAGGGAACAGTAAAGAGACTGTCCTTATGTACTTTTGTGTCAGTAAAGGCGGATAATCCTTTTGTGCATTAGACTAAGACATTACACTAATCCTTCAGGATCAGGATACTGATCAGTGACTAGAGTCCTGAAGCTGGTGCTGTTCAGGGTCACTTGTATCCTGATGATTCTTCAGGATGTCATACGATATTGAGCAGCCTGCTATCACTGAGTTCCGTCTTCAGATCACGAGCATGTTGTTCCTGTCATCAGCTAATTCTTCGACGTCGCTGATGGTTCTTTGAGTATGATCTTGATGTCTTCAGGAGGTCTTCACTTCAGTGGATAGGATCAGTAGACTGCAGAACAGACTCGTTCGTCTCCTGATCCTGATCCTGATTACTATAAAAATAAGTTACAGCATAGGTAACATGGAATAACACTGAACAGACTCAGTGATAATTCCTCAAGCTATAACAGAAGTAAAAACCTATTCACTAAGTAAAGATTCAGGATCATTATCATTTCATCAGGTCTTAGGAGAGCTGGATCAACAATTTCACTGTCTTGGAGGTTCGGTTGTGATCTAGAATTTTGAGTGACGATCGTCATCCATCTGACTAAGAAGACTAGACCTGGATCTGATTACTTGACATTTTGAAAGATTTCAGGAAATCGACTATTTTCTGAGCAGAAGAGAGTTCAAAGCTGAGTATCTCGTTCAGTATCTATTCCTAGTTTTTCATTCCATACGGTGTTTCAGTGATCCAAGCTTCAGTATTTTCCCTGTTGTGAGCTTATCAGATTTAAATTTCTTATGTTGAATTCCTACTCAACACACGGTTAAAGACAGATCCTTTATTTTTTGTTGATCTGCACTGTAACTCACACATGCATTCATCCCTTTGTCTTTCTTTTTGATCTACATAGTTGGATGAATCAATATGCTTTGGTGCAAGCTGTTGTAGTCTGCGATTATCAGACGTGTCGAGTTATTTACAGGTTGAGCTGTATTTTGTGCGATCAGTCACGGTTATTGTACATCGACAATTGAGCTGTATTTTAGTTGAAACTGAAGACAAAGAGCTACAATCAAGGGGGAGCTTGGAGATCAAAATGTAGACGACCACCACTAAAGTTTTCTAAAGAAAGCAAGGGGGAGAAGATCAGATATGCTTCCTTTATAAAATTTTAGGGGGAGATTGTTATGACCAAATTGTCCTAATTAGAGAAAGTTTTATAAAGAAAGCTTTGAGAGAGATTAATTAGTGAGTAGCTAATTGTTGTAGCTTGTGGGCTTGGGCTTGATGTAATAGGCCCTATATATAAAGGGTTTAGGGTTCGGAAAAAGGAAGGAGAACCATTATTCAGATAAGAGTCGATTAGGTGAGTTTGTGTGTGTTTCTTGTAGCTTTGAGAGCTCTCTAGTAAATGCAAGAACAATCTTTTGTCTATCGATTTCTCTCCTAAATCCTCTATTGATTGATTGTTTTGGGACCAACAAAAACAAATAGATCTTGGTCCAAGTATAAACATTAATCTATTGTCGTCTCGTTAACAAGTAATAATGATACTTGATATCGATCCCACAAGGAAGCGATGCGAACAGTCCTTTAAAAAGGTCATGTTTTTTTTAAAATCAATTTCAATTGGGGTTTATGAAGAAATTGTTTTGATTTTTTGGTTTGAATATTGTAACTTAAAACTTAACGGAAATTAGTTATAAAGAGAAGTATATGGTGTTATCTAGAGTGAATAATACAACATTTTATATTATTCAGCATTGTTCACTTTGAATAATACTGAATTGTTGGTCCCAAAGGGGGTGACCTTCAAGTTGTAAGGATTGTAGGAAGAGGGGGGTTGAATACAATCACACACACTTTTTTCACTTTTAAATTCTTTGTATTAATACAATATGAATTTACAAGATTGTTACAGAAATAGAAAAGGATAAACCTAATCTAAACAATCTTAAGATTTACTATACTTTCACTATGTACTAGTGAGTAAGAAGAGAAAGAAAGAACTTAGAAGAAATAGAGGGAGTGAAGGATTTTGGATATAGGATTGAGGAGGAAGAAGTATTTGGAAAATGTATGGCAGGGTCACCTTTTACACGTGTTGTGTATTGGATGGTCCAAGTGCACTATTTACTATAAACAAATACCCATGCGTGTACGAGCAAATGGGTGCTTATAGTGAATAGTTTTCTTATGGGTTGATAAGTACGGAGGGAACAGTAAAGAGACTGTCTTTTGTACTTGTATCAGAAAGACAGGCAGGTGATCCTTTTGTGGATAAGATAATAAGACAAGTATAATCTTTAGGGACAAGATACTGATCAGCAAGCTGATCACTGATACAGATGAAGATCAGTGGTCGTTGTATATTGATGACTTCAGATTGTCATGCATGTTGTGGAGAGGTTGTTATCACTGAATTTGTCTTTAGATCACGAGCTACGATGTCTTTGTCATCAGTGAGGTCGAAAAATTCTTCGACCTAGCTGATGATTCTTTGAACATGACTTCTTTATCTTCAGGGGATGCCTTGCTGATGATCAGTTTCAGCGGTTACGAACAAACTCAGTGCCACGCTATTCCTGATGCTGTAATGTTGTTGTAAGGCTGATCTATTAGAAAGATCATTGAACAGACTCAGTAATAATTACTCAAGCTATAATAAAAGCAAAGCATCTATTCACTAAGTATAGTAGCATGATCATTATCATTTTATCAAGTCTTAGAAGAGTTAATTCAATATGAATGTTATGTTATTCACTTTGAATAATACATTATTATTTAGAGTGAATATGTCACGTGGTGCAATCTCAGTAGTCCTCACGTTTGTAATCAAATTTGAGTTTCCATTTGGACTTTTCTCTCTCTCTCTCTCTCTCTCTCTCTCTCTCTCTCTCTATATATATATATATATATATATATATATAGGAAGATTAATCAAATTAGCTTAGTTTGATTTTATTGGATTTTGTACTACCATCCAAAAACCGATCAAACAAAGTTAGATGTTGAAAATTTAGATCTAATCTAGTTAAATTATAGGGCAAATTGCCGAAAAATGTAACATATATGTCCAAAAATCCAATCAAGGAAACGTACATTTTTTTTGCCGTAAAAGGATTATGCATTTGATTTTGTCAACAAAATGGGAACTAACCACTGGTTACTTGGATTACCGGTTATAACATGATGAGGTGTCAAAGTTTGATGATGTGGCAATATACGTGGCATAAATAACTTTAGGGCAAATTGCCGAAAAATGTAACATATATGTCCAAAAAATCTAATCACGGGAACGTACAATTTGTTTTTGCCGTAACAGGAATATGCATTTGATTTTGTCAAAAAATGGGAACTTACCTTTGAGGTTAAAAATCATACGTGTAAAAGGTAACCGACTCATGCAGGTTAACAATATGAGTTTCAGGTAAGTTTCCCTTTTTTTATAAGATCGAATGTATAATCCTTTCTTGGCAACAAAAAATGTACATTACCTCAATTGGATTTTTTAGACATTTATGTTATCTTTTTGGACAATTTGCCGTAAATTATAATAGATATTCAATTGATGATCGACTGAATTTAAATGGATCTGATAACTTTCGGCGGACCCAAGTCAAAGTCCCTTTAAAAGGTTTCATAGGGACGATATCCATTTGAAATTTATTTCAAATAGGAGCCATGTATTACCATATACCAAAGTCATGGATAGCCCTATTGTGGCCCCTTTGATGCTTCCTCGCATGCCTTTAAGACAAATACATAAATCTGAACTCACCATAACCACAAATAATACATTACACCCTTAATTCAACAAGGGAGACAAACAAAATCATTGAAAAATTGTAATTTATTATTTGGAAGAGCAAAACTTCCTTGACATATAATTACATACTAAAGAAATTATATAATATCGCCTAATAAAAATGGTGACTGTAACGACTAATTCGTTATAACTGATCAAAGTATTATTTGTTATTTTGGTCTTTCCTACCTAAACCCCTAAGTTTAACGTTTATGGAACCCAGTAGATGGATATAGATTCTAAAAAAGTTTCAAGAGGGTTAATCACACATGTACTATATGTGAGTGCATGCCCTATAGTGACAAATATTTACTATGATACTAATAAAAATATGTTCCATAAGAGCTTTTAAGATAAAAAAACGTTCCAAAATATACCAAAAAAATTTCTCATATCTAATAAACGTAAGACCACAACATTCAAAATTGCAACGTATTATTTATAGAGGAGGGTTCAGAGAAAAAACTCAAAAACATGAAAAATTAAGGAACATCCTCATAATCTTTTCTTTAGGAGGTATGTAGTTGTGCATAAAAATAAATCAAGTTGTTTTTTTTGTATTATGCTTGTGTGCCTATTGCACATGTGAAGATACATTGTGCATCCTACAAATCACTTGTATGGACATATGCATACTATGCAAATGATGGACTACTAGGATGTTCTTCAGTTTCCATTCTTTTAAGGTTTTCCCATAAAGGTCAACCCAAATTTGTATTCCAATATGTGTTATAAAAAGTTGATAACATCCAATGAATGGACCACCATAACTCATAAAGGCTTAAGATTTAAGAACCACAAGTGTAGTGTTCATGTAGGCTCCAGCCACTTAGCCCACATGACCCACCAAGTTTTAGACCAACCACAAGTGTAAGTGTAGTGTTCATGAAGACTCCAACCACCTAACGCAAATGGGCCATTGAGAATTAGATCCGACTCCATTTTCCTAAAGCAGGATCAAGAAAAACATCATCCCCAATCGGGAGCAAGAAACCCAACAGGAAGAGAGGCCAAGAGCAAAAGTTATGACACTGCAAGATTAAGGTGATGCCATGGAATTGGAATAATAAAAGGAAATAGGAAGGAATATGTGATAAGTCCGTCAAGCTACAAAAAGTAAAATATGCCGAATCACATGTAATATGATATGTTCAGAAACTAAACATGGTCACGTGAAAAGTTGTGCATGAAATTGATGTCGTAGCATGTGTGTATTACATGTGATTATACTCTAGATTATTGTAATTTGGCTATTTTTGCACTTTTAATAAGCCAACATCTATTCTTTTGAGTCTACCTCTTGAAGGAAAATTCACTAAAACATGATACATGACAAAATTGAAGAAATGACTTATTTTGGAGGTTTGTAAAACAATAGTGGAAAATTCAACCAAATTTTGCCAAATTCACTTTTTGTGGAGATGACGGTGTAACCATGAGGCATGTCGACCATGTTGCCAACTTTCGCTAAAAAGAGGGTTTTTTTTTTCGAATCTTGAAAGACGGATTAAGAGATTCATTTCTGATATTATATAAGCCCTTGAGCGAGATGATAAATTGGCCTTGATAGGTATGATTCTTTTTTAATATATTGTTTTATCATTAGAAATACCATTGATTTCAAGAAAAATTACTACATTTAATGTTAACTATTTAAAATACCATTTTATCTAAATTAATATAAATCAATTAGGGCAACTTATATTTAACGTTTTTCATCACCGTATTTTATTTTTAGGGAACAAATTTCTTCGGAACAAACAATTTGAAAATCAAAAACTCACATTGATTATAGCTTGATATCTTATTCTTATTTTAGAGATAAGAGGAAACTTAAGATTCATGCACATATATTAAATGCATTCAAAATAATTTTGTGTCCTATTAAATACAATTTACAGAAAACTTGTCACTTTCATATACTAATTCTTTTTACTACTATCATAGCTCCATATGCTAAAAGATTTAGGGTTGTGTAGTTGCTTTTCATTTAGCTTTATATAAAATAAGTTGTTTGCAAGGATTTATCGTCTATATAGAATAGGTTAAGTTGTTGTTCAATTACTATACTGAATAGCAAATCTAAATTAAGATGACTATTTTACCCCTAAAATTAGAAAACCGTAAAACTCAATATTCGATGTAAAAGTTTGATCTTACATTATAAATGGTGAAATACGACTATTGCAAAAACAAGTGTTTGCCCAAGAAATGCTAAAAAAATCTTTCATCATAAATGCTTAAACCCCTAAACCAAATTCACTGGTTTCATACATCATATAAGTTAGTCATCAGATCGAAAACCTAGATACTTTTTTTTATCATTTTAGTTACCATTTTTCAAATAAAAAATATATAAACAACTGAAAGGAGAAAAAACCAAACCGACAAAGAGGGAACTTATCAGTAACCAAAATAATGGTAAATGGTTTCAAATTCACTAGAATCGAGTATATCAAAAAAGGGTAGCATAATTAACTCCTTAATTTTAGACAGGAAATGAATTAAATTTATAATGAGTTGTTATTTTAATTGCATGACCATAATATGGCTTACTTGGTAAATCATACAGGCTATTAAACTTATTAAGTTATCAGCACCATTTACTTATGGACCATGTACTTATGCTCGTTAACGGCCACTTTTTGCAAATTTCAAAACTTAAATGCATTTGGTTATTAAAAACTTTTTTCATTTTTTCTAGTAAATATTTTAAAAAATGCAATTGAATTTTTATATTAAGTTTCCATTAAAATTTTAGTTTCTATCATAATTTTAGAGGTGGTGGTTAGATGAAATGGTAGAATTTTCATTTCATTTTAAAAAAATAAAAAATGTTTTAAGTTTTTAAAAACTAATTAAACACGTTTTGCTAAAATGGAAGTGTTTTCATTTTTTATTTTAGAAAATTAGAAAACTTTTACCTAGAAGTAAAAAAACCATTAAACGTGCGTTTTCTAAATTTTCATTTTCTTTAAAAACTGCAAAAGTTTTCGCAACCAAAGACAATCTAAAACATGCCATCCAACATATGACGCTAGGTTCTCGAGACAAACGGTCCATGCACTTTTTATAAAGAGTAAACTCTAAATGCATACAAAAGCTCGAGCAAACACGATCCTAGAACAACCCGAGATTTAAAGCCATACCACACATATTTACATCAACTATATACAAAAACCCGACATTTTTATATCTAAGCTCCCGTGACACAAGACCGACTAGCGGAACACATGCGTAAGCTCCTAGACAAAACCGATGCTGCTGCTGCTGCTGTCTGTAATGGTGGATTCATCAAATCTCACAGGTCGTAAGGAGGACGAGGGCTCCTGGTTCCAATCCCGCTTGCCTTCTCGAAAGCATCCGATGCAGACTTCCTCCGAAACCTGAATGCCTCTGATCTGCCTCCTGATCACATCTCATGTTAGCTCAATCAGTAATCACCTCCAACCACATGCTTATGAACGACCAACTAGCCTATCAGTCATCAGCTAACTAACAGCCTAAATCCAAGTCCATGCCAGTATCGGATATGGATCAAGGCACTCAAAATTTATATGTTTTGACCTCTAATCAACCCAATTATAATGTTTTAAATTAAAATTTTTTTTTACTCAAAATTCTCGAAATCCGCTGAATTTTTAATTTTAATGATTCTCATAAGATTATATATATTTCTTTCATTATTACTTGTACCATCAATGATATGGTGGTACACATGGTTTTCAAGAAAAAATGAAACATTTCTAGTACATTAGGGTTATTTTTCTATATATATATATAAATGTTTAGAGAATGGAACTACTGAGTAATTAAGTTAAATCAAGTTTCAATAATATGGATTATTACTATATTTATTTGCCAATGGGATATAGATCATAACCTATACTTAATTAACTTTCTAATTTGCTTTTTTCCTTGTTGTAGGTCCCTTAACTATGATTGGTAAATAATTTAATGTGAATTATTTGAGATAACTGTAGACAATGTCTTTTTCATGGTGGTAGATGGGATAGATATAACATAATTACAAACAAACAAATTTTGCCTTGTTGTTTTCCAACATCCTACTGGTCAAACTCAAACCAATGCTGTTGTAAAAATACCAAACTACCCTCATAGATCACTCTAGATAACAAAAACGAAAACCTTACCGGGAAAAGGAGATACCGGAGGTGTAGATCCGGCCGGAGACGCCGGCGGCGTCTCGCTCAGAGTTCTCTCAGGCTTCACGATCATTATACTCCGTGTCACTCTCATCGCCGGATCCTCCACCGCCGCCGTCGTACTACTCACCGGCGGCGATTCTGATTTCAGAAAAAAAAAAAAAAGTGAAAAGAGTTCAGATCTGACAGCTTTTTCATGAAAATAGTGAAAGCTTTTTAGCTCTGACACACAGTCTCTGATCGTACAACCGTCTGTTTACAGATCTGAACATTTTCCAAAATTAGGTTCAAATTTTTATCTTCTAACAACCGATTAATTCGATATAAACATCGTTTCTGCTTTCAAAAAACGTAAAAACTTAAATAATCGATTAGAATCACAAGTTCATAATCAATCAAAAACACTGTTAAAAGTGTAAAAATTCGCGCCAAAATCGAAAACCTAATGATCACAGTAAGCAATTAAAGCTATGATCAATACGATCTTAATCTTCCTGATAACCGAATTTTTAGCGAAAATGTTAAAATTTTAAGTTTAACATATTGTTCTAACAAGTCCAAAACACTGTAAATTTCGCGCCAAATCGAGTAAAAAACCGTAAAATTCGCGCCAAATCGAAAACCTAACGACCACAGTAAGCAATTAAGCTCTCCGATCAATACGATCTGAACCTTCCAGATAACGGAAATTTTTAACTAAAATAATAAAGTTTTGAGTTGTTAACCGTTCAACAAGTCGGAAATATGTAAAATTCACGCCAAATCGAAAACCTAATGACCACAGTTTCTAAGCAATGAAAGCTATGATCAAATACGATTTCAACGTAAAATTTTCAAGTAAAAACGTTAGAATTTTAAGTTTTTTTTTTTTAACATATGGTTTTTGAATATTATAAGCGGCAGGTAACAGCTCGTACCCTTGCCGGAATCCGACGATCCGAAACTAAAAGTAGAGTGTTTCCTGAGCTTTCCGAGGCCTTTTTCCGGCCGAGGTCCGGCGACCGTGTCGTCCCAGAACTGGTCGAGTATGCTCATAATAATAATAGAGGCAGCTTATTTCAGCAAGCAAGCAAATAAGCAGTAGAGAGCAGTTAGTTTATGGAGAAGATGTGATTTCTTGGTTCGCTATGGTGGTATTTAATGGCGGATTTGGGGAATAAAGGTTGAATAGGTTCTTTTATACGGGTATTTGATCGTGGCCGTTGATTTTGAATCTGTTTTTGTACACGTATGTATAGATAAGATCAAAAGTTAATAAATTTAGATGAGATTGCCACGTGACCAGGTCTATTACTAGAGGTTAAAAGTCACGAGCCCCCATAAACGCTTTATTGGGATGTTAATTACATTTTTGCCCTTGGATCTGTGTGGAAAATTACGGAAATGGGATCGTGATCCAGCCGCCTCTGTAGTGTTGACACGTGCGATTTCGTTAGAGGATATTGGTTCTAGTACCCCTTTAGTTTAGTTTAGTTAAATTTCATGAATGTTCCCAACGATATCACTCTCGTCTCGATACACACGCAGGTTCCAAGCCATCATCTAAGCGGGCTCAAGCCCAGACTATACGTAGCAGAAAAGCCCTTTCAATATTACTATTTGCATTACTTCTTTTTTATAAACCCATAACAAGCTTTCTAGAACCCTTTGTGTTTAGTACCCGAATCCTTCTAACTCTTTCACCTTTTAACTATTTAACTGATTAAATACAACACACCATCCAAAACACATACACCAAACACACACACAACACAATGGTTTGACGGTGTGTGGACACCGCTGGACACCAACCCCGCCCAGGCCGCTGAGCGCGTAGCGGTACCCAGCCAAACCGCTAAGCCTGTCGGGAATGGATCCGCTCAACCAACACCACCACTACGCTCGGCCTTTAGGGGTGTGCTTGGTTTGGTTTGATTCGGTTTTGGAGTAAAATCGAAATCAAACCCAAATTTTCGGTTATCACAAAAACCAAAACCAAAACTAATCGGTTTTTCGGTTTTAAGTTCGGTTTTCGGTTTTTGATTTGGTTTTCGATTTTTTATTCGGTTTTTGTTTTTTACAAAGTAAAGTTGAGTTATATATATATATATACATTACACAGTACACACAAACTAAAATTTATAGAGAGAGTTACCTAGCTGTCACAAACTTTCGTCATTATGTATATACATTACACAGTACACAACTACACACAAGCTAAAAATGACTTTTATATAGGGTTTAGTTCCCCAAAATGTATCCAAGTTGTTATCTTTTGCTATTGTGTATTGTAATTAATACCATTTAATGTACCAAAGTTTCAAAACCTACCGTTTAGTGTATCGTAACCTCTTATAGTATGTTACCAGCTTGTCACTCCCACTCCAGCGACCACCATCTTCTCCGGCGTATTCTCCGACGACCACCATCTTCGACCTTCTTTCTCACTTGTAAACCATCGACCTCCGGCCACACCGCCATCTTCAACCACTTATTGATCTTCTTCTCAATGTCTTCTCTAGCGACCAGATTTCCATCTCCGATGACCACCATCTTCGACCTTCTTTTTCAACGATAAACCAGCGATTTCGGCGACCACCAGACCTCACACCTTCACCTACGGCCACCAGATCTCCATCTCCGGCGACCAGTTGACCTCACACCTTCACTGGAAAAATGATCATCGCAGTGGGTAGGGGTTTTCATAGGAGTAGTGAGAGAGTAACGGAAGGGTATGAATGTAGTGTAGGAAGGGGGAGAAGTTCGGAGGAGATGAAAGAAGATGAGTTTTCGATGGAAAAAGAGGTTCGTCGGAGAAGATTACCGAAGTTCACCGAAAAAGATGGTCGGAGTTTGTCGGAGAAGATTACTTACTACCTGCCAAACAAGTTTCATGATACACTAAACGGTAGGTTTTGAAACTTTGGTACATTAAATGGTAGGTTTTTAAGTACATTACATACAATAGCAAAAGGTTAAAACTTGAATATATTTTGGGAAACTAACCCTTTATATATATACATTACACACAAAGTCACAAACTTCCGTCATTATATATATACACATTACACAGTACTCACAAACTAAAGAAATATAAATTAAATCAATCTTAAATTATGAATCATAGGTAGCTCATAGAAAAGTTGAATTCAAAATACAAACCAAGGCAGCGTGTAAATAATTGAACCTGTTAATAGCTAAAGAAGGCACATAAGGTAGCCTGTTGTCGTCGATCTAAAGAACAGAAGAAGAAGGCCTATTGTCGATCTGAAGAAGGGGAGACGCAAGAAGATTTGTTATCGATATGAAGTGGCTATCGATTTGAAGGCAACCTATTGTCGAATTTGATTTGGAAAATATAGGGAGACGCAAGTTGGAGAAGAAGGGGAGACGCAAGTTGGAGAAGAAAGGGACTTAACGAAAAGTGAAAAAAGAGGCGGGGTGAGGTGGAGATGTAGAGTTAGGGTAAAACAATAAAACGGTAGGTGAAATTAGAAATCAGTTCGGTTCTTATGGTTCAGTTCTAATCGGTTAAGTTTCGTTTTTTTGGTTCGGTTTTGAAACATTAAACCGAATCAAACCAAAAAAATCGATTTTTAGGATTTTGAAAACCAAAACCATCGGTTTTAGTTTTGGTTCGATTTTTTCGATTTTTGGTTCGGTTTCGGTTTTTCCTGCTCACCCCTGCCGCATGTGGTATGGAGGGTCAGGTTCAAGCCAACGGGTTAGGGTGAGGGTTTGGAAACCCGTTAAACCCGTGTGATACTCTCACTCTTTCTCTTCTCTCTTTTCTTTTTTTTCTCTTTCTCTCTCTGCATATATTATATTTAAAATTAATAAAAAATGGTAAAGGTACGAAGGTATGAAATGTTAGCGGTACGAGATTTGAGGGTAAGGTGAAAGTATAAGGGGGCGTTTGGTTTGTGGAATGGAATTCGATGTAATTAGAATTTATCAAGGAATATGACTTTGAAGGAATTTGAATTGGAATTTGATGGAATTTTACCATGCATTTTGATTATGTTTGGTTGGATGGAATTGGAATTAAATTGTAAAAGGTAAGGTGACAAAAACCAAAACGAACCGAAATCGAAAAAACCTAACCGAATCGAAAATCGAAAACGATTCGGTTCAGTGTGGTTTCCATCTCATCCGGAAAAAACTGAGTCGGACCGAAAAATTGAAATCGGTTCGATATCGTTTTTGGTTTCCATCTCGACCAAAAAAAATCGAATCGAACCAAGCCGAAAACCAAAATTGGTTCGATCTTGGTTTTGGTTTCCATCTCTGTAACACCCGTGATTTTTGGACAAATGCGAATCCGAATCTGTGTAAAACTTATCTTTTAAGAAAATATGAAAAATAGGACTTTTGATCAAAACCTAGATTTTATGGTCTTGTTGTATGGGAAATTGAAATACGAATCCAACGGTTCTTCCGGAATCGAAATCGGAGCTATAACGAAGAAGTTATGGCCAAAACAGTGAACCACATGGGTTTCAGAGTAAGGGCGGGTCAGCCGCGGGTCAATCGGCGGGTCGGACCCGCCGTTACCGCTGGTCAGACCTGAAAATCGCAATTTTAAGCCATCTTCTTCATTTCTTCATATCTTTCTCTCTACAACTCCGATTTTGGTGATTCAAATTGCTATCTTCTCGATTTTTCGAGCTCTTCAAGAATACATCAATGGATTTCAAGTATTTGATGGTTCAAAAACGTTGGTGTAAGTAATCTTATCTTCTCTTTCCAGTTTTAAGCTTAGATTTGGGGGTTATTCATCTCCAAACCCTTTTCTTCCATACTTGTCTTAGATTTGGTGTTGTTTTAGGTGGATTTCATGTTATTGAAAGTGTTGGAGGTTAGATCTACTAGTTTAGAGGGTGGATATTTCCCATGGCTTCATCTTCTTCACCATCTCTCCACCATTGTTGAAGGTTCTTCATCTTAGGGTTTTCACCCAAGATCTTGAAGAGGTAAGTTTTATTTATGGGTTTTAAGTATAGATCTAGTCTTATATGTTGTGGATCTAGAATTAATCCAAGGTATTAACTCCTTATCAGTTTAGGTGTTCACTCAAGCTTTAAGCTAGGGTTCTTGGTGAAATTTGGGGCTTTTGGCTTTACGAGCCACAAGGTGAGTTGTTAAAACTTTTTTGTTAAAACTGAGGGCACATCATCTTGATGATTTTACATTCCTTGCTTGATTTTGTGGATAAATGTGGGTTTGGTACGAACTACTTGTCATATTGAGTTTAAAGCTTTCCATGAACACATGATGAGCTATGCCTACATGAATGATTTAGATTATATGGTTGTATACGTGCGGTAGATTATCGTATGCTACCATCGTATGTGTTAAACTTATGAATTAGTAGGATGAATGTATTTATGTGGAATACTTGAAAGTATACGTGCCATGGAATTTTACAAAAGGGATTTGATATCCGAATATGTTGGCAAATATGAAATGATGTGAAGGGCTTGAGACCCTCGATAAATACCTCTGTTAATGACGTTATGCTAAATTCAGTGTCGAGGTTGTGTATGTGAATGATATGGACGAGATGCTATGCTAAATTCAGTATCGAAGTCTTGTTTGCAACACCATGGACGTGACGCGATGCTAAATTCCGTATCACGATCCTATATGATAATAACATGGTCACCAACACAATATTTCCACACCAAACAGTCTTGGGGTTTGTACCTATTTCGCCGGCCCTCGGGTTGCTCCTTGGGCGCGGGCCTCGGATGATGTTGCCATGCTAAATTCGGGACATCGAGGTGTTTGGAAGTAACGAATGTTGGGGTATTGGTTAGGGGAAATGGGTCGCTCCCATTGTTTCCGAAGATAATAATAAACCGGTTTAATATGTTAATTGTGTTGTTAGTATAATCGTGTACATCTCGCATGTCTTTATATACTCTACGCGCATGATATTTTTGTACAACTCACTAGGCTCCTTTAGCCTAACACTTGCTTGGTGTCGATGTGTCTCTCAGATACTAGGGACGTCGCTCCCAAGTAGGCTTCGGGCTTGGAGTGAGCATGGGGGAAAGATGAGAGACCGGTCCTTTAGGCCGCGATATTTATGGTTGACGATAACCCTTTTTGTAGTCTTCTTCCTAGACGGAACTAGACTAGTTTGGTTATTGTATTTCTTCATTTGATTACAAACATTGTAATTATATATTACTTATACCCCATTTTGGGAAGAGCTCACGCCATGGCGTTACAATTTGTATACCACCTTTTGTGCAAATGAAAGTTTTTGTTCGCCCTGATTTTTAGGGTGTTACAATCTCGATCGGAAAAAACCGAACCAAAAATAAAAAATGGTTTGATTTCGGTTTTGGTTTTCATCTCGACCGGAAAAACCAACCCGAACATACTCCGTTTCCACAAAACCGAACCAAACTGAACCACTTTAAATTATATTATTTTTGTTGTATATATAATTTGATTATTTAATTAATAAAAAAACTAAAAACCGAACTGAACCGTAAAAGGATTTGGAATGAGAAAGTGATAGATGGAGATGAAAAAACCATTGATGAAGAAAACGAGAAGGATTTATCACTGTGTTTTCATTTTTTTTTTACCAATGTTCAATATCAATAGATCTGCTTTTTAGTCTATATTCATCATTTTGAGGGACCTAAACTTTTTTCAAACGGCATGTTAGTGCTACGGAGTATCATCTTGCCACTATGTCACCAACCTAAACTTTGATAACTCTAGATATGATTCTTGTGGTACTCATTTTACTTGACAATGGTCCACATTCACTAACTCTATTAACATCTTCGTTAGTTTGGGACGATCTAGTCTTTTATCTATTTCTTATTAATAAGCTAAATTATATAAAAACTATATATTATATATATTTTTAAATATTTAAGAAAATAAGTAAAACGACTAAACCATCTCTCACGCTAAAAGCGATAAAGATGAGAACTACAAGGACTATTTCTAGACCTATCAAAGCTTAGGTCTCACTTTCAAAGATTTCATCAAACCACAAGGACCAAAGTTAGAGTTTACTCTTATATATATTTGTGGTGGGTTTTTGACATGTACAACTTCCGTCACAAACATTTTTGAGAATATGTATATTTTCTAAAAAATTTGGTATTTGTGACGGTTTTCCGATGGATTGATGCCTATATTGACTTTTTCTTGATTCCGTTAGAAATCCATCGGAAAGTACGAAAAATTTTGTCAGAGAAGCTCCTTTTTTTATGCTTGTTTTTGTTTTTAGGGTTTGGAAGCTTAGCCCAAACTACAAACTCTATTGTTGAGGTTGTGCTTTCGCGATATATGCATTCCTCTCCAAAAATATTTGTTTCTTCCTCCAAACCTACCTTTCAATGCTTTGTTTACTTTGTGCTAATCCAATAACCCTTCGGTACCATTAGGAGTTCCCCTTTCCGACGAGTTAACACCTTATACCTTTATTTTTGGGTAAGGGACTCGATTTTATCAATTGTCGTCTATTGTGATAATGATGTCCTCTTAACCAAGGTTTCTTGTTTTCCTTTCAGAAACCCTCTTCAATTTCCTTTTCCTTAATTATACCATCGTATTTCCAATGATGTGCTAGTCAACCTTACTGATTTAAATCTCGATGAGTCACCATCACCAATGCCTTTATCCATCGTTAGATATTTAAAATTTCTAAAATCAACAATCAATATTATCCATACAGATTAAGCTTGAAATTAACATCAAACATTACTTTGTTCAAGCATAACACTTCACCTATTTTTGAATTGTTTCAACAAAATATATTATTTTTTAAATTTTCAAAACCAAATTTATTTTTCCGTAGAAATCAATTAATATCGATAACTCTAATTTCACAAACGTTGGTGAGAATCCAATGCCCCGAAAACCTAACGGTTCATCCGCAAGGTTCGTCCACGGAGGGTGAGTCAGGGCCTAAGATCAGGCCGAAAGGCGTAGTCGATGGACAACAGGTGAATATTCATGTAATACCCCTAGCTTGTTGGTCCCAAGGGACAGAGGAGACTAGGTTAGCTAAAAGATGGTTATCAGTTCAAGGACGTAAGGTAACCTTTATTTTTCAGGGTAAGAAGGGGTAGAGAAAATGTCTCGAACCAATGTTCAAGTACCAAGTGCTATGGCGCTGAATTGATTAATAAGTTTTTATATTTGTTTTTATAAACACATATTAAAAACTCCAACATTTACCAACTTGTTGGTAACTATTTCTAAGCTACAATAATTTATTTCTTTTTTACTTTTTTGTTTCTTATATCATGTAGATTTTTAAATATCATCCATAAGCTTTATTTACTACTTAATTTACTACTTTTATTTTATATTATATTTTAATACTACATATTAGAGCTCATCAATGTCTGCTAAAATTTCAAACCTACTCAAATGTGTTCGATGTTATGTTATATGCTTTACGAAAGAAGTCAATGGATATAATACATATATGTTTCGTAATAGAAAAGGTGAATTTTTTGGATTTAGGCTTCTAGAAATTCAAATATAATCTTCCTAATTTTAATTGTTATAGTTAACTAAAGATGTTGACCACAACAAAAGCTATATTAACCCAATTTCAATTTTATATTTTTTCATAGGATTTTCTTTTCTAGGCTAATAATGAATCACCGCTTGCACCATAATTTTCTAATTGAGTTATGTTATACTTCAATTGACTTTTGTTGATTTATGTTATACTTAATTGTTTTTTATTGTTGATTTATGCTGTTCAAAAAAATTGTTTTTTATTGATTTATGTCTCTATATTTTTAGAATATACCCTCTCCCCTGCAACGCAGGGTCAAAGAACCTCATTATAACACATGTAACCGATATTCAATTATTTTTAAAGTAAAAAAATAGATCTCAAAACAAATATTGTATTTATTTGACAAATTCCTTATATTATCTTCTTGTGATATCAATGTTTCCATCCTCATTATTTGTACCCCTCTTTAAGAAAAAACAAAGTTTTTTAAAAATCCTATTAATTTTCGAGCGAAAATAAAAATAATTTTTAAAATTTTCGTTGAAAATTAAAAAGATTTTCGAAAAAAGCATTTTCTTTATAAAAGCTTTTTAAAGTTTATATTAATTTTTATTTTCCATAAAAGATCTATCGAAAATTAATAAAAATTTTCTAATCCATTTTTAAATTGTTACCTAGTTTAAACAATTAAATGTATTTTTATCATTTAATTGCTAAACTTACATTAATTAAGTAACTTATTTATAGGTTAGAGTAAACTTTAAATTTGGTCCTTGTGGTATGATAAAATCTTTAAAAGTGGGACCTAAATTTTGATAAGCGTAGAAATAGTTTTTGTGGTTCTCATTTTATTTGAAAGTGGTCCACAGTCACAACTTCGTTAACATCTTTGTTCGAGTGGGGACGATCTATTCTTTTTATCAATTTCTTTTTAACAAAATAAATTATGTATTATATACCTTTTTAAAAATATTTTAGAAAATAAGTAACACACTAAAAGAGATTTTTAACGAAGTTAGTTACTACGGATCATTTTCAAAGAAAAACAAAAACTACATGAACAATTTTTAGATCTATCAAAGTTTAGGTCCCACTTTCAAAAAAATTATCATACTACATGGACCAAAGTTGGACTTTACTCTTAAAACTTAAGAGATATTTGTGGTGGATTTGTGACAGATACAATTTCCGTCACAAACATTTTCGAGAATATATAGTTTTTTTTTTTAATTTATGTATTTGTGATGGTTGGGATTGATGCCTATGTTGACTTTTCTTGATTCTTTCATAAATTCGTTGGAAAGAAGCTCCTTTTTTAGTAGCGTTGGGTTTTAAACTAACATGTTAATGCTATGCTTGTTTTTGTTTTTAAGGTTTTGAAGCTTAGCCCAAACTACAAACTCTATTGTTGAGGTTGCGCTTTTGAGATCTATGCATTCATCTCCCAAAAATTTTGTTTCTCCCTCCTAACCTACTTTTCAAGGGTTTGTTTATTTTGTCCAAGTTCAATAACCCTTCGGTATCATTAGGAGTTCCCATTTTTGAATAGTTCAGAAATATCACCTTTATTTGTGGGTAGGGGACTGATTGAATCTATTATCGACTTGTCGACTACTATGATAATGATGTCTTATTTACCGATGTTTCTTGTTTTTCGTTTCAAAACCCTCCCCGATTTCTTTTTTCTTTGTTTATACCATCGTATTTTCAATGATGTCCCTGTCAACCTTACTAATTTCAATCTCAATAAGTCATCGTCACCAATGCCTTTATCCATATATCAATAGATATTTAAAATCTCTAAAATCAACAATCAACGTTATCCATACAATTTTGAGCCAGAAATTAACATCAAATATTACTTTGTTCAATCATAACACGCCACCTATTTTTGAGTTGTTTCAACAAAATATATTATTTTTTCAAACTTTCAAAACCAGTTTTATTTTTCTGTAATGTAGAACTCAATTAATGATATTGATAAGTGTAATTTTGATTAATAAGTATTTATATTTGTTTTCATAAACACATATTATAAACATTGTAACTAATATTCAATTATTTTTAGAGTATATTACATTTTGAAACAAATATTGTATTTCTTTGACAAATTCCTTGTATTATCTTCTTGTGATATTGATGTTTCCATCCTCATTATTTGTCCTATCTTTCAAAACATAATGAATATCAAGATGAATCTAGACATATAAATCAGGCCTCGATATTGGATAATTGGCAATTAAATAAGCAAACAATATCGGGTTAACTTACGTTATTACAAATACTATATCAATAAAGGGTAAAAGTGATCGTATATGGTATTGAGTCAAGTTTAATTTCCGATGTTGAATTTGACACGTTAGTTGCGGATCCAATACCACATACAACCACTTTTACCCTTTGTTGATATAGTATTTGTATTGATATACTTTTCAACTTTAACACGTGTTTTAATCTGATTTGTTACTCCATACGTGTATGTACTCTTCGTTTAAGCCTTTGTAGTTGATTGGACTCTTGTTATCCCATCCCATCCTTTCGTATGCTGAGGGAATAGTAAAGAAAGTATGACACTAATAAACTAGTGCTTTGAAACTTACTTTAACTGACATGTTGAACATATTCCCGTAGTAGGACGAGAATTTGGGAGAGTTGGTGAGCCAAACTTTGTTGAACAAGTTTGCACTCTTAACAAGTGGTAGTGTTTGTTAGAGTAGTATTTCACTTAATCTTGTAATGATCTTCTTTCGACTAGATGAAAAACCAATCAAGTTTAAGGACGACTCTTGACTCATTTCAAATATCTTCGATGTTGTTGAAGGATTTTGGTTCTTGGGATCAGTACATATAGTTGCAAGATCTTTAGAAAGTAAAATCTTATCTATTTTATTTTGAAATATAAGATATAAACCAGTTTCCGGCTATAGACAATTTATAGTATTGCTCTACTAATTCATACGATTCAGTAACTGATCTATTAACCAACTATACAGTAACATATTTCTAGCATAGTTTTTTAATATAATTTTGTTAAACAATCCAAATTACAATGTTATTATAGCATTTAACAAGATATTTATTATTATTATTTTTTTTGGAAGAGGTATCCTAGACCACATTGGGCCCAGACTAATCCTCGGCAATTTTGGGCCGAAGCCCGACTGCTAAAGCATGCAGCCCAGGGTCGAAGCCCCCGTACCTCCAGAATGATATTTATTACTTTATTATCAGATAAAGTGCATAGATCCATCCATAGTTGATCGTATTACCCATTTGTTCATTAATTTGTTCAATTCAAAACCTCATCCAAGTTGTACTCTTTAGTTTAAATTGATCCATGCGAAACGGATTTTACTAGATTCATTTACATGATCCATCTAAATGAATCAGATAATTTATACGTTTTGTTAGGTTAATAAGTCATTTTTTTCGATTTACTTATTCACATAAAAAGTCATGTGAAAGCAAAAATAAATTTGAACCCACCGATAACAAGTTTATATGACCTATATCAACAATATCATACTTTATAAGTCAACTTTATTCATGTACCAAATGATTAATCGAACATACACTTTTTTGAAGATGAGGTAATGTGATTACTTTTTAGTTTGAGTAAATTACATTGTAGGCCTAGAGGATTTGTAGAGAATATGGATATGGTCTCTCTTTCAAAAATAAGTACACTGAATGTCATTGTAGTTTGCATTTCATTACGAGCTAGATCCTTTGCGCTAATGGAGACAACACCAACTCGTTAACTCTAGGATACTTTGCTCATTTGAACCCTTTCCATTTTTTCTTTAGAAATAAAAGAAGTAAAAAGGCTTACACATCCAATAACAACTAGCCACATGTCCCTAAGGGGGCGGACCTACTAATAGAGTATGGGGTGTATGGGCCTCCGCTCAATCATTCCATTTATCATAATGGAACTTTTTTTCCTGACTGCAACTATTCGACCACTTTGTTTTGACATGTGCTATTATGTTTTTAATACCAACAATAAAGCAAAATCCTAATGTAGTAGGAGTCATTGAGATGTTACATCTCTTTCTTGAGGTTTTGTATTCTATTCTTGTTTAAAGCAAAATTTTAATTTTTGACAATTTGCTGCTATTATTTTTAATTTATTTTTGTCTCAATATTAGTTTATTTCATTTTTTTCTAAAGAGTAAATTACGGATTTGGTTCCTGTGGTTTGGGAGTTTTTATGGATTTGGTCCCTAAACTTTAATAATTACAGTTTTGGTCCTTGTGGTTTGCAAATTCTATTGGATTTGGTCCTTGTGGTTTGCAAATTCTAGTGGATTTGGTCCTTATGGTTTGAAAATTCTATTGGTTTTGGTCCCTGCCTATTTGCACTACCAGGGACCAAATCCAAAAGAATTTGCAAACCACAGGGATCAAATCCGTAATTACTGAAGTTTAGGGACCAAATCCATAAAAACCCCCAAACCACAGGAACCAAATCCGTAATTTACTCTTTTCTAAATTTTTACTTTGCAATTCACCCATAAATTTTGAAAATCTGTTAGTACGTACCCTTCTCTACATAATGTCCTCGAACATTATGATATAAGAATTTGGTAAGATTATACTTTGTTGTTTAGCTCCTGTCACAAACTCAACCAAAAACACCAAGAAAGGTTCCTCATAAAATTGGAATTTGGCAACAACAAATAAAAATACATCGAGCATTCCGTCTTGCTGAAAAATTCAAGGTAAGTCCTATCTGTAAATATGTATTGTATCAAATCGACAAAAGTCAATTTTCTCTTAGTCAAACCGTGTTGACTTTTCTACAGGTTAAATCACGACTTTGTAAACCTTTAATGGATCTTAAAGATGCTCCTCCTCAAAAAAAATTACTAGTTCCACCACTGTCCCTTCCTTCTCCCCATACCCTCATACAAAAGCCAACATGCAACCTTCCTTTTTTGATCATTTAATTATTGTAGTCACATGAGAACCCAAAGCATAGATGGAACATAACCAATTATTGACCATCTCCAAATAGAGCCAAAGAAAACCTAGCTGAAAACTAGAATATGATGAAATGATAATATAAAAAAGATTGGAAACATAATGGACTTGTTTAGTTAAGGGTTTTGGAATTAGAGGAAATTTTGGGGACAAGGTGTTCAAAAATGTTGCAATCGAAGATGAGGGTTAACGCTTACGGGTTTGTAGGAGAGTTCGATTCTTCGAGGAAAGAGTACAAAGGACCAAAATAGTAAATAAATGTAAAGAAGCATAATGACCAAAACAACAATAAAACTGTAAGTATAAGGACAAAGTAGCAATGAATTACAAATCTTAGATAAAAATAGCACTTCTAAACCATAAGGACAAAAGTTGCAATTTTTAACAAACCATAGGAACAAAAACTGTAATTTAATCTTGTCTTCATAAGACGTGTAAAAAATCGACGCTCTGTAATAAAATAGTTTAGAGGACTTAGGTTACTATAAAATAAATTTTTGGGTGAACAATTTTATATGACACTATTTGAAAAAGTGTCTTGTGAACAAAAGTGTCTTATATGGTCAAGACAACATTTTATTTTAAAAACGTTCTAAAAACTTGTTAAAATGCCTAAAAGTGTCTTATAAATCTGTTTTAATACTTTTAGAAAGAAAGTTTTGTAGTTTGATTTTATAAACTTAAGTTCTATAAAGTATTTTATGAAGACGTTTAAACACCCCAGGTCCTAAAGCCAATTTTGTTGTAGTGGAAAATAATGGTGAGGATGGTGTGATGGAGATGAGAAGCCGAAAAAGTAATGGGTGACTTTTGCTTTTATATGTGCCTGCGTATCTATATATAATAAAAGAGTAAATAGCACGACACGTGTCGTCTTCTGGTGAGTCGATTTCTGCATTTTTCTGCCAAAACATGAACTTGGACGCAATTTACATTATCGGTTCATTCCCTACTTTTTAGCTATTTATTTGCTTTTAATCTTCAAATTTTCGCTTAACACCCTTATAATTAGTTATATGTTTTAATTTTAATTTATTATTTTTTCATTTTTCATTTTATACTCTTATCATATAACACAAATAATCGTATATTATGAATTATAAATGCATTCAAATTACGTTTTTTTACGATTTATACTATTATAATCGTCTCGTCGATACCTTCGAAATGGGTCCATTATTGAATATTTTTTATTTAATCTTATTATTAAATATTAAGAATATATATAAAGTAATATGTTTCACATTTTCTTACGTTTTCGTTTTACACACTTATCATACTAAAAATACAGAATCATGGATTAACTAAAAGACATTTTTTATAAACTGTATCAGTATAATTCTATTGTCAATACTTTCAAAATAAATTAATTATTGGATATAATATTATTAAACATAAATTAAATTATAGTAAATAATTCAAATTAAGTAAATCATTTGTAATATTAGTTTTTTGGTATGAATTTTTTTTAAAATTATCACGTGTATTACACGGGATCAAATCTAGTATATATATATATATATATATATATATTACAATATATAAAATATAATCTTTTAATAAATTATCCCGTGTATTACACGGGATCAAATCTAGTATATATATATATATATATATATTTCGTTAAAGTATCTTCAATAAATTCTTTCATTTTAAAGATTACGGGTTTGATTCTGAAGAGGCAAATCGTGTTTAGGTGATATCCTCCCATTCAACAATAAAATCCACCTCTTTGGAGCTTCCTAACAAATCCTCTAAAATTTTCTCTAAGAACATAAAAAAATGGAAGGGTAGAATAGTGTAAATGTTTAGAAGAATTCTACAAAATAAAAGACTCAAGATAGAATATTATTAAAATTAAATCTAAAGAGATATATTATTCTGAATGAATAACCATTTTAATTTTTAAATAAGGGTAAAATATGATTTAATCCCAAAACTTTATACTTAAAAATGGTTTAACCCCTACACTTTTTTAGTGAATGCTTTAATCCCTAAACTTGTCATAATAAATGTTTTAATCCCTAAACTTGTTATAATTGATTGTTTTAGCCACTTGACCTGCTACAACAGGTTACTACACTTTTAAAAGTCACTTTAATCCCTAAACTTATGAATAAAATATGATTTAACCCTTAAACTTTTTATTTAAAAATGGTTTAACCCCTAAAATTTTTTAATTAATGGTATTATCCTTAAATTTTTATAGTATTTGATTAAATACTTAAACTTATTCAGCCTAATTATTTTCTATATCAAATATATGATTAACCCTAATTTGAAGTATTTCTGAAACACATGATCTTGAATATCTCAAACTTGCATTTCTTGATCAGATGTAATAAACAAAATCTACAGTATGAAGCAACAATAGACTAACGAATCAAATTTAGCAAAAATTTAACAAAAAAAATATTCATAAGACGCTTGGTGATTCTGTGTTCACCGTGATGCAAATTTACCAAAAAACTAATGTGTGGATTTCACTGCGAATATCAAGTGCGCAACAAATCAAGCACATAAATGGGAGAAATCAAATCAAATGAAATGTATCAGCTATTTGAGGAAGAGATTATTGGCAAAGAAGATCGATTTGACCAAGTTTCAAGTTGTATTGGATTGCAGACGAACGGATTCAAGGTTTTTCCAATCGTGAATGGATTGGTAACGGGTTTAGCCGATAGAATGTTGTATTGAATTATGTTATGGATAAAAATAATTAGGTTCAACAACTTTAGGTATTTAATCAAATACTATAAAAAGTTTAAGAACTATAACATTCATTAAAAAAGTTTAGGGGTTAAACCATTTTTAAATAAAAATTTTAAGGGTTAAATCATATTTTATTTATAAGTTTGGGGATTAAAGTGACTTTTAAAAGTGTAGTAACCTGCTATAGCAGGTCTAGTGGCTAAAACAATCAATTATAACAAGTTTAGGGATTAAAACATTCATTATAACAAGTTTAGGGATTAAAACATTCACTAAAAAAGTTTAGGGGTTAAACCATTTTTAAATAAAAATTTTAAGGGTTAAATCATATTTTATTTATAAGTTTGGGGATTAAAGTGACTTTTAAAAGTGTAGTAACTTGCTATAGCAGGTCTAGTGGCTAAAACATTCAATTATAACAAGTTTAGGGTTTAAAACATTCATTATAACAAGTTTAGGGATTAAAACATTTACTAAAAAAGTTTAGGGATTAAACCATTTTTAAGTATAAAGTTTAGGGGTTAAATCATATTTTACCCTTTAAATAAATTGTATTTGAAACTTTACTAGGATTTAAATTTTTAAATACTTTAAATAATATAATTTATATTGAAATCTTAAAAAAATGTACTTGTTATAAGAATTAAACTTTTATGCCACTGCGTGAAAAAAAATATATTTTTTTCTCTCATTCACTTTTACAAAATATCTATAACAATAACTCATTTAGGATATATTTGGCAAACTATCCAATAAGCTATCTAGCTAGTTTATAAATAAATTATATTTAGCAAAACCTAGCTTATATGTATGTAAAATGACAAAAAAGATATATTGAGAATTTGAGATATAATAATTAATATTAATATGGGTATAATTGAAAAAAGCTCTAAAAAGCTACCTTCAAGTAGCTTATCAAGATGCTAGCTTATAAACTACTTTTTATACATCTAAATACGTACAAAAATAAGTTAATTTATAAGCTAGTTTGTTTTTACAAACAATGCCCTGGCCGTAGTTGAAGCCATGGATCTTACCACGATTCTCCAAGGCTCATTGAGACATTTTCTTCAACAACTAAACATCTTTTCACTTAACAAAAATATAAAAAATAAATAATCTTTTAGAGATACTCTTAACAGCCAAGGGTAAAACCACAACCTTATCAACAAAATATATTTTCAGTGAAAAAATAAATAAAACTTAAAATCCACACCAAGATGATGGCATGCTTCTTATTTTAGTAATTAAAATGTTGGAGATGTTCCTTCCACTTGTGATGGTGATGGCTCATAATTGCTCCCCATCTTCAAGAGGCATGTTATGTTAGTAGTTAGGTAAAAGTTGTTTTCCCTTCCACTCCACTTATCATATGCTACTCTTCTTTCAAGCTAACTAATGGCCTCACCTAAATTATTGCATCCAAATCTCCATACATGCCATCATCTACCCTTTTTCCTTTTCCTAACTTTATATCACTTGTTGAAACCTAAAAGCTTATAGTTTTCATCCCCAACTCTAATCCATATGTTATTAAGGACAAAAAGGAACAAAAAGTTATAGTACTAACAAACCAACCCAGTATATCCCAGTCAAAAGTCGATGGGATGTATACAGACATTATCTTTATTCCAAGGACATCCAGATAAGACTTGTTTGTTAGCTTGTTAGCTGCTTAATGAGTTTGAAGAGATTCACAACTTATTCGATCAACTATACATTGTTGTTTTATAGGGGATTAATGATATAGAAAGTGGCTTATTCAGTAAGTTTCTAGGGGAGAACTTTATGCAGAAAACCAATTTTTTCTTAAACCTATCACTCCCCATTAAAAACATGCCTCTTCCATCCATAAAAAAACCATCCCACACAAAACTCTTCCCAATGTATACAGACAATTTAATCCACATAGACAACTCTATCCATACAATTTACTCCACATAGACAACTTTGTCCATTAAGGAACACCCCAAAGTCTTAAAATGAAATTGATGGGATTATAGTTCTCCTAAAGAAACCGCAGTGATGCTAGGAAGCCATGGATGCATATGGAAACTTTCCAATTGAAAACATGCTCATTCCATCTTGCCAATGTATCCAGACACATTAATCCACACAGACAGCTTTGTCCATACAGGAACAGCTCCTAAGTCTTACAATGAAATTGATGGAATTATAGTTCTCCTAAAGAAACCCAAGTGATACTAGGAAGCCATGGATGCATTTTGAAAGTTTCCGATGAATCCAATGTACATATTTTATTATAAGAGAACAATTAAAAACTTAAAGCAACTTCACACCTGCTTCCCTTAAAGAATCAATGACTGCTCTGACCTTGCCATGGTATCTTTGGTTCCTTTTGTAGACAACTGAAACGGCTGGGATTTCTTTGAGTAGCAATCTCTCGCCCAAAAGCTTCCCGATCTTAGCAGCAGCAGCAACGTCTCTTGTGCTTTGTTGCGCTTTGTTCCAGGCTTCACGCAGAGCCTTCTCTTGTGAGCTTGCGGCAGAGGCAACGGTTGCAGTTGGTGCATGGACCACTTGGGCACTTACATACTTGTTTGTGAAATGCATCTTTAAGAGATAAGGTTTCAGATAGTTTGTGATCCTTTGAGCCTTCACTGGTGGAGGAATCACCATATCTGTTTAAGACCATAACCAATAGTCATTAGCTACAATATTAAATATTCAAGGGTCTTGTTTATAAGTGCTGAATGAATACTTTGAGCGATTTAGAGACTGGACAGGACAGGATAAGACAAACTGGTGAAAGAATTGTGGGAAGTTTTTAAGGTTTTAGCTTGACAAGGGTAGTTTAATAATTTACCAATCTTGTCCGACCTCTCTAGAACTAAATGAGAACTAAACAAGTACTTATCCTTACTAGAAATAAACCACAAGTCAATCTTATATTGAATCAAACATGTAAAGTTCATTGAGTGATTTAGAGAC
The DNA here is from genome assembly GCA_030169165.1 of Centaurea solstitialis. Classification (NCBI taxonomy): domain Eukaryota; kingdom Viridiplantae; phylum Streptophyta; class Magnoliopsida; order Asterales; family Asteraceae; genus Centaurea; species Centaurea solstitialis. The sequence goes on along the minus strand of CM058042.1, from coordinate 54,844,617 downwards.
TGGACAGGACATGACAGACCGGTGAAAGAATTGTGGGAAGTTTTTAAGGTTTTAACCTGACAAGGGTAGCTTAGTAATTTACCAATCTTGTCTGACCTCTCTAGAACTAAATGAGAACTAAACAAGTATCGACTTATCCTCACTAGAACTAAAACACAAGTCAATCTTATATTGAATCAAACAATGATGTAAAGTTCACAATCATCATAGATATGAAAGTTTAGAACAAAGGTCAAACTCAATGTGACTAAAAGGCTATTAGCCAATCTGCCAATGCCTATGCAGCTTGAATCAAGCTATGGGGGCCTGTTTGATAAAAATGAATGGATAAAAGATCCAAGTGGTTTAAAAGATTGTCTAATGCTGAATCGAAAACGATTGTGAACATAAAATTACCTTTCTAACCCTAGAACACCTCGGGTATCAGTGTATCAAATGATGTATAGATTCAGGACGAGTGACTTTGTGAACAATGTTGGACTTAGAGTATTATTTGACTAGTAGGAAGTTCAAGGGGTAATGGCTTAATTGATGATCCAATTCCAATTGAACTGTTACTTTAGGACAGGTTCAAATAAGTTAAAGTCTAAAAGTAAATGCTCCATGTGGATTTTGGACCATTTGTCTCACTAAAAATGATGAATGCTTCAACAGCAAGCCCACATGCTGGTCTCATATAGCATTCAAGTCAAGATCAGAGCTTTATATTTAGTTAGTCAAGAAAAATTGTGCAGTCAAACAAAGTACATGTTTGACTTCAACAACCAAGAGCATTTCAACTAGTTGAGATTTACGTGATATAGAACGGCAAATTCTTTTGGCCCTCATCCACCGTCAAACGAAGTTAACAATTTGATCAAGGATGTGTGCAGTAGATCATATACTCAGATGTAAGCAAGCATGCCCATTCTTGGACTTCCAAAAAAGATTAATCTTTTGCCAAAACACACAAAATATCTCTTCTCTCATGCTCTATTGGTTTTCACTTCTCCCATGTGCACCTTTTCAACCTGACAACCTTTCTTCTTCCTAATTTAGAATAAAAATAAAATATACACTACTAAATTCGATAGCGTGAGCTGCAGGAAGCAAAGAAGGGATTCTTGATTTACTTCAAATGGGGAAAAGGCTAGTAGACCCATTTTGCGGTAGAATTTTCTTCTAAAGTAACAAAGTCAGATTGATGGGTGTTGGATATGGCTTGGGTTGAATATTCTCTCAAAAAGTAGTATAGATGTTGTTATCAGTAGCACTGAGATGACCCAGATTGAGCACACATGCAAATAACGGTAGTTCTTCGTCGCCATATCATTCTGCTGTTGCAGAATTATGCGACTTGTATCTCATCTGTATCACTAGCGACCCAAGCCATGTATCAACTAAGAAGACGAGAAACAGACCACTCAGTTTCTTGCTAGAAAAAAAACTTAGCATCTCAGAAACCCGAGTTTGCAAGAAATCAAACGACAATATATGCTTTTAGAGTTCAAACTTTGAACAACTGATGGTTCAATTACAAAATGCATCCAAGAAAAGAGAACACATTTCCAAGAGTGTGGAGTCGGTGAGGCTGTAGGAGTGCATGTGAACTGTGAATTTTTGCATCACTGATGAATTATGCCAGTAGGATACTCAAAGCTGTTTGGCATATTTAGTTTGTTTGGTAGAACAAAACCAAAGAGAAAATCAGGTTTAACTATCCTATGATCAAAACTCATTGTAAATGTTGACTTTATATCATTAAGATGTATGTGTTGTCCTAGCAGCATTAGATTTATAGGCTGCTATGCTCTACAGCACTGAAAAAAAGTAATGAATAATTTACAATGAGCTTCAGCAATCTTCAAACTAATAAGAACTTTGGACCAAGAGTAATGAAATCAAACCAAGAACATGTTCTTAACTCCTGAAATATGCAAAGGCAATAGTAAGCTACTTAACATAAATCAACCAATATTGACATCTCAGCACTTTACTACTGAGACACTCTAACGCACCTGTATGGTTTGGGACTTTGGGTCTTTGGGATAACGAACTTGTATCTGTTGTGGTTACTTAATGAGGTAATTTACCAAAAGATCTGAAGGGACTTGCATGCAGTTTAACGTTTTGTTAACTTGTTCAATTCAGACTTACTAGATTGTCCAAGAAATATTCTCTTATAAAACGCTCCATTGCCTTCTAGAACTCAACTAGGAAATTGTAGTGTTCTCTAAAATCTTATGCTCTTGTGCTTTGCGTATTCTAAACTCCTCTTGGTGCTTATAAATATTTTAGACACTTTGTAAATATAATGTAGAATATTTCGAGATGCAATTTCTTCTTTTTGAGAAGACAGAGACTAACTCTCTTGTTGAATCATACAAGAAAGACAAACAAATTATGCAAGATAACTCTCTACTACATTTCACGTGTTGATGATTTACAAATTCTTGCATGCTCGTCTTGCAACCCTAAGCAAGCAGTTAATTAACTTAATATTGTCAACAGGCAAAAGGGATACCCCAACCAAGAACTTGGTAATCAAATACCATAGCCAAAATTTACTTTTAGACACTCTTTAGCTAATCAAATATGCACAAGATTGATCCCCAAAAAACAACAATGTATGCGCAATTAACTTGGAGACCAAAATGAATTATTCAAAAATAGGGTATTAGACTATTGGTGATGAAATGCTAAAAATATAAATTACCTCCTCCTCTGTGCATATTATAGTTCTATCATATAACCTCCCAAGTGCATTTTATTTTATGGATGTCTGTCGTATAATCTCCCTTAAAAGTGTAAAGTAAATTAGACCAGACTCAACATGCCAAGTTTTGAGAAGAATATACGATAATTTATCAACTAAGATTGTGTTTGGCAAAAATAAGCTAGCTTATAAGCTAGTCCATCCAAACATGTACCATAAGCTAGCTTATTGAAATGCTACTTGGAGTAGCGTTTTAGAAGCTTTTTGTAGCTTTTTCCAATTATACCCTTATTAATACTAATTATTATACCCCAAGATACCGTTTTTGGTCATTTTACATACTCATAAGCTAGTTTTTGCCAAACATAATTTATTCACAAGCTTTTATCAGCTACTAGCTAGCTTATTAGTCAATAGCTAGCTTATCAACTACCAGCTAGCTTATCAACCACCAGCTAGCTTATCAGCTAGTTTGCCAAACACAACCAAGTTCTTTTTGTGTAGTCTTTTCTACTCAAGTAATCAATTATCAACCGGAATGCACTATGAAGAATGGAAACAAGCCCTAGAAACTAATAAACCAGAATCAATCAATAACACAAGCAGTCTTTTTCTAATTAGCTAGAATTCACAAAGAAGGCAACCATTCGAAATTTCGAACATAATACAAGTTCGATTAGCATGAACAGACAAAACCAATTGGGTTAACATGAAATCCTGATCCCTTTCCAAGAACTTCGTTTCAACTTCAACATAAACAAAACTTGCCAAGAATTAAAAAAACATCAAAACCTTAATATAAAAAGCTATAAACCTTAAGGGCTTAATCATGCTGTAAGTGTTACACCATACCAAAGTCAATGTAAAAATAACTAAACCTAGAATAAAGATAATACAACAGAACTTGAATTTGGGCAATATAATTTAATTTTTCAAGCCTAAACCACCAGTCTGTGATAAAGGGCTTTTTTGTTGTAACTACTTCACACATGCTACTATCTCCTTTGGCTATTAATGAGCTTAAAAATCCATCTAACTCCAATTACATCTGCATTCTTCTCTTAGGCATTTCATCAAACAGTTGGGGAGCAATAGTCAATCTATTTCACAACAAGCTCAGCTCAAATCGAAATAGTTGGGGATACGGATTTCACCATATTAAGATGCATGTAAATTACACCTACAAACGTTCTGTAAACACATCATATCAAACAGCTGCCATGAAAGTTAATTTTCTTCCGAATTAAAACAAAATTAAGCATGAATCGAGAGAGTAAAAGCAGCTATGGCAACAAAATGCATTCAAAATCGAAGAGATTTCAAAGATTCATACCTTAAAATAGAGGAAAAAGGCGGGATCGGCGATCAATTAGGATTTAGGGGTGGTGAAGAAGATGAAGAAGCAGCTGCAGCTTAATAGCAATATGTATGGGCTTATCAGTTGGAGGAATAAAACTGCAATGGCAAACAAAGGCCCAATAATAATGGTTCATTTTTCAAAAATAAATAAAATTATTATGGTGTTTTTATAACTAAATAATAAACTCTATCAATTTGATTAATAAACTCTATTGGGTTAATGTAATGTTTTTGGGTATTAGCCTATTAGGTATAAATTTTATATATTATAGGAAAATGTTCAAAAAAAAATTCAATAAATTATTTCATTTTTTTTAGATAAGGATTACATCCTTGGTAATTTTTGAGAGCTAAAGCATGCTCTCCTGAAAGTTATACTCAGTGACCCTTAGTTGCTCATATCCGGATTCGAACTTGGGTTGGTTTTTATACCCTTCACAAGCCTTAACCGGTAGGGTCCCCCATTAAAGTTTAAATTATTCCATTTTGAATGGTTAAACACTTAAACTGTTGTTTTCAATAAAAAAATGTCATTAAACTATATCATTTTGAATATGTTTGATCGTGGAAAACTGTTTTTCACAACCAAACACACTCTAAGTGCTTAAACATTTTGTTTTAAACAAAATGAACCATAGAACTTTTAAATTTGATCATTTACATCATTTTAACGAAAAACAACTATTTGTACTTGACAGTAAAGGTCTTAAAGTGAAGCAATTTATAACCTCATGCAAATAGATCAAAAGGGTAGATCGATTGCAAGGACCAGCAGTATGTGTAAAATGTAATAAACTAAACTCTTGGATTAATGTTTGTATAATTTAAGTGTGTAGGCTTGGGCTTTAGACTATTGGCCAAGTATATATAGAATTTAAGGGCTAAGATCATCCACAATGTAGTTTTTTGGAGGTTTTTTTTAGAGGTTTTTCAAAAAGCAAAAACCTCACTTTGAGGTTTTTCACATAGTGTAAAGGTTTTCAGGTGAGGTTTTTCGTGAGTTTTTGCGTCATAAGTCGTAACTGCACGACCTGCTTTTTTAGAGGTTTTTCGTATTTAAAAGTCTCGTATTAACCATTTAAGTTTCTTATATATTTTTAATGTAATATTTATTTTAAGAAAACTAAATAAATAATTGGTTTTTAAATGTGGTCAAAATTAGTATTATAATGTGATTAATTGTTAAAATAAGATAACATAGAAGTTAGAGAAAAAGTTGAACATTAATTAAAAAAAAGTCAAAAAGTAGCATTTAATATATAGTAATTTAAGGGCTATATAGGGTAGGGTATTAGTAGGGTGGAGTGTCTCTCTCAACACCCTGTTTTTATATTTAAGTTCTATTTAAGTCGTTAATTTTTTTACAATAAGTTTTTATATAAAATATATTTTATTAAAATATGTAACAAATTATGTATAATAAATACATAATTAATGCAGCAATATTTTCTCAATAGAAATAAATATGTATTTGTATTAATTTTATTGTATTTATTTCTATAAATAAAAATATAAATGATATAAAGTTAAAATGGTAGGACTCTGAAAATTTTGAAAAAGTTTCGATGAGGTTTTTCACATAGTGGAAATATGTAGAGGTTTTTAGGTTGTTGAGGTGTCGTGTAAAAAAAAAGTTGTTAACAAGCTGGGTAAAAAACCCATACATTGTGGATGCTCTAAGGATTTTGCCATTTTGCGAAAAAAGAAATCAATTGTCTAGGTGTGTGACTGTGTGTGATACGACAAAGAGCAAGGGAAGGAAGACAAATTGTAAGAGAGATCAGTGATTCCTCCATGATGTAAGGTTCCCTGGGTATGGGGACTTCTGGGGAGCATAGTTCCTGGAATGTGTAGTTCTATGGTATCTTATTAGCTTTTCTTTTGCGACAATTGTAGGTTGACCATAAGATCGTCACTTTGGGTTTATCCGAAATTCATCGCAACTAGGTTAGTTTATCTCACTTACACATACTTTTGCTAACATGTTTTAAATTACGCAAAAATTTATTTACACTGTTATGTTAAACGTTTTACAATGATCATGTATTTACATACAGACTAAGTGCGATCATGCATTTGGGCGGGGCATGTATTAGTGTTTAGTGGGGGTGTGACCCCAGTAGGACATGTGTGACCTAATACGCTGTCACATATGTGCATAACCAAATAGTGTCAGCCAATACATGTGTCATGTATGTGGCAAGAAACATTATTGCATTTATTTTAAAGGTTTTTATAAATTGCGGTTTTTGCAAATTATTTTAAAGGTCACACATGTCCTACTGGGGTCACACTCCTACTGGTTTTTGCAAATTATTTTAGGGGAAATTGCATCTATATCCTTACAAACTTAAGTAATTACACCTATATCCTTACAAACTTTTAAACTACATCTATATCCTTATAAAACTAAAGTAATTACACCTATATCCTTATACCTATTTTATTAAATTTTAAAATCATTAATAGATATCTTTAATATAATTTAAATTTTAAATCTCCAAACTACCCTTATCTTCTAAATCAAAATCCCTTCTCAATCAAAATCCATTAAAATTAAATTCATTAAAGCCAGGAAGAAAATCTTCTTCTTCCTTGTCACACCACCCTTCATGAAACTTTCTTCTAGCTCTACATTTCTTCCCCCTTCTTCGAGATTGGATTTTCACTCAAAGATATTGCAATCAAAGAAATTGCCATCCGAACCCCACCACCATCATTATCCATTTTCTTAGAACCTTTATCCATCTCCAATGCCTTGGATAAATGGCTAACATCCCTTTTGCGATTCTCATTCGTAGACTCGATTACCGGCGTGTAATTTAGCTCCTGATTGTTCATAGTTCTTCGCCATCCTTGTCGTTGATTAGCCCTAGCAGTAACCGCCTCCAGTTGCCAAATCCGATCTTCGATACCGCTTTGAGATGTTTCTAACGGCGGTGACGACGGCCATGGGTCGAGGAAAGGCTGCCGGTTCAAATCGAGACCGATAACCTTATTATCATCATCATCATCCATCAAGATTTTTTAAAAAAAAGACAAACCCTAAACCTTTAATTTGCAAAATCTTTCACGACAATTCAAAATTGAACAAAAGATCATATGGGAATGAAGAATTTTTGCTTAAATATGATCGGGTTGATGGAGATTTTGATTGCCCAGAAGAACCCTAGATTTTTCATATAACCCCCAAATCGGATTATGCTAAAGCCGCTGATTTTTTGTTGTTGTTGATTTGTGTGGATTCAACTATTCATTGAACCAATTTAATTAAAATCCTAATCAAAATCCAATCTTGGAGATTGATTGAGTGAAAGAGAAAGGGGGAAGAAATAGAGAGCCAGAAGAAAGTTTCAAGAAGGGTTGTGTGATCAGGAGGAAGAAGAAGATTTTGTTTGGTCAACATGGAAGAAGACGTTTATTTTTTTTGATGGATTTTGATTTGGAAGGGTAAGGGTAGATTAGGAATTTAACATTTAAATTATATTAAAGAAATTTATTAATGATTTTAAAAAGTAATAAAATAGGTATAAGGATATAGATGTAATTACTTAAGTTTTATAAGGATATAGATGTAGTTTAAAAGTTTGCAAGGATATAGATGTAATTACCTTAAGTTTATAAGGATATAGATGCAATTCTCCCATTATTTTAACCCATGTTTTCCAAATTAAAAACCTTTTCAGATAAGCAGGCTCGAGTGAGAAATCTAAAAGTGAAGACAAGATGTGAAGCTCGTGCTAAGGTTGCTTGGAAGGCTTAGAGCCTAGTCAGCTAGCTCCTTTAATTCTTGTATTCTGAATTGTCGTAGTTAGTAAACTTTTATTATTTTGGATGATGTACCGGGTTTTAGCCGGGATTTGTTGACCGTATTTTTCCGCTTATATTATTTACTTCTTGTTGATAGCTTTCTTTAAGTGTGTTGTTACAGTTGATAGCCGATATGAACAACGAACAACGATGGGGCGACATGGAGTGGTAAGAGGGGAATGATACCGTTGTTTGTTAGAGTTTTGAAGGGTGTAGGGTTTTGGGAACGCTGAAATTGATTTAGGTTTCTTATTACTTTAAGACTTTTCTAGTTGGTTACAGGTAATTTTTTGTTAAAAGAATGTAAGTAACCAATTTTTAAAGGTTCGATAGTTTACCTATTACAAAAAAAAAATGTTCATAATTATTCAATAAAGTTTAATAGTATTTTCAATTAAAAAATAGATCAAATAACTAATCATTTAAAATGATGATAATTCATTTGGCTTGAATGAACTTTTCTCTAAACTATATTATTACTTTTATAACAAAAATTATAATTTGGATCTTTTATTCTACATGACAATGAACTTTATTTTAAAAAGCAAATCACATACCGTCCATAAAAACTAATTTTTGAATCCACACAAATTCATGGACCAAAAACCTAGATTCTAAAATTTTAATTCGAACTTTGTTGGGTTTAAGCAGCAGAGTCAAACTACTGCTGAATTAAACTAGCAGCAGGTTGGTGAAACTACTGCTAAGTCTTTAACTCTACTGCTTATAACTCAAAGTACTGCTGAAGAAGATAAGCTGTTTTTAGAAGGATAATGATCGAGATTGAGAAGATTACTTCAGGCTCAAGCTAAGGATTGAAGATAATGCTGAGATTGCAGATAATGATTGAGTTTGAATTAATTCTGTTTTGATTTTCACTTATCTGTAATTATTAGTAGTATATAGCCTGAGTAGATACGCATAGTTGATATAACTTTTTGATCATTAGTATTCATAGAATTCTTAGCCTCAAGATTCTTAATCCCTGCATTAGAGAAGTAGTGCATGTCTGGTGATTGATCTGTGATCATCAGATTGAGGCTTTTGGTTTGTAATCAATACACAAAAAGTTTTTGTTCTTTCCATTGTCTTTCATTCAGTATTCAGGTTGTGATTGTTAGCAATCTGAGTTGTGTTATTCGTGAGAAAGTGAGATCTTAGATCCTGACAAGTGGTATCAGAGCTAGAAACTCAGATCTGACAAACACTATGGAAGGAATGGAGAGTATGATGGTTTCAAAGGTTCCCATGCTCAAACCCACTGAGTTTGACATGTGGAAACTAAGGATCAAGCAGTACATGATGCTCACTGATTATTCTATGTGGGACATTGTTGAGAATGGTCCTATCAGAAGAGAAGCTGGAGAAGGAGGAGTTGTGCCTCCACCAAGAACTGATGCAGAGAGAAAAACAAGGCAGTCTGAGATGAAAGCCCTGAGTACTCTCTTATTGGCTATTCCTAATGAATACCAACATCAGTTTGTCACCTGTGAGAATGCTAAAGTGTTGTGGGAAGCACTAGAAAAGAGATTTGCTGGATCAAAGAGTTCTAAGAGAAATCAGAAGGCTGTTCTTAAGCAACAATATGAGAATTTTATGTCTTCAAAGAATGAGTCCATGACTCAAACTTTTGATAGATTTAATAAACTCATTGGAGAGCTAGCCACTGTTGGAGTGAAGATGGATAATGATGATCTCAATAGAAAGTTTCTGAGATCTCTTGGAGAAGAATGGATTATCTACACTGTTCCTTTTAGACAGAGTGATAATCTGGAAGACAAAGAACTTGATGATCTGTATAATGATCTAAGGGTCTTTGAAGCAGAAGTTGAAGCCAAGAAGAAACCTGTTGGATATTCTCATAACACAGCACTTTTCTCAGGTGGTGAATCTATCATTAATGGAGAACCAAATTCAAGCAACAATTCAAGCACACCTATCCCAAAGCAAGAAACAGAAGGAGATTCTGTAATGGAAGCTCTGTTCTCTAGTCATGCTGGTGTACCATTGGTGAATGAAGATTTGGATCAGATCCATGCTGATGACTTGGAGGAGATGGATCTCAAATGGCAGATGGCCATGATAACTGTAAGGGTTAATAGGTTCATGAGAAGAACTGGAAGGAGAAATTTTGGCATGAGGAAGGATGACAGGCTTGGATTTGATAAATCCAAGGTGGAATGTTACAAGTGTCATGGATTGGGACACTTTGCTCGTGAATGTAGAGGAGGCTACAATAACCAGCAGCAGAATCAACAGAATAATCAGCAGCAGAACCAGCAGAACCAGCAGCAGAATCCACTGCAGCATAATCAGCAGCAGTTTGTTCAACAGCAGCAGAACCAGAATGTGCACAATCAACATCAGCATCCCTTCAACTCAAACAGGGCAAACAACAACAACAGAAATCCTAACTCAGGATCTTCACAAGCCCTGGTATCCCAAGAAGGAGCTGGATTTGACTGGAGTGATCAGGCTGAAGATCAAGTGCAGAATCAAGCTTTTATGGCTGAGATCAAAGAAGAACCAATCTCTGAGATTCCTCAAGAGGTAAAATCTAAACTATGTTCTTCATCTTGTCTTGAAACTGTAAGGAAGTATAGAGATCATAATCAGGTTATGTGTGACAGCATCAAGAAGCTAGAACTAAGTAGGAGAGAGTCCTCTTTGGTTATAGCTAATCTAGAAGATCAAATCAAAGCTTATCAGGCTAATGAGGTCCAGTATGGTTATGACTTAAACTACTGGAATTGGGAAAAGAAAGAGTTTGAACTGAAAATTTCTAGAATTTCAGCAGAACTAGATAAGACTAGAGAGGATCTGAATAAGGCTAATGAAAATTTGGAAAAATACTCTAAGTCTTCAAAAGCCTTGGATGAACTCTTAAAGTCTCAGGTTCATGATGATCTCAAAAAGGGAATAGGATATCATAACACACCACCTCCATATAACAACAACTACATTCCACCAACCACTGATATTCTAGATAGGTTAGATAAATCTGATCTTCCCAAAGCTGCTCTTGAAGTAGATCCTTTATTGAATGACTCTGAATTCAAAAAGGATGATCCTCACAAGCCTGATCCTAAGCTTCAAAAGGAATGCAACACAAAACCTGATGTTAAATCTCAAGAGGGTACTTCAAAGAAGAAGGAAAAAGGAGTTAAAAGAGGAAATCAAAGAAACTGGAATCAGCAATGGGCACAAAAACATGGGATTGATTTGAATAAAATCATCAAACCAAAACCCTGTTTTATATGCTGTAATCCAAATCATTTGGCCAAACATTGCTACTTTAATCCAGTAAATCAGAGAGCTTTTACTAAAAACAGGTTTGTTGGATCTTTCAGAACCAATAGACAAAACTCTTCAAAAGAAAACTCTTCTGATAAGGCTAGTCATGACAAGTACTTGAACATGAAAAACACCAAAGTAAGTAGATTGGCAAAAACTAAACCTTCTTTCTCAAAAATGCCAAAGTCTAAGTCTACTGTCAGAAAGGTGTGGGTACCAAAAGCAGTAGAGTCACAGAAAAGTACTGCCAGTGGTAATTCTACTGCTAAAAGTACTTCAAAGTCTGAACCTACTGTTAAACAGGTATGGATGCCAAAAGCAGCAGAATCAAAGAAAAGTACTGCTAGTAATATTCCTATTGCTGACAGTACTGCCTCAAAGAAAGGTACTGATAGCAGTCTTCCTAATGCTGACAGTACCAACCCAAAACATTCAGCTGCTTTGAAAACTATTTTGAAAAGATATGCACACACACCTATCTTGAAAACCAAGTACTCAAGTCATGAAATTCCTAGCACTGATTATCTCTTAAAACTCAACAGACTTACAGAAGTCAATTACATCAATGATAAGGGAGAACCCAAGACCATTTTGGCTTGGGTTCCATCCAGAAACTAATCTGTTTACCTCATGTGCAGGACAACCAACAGATTGGAAAAAGCATTTGGCATATTGACAGTGGTTGTTCTAGGCACATGACTGGCAACAAGTTCATTCTTCAGAACTTTAAACACTTTGAAGGAGGACATGTTGCATTTGGAGATAATCCCAAAGGAGGTAAAATCAAGGGTAAAGGTAAGATCTCAAAGGATAAAATGTCCTTTGAAGATGTGTATTATGTTGAGCAACTGAGATACAACCTGTTAAGTGTCTCCCAGGTATGTGATAAGAAATTTGGTGTGTTCTTTACTGATTCAGAATGTCTTATTCTAGCTCCAGGGTTTAAAATCGATGAAAATCTTATTCTGTTGAGATCTCCTAGAAAAGACAATGTCTACTGCTTGGACTTGGAGAGAATTCCTTCTAATCAATCTCTGAACTGTTTGTTCTCCAAAGCTTCTCATGATGAATCAAACTTATGGCACAGAAGGATGTGTCATATGAATTTTAAAAATATGAACAAACTAGTCAAAAATAATCTTGTTAGAGGTTTACCTAGAAAGGAATTTTTCTGTAATGACAATTGTGTTGCATGTCTCAAGGGAAAACAACACAAATCCTCTCATAAGTCTAAGGAAGTAAACAGCATATCTTCACCTCTTCAGTTGATTCATATGGATCTTTTTGGACCAACCAATGTGATGAGCATTGGAAAGAAATCCTATTGTCTTGTTATTGTTGATGACTTCTCCAGATTTACCTGGGTTTACTTTCTAAAAACAAAAGATGAGACAAGTGGACTGATCAAATCTTTTGTCACTAGAGTAGAAAACCAGTCTAATCTGAAAGTCAAAGTCATCAGATCTGATAATGGTACAGAATTCAAGAATTCTGATATAAACTCTTTTTGTGATGAGAAAGGTATTGAGAAGCAATATAGTGCTCCTAGAACTCCTCAACACAATGGTGTTGCTGAAAGGAGGAACAGGACTCTAATTGAGGCTGCCAGATCTCTATTGGCTGATTCAAAATTACCAATCACTTTTTGGGCAGAGGCTGTGAACACTGCGTGTTATGTGCAAAATAGAACTCTGGTTGTCAAGTCACAAGGGAAAACACCTTATGAGATTTTCAAAAAGAAGAAACCATTTATTGGATTTTTCAAACCTTTTGGATGCCCTTGTACTATTCTCAATACCAAATCTCAATTAGGTAAGTTTGACAGCAAATCAGAAGAAGGATTTCTAGTTGGTTATGCAACTCAGTGCAAAGGTTACAGAGTTTTTAATTCTGTTACCAGAATCATTGAGGAGAGTGAAAATGTGAAGTGTAATGAACACACTCCAAATGCTCAAGGTACTGGTCCTAATTGGTTGTTTGATATTGATTCCTTCACTAATTCTTTTAAAACTAGTGAGCAGGACTACACAGGACCTAGTACACAACAGGTATCAGAGGTACAGCCTCAATTTGTGATGTTTCCCATTCCAACCATTGATCCTGCTGAGTTTTGCACAAATGTTGATCAAGGAGAAGATGATCAAGGAAAAGGTGATGTCACAATCCAGGCAGGTGATCAGACTGTTGAGACTTTGTCTCAACCACAGTCCTCACAAGAAGATGAATCTACTCCTGAACAGGCAGACACAAACTTGAGTGATTCATTGCAGGAAGAAGCACCCTATCAGACTAGAACTCAAAAGAACCATCCCACTACACTGGTGATTGGAGATGTGGAGTCTCCAATGCTTACTAGACACAAGAGTAAGCAAGCAGCACCCTCAAGTTCTCATTTAAGTCTAATTTCTTGTTTTCTGTCACAGGAGGAACCAAAGAAAGCTCATGATGCAATGAAAGATCCGAGCTGGATAGAGGCAATGCAGGAAGAATTGTTGCAATTTGTTCTTCAACATGTATGGGATTTGGTGGATCTGCCCAGTGGTCACAGGGCAATTGGAACCAAATGGATCTTCAGAAATAAGAAAGATGAAAGAGGGATAGTCATCAAAAACAAAGCTAGATTGGTGGCACAAGGCTATACACAAGAAGAAGGCATTGATTATGATGAAGTTTTTGCTCCAGTTGCAAGAATTGAAGCAATAAGGCTATTTCTAGCATATGCTTCATTTAAAAACTTCAAGGTGTATCAAATGGATGTCAAAAGTGCTTTTCTGTATGGAAAGATAGAAGAGGAAGTTTATGTATGCCAACCACCAGGATTTGAAGACCCAAGATATCCTGACAGAGTCTACAAACTCAACAAGGCACTCTATGGTTTACATCAGGCTCCAAGGGCATGGTATGACACATTGTCAACATACCTATTGGAGAATGATTTTACCAGAGGAGTCATTGACAAAACTCTGTTCATCAAGAGAGAGAAGCAGGAGATTTTATTGGTTCAGATTTATGTAGATGACATCATTTTTGGATCTACTAAATCAAACATGTGCAAGGAATTTGAAGATCTTATGCATAAAAAGTTCAAGATGAGTGCCATGGGAGAATTAACTTTCTTTCTTGGACTACAGGTTGCACAATAGAAGGATGGCATCTTCATACATCAATCCAAATATGTGAAGGATATTTTGCACAAATTTGGATTTTCAGATGTAAAACCAGCAAGCACACCCATGGAGACACATAAACACCTTACTGTGGATCCAGAGGGACAGGAAGTTGATGTGCATCATTATAGGTCTATGATAGGTTCTTTAATGTATTTAACTGCTTCTAGACCTGATATAATGTTTGCTGTGTGTGTATGTGCAAGGTTTCAAGTGCAGCCTAAGGATTCTCACTTACAAGCAGTAAAAAGGATATTTAGATATCTAAAGGGACATTCTAAATTTGGATTGTGGTATCCTCATGACTCACCATTTGATTTGATTGCTTATACAGATAGTGACTATGGAGGTGCCAACATGGACAGAAAATCCACAACTGGAGGATGTCAATTCCTAGGCTCAAGATTGGTATCTTGGCAGTGTAAGAAACAAACATCTGTTTCTACTTCTACTGCTGAAGCAGAGTATATTGCAGCTGCTAGCTGCTGCTCACAGGTTTTGTGGATACAGAATCAAATGCTGGACTATGGTTTGACCTTTCTTAACACTCCTATTTACATTGATAATAGTAGTGCAATAAGTATTGTGAATAACCCTGTTAAGCATTCAAAAACATAACATATTGAGATTAGGTTTCATTTCATTAGAGATTGTAATGAGAAGAAATTAATTCAGGTATTAAAGGTTCACACTGATTATCAGCTTGCTGATTTGTTCACAAAATCCTTTGATATAGGAAGATTTATCTTTCTAATCACCAATGTGGGGATGATTAATCCTGAATAATATCTCTTGTTACTTCAAACTATCTCATATGTAATCTTGTATTCTTGTATTTCATTAACCTACTGCTTTGTTTGAGAAACAGTGACTCTGCTGCTCACAGCAAAGAGACTACTGCTTTTAAGTAACTCTACTGCTGAGCTTGTCTCTACTGCTGGACACGCGTTGAACCTACTGCTTCTAACCGTTGTATAAAAGGACCAGATGAACCGCCATTTCATTCAACGGCCTTTCAATCCTCCTCTTCTTCTCTGTGCTTTCAAACCCTAACTGCTATCTCTTTGTTCAATCATTCTGATTACTCATGGCAAATTATTACTTTGTAGAGGAGCACAATCGAGTGGCGTATCTAACAAAGGACAACGGCAATGAAGATTTCCATGAAATCATTGATTTTGTGACTTCTTCTCACATTGCTACTGCTATTACCATCAACCCTAAGATCTATAAGGGTCATATGCAACAGTTCTGGACAAATGCCACATCTGAAGAGATAAATGGAGTTCCAACCATTTTGAGTAAAGTTGGAGGTCGTCGACTAATCCTCACAGAAGCCAAGATTAGGGCTCATCTTCTTTTGGATGATCTGGATGGTATTACTTCCTTTTCTATATCTGATCTTTTTCAAAACCTTCAGAGGATGGGGTATGAAGGCACCATTGGAAATTTAAAGTTGGATAAGTCAAAATTTTCACCCCAATGGAAGTTTTTGGTTCATACTCTCATCCACTCTATTTCAAAGAAGTCCACAAGTTGGAATGAGTTCAGCAGTACCATTGCATATGCTTTGATCTGCCTAGCAAACAACCAACGCTTTAACTTTTCCAAAATGATTTTTGATGACATTGTGGCACATATCAAAGCTCCTCTTCCAAAAACTTTAAAGAAACTGTATTTGTACCCTAGGTTCATTCAGGTTTTCATTAATGCTGAATTACCAGGGTTGGCAATTCCTTTAGACATCTATAAGGGGGCTGATCCTTCCCCTAAGATGTTTGCTTTCTTAAGAAAAACAAATAAAGGATTTTCTGGATCTGTTACCCCCTTGTTCTCTACAATGAGGAGGGTAACCCACCCACAAGATGAGAACTCAGGCTTGCAGCCAACTCAAACAAGCACACCCCCTGAGATTCTACCCACATCTTCCACTTCACATTCCCCTCAGATTCCTTCTTCATCAACCCCCACCCCCTCACTTACAAAAGATGTTACTAGGCATTCAGGAGTTCCTTCCTCCTCAATGCCCTCTATCCCTGAGCCTTTAAGCCCTTCATTGGAGCACTCTCCAATGGATATTCCTCAAAGGGAGTCCCCCAGAGTTTCTCCCAACTCACAGAAGGTGCCCTCTAAGGAGGAGGTAGGGCATGTGGATTGCAAGGCTCAACCTACTGCTCATGTACAAGGTGCTGAGCAGGACAGGTTGAATATCAATAAGACCTTCTCCATGGCAACTCAAGATGAGCAATCATCTAGAGGACCCGGGTGCCAAGAAACCATGGGGTAGCTGGTGCCTCTGCTAGGCAAAGGACCACTACTAACTTTTCCAAAGATCCATCTAGGACGGGTAGCACCCCTGAAAATGGTGAGGATAGATATACTTCAGATGAATTGATGGTAGCCATGGGCAAAATAGCGGCTGATTGTACTGAGGCCTTGAATTTGGCTAAATCTCAAGCTTCCCAGATTGCTGAGCTGCAAAAGGTTGTTAAAGTGCAGCAGAGACTGATGCAGGCTGGTGATACTCTGCTGCAGGAGCATGATAATCGGTTGGCCATTCAAGCTTCCAGAATTATGTCTCAAAATATGCAAATTTCCATCCTCAGAAGAATGGTGTATTCCTTTATTGCTCAGAAGAAACGACATCCCTTCCCAGCTACTCACTTTACTTTCTCAAAGGGGGAGAGCTCTCAGGCTAAGGGGGAGAGTTCTCAACCTAATTCGCAGCAGCAGGATCAGCAGCAGCAGGATGCACAGTGTGCACAGCAGGAGGAAGTGCAAATTGAGAAAGTAAATGAGCAGCAGAGTGCTAAAGAAGATGCTGAGTCTGAAAAGAGACTTGAGAAGGAGAAAGAAGCTGTGGAAGTACTCCTTGTTGGTTTACCAAACAGAGGATTCATGGCAGATGCAAGGAAGGTTGTGAGCTCATCAGCAGTACAAACATCACAATCTCAGCAGCAGAGTATAGTTTCAGCAGATCCAAAGGGAAAAGGAATCTTGATTGAAGAGCCAAAGAAGAAAGCAGCTCAAAGAATTCCTGAAGAAATCAATGCACAATTATCTGCAGCTAAGATCCAAGAGATGTTGGATCAGGATGCAAAGGAGGATGCAGAAATGAACGAAAAACTGTCTTCCATTAAGAGGAAGAAGTCTATTGCCAAGAAGACTCCTGTAGTAAAGAAGAGAAAGATAGTTGAAGAGGATGATGACACAATCATTCATTGGACGACTGTCAAAGCAGGTCAGAAGGATGATCTGAAGGTGATTAGGAGGAATGGCAAGGAAAATGTTTATTTCAATCTTGACAAATTCATTTCTGGTTGTACTAGAAAGGATTTGGATGATTTCAACAAGGTTGGACTGGAGTTATATGGTGCAGAGTTCTTTGGAAGGAGCATGCAAAAGCTCAACACCACAATCAAGATGGTAATGGAGTGTTTGGATCGTACTTATTCTCCCTCTTACATGAATCAAAGGCCACTGGGGATAATTCTGTGGAAAGTGTATACAAAGTCTGAAGTGGTCATGCTCAGACTCTCAGATGGAAGTGATGAGTTCCATTTATTTGAAAGAGAGTACAATCTGAATCTCTTGATAATAGAAGGAATTTTGAAGAAAAGCAACAAGCACTTGAAGCTGAATGAGCTGGAAAAGCAATATGTGGCCAGAGTGAAGGAAATGAAAAGAAGGATTACTGGTGAAGCTGTACAAGAAGAGGAGGCATATAATCCTTTTGGGAAGGTAGAGAACTGGGAGGTAATCAGTCAAAGCAATAGGCTGTATTACAAGTTGAACAGGCAAGGAGGGTATAAAGATTTCTGGAAAACTTTCTCTGATATGTTGGAACATTGCTCAAGAGAAAATTTGAAGGAAATATTTGAGCATGGAATGGCTGTGTATGGAGAGGTATTGAATGAAGAGGAGGTAGAAGATGCTATGGTTGACAAGATCAAGAAAGCCCTTGAGTGGCTATGCATGTTGTTTGATGTGAACAGGGTGCAAGACTTAATTGTTCAAGATGTGGAAATTGTTAACCAGTGGGTGTTGTATGAAAGCTGTGGAGTGTATGCTGTAGTTTATGATGGATCAAACTGTGAGTATTGTTTGGTGGAAGGTGATTATAATCACAGTTTGGTGAAACTTCAAAAGATGATCGAGAAAGGATTGAGCTGCAGCAGAAGTTCGGAGATGGGAGCTGATTTGGTAAGAAAAGTACTCAATCAAATCCAAAACTTAACTCCTTAAAAGAAGTTAAGTTAGGGGGAGATTGTTGGGTTTAAGCAGCAGAGTCAAACTACTGCTGAATTAAACTAGCAGCAGGTTGGTGAAACTACTGCTAAGTCTTTAACTCTACTGCTTATAACTCAAAGTACTGCTGAAGAAGATAAGCTGTTTTTAGAAGGATAATGATCGAGATTGAGAAGATTACTTCAGGCTCAAGCTAAGGATTGAAGATAATGCTGAGATTGCAGATAATGATTGAGTTTGAATTAATTCTGTTTTGATTTTCACTTATCTGTAATTATTAGTAGTATATAGCCTGAGTAGATACGCATAGTTGATATAACTTTTTGATCATTAGTATTCATAGAATTCTTAGCCTCAAGATTCTTAATCCCTGCATTAGAGAAGTAGTGCATGTCTGGTGATTGATCTGTGATCATCAGATTGAGGCTTTTGGTTTGTAATCAATACACAAAAAGTTTTTGTTCTTTCCATTGTCTTTCATTCAGTATTCAGGTTGTGATTGTTAGCAATCTGAGTTGTGTTATTCGTGAGAAAGTGAGATCTTAGATCCTGACAAACTTTACATAGTTTTATTCTACATGACATAGAACTTCAATAACATAGTATACTATCATTGTTTTTCTCTTCTAAATTGTTTGTACGTATGTTCTACTTGTTTTAGCTTGTGATCTTCTTTCGAGTCTAGTTTTAATTAGATGAATCTTTCTGGCGAAGGTCAACTTTCGTAGCAGTAAAACCTTTGTTGTTGCTGTTCAAGAAAAAGTAAAATCCTTTGTTGATGATAGTTCAAGTAACCAGGCAATTCGTATCCTTTTTTTTCTTTTTATGGTATGATTTATGAAGGTTTGTGTAGTTAGAAGTAAAGTTTTGTATAAGTTATTTAAGTATAGTAATTTCATGAATGAATTGGATTCATTCATACCAAAACAAGAGAAAATTGCAAAAAGGACTAAATGGTTAAAAGACTATGTCTCAATTTTATTTTAAAATTTGAAGTTATTAAAAAAGAAATAAACAACATTTAATTTGTTAAACTTATTTAGAGTTTAATATAACACAAAAATTGTGATGTTAGTGATTCAAGTTTTATAGGTGTTCATGCATTTGGATTTTTTTAGCTTGACGATCGCAAATATAAGATAAAGATTATTTAACTTAATGAATTAAACATACACCTTGAGTTTGCTTAACCATATTACCGGTGTTTAATCAACTCAGTTGAAAGTTTGATTAAATTTTTTTGAGTCAAGTTGGGATAAGTCATCTGAGCATACACTTCTTTTAAGCCAAACATGTTTACCATCCCTAACTCTTTCATCAAATACGAAAATCATGAAATCATTAGGAGGTTTAGTGAAAAGATCAGTTAGTTGATGTTTAGATGAAATGAAATGTGGTTCGATATTTTCCTTTTTGAATGTGGTCTCAATCAAATGATACCTCACATTAACGTACTTTGTCCTAGAATGAAAGGCAGGATTGTTTTCAATTGGGACGGCACTTGTAATATCATAGAAAGTCTGAATTTTCTCGAGATTAAAGTCATAAGTTATCAGTTGGTTCATCATCCTACCAATAACTATTTTTGATGCAAAAAATTTTTTCTTGCTTGTCTAGCTTACAAGATTTCCTCCTAATAGTTGACAACAACCATTGTAATTTTACCGACTAATTTACACCTGCATTATCTTTATAAATAGTCAATTAGGTTAAATCTTTAGGATATCAAAGTCCTAAATTGGGTGCTCATTTCGGACACCTAAAAGATTCTTTAACTAACCGGCTGATGTAACTCTGTAGGATCAGCTAGGTCTTACACAATGTCAAAAGATCTTAGACATATTCATACTACGAAATTGAGATCCATTTAAAAGTTTGTTTTACTAAAAAAACTGTAACACCCTTAGAACTCGTAGCACAATATTGTATGCTTTGCCCTTGGATTTAACCAACTTGTAGCACACAATTTTCTTTTTGGCATCGAACAAGTTCCACCCAAAAGGCCTTATGCTAAGAGAGGCATCCACACCCTTATAAAGCATGTTTCGTTCACCTCTCCAACCAATGTGGGACGGATGTTACAATCGTCCCCCCCTTCAGACATAACGTCCCCGTTGTGCAGATCGGTCTTTTTCTAGAGTTCAAGTTACTTGTTCGTCCTCACAAAACATCAATTTCATTTTTAGAGTTTTGTCGAAGTTACCTCCAATTTGTCCTCAGGGGAATTTTGAAAGCATAAATCGACCTGAATCATGATAATTCTACATCATTTTTGAAAGTCACTTCTGAAAAAACCTTCTCTTTTGAAAGCTTAAATCAACTCCAGCAAGATATTTATACATCATTTAGGGATTGTTGTCAATGAATGAGATTGGTGCATCATTTAGGGTTTAGTAGCACCCCGCCTACCTCGACACAATATTTCCCCTTTGCCTTACTGGCTCACGACTTTATTTTTGGCGACCAAGTGAGGACTTCCCAAGAGGTCACCCATCCTGGTACTGCTCTCACCCAAACACGCTTACCTGCAGCGTTCCACGAACCCACCGTGCATTTGGCCCTAAAACGCGTTGTTGTTAGAAAGGCCAAATTATTACTTATGAACCCAACATCACTCCTGTTTAGGGCGATATGGGATATGCCTAAGGTGTTACAAACACCCCCTTAAGGACTCATCGTTCTCGATGAGGTTTGCCCCACATCCCGAACGACACATGAGTAACTCTGATACCACTTGTAACACCCCGCCTTCCTTAACACAATATTGTTCGCTTTGCTCTTGGATTTAACCAACGTGTAGCTCACGGCTTTGTTTTTAGTGACCTGGTGAGGACTTCCCAGTGGGTCACCCATCCTGGTATTAATTCCACCCAAGCACGTTGAACTGCAACGTTCCAAGAACTTGTCGTGCATCTGGCCCTAAACGAGTTGTTAAAAAAGCCAAAGCATTACTTATGAACCCAACATTACTTCTGTCCATGGCGATATGGGATATGCGTAAGATGTTACAAGTTTTGAAGTTGGCTTTTTTGCTTTTGATATTTTAGGGTTTGATATAGGTTTAAAAGGTATGATTTTGAGCATTGTTTTGAAGGAGACGGAAATTAAGGAATAAAGTTGATGGTCTGTATTTTTGAACAATAAATTCTTAAATGTTTTTTTGAAGGATGTCCGGGCCAAAGACCAGCTAATCCCCGACAATTTTGGGGGCTAAAAATGGCCCCACTTAGATGTCTCCAAGGCATGTGTACGAAAAGGCTCGAACTCGGTTAGGACGATATGAACCCTCGAGCGATAACCAATCCGTCACAGCACTGAAATACTTCTTAAATGTTCTTCAGATGCTTTATTGTTCTTCATTTTCTATATGAAGAATGGGATATTGTGTGAGTTTTTGAATTAAGGTTATTAAATTTTGATTTTAGGGTTTAATTTTTTATTTTGCTTAAGATAAGATTTGATTTGTGGTTTTATATTTTGGTTGAGATTTTGATTTCTTCCATTGTTCTTGATCTTTAAAATAAAGAAGATGAAGATTTAAAAAACAATTATAAAATGTTAAAATGATAGAAAAAAAAAGATAATTAAACCCTCCTACTTAACAGAGAAACCAAATTCGTAACAAACTGTATACCTGATGTGTATTAACTTATTATATATTTAATAAATTTAAAAAACCAAATTCGTAATTTTTGAGGTACTTTAACAAATACATAATTTTACTCTGTATAAATTTTTTTAAAATTTTTTGATTTCTACCATTTATTTTTTTAGAAACTATAACTATATTTAATGCTGATGCTCGTAATTTATAGATATTAAATTCATCAACATTATTAGATGATTTGACCCCTTTGAAATATATTGAATTATGAGTGTAAACATAAACTATGGCTTAATGACGGTGGGTGGAACCATTTAACGCCAAAACTAAAACTATGCGAATACTCATGATGATTGATGAACATCTCTTGTGGGCCATGTTTGCTGAGAAAAAATATACTATATAATTGTTAAAATATTATCATTAATTAGAATAGGGAACATATATGACAATGTAGTTATTATGTAGTCCTTTTAAATTATAGATAGATTTCATTTCTATGGCACAAAACAATATTCACATAATAATAAAATTTAATTGAATTTAACTTCAATTATAAACTTTTTTTCTTGGAAGAGTATTTGAATCTTTGTCCCCGCTAATCTCGACAAGGTTCATTGACAGTCAAAGCATATTGTCCTGAATTAATTTTGGTCGCCACAATCTGAAAAGTGTCTGGATTCAAACATGAGGTAGAAGGGTTAACAAGTCACTTCCCATAAAGACTTTAACTAGTACTCCACAACCTTATGGTTTTAACTATAAACTAGGGGTGAGCATCGAAATCGGGTATCCGCTTTTGGAACCGGAACCGCTATGGAACCGCCGGTTCCGGAACCGGAACCGGTGTGAGTGGTTCCGGTTCCGGTTCCTAAAATACGGAACCGGTCGGGATCGGTTCCGGTTCCGGTTCTCATTTTTGTGGAACCGCTAACCGCCGGGTACCCGCCGAAACCGGTTAGGCTATATATATGTATATATTAATAAATGTAATTATATATATATTATTATTATGTTTAATAGACTAAATTTAAAATTATTATTTTACATTTTCACTCGACTTATTTATTCTCTTTTTTCGATATTTTTATATCGTATTTAACATTTCAAGTTGTGTTTTTTGTTATTTTCATTTTCAAAAATTGTCGTAATTATTTATATAGTTTTTATCGGATAAGTTTTCATCGTTTTACTATTTATTTCGTTACGTTGTGACTATGTAATAACTAATAATTTCTTTTTTATAACATAAAATATTAAAAAAAACATTTAAAAAATTAGACACCGGGTACCCGGTTTCGGAACCGGAACCGGCGGTTCCGGTTCCGGTTCCCAAATATGAAGAACCGGTGCAACCGGTTCCGGTTCCTTCATTCTAGGAACCGCCGGTTCCGGTTCCATGAATTTTGGTCGGGTACCCGGTTTTGCTCACCCCTACAGTATAAACTTAGAATACAAACATGAGAAATAATGTTTAACTTTACAAATTATATCATTATAATGATTTGTGTAAATACCTCAAAAACAAACTCATCAACTTTGATCTCACAAATGATGACTACCTTTTTTTTGAAAGGCAAAAAAAGAAAGCAAGACGAAAAGCTTCAACATGGTTATCACCCTCCTAAGAAAACCTAATTTCTTAGGCCATCCTCTACGGGCCGGTATGGAGGACCGGTTCCCTACCGGCACCGGCGGGAACACCGCCGCGGGTGACCGGTAGGGAGACCGGTATGGTCTCGACCGGTGTGGCCATGCCGTTCATCCAAGCCACCTTCATCTTTTATTTTTTGGCAGAATAACCCCCCCAACGGCTATATTACCGTTGGGGTTAAAAAAAAATTAATTTTTTTTAACCATTTTATATATATATATATATATATATATATATCTTCACCTTTTTACCAAACCATCTTCATCTCTATCAAATACATATTCATCTTCATCTTCATCTCTTATCTCCACCATCTTCATATTTTTTTTATCTTCATCAACATCTTCACGTCAATGGATCCACACGGCACCCCCTCCGGTTCGAGACGTACCAACCCGAACCAACCGAACCAACCGAACCAACCGTATCACCAACCGTATCACGTACCGAACCTCTCGTATCACCCACCGAATGTTTTTATTTTTATTTTTTGTGTTAATGTAATTTTTACTTAATTTAATTAATGTTACTTTAATTTTAATTTTAATTTTAATTGTTTAGTTAATGTTTATTTTAAAAAAATAAAATGAAGGGTTTGAGATAAAAATAAAATAAAATGAAGGGTATGAAATGAAAATTAAAAAAATAAAGGGAAGGGTATGAGGGGTATGATAGTGGATGAAAGGTATGGAGTTGGTAGGATAGTGGGAAAGCTGATGTGGCAGCTGATGTGGCAGCAGGTATGGCAGGTATGGCAGGTTCCATAGAGGATGACCTTATATTTAAAACAATTTTTTTACGTCGAGTACAAATCTAATAACAAAAAGAAAGTTATTAATATGGTTAGAAAACCAAAACTCAGTCAACAATCAACATATTAATTATATGCATTTATATTTTGATAGATAATTTCCTCAATATAATACATCATCATAACATAATTGAATTTTTAGTACAACTAAAAAATCTGGCCCGTGTTATGATAAAATAGAATGTAAATTTGTAAGACCAAATTATAAAGCGTCTAATTAAAAACTATTAACATAGGTTTAAGAGACACTTTTGAACGTTTTTTGGATAAGGTTTATCTAGGCTTCGCCTAGACTACATTCTTGGCAATTTAGAAATGAAAATTCGGCCGTCTGAGACTAAGCCTGGCCACAAGATACGCACGAAATGATTCGAACCTGGGGTAAATGGGATACCATCCACATCCCCCATAGGTTCATCTAGGGATACTTTTGAACGTTTCAATAAGTTTTTATAACACCTTTAAAAGAAAATGTCGTACTAGCTATTTTATTGGATAATTATGTTAAGGCGTTTTTCAAATAACGTCGCATCAAATGACTAACATGAGACTTTATTTTAAAGATGTGTTAAAATGTCTAAAAACATCCTATAAACCCATTATAGCACTCTTAGACATGAACCATTTTGTTGCAGTGTTTATTTATATTTATTTTATTAATCATTTAAAAGGTTACATTAAAGATGACCACCCTTATCTAAAATCTTGACTCTGCTTCTATTGTTAATGGTACCATCCTGTGAGCATATGGCTTTTACAATCGGATACGTTAATGGTTACCAATATCTATGAATGGAACCACCAGAAGATTGAGTGTCCATAAGTACGCCACAATGAAACAATGGAGATCTATTGGGGCAACTACATAGACTATCATGTATTCATATTGATTAAACGTCTACAAAAAAACACGTAGATTGTAATACTACCCATACATATTATTAATATAAAAAATATTTCTTTATTTCTAATTGCGTCCCTCTATTTTATAAATAGTAATTAATAAAAATATTAATCATAAATGTTATTTTTAGTTTGTTATAATCTTAAAAGTATGAATAGAATTTGCCTTTTAAAAATACGTTCTTCACAATAAAAATTAAACAAAATGCCTTTTCTTTATTTTAGTATATAAAAATTGCATGTTTAACTAGATTCTGTAAAAACTTTGATCCATTGGTAAAAAAATATAAAAAAATATTTATGATGAATATATAAATGGATGGAACAGAAGTAGATCAAGGTTATTTATGGTCCATGTTGAGTGTTGACCATGGAAAAGGAACAAGTTATCTGAAAAGTTAAAATTGTTGTAGTTCATACAGAAGACAGATAGTGGCAGTAGCAGTAGTAACAGATATCAAAATGGGAAAACCCCACCATCATCCATGGGGAGAAACAGCAAGTTTCACTTAACAAGCAACTCACCATCCAACTCCAACCCCTAATATAATATATATATATATATATACATATATCATAGGAAAAATCCATAAGCTGATTCTATTAATTGGTTATGTATTTAAATAACATAATACTTGATTTTGTTTTAACAAATTATTATTTTTTAAACTTATTTTAAAACAAACATACCTGGTTTCGAATACCAAGGACTCGTTTATCTTAACAATTGCCTGGTAAACTTATAAGGTAAAATCTAAGTCAATTAAACGATATTGTTTGCAACAATTTATTTGGTAAACACTAATTAGATAAGAGTCGTCATCCACTCTTAGGGTATGTTTGGCAAACTAGTTGATAAGCTAGCTTATGGGTATGTAAAATGACCAAAAAGAGTATATTTGAATTTAATAATTAATATTAATAAAGATATAATTGGAAAAACCTACAATAAGCTCTCAAATAGCTATTCAAAGTTGCATTCCAAAAAGCTAGCTTATGATACATGTTTGGATGGACTAGCTTATCAGCTAGCTTATTTTTGCCAAACACAGCCTTAGAGGGTAAGACTCTTGATCAGTGTATTTGCTCTTACCTACTAAAATCATTGGCTCTTGTTTTATTCATCGATTAAGATAATATAACTTGATAATCTGTTTATGTGGATAAGTATTTGTTAAACGGTTTATGATATAGTTATTAATGTGTATACAAGAATGTAAACATAAAGTTATACTCATTTTGGTATTTCATGTGATGTTATCTTGAATGTCAATTTCATCTTTCTTAGACTTTTAATTAGATAAGAAAATAAAAGATATGATTAAAATGAAAAAAAGCATGGGATGATAATTGATATGAATATGATATGAAGGTTGAATTAATTTACCCCTTGGAAAAGGAAAAGGAAAAGAAAAAAGAAAAAAGAGAAAAAAAGTTACCCATTCTCGTTAACATGATGACGCCCGTCTAACACGCAAAACCTAACGTGCATCTCTTAACCCATTGTTCTGTCATCTTTCTGCCTTACCCCCTTTGCCTTTCACCCCAAATCCTAAAAAAGCAACATATGTGTCACCTCTCTTTTCTCACCACTCTCTTTTCTATATCTTTTCTAAATACATATATATATATATATATATATAGAGAGGGAGGATCATACAAGAACACACACATTTGCAAGAATGAAGGAACCAAGGAAATCACGTGTGATTTTGTACTAAATCACATGTGATTCCCCTTTGGCGAGTGTAATACACTCTCCCGACAAGGCGAGTGGGTCGTGCGAGTGGGCGAGCTTTAGTAGGAAATCACATGTGATTTTCTTGATTCCTCCATTCTTGCAAATTTGTTTGGTTCTTGTTTGAACCTCCCTCTATATATATATATATATATATATAAAGGTTCAAATGAGAAATGCTAAAAAAATACGAAGTAGAAAGTGATCTCTACCACTCATCTGGTCAATAAAGGTGGTTTTGACCGGTTATGGTAGACGCGATCACGGGGGATTGACGCGATTCATGGGAGGGTAGAGATTATTAAAGAAGGGGACCCGGTCAAAGCCGCCTTTATTGACCGGATGAGTGGTGGAGACTGGAGATCACTTCTCCACTTCTCATTTTTTAGCACTTCTCATTTGAACCTAATACTATATATATATATATATAGGAAAGTTCAAATGTGAACCACTTTTTCATTGTGAGCATGAGGACGATGAATCTCAGCTACTCATTTGGTCAATAAAGGCGGCTTTGACCGGGTTCTCTCCTTTAATAATCTTTACCCTCCCATGAATCGCAGCAATCCTCCATGATCGCGTCCACCGTAACCAGTCAAAGCCTCCTTTATTGACCGGATGAGTGGTGGAGATCACTTCTGTAGTTCTCATTTTTTTAGCACGTTCATACGAAAAATATAACTTTTTAAGAAAACGCGAGGAGCAATCTCAACCACTCATCTCGGTCAACAAATGCGGCTTTGACCGGTCCCCTCTTTAATAATCTCTACCCTCCCATGAGTCGCGTCCACCGTAACAGCGAGATGGGTGGCTGAGATTGCTCCTCACTTTTTCTTAAATTGACATGCTTCTCGTTTGAACCTTCCCCTACATATATATAGGATAGGTTCAAATGTGAACTCAAATTTGGTTGTGAACGTGAGGATGAATCTCAGCCACACATCTTCGGTTACGGTGGATGCAATCACAGAGGATTGACGCGATTCATGGGAGGGTAAAGATTATTAAAGATGGGGGACTGGTCAAAACCACCTTTATTGACCGGATGAGTGGCTGAGATTCGTTCTCACGTTTTGTTAAAAAGTTATGTTTCTCATTTGAACCTTTCTCTCTCTCTCTCTACATATATATATATATATAGGATCATGTAAGACCAAGTTATTTTTAGGAGACTCGTGAGATTAAACTTTACATTTGAAACTTTATAACAAAATATTATGAAGGTAATATTGATAATGTTTTTGTTATGAAGGTTCAAATCTTTTTTACCTTTACAGTGTTTTGCTGTGAAGTTTCAAGTATAAAAATGTGGTCTTACGAGTCATATGAAAACAGTTTGGTCTCACGTAAACCCAGCCTTATGTGTGTGTGTGTGTATATGGAGATTTTCAAATGAGAAGTGCTAAATATGTGAGAAGTAAATAATTGATCCTAGTTTTTAATCTGCTTAACATCTAAGGTAGGGGTGTGCATGGTTCAGTTTTGCCGGTTTGAGCCTAAAATCTCGGCCAAACCAATACCCCCGATTTGATAATTTTTCAAACCAAACCGGCCAAATTATAGTGTCAAACCAAACCGACCAAACCAATATAAACTTGTTTGGTTTGGCCAGTTCGACGGTTTGACTCGTTTTTATCAAAATTCAGAATAACAAAGAGTCGTTATTCCCTCATCTCCTAGGAATTTGAAAAAATAAGAAAGGTAATCGATGGTTTTTAAATTAGAAAAAGGTGAGTGTATCTAATTGACTGATTGTTTGTTTGTCTCTTGTATTCTTAATCATATACAGTATATACATATACATAATTATATATACACACACATATCCGGTCCGGTTTGGTTTAAACGGCCGGTTTTGTCCCTAAACCACAAACCAAACCATATCAACGGTTTATAAAAAACGCAAACCACCGGCCTGAATAATGATGGCAAAACCGGCCATCCGACAAAATTGGTTTGGTTCGGCCGGTTTATCCGATTTCGGCCAAATGCACACCTTAATTTAAGTTTTTAATTATGAAGCATCGAATAATTATCGCATGGGTGTGCCAAAGATAGAGGGCTAGTTTCGTAAATTTTACAAATAGACATCAAACAAGTTCATATGTGAACTCGTGTGATTGACAAATGAGCTGTAGGTTCATATGTGAACCTGTTAATTAGTTCACATGTGAATCAGTTAATAAGTTTATATACGGGTTCACATATGAACAGATAGTTCATATGTGAATCACAGGAGTTCAATATAAACATGTTTGCCATCTATTTGTAAAAGTTGTGAAGCTATCCCTCAATTTTAGAAATAGCTGTAAATTATGACCACTTAAAACCATAATTATTGATTAGTCAAGACAGTAAATATTGACCAGTCAAAGAGGCAATTATTAACCAATCAAATTCGATCTTGATTACAAACAAAGAATCAAGCCAAAAGTTAAGTTAATGGTGAGAATCGTGAGAAGTATATCTGAACTTTGACGTCTTATAATCTAATGTCCATCCAAGCAGTTCACAACCACTTTTCTCGCTTCTCAAGTTAACCTCAATGTATCATCGAACCCCAACCCTATATATACATACACACACATATCGGTTCACATATGAACTATAAGTTCATGTGTGAATCACATGAGCTCACGTATGAACCCGTTTGCTATATATACTTGTAAGAGTGATGAAACCATCCCTTAGTTTTTGGAATAGCCTCACTTACTAACCAGACGAAGCTGTAACCATTGACTAGTCAAAGTCGGAATTATTTTGACCAATCAAAGATCTTGAATGTGGACAAAGAATCATGTGGGAAGTTGAGTTTGTTGGGAACCGTAGGCACAAACGGTACGCAGCGGAGAACAAAAAACGATTCCCAAAAGCCGGATCCAACTTAAACCTAACAGACACAATTAAGAGCGTTTGGTGTGTTTACCTTATTACGAATAAACTCCGGAATGCGAGCAGGGAGTACACCGCTACTGACACCACGCGAGAGGGTTGCTAGACCACCGTGACTGGTCGGAAAAATTCCGATCGTTGTGTGAGAGAGGGGGAAGGCCGGCGGCTTATAAGAGAGAGAGATAGAGTAATTTTTTGTGTGGAATAATATCTAACACTTTAAGCCTTTATTTATAGATATAAATAAGGCAGTGTTTGTATCTGATTATAATTCCTTTTATAATTATCTCTATTAATTAATTCCTTAATTAATTAATTACTTAATTAATTAATTAATTAACTTACTGATTAATTAATCCAATAAATAATTAACTTATTATTTATTTCTATCTCCTCTTAATTATCTCTTACACACAAATATTCTCAATTAGGTGTGCAGCAGTGTGACCTACTAGTGTCTTATAACATTGGACACGGTAACCCTGTTACTGTCTCGCACACAATCCTAACAGACTCCCACTTGTGCTAGACATGTAACTGTGCTGTTACCATTAGGGGTGTTCATTTTCGGATATCCGGAATTTCGGATATCCGAATTTCGGATACTGAAATTTACTATCCGAATCCGAATCCGAAATTCCGGATATCCGAAAATCCGGATATCCGAAATTCCGGATTCGGATACCGGATAATCCGAAAATTCCGAAATTCCGAAATATTGAATTAAAATGTCATTTTTAGCTAAAAAAAACCCAAAAAAATACATCATTCTTGTACATAATAATCGTCCACACGTTTCCAATCATCCACAAGCTAATACGACATCAAATACTTAGTTTACGTGTTTTAAATAATAATACGAAAGTTTAAAGTAACATAAGAACATAAAATAATATATATCTATTATTAATAAAATGCATATGAGACTTTGAGTAGGGTTTTAATTTTTAATATATATCTATTATATATAAAATAATATATTATTATAAAAATCGGATATTTCGGATATCCGAATATCCGAAATTTTCCGAAAACACTAATCCGAATCCGAATCCGAAAATCCGGATATCCGATTTTCGGATATCCGAAAATCCGGATATCCGAATTTTCGGATATTTTCGGATCGGAAGTTTTCGGGTATTCAGATGTCGGATCGGATTCGGATTTTTTTGAACACCCCTAGTTACCATTAGCCTAAGGAGGTCCCTAGCCAGACACTTAGGTTAACCAGGTTATAAGATCTCTTATATCCAGAGATACAATTCACGCTTGAATTTGTACACAGGTTCATTCCTTTTGCTGTAACGCCCCGTTTTTTTTATTATTTACGTTTATTTAAACTATTTGTCTAGCTTTAGTTCGGGCCTAATAGATAGTGGACCTTAGGTTGGGTTAAGTGGGGTGAGATGGGCTTGGCCCAAGTATTAAACCCTTGGAACCTAACTCTCTCCTCATTATTCAGTTATCAGAGATTTTAGAATTCAGAGAAGGAGAGAAGGGACGAGAAAGGAGAAAGAGAAGAAGAATCCAGCCAAGGTTCGGGATTAGCATGGCTTCGTTGTCAATCTCCGAAGGTATTGTATTCGTTCCTCGTTAGATTCGTTACTGTAAACTATGGTTTGATAGATCGTTCGTTTAGGAATCGTTGTTGTTGAGTCTACACCCTAGATTGGTTATTGTAGTCTTGTAGAGCTCGAAAAATCGAGACTAGGGCAAGTTGAATCGGCCAAAACGGAGTTCGTATGAGTAAGTTATGAGAAAAATCGCGTTTTGGATCGAATTTGGAATCAGCAGCCGCCTCGCGCCAGCGCTCGCGCCGCGAGCAGTGAAGCGAAGGGTGCTCGCGCCAACCCTCGCGCCGCGAGCAGTGAAGCGAAGGAGGGCTGTCTAAAATTCGATTTTTTCAAGTTGGTCATTTTCAGGATTTGACCCTGAGCTACTGTTAGGGATGTTATAAGATGGCTAGGCATGAATTTTGGAGGTAAACGGACTGATCTAGCTAAGCCTAGGACTCTTGTTTCGATATCGAGTTTTGTTGTCTTTTGGCAGTTATGTGATGTGTTAAATGCTTTTACTGTTTAGGTAAGCTAGCATATCATCTTGTGGATACCAGAGACTTACTTACGCTTCCTTCAGGTAAGTTTTCAATATCTATGATTTATACTATCATGTGTGTATGTATGCATAGTTGTGTCGTGTAAAGGGAACCGCATGCCCTTGATGAGTTGCGGGGGCAAACTCGTGTCCTAAGTCTGGCGAGCGAATAAAGGGAACCACATGCCCTTGATGAGTTGTGGGGGCCGACCCGTGTCCTAATTGACGGGAGAGAGGGAACCACATGCCCTTGGTGAGTTGTGGGGGCTGACCCGTGTCCAAACTGACGGGAGATTTAATATCGATCTCATGAGAGTCGAGTGTTGGTTACGTGTCATGTGATATGTTTATGTTGATATGATATGGTGGTTGACTCGTTGATGTGATTATGTGCCTATCGTGGATATGCATGTGTGAGATGTATGATGCTTGCGAGTGTGTGTGGTACCTATTATGGGTACGTATGCGTGTGCTAGTGTAATTTGTATATAGTGTCTGCTCACTAAGAGTTTCGCTTACCCGTTGTTGATTTCCTTTTTCTCAGGTACCGGTTCAGGTACAGATAAGGGCGAGGCCCCGACTTGACTCCGAGAGCGATGACAGTTCCGACCGAACCTTTGACGGCAGTTGATATAAAACCGTTTTACCCGTTTTATTTTGAGGAGTTAGTTTAGATGATATTTTTTTATGTTTAATGAACCATACTCTGATTTTTAATTAATGA
Source organism: Centaurea solstitialis (assembly GCA_030169165.1). Lineage (NCBI taxonomy): Eukaryota > Viridiplantae > Streptophyta > Magnoliopsida > Asterales > Asteraceae > Centaurea > Centaurea solstitialis. Next base: position 54,811,624 of record CM058042.1, on the reverse strand, counting down.
CTTATGAGTTTTGGCACTGAAAAATGATTTTTATTTAAGATTATTATTGAAACCGGTATTTTGGAAAATGAGTGTTACAACTTGGTATCAGAGCCCGAGTTTAAGAGAATCAGCACATACACTCGTGAGTGTGTGTGTGGTTGGACTTAAACTAGGAGATTTTTAGAAAGAAAGAAAAAAAGAGTGAAAGATTTGGAACTGTCGGCTGGAGCTTCAAGACGGGGGTGAGCAACACTTTTATGTTATCTTGCTATGCTTTTATTATACTGGGATTGGAAAAACTAGACTTGTGTGTATGTGCTAAGCTTTCGATCATGATATGTGTTGTATATTTAATGAATTGATTGTGGTTAGTTATACTACCTACTTAGTCCTTGGATTGGGATTGTTTGAGGATGGTACCAAAACCAAGTATGTACTCATGAGACATTGGCGAGGGGTTGCTAGGCATGTTCTTGTTTGATTGTTGCCTAGTGGTTCTAAGCTGACTATCATTTCTGGTTGGATATAGTAGTACGGGCCCAAATAATAGTACTACTATAAACACCCGTACGGATTTGGATTTGGTTAAGTCTTAAGAATCTCAATAAATGGACGACAGTCGGGAATTGTTAGATGTGTAATGGCTGGTGTGACCATGAGGTCAATTCATGTTTGTTTGGTGTTCATATGGGTATAGTTGTGATCTAGTCCTTAGGATTGCATGTGCACTATTGACTAGTATTTGGAATTTACCTGGGCACTAATTATGATCAGAGAGTGTAGTGAGACACTCTAGTTGTGGATGACTGAATGACCTTAAGTAAGTGATGTTTCTAAATTGAAATTGATTAAGTCTTGGGAATTTAAATTGACGGATGACAGTTAAAGGAATTGACCGATGCGTTGATTGTTAGCATAGTTTATATGACTAAGATCTTATTTGATGCAACGTATGTGATTTGAATGATAGTAAGTATGTGTAGTGTTGCGACTTATGTAAGTCGAATGACATTGAGTGTGTGTAGTGTAGCGTATGCACTATGAGATAAGCATCGAGGATGGATAGATTGGGTGGTAACCAATTCCTAGTCATTACCGTGTAGTTTGCCTGTTAAAGTGTTATGCCTTGGAGTACTTTGGGTAGTGGACCAAAGGGAGTTCTAGCTATGATGAGAGTTGATAAGACTGTGTAAATCGATGGTAGTTTGTACAATCAGTAGATCTAGTGATGCTTCAGTGAATCAGGACGCCTAGTGGGAGAGTTAAGACCATATAGTAACGTTGGGTGGGGACCTCGTGGAGAACCCTCTGACCTGTTTTGTTGCTTGGGGTTTGAAGCACGATCCCTATATCTGGCTTGCTTATAATAGTACGGACCCCGTACAATTACAAATGCCGGTACAGATTGGATCTTGTTAGAACTATAAGGAATCTTGAGAATCTGGAAAGTAGTTGGTTGCGTGGTATGGACACCCTATGGGTTAAGTTTGGCCTTTAGAGTCAGTTTAGAGATTGGTTTGCATTATAGGTTAGTTTAACCTATAGAGACAGTTTGGAGAGCAGTTTGCTCATTAGAACACTTAAACAATGGATGATGATCCTAGAGCAGTACGGTTAAGGATGTGTGCAGTACCTATCGTATGATACGATACTAGGTGTGCGTATTGTGAAATTGAGATGTGGTGGTCGATAGAGAGAGACCCGAAAAGATTGTTTTATAGAGACTGTAAGCCTGACTTAAGGAGGGATGTTTGTGTTTGAGGTTGGAGAGATACTCCAGCAGTTGTGGTTAGGATACTCTCTTTAGTTGAAGAGAGATGTTAGTCGGATGATACACCCAAAGATCGAGACAGCTCGAGCAGCTAGGAATCTAGAAGTCAAGGTCTATAGCAGAGGCGGGATCGAGGACTCAGCTATGTTGACGTCGAAACGTTTCCAAATGCTCTACATGGAGGAAGAGCCGGTGATTGTCTACGTGGTGGATATCAGGAGCGGAAGATGCTCCCTAAGCCGGTAGTGGTTTTGAACGAAGTTGTTAATTCTTCTTAGAAGAATAGATAAGGATAAAAGGAGCTTAGAGTCTTGTTTTGGATGGGTATACCCTCAACCTAAGATTAATCTAAGTGGTTGCTTTGAGAGCAGTGCTTGTCGTTTATAGTGCTTAAATCCAAGAAGATTCAGGAGGTAGAGAATGTCTACAAGGAGTACACCATAGGCATCTTCGAAGTCGAGTTTCAGATCAATCTCATACCAAACCCCACGGAAGTAATTAACGTGATGATTGGTATGGATTGGTTGAGTCGGAACCAAGTGATTGTGGTTTGTTTAGGTCAGTTGGTTCGTATCTAAGGCCCAAGTGGGGGATAGTTGGTCGTGTGCGACCAGAGAGAACGAATCAAGACAGCGTTCTGTCCGGTCGTGATGAAGAGAAGGTAACTGCAGTGTGGGTGCGCGGGTTAATTGGCTTACTCCTTGGTCGATCAGTTTGAGTGGAAGTACCGGGAGTCGGTGAATTTCCGAGCGTTTTTTTGGAGGACCTATCGGGATTTTCGGCCGACAGACAGATTGAGTTTGAGTTTGATTTGATACTCAGATCAACACCCTTGCGAAGACTCCTTATCCTTTGGCGTCACCTAGGATCTAAGAGCTATCGAGTTTGTGTGAGCACTCGGAGGAGAAGGTCATCCGCCCGAGTGGCTAGCTTTGGGGTGCACCATTTACGGGTCGTGAGGAAGAAGAACAGGAGTCATCGCATGTGTAGTGGCAATCGGAAAGTCAACAAGGTTACCATTAGAAGTAGGTATCTATTACCTAGAACTGGTGACTTGTTTGATCAGTTTCAGGAGATGGCGTGGTTTCGAGTTTGACTTTCTTTCGGATTAGCACCAGCTCCAGGTGGAGGTGGAAGACATCCACAAGGCAGCGTTCAGAGCCAAATGCGGGCACTGTGCGTTCTTGGCGAGGCCTTTTGGCCTCGCTGCTGCCCAACTGCATTGGTGGATTTATTAACCGGGTCTTAGGCCGATGCTGGATAGATCGATGATAGGTTCCGAATGTTACTGTAGTGAAGCATCGAACGGACGCTTGTTCATGCGAAGTTGTTGTTTGTTACAATAATTGATGTTGGAAGAAGTTAGGTACGGGGGAACATATGGAGGTCGAGTTGTGGTCCAGACTAGTCTTACTTGACACTTGTGTTTCCTGCACTGGTGGTTACACTCGTAGGCTTCAAGGGTCAAGTGGGGACTGTCGGGATTAGGTGTTTGGGGTGCAGATCAGCAATCGGCATTCGATATTTGCAGCGAAGTTGTGTGAGGCATTGATTTTGACGCCTCCCGAGGGCGTTGAGGAGATGAAGGAGTATTGCGACGCATCACCTTTTGGTTTGGGTGGTGTTGTTACGTGGAGAGGTCGGGTATTAGCTTACGCTTAGAAACTGACGGGAGATAACTCGATGTGGTCAAAAATTTTGACTGCGAGATCCTTCACCATTCGGGCAAGGCCGATGTAGTGGCCGATGCTTTGAGCTGTAAGCAGAAAAGTGTGTCCCTTTCGGATAGCACTCCTTAAGGTGACCATGACTACGTCGGTCCTCGACATGGTTCGTCAAGCTCAAGACGATGCTAGTCGAGACGGGAACCTAAACAAGGAACGGGTGAGAGGTTAGCAGCCGTTGATGAACAGAGATAGCAGGGAGCTTTTGGTCGAGATGTGATTGAGTGTGGGTTCCTTTTGCAGGCGGGTACTTGGCAGACACTGTTGGAGGAAGCTCGTCAGTTGAGGTTTTCCATTCTTTCCGGGGCCACGAAGATGTTTAGGGATCTGAAGACCGTTTACTGGCGGCTGGGAATGAAGCTTGACGTGGCATGACATGTAGAGTTGGGTTGACCTGTCTGAAGGTCAGGGCCGAGCATTAGAAGCCTTACGTCAAGATGCAGACTGTGGAAGTTCCGATGTGGAAGTAGGAGAGCAAAACCATGGATCTAATCACCAGTTCAGGGTGATAGTAGATCGGTTAACCTTGAGTTCCCACTTCTTAGCCTCTCGGGAAAGTTCTCGTTGGAGCAGTTGGCAGATACTTTTATGAGAGAAGTGGTGGTAAGGCATGAGGTGCCTGTGTCGATTATTTTGGTTAGAGATACTCGTTTCGCCTCTCAATTTTGGGAGTGGTTCATTTCGATTTAGGTACTAAATTGCACTTTAGTACCGCCTTTCTTCCGCAGACCGGTGGGCCAGCGAGCGGAAGATCCAGACGTTGGAAGATATGCTACGGGCAGGTGTTCTTGTTTTCGAAGGTAGTTGGGATACATACTTGCCCTTAGCCGAGATCTCGTATAGGAGTAACATTCACCCGAGTATTGAGATGCAATCGTATGAAATGCTTTGAGTGAGGAGATGCCGAACCCGATCCTTTGGGGAGAGGTTGTCAGCGTATTCGTAGGAGCACGGAGGTAGTACAGTAGACCTTTGAGCATCCGGAGGATTAGGGAGCGGTTACAGACCGTGCAAAGTAGGCAGGAGAGCTACGTGGATAGACGGAGATCGGGCCTAGAGTTCCAGGTGGCTGACCATGTTCTGTTGAGGGTCTCACCTTGGAACGGGGTGATCCGTTTCCGAAAGAGAGGATTACCATTTAGGTTCTCGCTCGCGTAAGAAAGGTGGCGTATCGTTTAGAGCTACCGAAAGTTTTGGGTCAGATTCGCAGCACGCTCCATTGATTCAGGTGGATGAGAGCCTGAATTGTGTGGATGGACCGGTAGTGGTGTTGGAACGGAAGGTGAAAAGGTTACGGGACAAAGAGAGTGGAACCATGAACGTTCAGTGGCAGCTTAGAAGAGGATCCAAGTGGACTTGGGAGCCGGAAGATGGGATGCAGGAGTTGTACCTGGAGCATTTCACAGATTGATTTCGGGGACGAAATCCTTGTAAGTGGGGGATAGTTGTAACGCCCCGTTTTTTTATTATTTACGTTTATTTAAATTATTTGTCTAGCTTTAGTTCGGGCCTAATAGATAGTGGACCTTAGGTTGGGTTAAGTGGGGTGCGATGGGCTTGGCCCAAGTATTAAACCCTTGGAACCTAACTCTCTCCTCATTATTCAGTTATCAGAGATTTTAGAATTCAGAGAGGGAGAGAAGGGACGAGAAGGGAGAAAGAGTAGAAGAATCCAACCAAGGTTCGGGATTAGCATGGCTTCGTTGTCAATCTCCGAAGGTATTGTATTCGTTCCTCGTTAGATTCGTTACTGTAAACTAGGGTTTGATAGATCGTTCGTTTAGGAATCGTTGTTGTTGAGTCTATACCCTAGATTGGTTATTGTAGTCTTGTAGAGCTCGAAAAATCGAGACTAGGGCAAGTTGAATCGGCCAAAACGGAGTTCGTATGAGTAAGTTATGAGAAAAATCGCGTTTTGGATCGAATTTGGAATCAGCAGCCGCCTCGCGCCAGCGCTCGCGTCGCGAGAAGTGAAGCGAAGGGTGCTCGCGCCAACCCTCGCGCCGCGAGCAGTGAAGCGAAGGAGGGCTGTCTAAAATTCGATTTTTTCAAGTTGGTCATTTTCAGGATTTGACCCTGAGCTACTGTTAGGGATGTTATAAGATGGCTAGGCATGAATTTTGGAGGTAAACGGACTGGTCTAGCTAAGCCTAGGACTCTTGTTTCGATATCGAATTTTGTTGTCTTTTGGCAGTTATGTGATGTGTTAAATGCTTTTACTGTTTAGGTGAGCTAGCATATCATCTTGTGGATACCAGAGACTTACTTACGCTTCCTTCAGGTGAGTTTTCACTATGTATGATTTATACTATCATGTTTGTATGTATGCATAGTAGTGTCGTGTAAAGGGAACCGCATGCCCTTGATGAGTTGCGGGGGCAAACTCGTGTCCTAAGTCTGGCGAGCGAATAAAGGGAACCACATGCCCTTGATGAGTTGTGGGGGCCGACCCGTGCCCAAACTGACGGGAGATTTAATATCGATCTCATGAGAGTCGAGTGTTGGTTACGTGTCATGTGATATGTTTATGTTGATATGATATGGTGGTTGACTCGTTGATGTGATTATGTGCCTATCGTGGATATGCGTGTGTGAGATGTATGATGCTTGCGAGTGTGTGTGGTACCTATTATGGGTACGTATGCGTGTGCTAGTGTAAGTTGTATATAGTGTTTGCTCACTAAGCGTTTCGCTTACCCGTTGTTGATTTCCTTTTTCTCAGGTACCGGTTCGGGTACAGATAAGGGCGAGGCCCCGACTTGACTCCGAGAGCGATGACAGTTCTGACCGAACCTTTGACAGCAGTTGATATAAAACCGTTTTACCCGTTTTATTTTGAGGAGTTAGTTTAGATGATATTTTTTTTTATGTTTAATGAACCATATTCTGATTTTTAATTAATGACTTATGAGTTTTGGCACTGAAAAATGATTTTTATTTAAGATTATTATTGAAACCGGTATTTTGGAAAATGAGTGTTACATTTGCACACGATATTTCTAAAATGAATTTGAGACATGGAGTGGAGGATTCATTTCTCGAATTCAAGTATTTCTTGACACGGATTAATATTGCCTGCAGTAACGGATATAACATCTGTTATTCTATCCGAGCGTGGCCACGCGTTTTCTGCCAATCTTAATCGTCAAGGGGCCCGGAAATATCTCTCTTTTAGTAAAGAGGTGCAAATCCCTTCTTGACTATTTGCATTCGGATCCACGGCTTCCGCTGTATCTAGTCACGTCCCGTATGGCCAATCTGTTACGGTGCAACGTTAGAATGCACTAAGAGTACAGTAGTCCTCGTGTTCCCAAACCAAATATCTCAGGTCTAAGGACAACCTATCAAGTCGATGCTTATGACTGGTGCTCCATGAAGCAGACTTGATACTGGTCACTTCCAATACCCAAGCACCCTGATGAGTATCTATAAATACTTGGTCACATCACTTGTGCTTTTATTCTCTACTTCGAATAAATCATCAAGTATTTATAATAGAGTTAAACTCCCTATTGAAATTCCCATTTCAATAAGTGGCTACGGAAATTTAGATTTCATACAAAACTTTGTAAAATCATGGATATGTTAAATATGCGAAAAATAGTTAATTTAAAACAATCATGAATTAAAACCTCCATTTATTTCCATTACATCAAGAACTTTACATGATTGAATTGTTCTAAATTAAACTATAGTAATAATTAATAAACTATAAACTAGCTACTAGCGTCCAGGTACTGCATTCCAATGGAATTTGCATGTGCCTCATGCTTCACCCTTGCTAGTGGCTTTGTCAGCGGATCTGCGACATTTTCTTCTGTTGGAATCTTGCATATCTTTACATCTCCTCTTCCAATAATCTCTCGGATGGGGTGATATTTTCTGAGCACATGTCTTGACTTGTGATGCTCCCTGGGTTCCTTTGCTTGCGCTACGGCTCCCGAGTTGTCACAGAATATATCGGTCGGTCTAGAGATGCTGCCAACGACTCTTAGATCCGATAGAAAATTCCTTAGCCAGACAGCTTCCTTTGCCGCATCAGATGCTGCAATGTACTCTGCTTCTGTAGTTGAATCTGCAATCGTGTCCTGCTTCGAGCTCTTCCACGAGATCGCGCCTCCGTTTAGGGTGAAAACATACCCCGACTGTGATCTAAAATCATCTCTGTCGGTCTGGAAACTAGCGTCAGAATATCCTATGACGCTGATTTCATCCTCAGATCCTCCAAAGACCAAGAACATATCTTTCGACCTTCTCAGGTACTTGAGAATGTTCTTGACAACTACCCAATGAGGTTCTCCTGGATTCTGTTGATATCTGCTCGTAACACTTACTGAGTAAGCAACATCGGGCCTGGTACATAACATGGCATACATAATCGATCCAATTGCTGATGCATATGGAACTGATTTCATCTTGTCCTGATCTTGACTAGAAACAGGACACTGTGTTTTGCTTAACACTATGCCATGTTGCATCGGGATAAATCCTTTCTTGGATTCATCCATCCTGAATTTCTTCAGGATTTTATCAATGTACGTACTTTGGCTAAGTCCGATAAGCCGCTTAGATATGTTTCTGTAGATCTTTATGCCAAGTATATAAGCGGCTTCTCCAAGGTCTTTCATCTGGAAACATTTGCTTAACCAACTTTTTACACTCTGTAAAGTTGGTACATCGTTTCCTATGAGTAGAATGTCATCTACATACAAGACCAAGAAGGTTACTATGCTCCCACTGAACTTAGTGTAAACACACGGCTCAAACTCACTTTTTGCGAAACCAAACTCTTTGATTCGTTCATCAAAATGTAAGTTCCAGCTTCGAGATGCTTGCTTTAATCCATAAATGGATTTCAGCAGTTTACACACTTTATTAGGATTCTTAGGATCTATAAATCCCTCTGGTTGTTCCATATAGACGTCTTCTGTCAACTTTCCGTTCAGAAAGGCTGTCTTGACGTACATTTGCCAGATCTCGTATTTAAAATACGCTGAAATGGCCATCAGAATCCTAATTGATTTTAACATGGCCACTGGCGAAAAGGTTTCATCATAGTCGATACCATGAGTTTGCGTGAATCCTTTTGCAACTAGTCTGGCCTTAAAAGTGTGTACATTCCCGTCCATGTCGGTTTTCTTCTTGAAAACCCATTTACGTCCAACAGCTCTACAGTGCTGGGGTAAATCAGTCAACTCCCATACTTGGTTGTCGTACATGGACTGCATCTCTGCCTTCATGGCTTCTTGCCATTGGTCAGACTCACTGCCTGACACAGCTTCTCCATAGGATGTTGGTTCATTCAAGTCTCCGCTATCTTGAGAGACTAGAAACCCAAGATACCTATCTGGTTCTTGTCTTATCCTACTGGATCTGCGAAGGTCCTGTGTTTGCACTTCCTCAATCGGTTCTGATTGAGGTTCAACATTTTCATGTTGAATTTCTGGCTCAACAATTGGTGTAGTGTTTTCTTCGTCTACTACCTGTAGATCTACATCCTTTCTGGTGTTCCCAGAACTGAGAAACTTTTTTTCCAGAAATTTTTCATTTCGAGCAACAAAAACGTTGTTCTCTTCAGGGTTGTAGAAGTAATATCCCACGGTGGTCCTGGGATATCCAACGAAGAAACACTTGTCGGATTTGGGCTTGAGTTTTTCTGAGGTGGGTCGTTTGACGTAAACCTCACAACCCCAAATTCTTAGAAAAGATATATTGGGTTTCTTACCCTTCCATAATTCGTATGGAGTCTTTTCTACCGACTTTGTTGGCGCTCTGTTCAGTATATGTGCTGCTGTTTCGAGCGCATGTCCCCAGAATGACATTGGTAGCGTAGAGTGACACATCATCGATCGTACCATGTCAAGTAAAGTACGATTTCTCCTTTCTGACACACTATTCATATGAGGTGTATATGGAGGTGTGAGTTGGGATACAATCCTACATTCCATCAGATGATTGTCAAACTCATCACTAAGATATTCGCCTCCGCGATCCGACCGTAAAAACTTGATCTTTCTGCCAAGTTGATTCTGTATTTCATTTTGAAATTCTCTGAATCTTTCAAAGCTTTCGGATTTATGTCTCATAAGGTAGACATAACCATACCTACTGAAATCGTCAGTAAAGGTAATGAAGTACCGGTATCCTCCTCTTGCCACATGACTAAATGGTCCACACACATCTGTGTGAATTATTTCTAACAAGTCAGTAGCCCTTTCATTTTCTTTGTTGAAAGGTTGCTTTGTCATTTTGCCAGATAAACAAGACTCGCAATTATCAAAAGGTTTATAATCGAAAGTGCCAAGAAAACCTCCTTTTAGGAGTAGTTCAACGCGTTTCTTGTTTATGTGGCCCAAAGGACAATGCTAGAGGTAAGTCTGATCCTCAATGTCTTTGGATCGTTTACTTATATGATAGATTTCACTATTATTGTCTTGTAGATTTACTGTATATAGACCATTCACAGGTGTTGCTTTAAAATAGAAAATATTATTTTTAAAGACAGAAATCATTTTATAATCATATTTGTAATAAAAACCTTGGTCTACTAACAAATCGAAAGACATAACATTCTTAACCATGTTTGGAATATAAAAACAATTATCCAGTTCCAAAACTAGACCCGAGGGTAAACTAAGACTATAAGATCCTATAGCTTCAGCTATCAGCGGAGTGCCTTCGCCAACTCGTAGGTTCGAACGGTCCTTCCTCAAAGTCTTTCTTCTAGTGAATCCCTGTAAATGATTACAAATGTGGTTACCACTGCCTGTATCAATTACCCATGATTCATAAGAAGTGATTAAGAAATCTATCATAAAGATACCTGGAGCATCGGGTAAAGCGATCTCTATCTGGTTGATATTCATCGAGTACTCACAAATATCCTTGCTACCGCATTCTGGGCAACTCAGATCCCCCAGCTCATCAATCCAATCAGTATCCATGAGATCAGCAGGTGCTGGCTTCGTCTTTAGACTGGCCAGAATGTTCTCATGTAGTGCTGCCACGTCAGTCTTTGGTTCTTTCATGTAGGCACTAGCTGTGTCACATATCTCCTTCGGGAGTGAGTACCACATGAGATACACTAACTCTTCCTGAGTCATCTTGTACCCCAAACGTGTCAAGCATTTAAAGAGCCTCCTCATTTCCATAAGATGGTCTTTAACTGACTGGTCCTTTTTCAGCTTCAGTGAAAGTATCTCTTTCATGATCAAAAGCTTACCTGTATGTTTATAGAAACCTAACTGGCTTTCTATATCTTTCACGACCTCGTGGCAGGATTTATCTCTTAATCTATCTGCGAACTCGGATGATATAGAGAAAATCAGAATTGACATGACATCCGATTCATCCGCCATGTACTTGAAGTACTGAGTAAATTCCTTTTCAGGAGAATTACTCTTAGGTCGTGATACAGGTTTTTCTAAAACGTAAAACTTACCCTGTGCACGCAAAATATTATCAAGGTGCATTTTCCAAACTGGAAAATTTTGTCCTGTAAGTTTCCATTTTCCATTGATGAGTCGTAGTGATTCCTCAGGGGTATAAAACGGGATTACAGAAAAAGACATCTACAATAAAGAATAAAATTCCAAGCTTAGTTTATAATTAAAAAACTTCTAATAAATTATTACCCTCAAAATAAATTTATTAGACTAGAATCCATATTTCACATGTGTCGGGAAGCATGTGATCATGTCAAACCGACTCATGTGATCTATGGTAGGTAATAACTATACCAATCGCATTTTAATTCGAAAAACACGATTTCTAGATCGTCGGGACATCGGATATTTAATCCTTGCATATTTAGTCCCTCTAGTGCATTTTGGCCCGGTACCACCCGCTGAATAAATAATTACCAAAATAGACTGCACCACCCGGGACCTGGACAAACCCTGGCCGGTACCACCCGGAGATAATTCGCAGAGTTTTATCACCCTCCAGTTTCGGTTTGAACACGGGCGTTCATAGTGTGTTCACTTACAACGCCCTATGTACCTTACACCGGAGGTGCCCCTAAAGTGGGTTGCACTTACTAATCTATGATTTTGATAAGGGTTAAAATTGCCAGTTTTTCAAAAGCTTGGATCCAAACACAAACTGTATTTGTATCCAATTTTTTCTTTTAAAACATTTAATTTTAAAGACGTTTATATTTAATTTAAAGGAAATTACGCAACTAAACAACCACACAATTCATATAACTATTAAATATAAACAACCACACATTTAAAACATGTCATAGTCAAAAACCCTTAAACTATGTCGTTTTGTGAGCCAACACAAAACGACGGTCTTATCCCTAGGTGACAACATAAAACTTGATCTTCTCGGCGCTCCCACTGGCTCCAAGCTCCATGGTTGTCTCCTTGGCTCCGTCTTCAATTCTTCGGTTATATTATTTAAAATTATTACAATTAAAGTGGGTTGTAAATGGCATGCAGGCCTCCCGTAATAATAAATAAATAAAACATTCGCACAACATAACCACGGGTCAAAAAGGGTTTGACTATGACGACTAAAACAAAATTTAACTAAATTTTATTTCAACTAAATTAACTAAATTAATTTAATAATTAAATTAGTTAAAACTAGGGTTTTATCTGATCTGATTAAAAACTTTATCTCACAAAACTTGTCTCGCAAGAAACATAAAACAACAACCATTTTCAACAGTTATTCGCGGCGCGAAACCTGGTTCGCGGCGCGAAACCAGTGACTTTGGTAATGACGCCGTATCATTGCTGCTATCACCTCCGTGCACCTCCACAGCCGCCGTCAACTGGCGAGGAAAAACAACATCACCGCCGCTTAGCCGGTTGTTGCGGTCTCAATTGCCGCCGACTCCCACCACTGATCCGCCTGACAGTCGTCGATCGGTGGTGTGGAGTCTCCGGCGACAGCAGCGGTATGAGTACCGCCACCATCGCCGTCCGGTGATTGGAGAAACAAACAACCACCGCCACCGCTTGTGATCGCGGTGCGGCGGTCACCCAAACGCCGTTGCCGTTGTGCGGCTTCGACACGAAACACCACACGCCACCACCATCATCGATGATGGCAGCCGTGGCCACCACCGCCAATCGGTGGTTCACTAAAAAACGTTGACGACGGCAGCGGCTTTGGCCACCACCGCCGTCGTTTTTCCGATTGCGAACGATGCCACCACCACGAATGGTGGTGCGGCGTTTAACCGTGGCCAATTGCCACCACACGGCTGTCATGTGGTGATGTTCATATACGACAGCCGCCGCCACCACGGCGCTGTGATGCGGTCGGCAGCCATCGCCACCACCACTCGCTGTGGTGGGGTTGGCTTTTGGTGCGGTAGCCGGCGGCTACCACTGACTGTGGTACGGCCGTCGGTGGTCTGGTAGTTCGGCTTCGATCACCACCCGCGGCGAGGCCGTAAGGCAGCCCGGTGGTTCGATCGATCACTACCCGCGATCGGCCACCGCCACCACTAACGGTGGCGCGATGTTTCTAATCACAGCCGCGACCACGACTTGTGGTGCGGCGTTGCGGTTGCGATGCGAGGACAGTCGCCGGCAACCACCAACTGTGGTGTCGCCGGCGGTGTTTTACGGTGGTCTGGTGGTCCGGTTGGCTAATTGCCGCCGTTCCACCACCAATTAGGTTTATACGAAAAATCCAATTTTTACAATTATAAAAACATACAAAATTCGAATTTTTTAACAAACCTAATTATCAAACAGTTAAACCTGATCTGTAGGTTTAAGAAGTGGCTCTGATACCACTGTTGGGAACCGTAGGCACAAACGGTACGCAGCGGAGAACAAAAACGATTCCCAAAAGCCGGATCCAACTTAAACCTAACAGACACAATTAAGAGCGTTTGGTGTGTTTACCTTATTACGAATAAACTCCGGAATGCGAGCAGGGAGTACACCGCTACTGACACCACACGAGAGGGTTGCTAGACCACCGTGACTGGTCGGAAAAATTCCGATCGTTGTGTGAGAGAGGGGGAAGGCCGGCGGCTTATAAGAGAGAGAGAGAGAGAGAGAGAGAGAGAGAGTAGAGAGAGAGAGAGAGAGAGAGAGAGGAGAGAGAGAGAGAGAGAGGAGAGAGGAGGAGAGAAGAGAGGAGAGAGAGAGAGAGAGTGAATATTTTTTGTGTGGAATAATATCTAACACTTTAAGCCTTTATTTATAGATATAAATAAGGCAGTGTTTGTATCTGATTATAATTCCTTTTATAATTATCTCTATTAATTAATTCCTTAATTAATTAATTACTTAATTAATTAATTAACTTACTGATTAATTAATCCAATAAATAATTAACTTATTATTTATTTCTATCTCCTCTTAATTATCTCTTACACACAAATATTCTCAATTAGGTGTGCTGCGGTGTGTCCTACTAGTGTCTTATAACATTGGACACGGTAACCCTGTTACTGTCTCGCACACAATCCTAACAGAGTTACCAATGACTATGAACCCTTAATTAATTTATTCTCATACCCCCCATAAATTGCATTTTATAAAATAACTGATGTAATGCATCCTCATCCTATGCACATCCAACGGTTGATAACCATTTCCCACATTTCTCATGTTATCCTTGATTTCTTACTAAACCCAACCCTATATACATACATACATACATACATACATACATACATACATAGAGATTTGGGATCATGTGATACCAGATTGTTTTCGTGAGACTTATGAGACAAATGTTTTACACTTGAAACATCATAATATGACACTGTGAAAGTTATATAATATATATATATATATATATATATATTTGGGAATGTTCAACCGATAAGCATGTCAATTTAAGAGAATGTGAGGAGCAATCTCAGCCACTCGTCTAACGGTTACGGTAGACGTGATCATGGAGGATTGACGTGATTCATGAGAGGGTATGATGCGGTAATTATCGTATATAAAAAGCGAAACAAGTTTTAACCTCTAAAGCCTAGCCACTGTTACCGCATTCACAGGAAAGCGTACCTGATCGTGAGTAATATAGTGTAGGAAAGTCCAGGTATCGTATCTACCACTGGGAACGGTCAGGTTATGTAGATTAATAATCTTAGCTAGTTTAATTAATCTAAAGCTATTGGGGGGTTTTATGAAAAAGGTTTGAATAAATAAAAGAAAACAACTAATTAACTAAGAAGCAAAAGACAACTAATTTAATTAACTAACTAGAAAACACAAAAAAAGTAATTTAAACTTTATAAGAGAAAAACAGTAGTACTTATCATGGTATACCGACTCCCCAAGTGGATGATTTAAATTAGCTAAAGATATGGTTGTTTTGGTTATTGTAGGAATTTAAGTCTGAGACACCCTAACATGTGATCATTACGGTTGTCAACTAGGTTGGTCTTCCTAGTCCTAATACATAGACTGATTGTCAGGCAATCTAGTACTAGCCACCCATTCTATCACTATTGCACGGAATTCTACTATCTGGCTGCTCTCGGTCTGAGCTAACCACCTAACACAACTCTCCGGGTTTCCGAAGGGAAGACCAAGAAAGGTTGATTAACCTATCGGAGTCTATCTATCTAGGTTAAACAGATACACCCAACCAGCGAATTCAAATATCCATACAATACGAATCAAACCGGAACCGTAAAACACATTTAATAAACCAAAACAAACCAATAAACATTAAATCACTAAACATCATCCACAAGGTTCATCTACCACAATAAGTACCACTAAAGAAAACTACTCACTAATCATAACTAGAACAACAAAAACAAAAGTAGAGACAAACATTATACCGACCGTACAACGATAGATGATCTAGAATCAAACTGGCAGCGTATCGGCACAAATCTCTCTCTCCCACTCAAGCTAAACCAACTAATAATATGGAGCAGGATTGTAGCTTGATTATTGAGGATGATTTCTGGACTGAAGGAGGAGATCTGTATTTATAAGGCCATTTGGAGCTCGTTTCGCGATCGCGAGGCTGCGGGTTCGCGGCGCGAGACACTTAATCAAACCCTAGATTTCCATCTTTGCGAACTTGGCGACGCCAAACTTTAAAACTCGCGGACGCGAAATGCCCACTGGATTGAGTTTTTCCAATTTCCACGTTTTTTCGCCTTTTTCCGTACTTTTCCATTCCACGGCCTCCAAAACCTATAAAAGTGAGAATCAGTCCAAAATATGAGCAATCAGATCAGAAATGGGTGAGAAACGGGGTAAAATCAGACAATTAAGTACGACCAAAACATGTATAATTTTGGTGTTATCAAAATCCCACACTTAAGCTTTGATTGTCCTCAATCAAAAGACTGAAAGATAAGAGAAATAACGCCAAAATTATCACCACCCAAGATCATCTAAGAAAACAAAGAATACTTACACAGTCGAACACAAGAACAAGATATATCAAGCAATCGGATACCAAGATCAACCTTTTACCCTCACAAAGTATGAATGATAATTTAAAGTATATCTCTTGGGGGTAAAAGTGTATGTATGATAAGTGATCACACCAATACTCAACTAATTCCCGCATGCATAAGCTTGTCACCAAATCTAATCTCCACCACTGAGAAGTTGTCAACCGTCAAGAGGACTTTAGGGTTGTAATGTTAGGCTAAGAGTAAAGGGTAGGATAAAGGATATATAAGTGACTAAGAATTGCAACAAAAACTCAAGAAACTCAATCAGTAATGATCCAACACTTTTAAGAAAAATCTGACTTTTGGAATTATGCACTTTTTCTCGGGATGAGCTTTTTCTTTCTTTTTAGCATCGGCCTAAGCATATTGCTTATTTATGGCTCGAATTTTTTTTCTTTTCTTTGCACATTTGAGTCGTTTTCTTTTCTTTTGATATTTCTTTTCTTTTCTTTGAGTCATTCTTTTCTTTTCAAAATCAATCCCGCTTTAATTGTCAGATATGAAAAATATGGATCACAACATCTCGAGTTCTCAAATTTAAGTCACGGCCAAAAGATAGATAAAAAGATAGGCTAAAGGATATATGGTGATAAGGGTAAAGAAATGAAAGGCTAAGGCTCAAAAATGGTTTCAAGGGTCAAAGTACTAAAGGTGAGTACTTTCAAATTTGGCTAGGCAAATTAAATAACCTTAAGATGAGGTTATCTAACGAAGGCTAAAAGGGTTAGAAACGAAGGCCTCTATCAGTGCAATGGTGATAAATACTTCTCTTATGTGGTCTCGACAAGCATTCAAGTGACAAGTTCTACCTTGGGTCAAAGTCGGTATTCCTCACGAAATAATAAACAATTAGGCTCAAACTCTCAAAGGAATAGGGTGAGGCACTCATGGCAATTGGTATTCCAAGGCATCCTTTTACTCAAATAATCCCATTCAGTGTTCTCCTACGCAAGCAACTAAGTTCCAAAAACAATCTCAGATTTCGAAAAAAATTGGGGTCAAGTCTCAAAGCTTTCAAAATTTTGAAAAACGACAGATCAGAAAGCAAAAAGTGAACCCATTTAAAACAGATAAGTCTACATAACCCCCTCCCCACACTTAAAATTTGCAGTGTCCTCAATGCAACAATCAAAACAATTAAGGAGTAATTGGGAAAAAGAGAAACTTCCCGGGTTATGTGACGCGATCTGATATGAGAGAGGGTATTCCAGAATCGTGTTCGGTTCAAGATCATAAACGGCTGTATCTATTACCAAAAAGAAAAAAGAAAAAGTAAAAAGAACAAAATAAAAATAAACCAACTAAAGCAAACAATTAAAAGTCTTAATCCTAAGCAAACCAAACAAACAAAATAAAGAAGTTCAACAACCAAACAGAAGCAAAAATAAAATTATTTAGACAACCATATCGAATAAAAGAGATAGAGATCAATAAGGGCCACGAGGTTGGTTGCGCCAATCCTCGAAAGTAGGGAAACCGGGCGGTGCGTCCTCGGAGTACGGCCAAAATGGTGATGGAGCATACGCAGTGTTTGGTTGGATACCGAAGTGGGAGGCCATTTGATTCATCACTCCACTTTGCTAATTCGCTTGGTGGAAAGCCTCCGCGGTGTTGTACTCCATTGATGATGATGATGGCCGTAGGATAATGACATCTACGAGAGTCAGGTACTCAAATCTTGATACCCCGAATACGCCGTCCAATCCGCCGGTTGTTCTCCCTCGTTCACCCCACTCGTGCCACCGGTCTCTTGCGTGCTCCTCGTCTCTCTCCTCGTTCCTCTCCTCGTTCCATAAGCTTGGGGATTATGAATCCACGTGTTCCGATCCCCACTAATCAAATGATCCACCATCGCGACACCCATTCCACGGAGTTGGTCCATATCGACAAACCCATCTCACCGAGGCTCGTCATCGAAGCAATAGCACCCTCGGTTAAAATGCCGAAGTGCTTGGCAAGAAGCGTAACGTATTGTCCACCAACCATTTTGCTTCCCTCTCGATAACCACCCCCTTTAGCGAGTTGCACGGCAATAATGTACGGGGCGTTCGGATACTTGTCATCCGTAGAAAGTTGCTCAAGAAGCCAAAGATCATAAGTAGAGACCTTTTCCTCACTCGAGGAACGAGCGTTCACCGCGAGAACGAGCATGCGGTGTAAAAGTCGGTCTGAAGAAGCGAGAAAACCTTTAACCTTGAGATTGTTGCCATAATCGCCATCACCAAGAATCGCCCAAGCCAACCGAGGATCAAAACCTTCTTGCCTCTTCGCGCTAGCCCACATGTACTCCACGAAACCGGGAGCATCGACCTCGGCTTGGGTGTAGATCCCCAAAGCCACGGCAAACTCGGTCAATGAGAGCGATCGCCAAACTCCACCAAGTCAAAATGTCATGCACGATTGGTAGAACTCCTAAAGGGCCTTTTCAGCGTCGAAACGGAAAGTGGGCACAAACTAAATGATAAGCTCCCGATAGAGGGTCTTGGCAATGTCAAAGACACGTTCCCAAGCATGGCATATGTAGTACTCGATGCCATCTTCGTCATAGGCATGCTTCTTGAGTATCGCCTTGATGTCGTTCTCAAATCCCATGGATCGAAGAAGGTTCCAATCGACTCTTCTCGGCATGAAAATCTGACGGGTGACAAGCCGGTTAACTATGTCCCGGTACTCCTTACGCTTCGGAGCATCCAATGTTGGACCATTCATAAAATTGGTGAATGCATGGCTCCCATCCGGTGCACGGAAAGTAGGAGCGGTGGAGGTCGAAGCACGTGTCTTTTGTCTCTACAAAAAATTAAAACGAAATTGTCTTAGCTAGATGTGATCGATAAATGCAAGACAAAATTCGAACATAGCTTAACCCCAACGTGACAAGACCTCCATGACTAACAAGTTCAATCTAACGAATGCATGCGTGAAAAATCCAAATCAAAGGGGGTGTGTAACATCCCCACACTTGAACTTTTAGTCAAGCTCCCAATAGAACTCAAATCTAGCTAGTTCTAACAAAAGGGTGGGGGATTTTGATGGAAAATCCCCACACTTATCATTAAAGCAAAACCAAACTAGATTCAATCATCAATATCTCATGCTAGAATGAAATTGCAATTAAAACTCATAACATGCATCTAACAAAAGCAAGAATCTATCAATGGAGTTTCAAAAACAATCTTGAATCTATGAAAGCACAAAAACACCATTGATGCCCAAATTCAAGATCAAATCTCACCAAATCAAGCTAATCCAAAGAAATCGAGTTAGGAATCATACCTTTGACGCCATGGATAATGAAATTGAAGCTCAAGAAATTCGATTTTCGCAGGTTCGTGAAGGAAAGTCGCAGCGCCTAGAGAGAAATTAGGGTTGTGTACTTTGAAAAAGTGAGAAAGAAGGGTTTTAAAACCCGTCTGCACCGATTTCGCACCGCTAAACAAAGGGTTTCGCGTCGCGAAACGTGCGGTTATCGATAAAATTACCCTAATTCAAAAATGTCGCGAGAGGTCGAAAATTTTTACCTGATACAAAGGAAGGCTGGTTTCGCGTCGCCAATTTTAAAAACTGGCAACCACGAAAAGCTTACTGTTTCCACTTTTTGAAAACTTTCGTCGCGCGTCGGATTTGCTCGTTTTTGGTTTCTATCCCCTCCGTATGGTTACCTAAGCAATAACAAACAAAAAGATTAGCAAAAACACAACGAAAACACTAAAAATGAAAAAGGAAAGAACATGCTCGGGTTGCCTCCCGAGAAGCGCTTCATTTTTTTAATGGGTCTAGAGCTCGACCCCACTTTCAGCTTATTTCTTGGCGCGTCGGGCTGACGAGCCCTTCTTCTTCCTATGCTCCTTATTGGAGGGTCCCGACCGGTTAGGTGTTTGATCTTTGATGTAACGGGTTCGGATAGTCCTCCGTTTTCTTCATATGCTCGTGAGGGAGTAGTGGGCGGCTCATGTCCTTCTTGTAGGCTTGAGAAGGGTCCTCATAAGGTTCATCGAGATGGGTGACCGGCTCTCCATAGGGATTAAAGTAGATCCTCTTTTCTCCATATCCCAAGCTTGACACTTGATTGCGCATATCGACGTTTACTTGGGCGGTAAGTAGAAAAGCCCTTCCGAGAATAATCGGGATTTCCGTATCCTTCGGGAGGTTAGCTATGATGAAGTCCGTAAAGTAGACAAAATTTCCGATTCGTATCGGGACTCTTTCCGCTATCCCCAACGGTTTAGTCATGTATCCATTCACTCCTCGGTATTGGTAGTCCATTGGTACAATCTTTTTGATCCCCATTTTCCTGCAATAACAAACAGGCATCATGTTAAGTGCAGCACCTGTATCTATCAAAGCAAGACCTTCAAGTTTAAAACATGAAATAGGTAAACTCCGCATATCCACCTTGCTTACCGTCTTCCTCCTAATCATCGCTCGAGGAAATGTGTCCTTTAAGTCCTAGGTGCTCGAATGATATCGTGAACCCCTCCGAATCATAGTCCGTGGCATAATCAGGTTCACTACCGCTATCGCTCTCCACGTACTTTTTTGTGTAGATGTCAGTCCACTTCTTCTTTGACGTTTCTCCGACCATCATGAGAATTGGCTTTGCGTTTTCTACCTTTGGGTTGACTTGGGTTTGTGTTGGTAGCTCCCCTTGAGTCCTTTCACTTAGCAATTGCGAGATACGACCAACCTGCATTTCCAAATTCTGGATAGTACTTTGATGGTTACGTAAATACGAACTTACCTCGTCATTGATCTTCTTTTGTGCATCCATGAATTGGATAAGTCGGTCTTCGATAGAAACACGCGGCTCTCCCTCCGTTCGTTGATTTTGTTGGTTTGGTGCAAAGAATCCGGGAGGTCTCGGAATGAAGTTAGGGTTGTTGTTCCACCTCCCTTGGTAATCGCCTCGGTTGAGGTGGTGTACCTCCTCGGGTGTCATCATTGGATGATTCGGGCAATCTTTCGTTAAGTGCGGTCCTTTGCACTCCTCGCATCCAACCTGCAAAGCATGAACAGATTTAATCAATTCTTCAATTTTACGTTCAAACTTTACCTGTTGGTTTTTCATTGCGGCTAGTTCATCGGATGAGTCGAAGTCGGTTGAGATTTTCCAGGCCATTCTCGGGGTTTGCAAGCGCTTGTCCGTCCTCCAATCTATGTTGTGAATCAACATGTCCTCGAGAAGCTTATACCCTTCCGTGGGCGTTTTGTACATAAATACACCTCCGGCGGATGAATCTAATGTAACTCGAGAAGAATAACCAAGCCCACTATAAATAGTTTGGACTTGCTCACTCTTACTTAATTCGTGACTCAGGCACGAATTTAGAAGGTGTTTGAATCGCTCCCACGCTTCGGATATTGTCTCCCTGTCATCTTGTCGAAAGGATCGGATCTCGGCTCGTAGCTTATCAATTTTGGATGGTGGGAAAAATCGGGAAAGGAACTTTGAGCGAAGTCCTTCCCAAGTGGTGATCGAACTCGGTTCCAAAGATTGTAACCAAGATTTTGCTTCTCCGGTGAGTGTAAGAGGAAAAACTCGAAGACGAATCGCATCATCTCGACCCTCCTCAGTTTTGAACAAATCGTAAATGTCCACGAAGTTCTCCATGTGTACGATAGGATTGCTATCGCTTTTCCCGTCGAAAGTAAGGTCCTTGATCATGTAAAGGAGCTTCCCCGGGATTTCCTTATTTAAGTCCGGCTTCGTGATCGGATTGGTGGGTATGGTCGGAGCGGTTCTCCGGGTGGTCCACATCGGCGCATCGTCTCCCATTTCGAAGTTCAAAGCTCGCGGTCGAACTTTGTTAGCTTTTGACTTCTTTTTGTTCCTTTTTCTGAACTCTCTCTCCGGTTCCTCAATTGGCTCTAACAGTTTCGTCTGACTGAAACCACAAAAACGATTACGGGCAACTTGCGGGAAACAAAGAGAAAAAAGCAATTAACTAAAACTAGAAAACGAAAAAACTTGCAAGGGATGGAATCCCTCACAAGGATCGATTAACAAAACTAATAAAGACTAAAAATCTAACAACTACCGTTCCCCGGCAACGGCACCAAAAACTTGATGCGGTAGTTATCGTATATAAAAAGCGAAACAAGTTTTAACCTCTAAAGCCTAGCCACTGTTACCACATTCACAGGCAAGCGTACCTGATCGTGTGTAATATAGTGTAGGAAAGTCCAGGTATCGTATCTACCACTGGGAACGGTCAAGTTATGTAGACTAATAATCTTAGCTAGTTTAATTAATCTAAAGCTATTGGGGGTTTTATGAAAAAGGTTTGAATAAATAAAAGAAAACAACTAATTAACTAAGAAGCAAAAGACAACTGGTTTAATTAACTAACTAGAAAACACAAAAAAAGTAATTTAAACTTTATAAGAGAAAAACAGTAGTACTTATCATGGTATAACGACTCCCCAAGTGGATCATTTAAATTAGCTAAAGATATGGTTGTTTTGGTTATTGTAGGAATTTAAGTCTGAGACACCCTAACATGTGATCATTACGGTTGTCAACTAGGTTGGTCTTCCTAGTCCTAATACATAGACTGATTGTTAGGCAATCTAGTACTAGCCACCCATTCTATCACTATTGCACGGAATTCTACTATCTGGCTGCTCTCGGTCTGAGCTAACCACCTAACACAAGTCTCCGGGTTTCCGAAGGGAAGACCAAGAAAGGTTGATTAACCTATCGGAGTCTATCTATCTAGGTTAAACAGATACACCCAACCAGCGAATTCAAATATCCATACAATACGAATCAAACCGGAACCGTAAAACACATTCAATAAACCAAAAACAAACCAATAAACATTAAATCACAAAAACATCATCCACAAGGTTCATCTACCACAATAAGTACCACTAAAGAAAACTACTCACTAATCATAACTAAAACAGCAAAAACAAAAGTAGAGACAGACATTATACCGACCGTACAACGATAGATGATCTAGAATCAAACTGGCAGCGTATCGGCACAAATCTCTCTCTCTCTCTCTCACTCAAGCTAAACCAACTAATAATATGGAGCAGGATTGTAGCTTGATTATTGAGGATGATTTCTGGACTGAAGGAGGAGATCTGTATTTAAAAGGCCATCTGGAGCTCGTTTCGCGATCACAAGGCTGCGGGTTCCCGGCGCGAGACACTTAATCAAACCCTAGATTTCCATCTTTGCGAACTTGGTGACGCCAAACTTTAAAACTCGCGGACGCGAAATGCCCACTGGATTGAGTTTTTCCAATTTCCACGTTTTTTTCGCCTTTTTCCGTACTTTTCCGTTCCACGGCCTCCAAAACCTATAAAAGTGAGAATCAGTCCAAAACATGAGTAATCAGATCAGAAATGGGTGAGAAACGGGGTAAAATCAGACAATTTAGTACGACCAAAACATGTATAATTTTGGTGTTATAAGGGTATAAATTATTAAAGGGGGGGGGGGGGGTCAAAGCCGCCTCTGTTGATCGGATGAGTGGCTTAGATTGATTCTCACGTCCTCTTAAATCGATATGTTTCTCGTTTGAACCTTCCTCTATATATATTAGGTTCAAACAAGAACATTTACAATTTGTAGGAGCAAAGGAACAAATACTAGCTGCATATCTTTATTTAGTAAACCCAAAAGTAAATCAATATTAATTTATTTACTTAAAGGGTATTTTAGGAAAGTAATATTTTTGATAATATACTATTCATACATTGATTTTATATATGATTGTACTTTTATACATAAAATATCTTACCAAATTTGATTTTCCCTTATTTTTTTTCAAGAATTCATATAGAGCTCTATTATTTCACCCAATTCATATTATGTAATATCATATGTGAAATGTAAAATCATATATGATTTTATACAAATAATATTCACAAATTTTAAATATTAAATATATTTCATAAATATAAGATTAAGATCTAGCCAATAGTTTTACAAAATTCAAACTCCCGCTAATTTCCATGAATTACAATAGAGCCACATCGTTTAAAATTTAAATAAATATAAGATCGAGATAAATTACAATGGCAATTATATCAACAAAATCACATATGATTTCAGTATCATATATGATTTTGTACAAATATTAATGTAAAATCATATAGGATTTTGTACAAATGTAAATATAAAATCATATGATTTTATACAAATGATATTTACACATGCTAAATATGTAAACAAAATCACATATGATTTCAGTATCATATTTGATTTTGTATAAATGTTATTGTAAAATAATATGCAATTTTGTAAAAATGTAAATGTAAAATCATATACAAATTATTACAATGCTACATATGTAAACAAAATCACATATGATTTCAATATCATATATGATTTTGTACATCTGTTAATGTAAAATCATATGTAATTTTGTACAAAGAAAAGAAATGTAAAATCATATATAATAATTGTAATTATAATATAACATTTTAATATGTTATCAATTGATTTTACAAAATTTGTATATTAATAATATATTATTACTAATGATCATTGTTAGCCCCATCCTTTTGTTCATGTTAAAGTAAAGATAAAAGAAGCAAGGTATGCTCATCAGAAAGTTTGTAGAAGAAAAAAGATCGCAGATGGCTTTCGCAGAAGCTCAAGTTCGTACAAGTCTAATCTGACATAGCCTCTGTGAGCCGTGACAGAGGTTCTACAGATTCAACCTCTGTGAAGTCCTACTTCTGCCAAACAGTTATCTCAGCATGTGCGGATCAGGTGACTACATCAACCGACTTACTTTCGACGTCCAGGATTGGACCACGTGTCATGATCTTAGAAAGTAGTTAGGTTACCTTTTGTGTAGTATAAATAGCTGAGTTTTCCAATAGAATAGTAAGCTTATGTGTGTGAATTGTTGAGTGTCCTTGGTGAAGCTTTGTGAGTAAGTTTTTTCTCAGATTATAAGTTTTAATCATTTCATGTAATCTTTGATTAATTCAATTGAAGATCATTTAAAAACTTCAATCATCTTGTTCACATTCCTAAGTTGTTCACGTTTATCACTCATAATCTGTTAGTATATCTTTTTGTCATCATCTTCACCTGATTAGTTTAAATTGCAAAGACTTCCGCTGTTATTCTTAATTTCTATATCTATTCAATCTAATCTTGATCAATATCTGCAATCTGGGAACCATCAATCATACCAATTTTACCCCTAAAAGAATTTACCCTTTGTGGAAAAGTATATTTTAGCATCTACTAATTACTATAATGTCATGCAATATAATACAATTTCTTTTTATCAAATATGTGGCTAGAAGTTGGTTCCTTTGTTCCTACAAGTTGGTATGGTTCTTGTATCAACTTCTCTCTCTCTCTCTCTCTCTCTCTCTCTCTCTCTCTCTCTCTCTATATTATATATATATATATATATATATAGAGGGATTTTCTTTTGTAAACAATAATTTTGGTGTGAACTTGTGAACTTTGCCAAAAGAACGATTATACGATGAAATTAGTTCATGAAATTGTTTAATATGATTAAATTATATTATATGATACATTTTTTGATAAAATTGTTTCATATTTCGGTGTTTTTTATGTAAAAATCAAAAGGTTTCATCAAAATATATGAAATAGTTTCATAAGAATGAAAAAGTATATGAAACCTTTTGATTTTACGTAAAAAACATCGAAGTATGAAACATTTTCAATAAAAAGTGAATAATATAATATAATTTAATCATGTTAAACAATTTCATGAACCAATTTCATCATATAATCGTCTTTTTGGCGAAGTTCACAAGTTCACACCAAAATTATGGTTCACAAAAGAAAATTGACTATATATATTGAGGGAGGTTCAAACGATAAACATATCAATTTAAGAGAACGTGAGAAGCAATCTCAACCACTCATCTAGTCAACAAAGGCTGCTTTGACCGGTCCCCCCTTTAATAATCCCTACCCTACCATGAATAGCGTCAATCCTCTGTGATCATGTCCACCGTAACCGCGAGATGAGTGGCTGAGATTGCTCCTCATGTTCTCTTAAATTGACATGCTTCTCATTTGAACCTTCCCCTATATATATAGGGGTGGGTTCAAAGAGAACGACATCAATTTAAGAGAATACGAGAATGATTCTTAGCCACCAATTCTTCTCTTCAATTACATTACATCACCTCTATGGCTACCACCACCAACCATACCATCTCCACCTCCACCACCACCGCCATCGCCATCGCCATCGCCATCGCCAGCGCCAGCACCAGCAGCACCCCCACCACCTACGTTGCCGCTGCCACCACCACCAATACCTATGTCGCCCACCACCACCACCTATGTCGCCACCAACATCAACCGCAACTGTAAGATCACCAACACCACCTCTGTTGGTGGTGGTGTCGTAGGTGCTGCTAGTGGTGGTGGTGGCGGCGGTGGTAGCGGTGTTGGTGACGGTGATGGTGTTGGTGATGCCGATGATGGTGTTGGTGATGCCGGCGATGGTGGCGATGGTGGCAGAGGTGGTGTAGGTGGTAGAGTGGTGTTGGTGGTGGTGGTGTAGATGATGGTAGCAAAGGTGATTGTGGTGGTTAACATGTGATTTCAATGTAGTATCATATGTGATTTCAATGGAAAATCATGTCATTTAATATTATATGATTGGTTAACATATGATTTCAATACATAATCATGTGTGATCACAAGATCATATGTGATTTCAATAAAGAATCATATGTAATTTCAATGCAAAATCATATATGATTTAATATAAGTTGATGGGTTAATATGTGATTTCAATGCATAATCATGTGTTATCACAAGATTATATGTGATTTCAATGCAAAATCATATATAAAATATGCAAAATGGCGGCGGCGAAGGTGGTGTGGTGGCAAAGGTGGTGGTGTTGTTGGCGAAGGTGGTGGTAGTGGCGGAGGTGGTGCTGGTGGTGGTGTCAGTGGTGTTTGTGGTGGAGGAGGTACTTGTGGTGGTGCCAGTGGTGCCAGTGGTGCTCGTGGTGGTGCAGGAGGTCCTCGTAGTGGTGACGGTGGTGCTGGAGGTACTCATGGTAGTGTTGGTGGCGGTGGTGTTGGTGGTGTGGGTGGTGGAAGTGGTGGTGGTGGTGGTGGTGACGGCGTAAGTGGTGTGGGTGGTGATGGTGCTGCTACTGGTGGCAGAGGCGGTGCTGCTGGCGGTGGCGACTGTGGCAGTGGTGGCGGAGGTGGGGGAAGTGGGTGGCCATGGAGGTGGTGTAGGTAATATATCTGAAATACAAAAATGAGAGGCTAAGAATCATTCTCGGGTGATCCTTTTTCTATATATATATATATATATATTTATATACAAAATTGGAATCATATGAGTCCAATCTGTTTTAATGAGACCCGTGAGACTATATTTTTACACTTTAAACTTCACAAGGTAATGTTTACAATGTTTTTGCTATGAAGGTTTGGATTTTTTTTTATCTTCACAATGTTTTACTATATTCTAGTGTAAAAATATGATCTCATAGATCTCATGAAAGTAGGTTGGTTTAATGTGAACTAAATCCTATATAGATATAAATAAATCATACAGAGGATTCAAGTGAAAAGCTTATCATGGTGAAAATGTGAGAACTAATCTCATTCACTAAGGCCATCCACTATGGTACATGTGGTACATGTGGTACCTGTTGCCACATCAGCTGCCACATCAGCTTTCCACTACCTTAACCATTACCTACCAACTCCATACCTTTCATCCACTATCATACCCTTCATTTTATTTTTTTAATTTTCATTTCATACCCTTCATTTTATTTTATTTTTAATTCATACCCTTAATTTTATTTTTTTAAATAAATATTAGAATTAAATTAAGTAAACAATAAAATTTAAAATTATATTAAATAACTAACATTAAAATTGAAATTACATTAAAATTAAAATTACGTTAAAATTAAAACTAAAAAAATACAATAAAATTAGTTATTGGCGTGTGACGAAGAGTTCCACAGGTATATAGATAAATCGTGGCGAAGGTTGACGTGCCTCTCTCGGTTTTTCACTAGGTTGACGTTTCTTGCTCGGTCTTCTTCGAAGATAGTTGTTTCAATCTCTCCCGGTAAAACCTCCGTCGGATCAAAAGGATAATGTGAGAAGCCTTCGTCTTCACGAATCATGTTGTGTAAAATTATACACGTGTACATGATTTGTGTTAATTTCCGTTGTGTCCATACTCGCGCCGGGTATTTTACAACGTGCCATTTATCTTTAAGCGTGGTGAATGTCTGTTCGATGTCTTTTCTAGCCGATTCTTGACGTGTCTTGAAATGGACCCGTGGCTCTTCAACTGGGTACCTAAATGCTTTCACGAAAGTCGTCCACTCAGGATATATCCCATCGGCAAGATAATACCCGTGATTGTAGTGTGTGTTATTCACTACAAAAGAACTATCGGGCGCTTTATTTTTGAATAAATCGTTGAAAATCGATGATTGATTCACAACGATTATGTCGTTCGTGGCACCCGGTACCCCGAAGAATGCGTGTCAGATCCATTGATCTTGCGAGGCGACCGCTTCTAGAATTACCGACGGTCCAGGATGATCACCTCTATGGAATTGACCCCTCCATGACATGGGACAATTCTTCCAGTACCAACGCATACAGTCAATGCTACCAAGCATGCCGGGTAAACCGTGAGTTTGTTCATGCAATGCGTAAATAGCCTGAACATCGGTAGCAGTTGGCTTTCGTAAATATTGGCGCATATAGAGGTAAATAATACCTTTGCAAAAATGGTCAAGGCAATCCCTTGACATCGTTTCGCTCATCCTCAAATATTCGTTGAAAGCATCCGAAGCAGACCCGTACGCCAATTGACGGATAGCGGACGCACACTTTTGAAGCGGAGAAAAACCCCTTCACGCCTCTTGCATCCCACTGTTGCTTGAAAAAAATCAACCTCTCTGTCTAGATCGTTAACTATCCGTATGAATAGTCGTCGACTCATACGAAACCGGCGGTCAAAGTCGACGTCGTTGTACACCGGGTGTTCGGCAAAGTAGTCGGCGACAAGTTTATTGTGTCCCTCTTCACGACCTCTATCTTTACGCGGCCCTCTCGGTCTTTTCGACGTTTCTCCAACCTTGTCTTGGAGAAGGTTGTTATCGAACAATTCCTTAATCAACTCCGTCGCTTTAACGTTGTTCATAATAATCTGATTTACGACGAGATCTATATCATCGTTATCAGAATCCGACATTTTTTTGGTGTGGAGAAGAAGATGAGAGGGATAAGATGGAATAAGAGAGTAAGAGATAAGATGGAATAGAGAGAGTAGAAGATAAATATATATAGAGAAGTAAAAAAGAAAAAAAATTATTTAAACCCTAAAGGTCATATAGCCGTTGGGGGGGTTGATTTGCCAAAAAATCAAAAGAGAAGGGCATGTATCACATCGGTGTGGGCGTACCAAATGCACCGGTACCGGTGACCCTACCGGTCACCCACGGCGGTGTTGCCGCCGGTACCGGTAGGGTACCGGTCTCCTACCGGTGGCGATAGCGGATGGCCTAAGTGTTTGACAGAAATAACCTAGCTTACTTTTGGGATATTGTTTGGATGAACATAAGTTATCTAGAAGCTAGCTTATTTATACTTATTAATCTTCTTATTAATTATGTTATTTTCATTTTACTAATTACTTAAGAATATAAAGTTAATCAATTTTATTTTTATTATGTATAGTACTAGTAATTTAAATTATAAATAAATTTAGATTTTTTGTAAAATTTAGTTTAAACAAACTTGAAATTTATAGTTTATACATAACAATCTATTTTATGTTATTTCAATCAAACTACTATAATATTATTTTTTTTCACTATCTTGTTTGTATTAATTAACATATTATATTAATAGAAATATTTAATTACACTATTAGAGATTTATCTTAGTTATAAAATATTTGTAATTGATTATTTATTTAAGATGTCATTTTGATCACTTTAGATTTTACATACTCATAAGATAATTCTACCAAACATAATTTATTTATGAGCTACCAACTTTCTTATCAAATAGTTTACCAAACATAACCTAAATTAGATCTTTTAATAGTCAAATATCTTAAGGGCAAATATGTAAATAGAGACAACACAATGATTAATTGAAATAACTTAGGGAGCATCTCTAGCATATTTTTTAAAAATTATTTAAAATAAAAGTTAAAATATTCAAAAAAAAAAAAAATACAACATCTTTAACAGATACTCATTTTGGATACGGATATTGATTTTAATATTAAAAATTCATTCACCTATAAAAATATTATTTATTTTTATAAATATTTATTTTAAAGTTTTCTATTGATTCTCATTTGATAATCATTTTTAGGTGTTCTCTCAATATTTAAAGACATAGTTTTAGAAAAGTTGTTGTAAAAAATATTAACTTATAATCACAAGGTTGTGACGTAAACCTGAAAAGGTAAATATATAATTTCTATAAACACTTTCATTTTGCACAAAGATATACATATGTATATATTTCTTACAATCTTTTAATACAAGACATCAACCTATTTTAAATGATTGAAACTTGTTCAAAATGATTTAGAAATCTTAAACTACATAATAGTTCATGTGTTGATATTTGTTCTAGAGAATCAGGATTTAAGAAAATACATGATAAGTGGACCAACCTAATGTTTGCTGTTTTATAGATTAAAAGGTGAATTGTTTGTGAGAAACGATTAAAATATGCATACTAGAAGGTTATGTACACGTAGAAGATAAGGTGTTGTGGGAGACTTGACATGATATAAAGTGATGAAGATAGTTGTGTTTGTAATGTGACATAGGATTGTCATTGCTAAAGGTACAAAAGTGTCTTATATTAACGAAAAAAGATTGGTCAAGTGCCAAATGTAATCTAGCATTTTCAAAGTTCATACTATAAGTATAAGTATCTTAACATCATGGTTTAAACTATTTAAAGAATGTTACAACACAAGAAATCCAGTTCAAGTAACAAAATACTATTTAAATAAACGTGAGATGTATTAAAAAACAAAGACGTTTTGTTTCAAGATCATGGAAAACATACATACTTTCATAGGAGTTTGTGAAAGGACAGGCGAAAGCGACATCTAGAAATACATCATCATTACCTATAAGATAAAGTTTGATGATTCAGCTAATCAACAAACTTTGTGATCATTATCGATGTAAACATTTATGTTCTTTTGTTTTGGTATCCAAATTGAACACGAGACATGGATGTGTCGTTCTCGTTATTTCCAATATTTAGTTTCTCAATTTTGGAATATACTAAAAAGATAGATATCGGTATCTCCATTAACTATCTGAGTATGAATGCACTTCCCTAGTGCTATTGAATTGAGGGGTGCCTGAATGTCATTGTTGTCCTCCAAGATTAACAAGTCCTATCTTGATCCATGCCAGTACTACTAAGTGATGTATCACATACTTAACTATCTTTCTGTCACTCAGTTGTGTAATAATTAGAATCAGTTATCAAAGTACACCAGTTATACAAAGCAAATTCCATGATGTCAAGTTAAAGGACTAAATGTACAATGATCATATGAGAAATGTCTATTACACTTACATCCAGTGAATTGTTCTCATAGTGAGTCATGCCATATACCTAATATCGCATCTTACACTCATATGTGGATTCTATGTCTCTAGATGAATTTGTAGATATAGTATCTTACCATATTATTTCAACCTAAACCCGAAATGGTATTTGATTATGGACATTTGAGAATAAGTTATTCTAAGGTTATTATTATGCTTAGTTAATTAGGCAATATTTTTCATGATTAGTATCATGACACGATGTTTAAACAAAATGATCGAATGACTGAGTTTTGGGCATATACACTAATAGTCTAAGAGACCAATAAGGGTTATCCTCGAGTGAACATCCTATTTTTTATGAATTCAAATGTGCCATAATTACATAAATTTATCAAATATCCAACAACATTTGGTCAAATCTTAAGCAAAACAATTAGAGACTCCTTTAAAAACCTTTTTCGGAGACACAAAAACCATAGATATGTATCCAATACTCAAGTAATGTTATTTTGGAGTGTGTATAGTGTTGGAACGTTTAAATTCTAAACTAGTATTGATCTAAATCTTAATTCATACTCAAAGAAATTGATTATGCAGCGGAAGATGAAATTGAGTATCAATTAGATGAATAAACACAGAAAATCACTAAGAACACATACTGGAATAACAGCGATGGTAAAGCTTCAAAAGATTTCAATCAATTCAATTGAAGATGAACAATTGCAGTAATGGAAGCGAATACACACTCGATTTCACACACTTAAGCTCTATTCCAGACTTGTGAACACCCTCTTAAAAAGATGAAGATACACGACTATTTATACATTACAAAAAGGTCCTAACAGGCTCCTTAAGATGATGACACGTGGCTTGATCCCAGTCGTCAAAAGAAAGTCGGTTGAAAGGATATCACATGAGAAGAACGTGCAGTAACCATTTCACAGAAGTGGTTGACAGTTGTTCTTCATAGATGATAAATCCGCAGACCCTCTGTCAGGCTTCACAGAGGTTATGTCGTGATAGACTTGTGCGCTCTGATGACCTCTATGACAGTCTTCTGTAAACTTCTGTGAACTCCATCTTCTGTCAGGAATACCTTGCATCTTTTATCTGTACTTTCACAATTCATACTTCTGGAGCCAACATATAGTTTTCTAAAAGCAACTAGAATTAACTTTGCTAGATTTATGTTGAATCTAGACCCCATTCTACATTTTGAGCTGTCTTTGTTGAAGAAGTTGAAATTTTTCAACGAGCCTACAACCTCCAAAGTCGCCAAACACTCATCTTCTACCCCAAACCCTTACAAAGCACTCCCAAGGATAGGTAAAGGTAGAGGATTTAAACCTATAATCTTCAAAAATGCTTAAAATAATCAAGCAACGCCTTTAAAATCCCTACAAATTGGAACCTAAGCTCCAAATTTATGAGAAGATGCAAGAGAAAAGTTGGTGAGAATAGATGAGAAAAACCCTAAGGAATCGGTAAATTTGTGTGGTGTACACCACCTTGACTTGCATGGTAGGTCGCACACATCGCATCCCTCTTCACACCTTGTCACACACGACTTTATTCATGAGCCAAGCCAGCTGAGCCTCTACCCATACACCCCTTAGTCTTAATATGGTCGAATGTCAAGTCACCTCAGCCTCTTTTTCAAGTAAAAATCCCATTTTTATCCTTGAACATGCAAAGACACTAAATCATAATATCTTAGATTAGTTAATGAGGTCTACACTAAAAGAAGTTAAAATTACTTAAAATGAAGGCTTTTACACTCCCACTAGCCGCCAACATATTCATATTATCAACCACAAGGTTGTGTCGTACTGGTTAAGATCTATTTGTTAACCCTTCTACCCAGATTCAAATCTAGGCGCTTCCAAATTGTGGCTACTGGGGATTAACTTATGACAACATATTTTAGTTGTTGGTGAACCTTGCTGGGATTAGTCGGGGCAAAGCCTCGGATACACTTCCAAAATGTGAGAATATGTGAAACCCCTTATGTAATCTGCAAAAAACCCCTTGAGGAGAAAGAAAAGGTTCCAACATATATAGAGAAAAAACATATTCGTATACTCGATGAATTCTTATTGTTTGTTCAACCATGCAATCATCAAGACAAAACGGATAAAATGTTGTTATGGTAATCATATATTTTTAGTTACATATGCATTATTCAAAACGCGTTTAGAGCATTTTCAATATACATTATTCAAAAAATTTCTTCATTTAAAAAGTTACAACATTAATCATATCATTAATATATATATAGAGAGAGGAAAGTTCAAATGTGAACCACTTTTTGGTTGTGAACGTGAGGACAGCCGAGAACGCGACACGTGGCGACTTTGAGTGTGGTCTTCCTCTTTAATTCAATGCCCTCCCATGAATCGCGCCTGGTCATCTGCCGTGGATCTGACGTGGCGCCTAGTCATCCGCCACGTGTCGCGCTCTCGATTGTCCTCACGTTCACAACCAAAAAGTGGTTCACATTTAAATCCACCCCTATATATATATATATAATAATAATAATAATTTAAGATCGAAATAGATCTGAAAATAAAAATTAAAGCATTATGATACATTCAAAGGGTAGATGTATCCCTTGGAAGTTCTAACCATCCATCTCTACTTTTTCCTTGTGGAACCAAGTCTTGAAAAAAAGGATTGTAATAGAAATCATCATAATCTTTATATCTTAGTTAAGACATTGTTTGGTAAAAATAAGTTGGCTTATAAGTCAGCATATAAACTAGTATATGTTTGGATGAACCATAAGATAACTTTTTGAAAAGCTAAGAAGAGTGGCATTTAGTGATTTATAAGACCATTTTTATATTCAAAATACACCCTTGCTACTTTTTACACTACTAATTTTTATACATGTCCTTTTTTTTATCATTTTACAGTCATAAGCTATCTTATCAGCTAGTTTTTGTCAAACGCATCTTATTCATCAACTACTTTATTAGTTACCTTATTGGTTAGTCATCATCTAGCTTTGTCAGCTAGTTTGCTAAACATAACCTAAGTTTACAAATAAGGTTAACTAGAGAAAAAAACTAAACCATGGTAAAACATATTAAAAAGAAGAGAAGAGAAAGAGAGAAATGTTGGGTAGAAGTGGAAGCATAGTCCACCAAGAGAGGGGGAATGAGGGGGGTCCAAAGAAAGGGGTTCGAGTAATCCGGGCGACAAAGTAACAGTTGATCAAAAGCAGCAAGTATAAGATTCTCTTGTTGCTGTTGGTGTCAAACTCAAGTCAAATCCACATCCCCTTCTGCCACGTGTACTTCACATGGCTTTTCCCATTTTGCCTACCACCATCCTTTTATCTATATTATTATTATTATCTTAATTGTTAATTCTTTCTTCTTAATTAAGATTAAAAAAGAAAATTAGGTAAAATTCGATTCTTTTTATTGAATAGATCCGATGACGATGGCAACTTCCAACTTAAAATTTATAGGTATCCAGTGGGGAAATGATACTACTATGCATCATCAAATTCGAACCTAGATGCTGATTTTGGTTTAAAAGGTTTGTTTTTATTTTTGTCAAGCATTGTTTATGTTGTTTAATTACGTAGGTGACATTTGGTTTTCAAAATGTTTTTGGATGTTATGAAATTTATTAAACGAATTTGATTTTGAAGAAATTAAAATGTAATGTTATCAACTTTGACCATATATTTGATTGGCATAATTGGAGTAAGATCTGTTAAATAAATTGAAATCTCCCTGTTTGTTTTGTGGAAATGTAGTTGTACATAAGTTCGGTTTCTCTAAACACAAAATACAATAATAAAATATTCATTAGATACTTTATTTGTTTAACAAAAATAAAATAATTATTAAATATTTTGACATAATTTAGTAAAATAATTAGTAAATAATTTAATATAATTTTATTAAATACTTTAATATAGTTTAATAAAAGTAATTATTAAATAACTTATTTGTTATTAAGTTATATTGAATCAATGATATATGTGGCATTATGAAAGAAAATGAGGTTTGCTCCATCAAAATATCTAGTTGCTGTGGAATGTCAAATTCTCCTATTCATGGAATTTGATGTAATTTAGAGAACACTTCTGCAAAGAAAAAAATTGAATTAAGCGAATGAATGAAATCTAGTAATGGAATTCAACCTTTTATTCCTATCATTTCTTCAAAATCTATGAACCAAACCTCACCTTAAAATATTTCTAAAGCATTTCTAATAATTTGCTTACAATTTTTTAAATTAAATAATACACGTCCAGTTCTATAGTGGAGATGGAATTCAAAATATATCAAGATTTCTCAAAACTTTCTTTTTCATTATCAACAAGTTTTTTTTATTTTTATTTTAAAGAATCAATCATGTTATTAAAATACACAACATATTTTATATTTTATTATCTTATTAAAAAATTTATATAATCAAATATTGTATTAATGGAAAATATCCAAATATTCTCCATCCTAATTTAAAAGTGATTTGCATTTTATTTCAGTAGTTTTCTTTTTCTGTTTTCTAGATTACACCATTTATTATATTAAAAATGCTTTTAATAAAATAGTTTTTCTTTTCGAAACATTAAATTTTAATATTTTTAATGGAAAAATTATAAGAAAATGTTTCTCTCTCATGACAGTGATTTTTGGGGAGTTTAGATAATTTCACTCATGTTTTATCCACTTTTAAAAAATCTGTTGGAGCAAATTTTTTATCCACAAATAAAGAATATGTTGGAGATAAAATAAGTTAAAAAAATGAAACAAAATAGAACCTAATAAATCTCACTCAAAACTAAGGTATCATTACAAAAAAATTGAGTTTATAGACGACTAAATAAATTAATGTTTTAATAATATGTTTTATAGAACCAAAATAAAAAATTGTCCTACCTAAAAATGTTACAAAAAGTTTATAGAACGCTTTTGGGTGTCGTGAAAAGTTTTTTTTTAAATATTTTTCAAATAAAACGTCTTATTAACTATTTTATAATATGTTATTTTCAAAATTGTCCAATAAACACAATCTTACTCTAAGAAGATGGGTTTATAGGAGACTTTTTAAAAGTATTGTATAAAATTAGCTAATACGAGACTTTATTTTGAAGCCATAGGGCTTTTTAGTCCAGTGGCATTTGTTGTTTGATAAGGCGTCCACCTCCATTGTGATTGTGGGTTCGAGGCCCGTTGTGGACGTTGGTGTAGATTTAATGGGTGCATGTGTCAGCTACCGTTTAAGATAAACGACACTTTATTTTAAAATTATCCTAAAAAAACTTTATATGATGCTAAAGAACGTTCTATACACTTATTCTAACACTTGTAACTAGGACGTTTTGTTATTTGTTCTTATATATTACTTTATAAAGAATGCTTATTTATTTTAGACATCATCAAATAAACTTATATTTGGTATAGTGTGTGAAGATCCAAAAATAATGTACACAAACATAAACTACATCAAAGAAAAATAAAACAATTATTGTCGTCAATACACCTCATTTAACCAAATAGATGGAGTGAGCAAGTAAACAATTTTAATGTAAAGAAAATTTGATTAGTAATGATTAATATAACATCAAAAGACATAATTGGTTGCTTGTGTGATGGGGATAGAGATAGGGATATGATGGTGTGTCTTTAAAGAATGTCCATTCCAAGACTCAATCTTTTTACCTCACTCGACACTCTTTTGAGGTGGGGTTGCATTGCAATTTGCATCTATAAATACAAGCCAAGCTTTTCTTCTTTGATTTCATGCACCAAATAGGAGTAGTTTTTCAATCATTTGATACATAAT
Source organism: Centaurea solstitialis (assembly GCA_030169165.1). Lineage (NCBI taxonomy): Eukaryota > Viridiplantae > Streptophyta > Magnoliopsida > Asterales > Asteraceae > Centaurea > Centaurea solstitialis. The sequence goes on along the minus strand of CM058042.1, from coordinate 54,774,370 downwards.
TGAGTCTTTTTATTTATATCTTGTTACGGGTTTTCTTTCGTTGAAGTCGATATGGGAGAGGAGGTGGTGTTGGAGAAGCAGGGTACGTGCAAAAGCTTCGTTTTTTCTTGTTTTATTGCATGGACGCTAGTTGCACGTGCTCCCCTTCTCCAACGTCACTTCCTCACTCCCTTACTACACCATTGCCGACACTCTCGTCACAATTATCAATACACAGGTATTCATATCGTATCAAATCTTGAAATGATTCAGTTATAATACATTCAATTTATGTACAATATGTATGTATATAATTATATATATATATATGTGTGTGTGTGTGTATGTATATAGTCGGGTTCATGTGGAACTTCACAACAAATAATTACAGTGTTTTACTGTAAATATTTAAATATAAAAGTTTGGTTTATTAGTCTCATGAAAATATGTTGGTCTTATCTAATTTTAATATATATATATATATATATGTATGTGTGAGTGTCTATATGTTTTTGTATATATATATGTACAATGAGCTAGTCACAAGTAAAATGTGAAATGTTGTTGATAATAAATAATAAAGCATTGTGGAGTTAATGCTTTGTCGTGAAGAAATTATTAGTAACTATTTTGACAAATTGGCAAAACAAGTCCTTTTTTTTACCGCTTTACAAATTTCCACCGAATATAAAATATAATTTTCTTTGGTTATTTTAATGGTTCAATAAATAAAGTTGGTTATTTTAGATATACTTTTAGATGTTACAATGCCTGATTAACAACGGCTAGTTTATAGTTGATTTGTTGGATTCTTTTTTTTAACTACGAAAAGGAAAAAATGTAAGGAGCTTCGGCATGTCTATTTCCCCTGTGTAACATCCTACAACTTTATTAACGAAAAAACTTCAGCAAGGTGCTTGAAGCAAAGAGTACAAAAGACCAAACGAAAACAACCCACAAATCGCAAAGCCAAAGCATAAAACCGAAAAAAAAACATCACCAGTCAGACGGTAATAGCGATCATTGTTGCCAAAAATCTTTAAACCTGGGAATCCGGTTAATAATCCAAACGTTCTCCAATCTCTGAACAGTTGGGAAGAGGTCTTCTCGCAAAATGTTGCTATATAACCTCCTCTTGCAAAGAGTGAAATGCCCTGTTGCGCCAATGCCAGATTAAGCATACAGTAACCAAGAGAATATCATAAATTAGATTGTTTCTAGATTAGCCAAGTTCACGAGATATCATACTGTTTTTGAAAGCAAGCAGCGAATCGATCCTTAGCCCCGCCTTGCCACACCATGCTCACACTTTCCTCCAAAGGGCGTCGATATTTGAACATCTAAAAACAGCGGTCTAAATCTTCTTCCTCCAATCCACAAAAGACTCATTCAAGAGAGTCCACGATGATCTGATTCATGCTATTCTCTTCATTACTGTCTGGTTAGATATATTAACCAAATTTGTTGGAAATTTATTTTTTTATTATGAATATATATGTCAATTGGTTTTACTTTAATGAACATATGTAGTTAATTTTGAATGCTTTTTCAACCTTTTTAAGGAATACAACATTCTCGTGTATAAAATATTTATGTATGTTACTTATTCTTGTTCTAGAATTAATATGTAAGATACTTTTAGATTTCCAGTATTCAAAATTTATCGAGGTTCAATGACATCAAAATAGTTCAATTTGTAACATTGCTTCCACTTTGAATCTTTGGTCCCAATATCAACTGTGTCACAAAATGTTGAAATTATATTATGTATGATCGAACAAACAAAAAACTTAATGTGCAATAAATGTGCAAATATAAATGCAAATTTGGTCCTAATGGTTTACAAAATTAATGATTAACTTCTAATGTCCCTTAAAGGATTTTTTAACTCACAAGATTCTTATACTTTTGTTTTTTATAACACATATGATCATTTTTATAAATAACGTTAAATAAATTTGAGTTACGAAGAGACAATTTCGTCCATTGACTTTTCCCATACCTTTAATCTTAGTTTATAACATTTGTGACCCTTATTTGATTAAAATAAATAATTAGGTTTATTTGGTCCCTCTTTGATTTAAAATTAGTGGCTTGGATGATGGTTATTATAGCTAATTTTTGCTATTTTTGGATCGTTTATATAGCAACTTGGATGATGGTTATTATAGCTAATTGTTGCTATTTTGGATTATTTTTTTATCAACTTTGATGTTGTTTTGTAGTTAATTGCTGCTACTAGTTTTATTTGGTAATCATGAGTTTCCAGGTCAGTTTACGCGCATAGACTAATCCGTGAATGACCGCGAATGGCCTAAGTCATCGCATGTGAACCTTGATGGCCACAAGGGTTTGTTTGTTTGTTGTAGCAACTTTGACTTTAGATATTCAATATGAAACCAAAGCAACTATGACCATGCAACATCTTTTGGGTTTTGGTGTAGATAAGATATTAAATATTAGTTTATTTTTTTTAATCAAATAAGACATTGTATCCATACTATGTTTCTTTTGAAGAAGGTTACATGTTATTTTTATTGTAAGCTATAGGGATCAAGAGGGTGTTTGGGATTCCATTCTGAGTTCAAAAGTGCTTTTGAACAAAAGTGCTTATTGACTTATAGCGGTAGGAGAAGGAGTTTCTAAATAAAGTGTTTGGATTAGCTTATCAACTTTTTGAGAAGGGTTTATAGCAATAAGTCAATAAGTTATAGTGTTTGGCTTAACTTATCAACTTTTTGAGAAGGAATTTGTAACAATAAGTCAATAAGTCACAAATTGTGACTTCTTGAAAACTCCATTTCCTTCCTTCTCCAAATGAAGTTTCAAAAGCACTTTTGTATTTGCCAAACATGTTTTTAACTTATTGACTTCTTCAAAAAGTCAATAAGTTAAAAAGGAGTTTCAAAATGGAATCCCAAACACCCTCCAAGTATAAAATCTAACTCATTGTTTCAAGTTAAAAATAGGGATCAAATATGTTATAAACTAAGATTAAAGGCATGAAAAAAGTAAATGAACAAAATTGTCATTCTTAACTTAAATCTTTTTAATGTTATTTATAAGAAGGACCATATCTATTATAAAAAATAAAAGTACAAGGACCATGTTAGTTAAAATTTTCTTAGGAACCTTAATCGTTAATTTTCGTAAATCAAAAGACCAAATTTGCATTTAAATTAAGGAAATTCTAGGATAAGATAATATGTGAGAAAGCTATGGAAAAAAGAGGAAGGGTTAGGGAAACTAATAGCATAATGAAGTGAAATTCTGCATAGAATTGAATAAAATGTTTATTAAGACAACAAGAACGGTAATACCATTTTATCACCAAATTAACATGCATTTGGGAACGAATTGAGCCTTTTCCACGAATTTGTTTTTAGGCTAAGTTACATATTTGGTCTCTGGTTTACATTTTATTGCACGGTTGGCCTCTTTTGAAGTAATTATGTATTTGGTCCATGTGGTTTACACTTTCATATTGGTCCCTGTGGTTTACACTATATTACACTGTTGGTCACTGTAGTTTACACTATATTCCACTGTTGGTCCTTATACAAAGTTTAACACATTACTTCAAAATTACAAAATATTGTCTCAAAATTTTTATATACAGTAAATTATGGAGTTGGTCTTTGTGATTTGTTAGTTTTATAGATTTTGTCTCTAACGTTCGTTAATTATAAATTTTATACATGTAGTATGCAATTTCTGTTCAAACATACGTTATGCATTTTGAAACATACCATATAGATCTTGAATTGGCATATGACATGGTGGTAATGTAAAGAAATTGTACCTTAGTTTGGCATAAAAGGAGGATTATCTCCTCAAAAGTTGGAAGTTGGAGTGCTTATTGGTTGGTGACTAATTCTTAAGGGTTTATTATTCAAATTGGGGTGTAAAAGGAGGTTATCTCCTCAAAAGTTTTTCCAGCCTTCATCCATCTTTAAAAAGGGATTTTTCCTTTTTATCTTCCAATTACAATCTTTATGTGTTTTTTGTGTGTTTTGAGAGAGAAAATAGAGAAAGAGCTTTTTAGACTATTTTTAATGGGGTCACCAAACTTTACATTAAATACTAAATTTGGTGTAAATATTACTATTTACAACTTCAATGGGGTCACTATTTTTCACACTAAATTTAGTGTGATGAATAGTATCATACGATATTTGGTGTAATATTATTTTTTACACTACTTTTAACACTACTTTTTAATATAAAAAGGATTTGGTGTAAAAAATAGTGTTACCCATTGGAGAAGATTTACTTTACTAATAACACTAAATCTTACACTATTTTTGACATTTGGTGTAAAAAGTAGTGTTACCCATTGGAGATGCTCTTAGAAGAAACGATGGTGAAAAAGTAGGAAAATCTAGTTGTTAAGACTCTGGTGTGGAATTTATATTTTCTCTCAATATGTTAAGACTCAGATAGAGAAAGAGCTTTGCAGAAGAACTATGGTTTGGTGTAACACCCCGTTTTGACTTTTTAAGTTAACAGTGTTTTGGTTAGTTATTTAACTTAGTCAACTGTGTTATGGAGGTTAGGGGTCTAAAGTGTTATATGTGAAAGTGCAAGGGAGGGTGTGGTTATGATAAGAAAGGGAAAACCCCACTCTCTTTTCAGTTTCCCTGAGAAGCGTATACAGAAGAGAGAGAGAGGAGAGAGAGAGAGAGAGATGGCGATTTGGAAGAGGGAGAGCAAGGAGATCAAATTGAAGGTGTTATGGAACAATTGTTGTAGAAATCACGTTGACTACAACCAAGGTATGAATCCTATGTGTGTAATTGATGTTCAATTGAAGGTTTTAGTAAGATGAAGTCATGGTTAGGGTTTGTGATAGATCTGAATATCAATCCACCATGATTAAGAAGCTTCAATTTCAATCACAAATCTCACTTTTATTAATATGAACAAGATACAAACTCTCAACTTTCTCTCTCCTCTATCAAACTCTAGATCTGACAATTACGTAACTCTCTAAACTCTCTTTGTTACAACTAACACAAAAGCTTTTATACCCCTAGGGTATTTACACTCAGCTCCCCTCAACTTTACAACAAATACAAATATCAACCCAAACTTGAATACAACTATATTTTTAACCCTAACAATCTCCCCCTTTGTATTCAAGTTGGAAATAACCAACTGACACAAAAATTTGTAAACATTTACAATCTTCTCAATCTTCACTTTATCAGAATCATCAACGAACAAAACTTTTCAGCATCAGAAATCTTCACAAAATACAGATAACCAACTTCAAAACTTCTCAAATGAATTTAACTTGAGAATCTCTTGACTTTAAAGATCTTCCACAATCTTCAGAAAATTTCTCAACCTTTTTCAAAGTAAACAATCTCCCCTTTATCAGCAAAATCGAATTATCTCCTTTGAAGTATCAGAATTTACCAACTGATAACCACCTCAGTATCAATCTCCAGATATTTTTCATCCAATCAATCTTCAGAAAAATAAACTCATCTCTTTTTCTTTATAAACTTCAAACTCTTTTCTCATCATCCAGAAACAACATCTTTGAAATCTTCAGTCTTCACTTGACATCTTCCAACATCTTTAAAATGCTTTTCATCTTGACCTTTCACTTAAGCACAAAGTCTCTTCGGAACTCAACTTGAACTTTGAACAAATATCTTCAAGTATGTTGAAGAACCATCTTTCTTCGCTCTTTGAATCACCAAAGCATTCACTAAATTTGAACATTATTCAAGCACTTCACCATATACAAACATCACAAGTATTGAACAAACAATCATTTCTCTTTCTTTCTCCCCATTTCGCTTTCTTTCTTTATCATATCAGAACTTTATCATTTCTCTTTCGTTCTCCCCATTTCACTTTCTTTCTCCCCCTATTTGATGAAAAAATGATTTTATCATCAAATCACAATGTAGAAATGATAAATCTTCACACCACATATCAACCAAATAGTTAGTAACAATCTGATCAGTCACCATCCTTTTCCTCCCGAACCACCATCCAAAAAAAATGTAAACCATCCGTCAATTCCAAAAATTATCCGAATCTTTTCAAATTCAGACATAGAGTGGTAACCCTGAATCAACACATGAAACAGTTAAAATGCCTGTAAGTAGCACAAAGCCACTTAGTACAACGGATGTACTGTAGAAAGGGCTTTATTGATGTTCACCCCCAGGACTTCCATTCAATCATTGAAATACCGGTGTATTTCTATGAATGTTCCGACAAAGAAACAAATTCCTTGTGTGCAAAGTGTTGAAAGAAATAGCATAAAATGCATTAAAAGGCTCAAAATAGTGAAAAACATATTCACTGACTCGATGTGCAAGAAATGAAGTTCGAAGGCAGGGCAACTTCCTTCTGTTTCAATATCGACTTTCCGAATGAAAATCTGATAGATTATATGATGCGTCCCCGTGCAAAAATGAAACATTTTCTTGTTGAGAAGAAAATGAGTAGCTGGTGGGGTTAGACGAGAGTAGGCTTTGGGCTTTGCCTTGATTCAATATCAGTCACCAAAGAACGTGAACCGATAGATTATGTGGTTGCCCGGCTTAGAAATGGTTGGTGCAGAGTTTTAATTTTCTTTTAACTCTGTTCTCACACCCTCCAATTCTTTTAATCTTCCTCACTTCTAACCAATCTCTCTTATTCCATTTTTCCGCTCTAACACTATGAGAATAACTCAACCGGATGAGTTATCTCCCCCACTCATTGATTGAGACCCTTCACCCCTCATTTCTCTCAAGGATAACTTCTTGGGTAGGGCTACCAGCGCTGGCAGTCCATAGAAGTTTAATAACCTCACTCCCCGTGAAATATGTTTCCTAAACATGCAAAATCGATGATTCATCGGTTGAATCATATAGCCTTTGATAAAGTTTGCTCAAAAGATGTATAGAAACCAATACATGAGCAAAAAGATATTTCCAAACAATTATTGAAATATAATGCACATGAAAAACAAAGAATTGTTTGAGAAAAACTGTTTCATCAGATGGTACGATAAAAAAGGAATGGTTCAGAAAGATAGGAAAATATCTATATGAACGATATATAGATATATCTTTATGAAATAAGGTATATCGGACTGATCAACCGAACGCTTAGACGCAAATTGGAATTTCAAACGAGTGTATTACCATCGAATAATTGGATCGTTCTAGAGACATGGTAATAACTAAACAAGAAGAACATAAACCAGTGTGTATGAATACTTAAACAGTATAAGAAAAGATAATACACAAGTATCAATCTTTGGAAACACACGGTTTAGAAAAACATACGTCAATTCCTCAATATGAAAACATTTAAAATTCACTTCTAGAGTCATGAAAAACTTTTGAGAATAGAGAAGTGATTTGAACAATTATGAAAAACTGTTTTCATACTTGAAAGTTGTTCATCTTTCAAACATGTGTTTATGCCAAACTATTATATACATATAAGCTCCCCCTCGAAATGTGAATTACCTACAAAACAGATAACAGAATTTGGTATTCATGTAAACAATGAATCCTCTGTAGTTAGTAGCTCCCCCTCAAAAAGATGTTGTACCGAAACTTGAATGACCTCTTTTTGTTTTATTTATTTATTGACTCCCCCTCAAACAAAGAAACACACTTTATTAAACGGAAAAAGAAAAACAAATGTAGAAAAAAAAATATACAAAGAAATAAAGTTTGAAAATACTATTTCAAGTTTTCAGAGTTCGCATACCAAGCTTGGTGATAAGAAAGTTAAATCTCTTTTCATCCAAAGCTTTAGTAAACAAGTCTGCCAACTGAAATTCAGTATTTACAAAATAAAGTTCTATCGTACCTTTCTCTACATGATCTTTAATAAAATGATACCTGATATCGATGTGTTTGGTCTTCGTGTGTTGAACTGGATTGCAAGAAATAGCAATTGCGCTCTTTGAATCACAGTAAATCGGGATCTTATCAAACTTGAAACCATAATCTCGTAACTGGGTACGCATCCAAATAATTTGAGAACAACAACTTGCAGCAGCCACATATTCAGCTTCTGCCGTTGAAAGTGAAACACAATTCTGCTTCTTAGATGCCCAGCTAACAAGCTTATCTCCCAAAAACTGTATATGTCCTGTCGTGCTCTTTCTATATAACTTGCAACCTCCATGATCCGCATCAGTGTAACCTGTCAACTCATATCCTGAACCTTTAGGATACCATATACCAAGATTAACAGTACCTTTCAAATATCTAAAAATACGTTTGACAGCTTTAAGATGAGAGACTTTAGGCTTTGACTGATAACGAGCACAAAGACATGTCGAAAACATTATATCAGGTCGACTTGCAGTTAAGTACATTAAAGAACCAATCATTCCTCGATAAGTTGTCACATCGACAGCTGTTCCATCAGGATCAGAATCTAGTGCACAACTTGGTGACATCGGTGTTTTCATAATCTTAGCATTTTCCAAATTATACTTCTTCAAAATATCTTTTATGTATTTTGCTTGATTAATGAAAATGCCTGCCGATAATTGTTTAACTTGCAAACCAAGAAAGAAATTTAATTCTCCCATCATCGACATCTCATACCGAGTCATCATGAGTTTAGAAAAAGTGTCACAAAAATTTGGACAAGTAGACCCAAAAATAATGTCATCTACATAAATTTGTACCAACATAATATGCTCGCCTTCACGTTTTATAAACAAAGTGTTGTCGATTTTACCTTTGGAATAGCCAGACTCAACAAGAAACTGAGATAAAGAATCATACCATGCCCGCGGTGCTTGTTTCAAACCATATAATGCCTTATCAAGAATATAGACATGATCAGGATGATCTTGATCAACAAACCCTTCTGGTTGTGAAACATATACCTCCTCTTTCAAAACGCCATTTAGAAATGCTGTCTTCACGTCCATTTGATAGACAGTGAAATCTTTGTGTGCCGCGTAAGCTAGAAACATCCTTATAGCCTCAATTCGAGCAACCGGAGCAAATGTCTCATTGTAGTCTATTCCTTCTTGTTGTCTGTATCCTTTGGCAACCAACCTTGCCTTGTTTCGAACAACAATGTTATCCTCATCTTTCTTGTTCTTAAAAATCCATTTGGTATCAATGATTGATTTTCCTTCAGGTCGAGGTACGAGTCTCCAGACTTTTAGTCTCACAAACTGATTGATCTCTTCTTGCATAGCCATGAACCAATCTGGATCTGCGAGAGCATCAGCAACTTTCAATGGCTCAAAATTAGCCAAAAATGCAGCAAACAAACATTCATTCGCAGTCGCCGATCGTGTTTGCACTGGAGCATTCGGATCACCAATTATTTGATGAAGTGGATGATCTCGTGTCCACTTAGTTGTATGAGGGAGAGGCCTGTACAATTGAAGATCATAACTAGAATCAGTATATGAACTTATAGGAACATCTTGCAAAGATTCAAATGAAGGAACAATTTGTAAATCTTCAGAATAATCATCAAAATTGGATTCCATTCGAATTGGAATCGGATCTGAAATATCTTCACTTGAACCAATATCTGCCTCTTGAATTTGTGAACTATCAACAATGGGGTTAAGCTCTTGATTCTCGGGAATCGGAATAATCGAATTCTGAACTTGAGGACTTTCTACACTTGATGTATCTTCCGAGATAGTAGAAGTCGACGGACCAGAAATAGAAACTGGTTCCTGAACATTCACTGTTGTTTCCCTGGGAATATCAGACAAATTGTTATTAGTTGTTGAACTGGACGATGAGAAACCAAAATATTCATTATAAAAATTTTCAAACAATAAATCCAAGTCAGAAAGATTGTTTGTAGACGTTGACGCTCCATCCTTTTGCTTTGTTGGAGTAACATGATCTGGATTAACCAAATTAACCGCTAAAACACCAGTTAAACCGGGTTCTGAACTGTCATGTTCAGAAGCCATTTCAGCATATGGATCAAACTTAACATTCGAACTTTCCATCACCATCTTTGTTCGCTTGTTATACACACGATATGCAATCGAGTTCTTTGAATAACCAATGAAAATAGCTTCATCTGATTTCGCCTGAAGCTTGTGTCTATCCTCTCTATCATTCAACACGAAACACCTGCAACCAAATACTCTAAAATGCCCTATGTTAGGTACTTGATTATTAATAAGCTCATATGGTGTTTTACCAAACCTGTTGTTCACAATTGAACGATTCTGTGTATAACATGCCGTATCAACCGCTTCAGCCCACAAAAACATTGGTAATTTGGAATATGCAAGCATCGTTCTAGCTGCTTCTACCAAAGTTCTGTTTCGACGTTCAACAACACCATTTTGTTGTGGTGTACGAACTGCGGCGAACGTATGTTTGATACCAACCGACTCTAAGTAACCACCAAGTACTTTGTTCTTGAATTCAGTTCCATGATCAGAACGAATTTTCTGAACCTGTGACTGTAGATTCACTTGAACCTCTTTCAGAACAGAAATGATAATCTCAGGTGCTTCATCCTTAGAGCGTAAGAACTTTACCCATGTATATCTTGAGTAATCATCAACCATAACGAGAACATACTTCTTGCCATTAATACTCTGAACGCGCATCGGGCCACATAAATCCATGTGTATCAATTGTAACGGCTTTTCCGTTCCATGCTCAAGCTTTGACTTGTGCGAAACTCGTTTCATCTTCCCTAACTGACAAGCGGAACAAAGATGATCTTGTTGAAATCTCAGATCAGGAATACCAATAGCTAAGTTTCCAATCACCAACTTATTCAAACCTTTGAAATTCAGATGTGACAGTCTCCTATGCCACAAAACACTTTGTTGATTAGAAGCCTTTGACAACAAACAAAGAGTATTCTTAGCTTTAACATCTCTCAAATCAATCTTATACAGATTACGCCTTCTAGTACCAACAAGTAACTCCTTTCCAGCCTCAGTCTTAACGACACATCGCCTCTTCTTGAAACCAACTTCAAGATCTTTATCGCAAAACTGACCAATGCTAAACAAATTGTGTCCTAAACCCTCAACCAACGAGACTTTCTTAATCGTAACTTTGTCTTGAATCACATCACCATATCCAACAATCGGAGCATACTGTTCATTACCAAACTGAACTGAACCACAAAACTTTGGTTTGAAATTATGCAAAATCTCCTTACGTCCCGTCATGTGTTTCGAACAACCAGAATCAAGATACCACACATGACGATTCTGCAAAACCAACTAGTTCACTTTAGGTACCCAACGCAATTTGGGTCCTAATGGGTTAGAAGATTTATGTGCAATTGAGATCCAAGGTCTTTTCTTATAGAGATAAGGATTATAATCATGAAAAGCACTATTGTTTACAAAATCATGCAAGCCACAATTTGAACAACAAAATTTATCACGACGCAGATCAACAAATTGCTTTATTGAAAAATTTCGTGGAAAAGATACACGATTATTGTATGAAAAAGCAACATTGTTTCGTACATCATGACTAACTTTGGTATTACTACTACTAGATGCAGGGCTACATGAATTTGTGAACTCCTTCCTCCTCCAAACTTGTTTTACTTGTCTTCTTTGAAAATTATCTGAAAAATCAGACGCACTTGAATTAGTAAAAGAAGAATAATAACCATTCTGTCGTTGAACATTCACTTTCTGTCTTGAATGCTGTGGATACTGAACGAATTTATCTTTTGATTTATTAGTATCCTCAGAAAAATTCTTTTGTGTGGGCTTTGAACTAGATGAAGAAGATTGACCTTCATGCATTTTCGGTTTATCAATCGAAACATGCTTTGCTTTTTCTTTTTCAGAATGACTAGACGAATCAAACTTTTTATTTTCATTCACCATAGAAGTCATTGCTTTGGTTGAAAATTCAGCTAACTGACGTGTAAGTCTTTTTATCTCACATTGAAAGAACTCCCTCTGTTTGTCAGAATCTGTTTCCACAATAGGTTCTTTCTTATGTGCAACAAACATTTGTTCTAAAGCTTTCTTTTCACTTTTCAAGACTTGTTCTTTCCTTTTGAATTGATTCCTTTCATCAGATATCTGATTTTGTAAGGCAACAATCTAGTTTCGAAGTTCTAAAGATTTCTCTTCAGAAGATTTACTAACCGATTTAAATTGTTGTCTCTCGAGATCCCTCATAATTGCTAAATCAGAAAGCTTGGAGGAAAGATCAAGTATGTTTTCTTCTAAAACTTTTCTTTCTTTCTCAAAATCATTTCTTTCAAGAATAAGAAGTTGCTCAAAATCTGAAATTTGATTTGAAAGTTGAGCATTTCTTAACTCAAGCGACTGTACTTTAGAAACAGCTTCAGACTCAACAAACTTTTTAGCTGAACACACGCAACATATAGAATTCACAATGGTAGAGAGTTGAAGTGCATTCTCAGATTTTACACTATCTTCTGAAGCAGATGAAGCACAAACAAATGAAGTATCAGAAGTATTTGAACTCTTATGTACAGAGGAACTTGTATTTGAAAATTTCTGCAATTCTCCTTTTAATTTGAAAACTTGTTTTTGAAGATCAGAAATTTTACAAAGCATTTGATCTTTTTCAGAAGAATTCATTCTTCTTTCATCATCAAGATCTTTAAGAGTCTTATAATACCTAAATTCGTAAAATTTTCTGTTATCAACCGGAGAATCATCAGATTTGAACTGTTTAAATTCCTCTTCTAAATAACTTCTGATATAATCATCAGATAATGAAATTTCCCTTTTACTATAACTGTCATTCAGACGAGCGTAGTTGAAAGGAATTTGAACAGTGTATCATGTTCAGCTTCAACTTCTTCAGATGATCTTGTAAAACGCATGCGATACTTCTTGTCCAGATTAAAATAGATAGTATCATAAAGTGTAGGAACAAATCTGATTGCACGTTTCAAGTAATGAGGATTTTCAAATCCCAAACCTTCTCTAACATTATAAGCTTTGAACTCCTTTGGTTTATTTAGAAAAATTGTTTGATCAGTCTGTCCTCTTTTTAAAAGCATAGTTTCAACCTTTTTAATATGCCCAAGTAAAACTTCTTTTTCTTCAGAAAGTGCAGAAAGTTTTGTTTGAATGTCATTATACTCTTTTTCCTTAATAGACAGTTTATCTGAAATTTCAGACAATTTAGCTTTTTGCTTATTATCAGAAATGACAGATTGTTCCAAGAACTTTTCATTTTCTTTCATCAAATATTGCACAAGATGTTCATTTTGAGCATTCTTATCGGAAAGCTCAACTATTAAAGCATCATTCTGTTTAGAACGAGCTTCCCATTTATCTGTGAGCAATATCTGATCCTTTAACTTCTTCTTAAGATTTGCCATGTTTTCGTTTAAAGACTTAATGTAAGATTCAAATTCAACATAAGGATTAAGACGTACCTCAGATTCATCCTCAGAAGAATGGTCGTCTGGATTTGCCATCAAGCAAAGTTGTTTTCTAGCTGAAGAATCTTCATCCTCTGAATCTGAGCCTATCACCACATCCTCGGTCTCATCATCACCTTCAGAACCATCAGACACATTGATCACCTCTATCGCTTCATCATCGGAACTAACTGAATCATCCATTATGCCCATTGAATCATCAGAAGAATCAACAAACCAATCATCAAGAGAATCAGCAAGAGAATCATCCGAGTCATGAGGATTACAACGCCTCAAAGAAAAATCAGTCTTTCGTCCACTCTTAGGAACCATCTTTGACATAAATGCTTTGACCATCATGCACACCGCATCATCAGATTCATCGTCAGTGGCGTTCAACCAATGATCTTCTTCAGCAAGTAAAGCTTTTCCTGATTCCTTCTTCTTTGCCAAAGAAGCTTTATGACTGTAGTATGAATAATCTTTGACTCCAGCATTCGGACACTCTCTCGCAAAATGACCTGGCTTTCCACACTTAAAGCACTTTTGAACTTCATCAGTCTTTTTCTCATCATTCTCTTCTATTCGTTTCTCTCCAAACTTCTTCTTCTCCTCATACTTTCCTTTCTCATAATATCTTCCTGAATCAGTCTTCTTATCACTCCTCTTGTCTTCATGTCTACCTCTGTACTCAGACTTCCGAGAGGTAGATGAATAACGTTGCTTATTGGAAGACGGTTGCTTATAGAATCTTCTTTGAAAAGCTTTCGTCATCATTGCCATCGCTTGTTTAAATTCAGCAACATCCACATCCGAATCACTGCTAACTTCCGGAGTGTCAGAAGAATCACTTCTTGCTCTTGATCTATGAACAGCTTGTTTCCCTCGTTTATCAGCCATCAACGCTAATGTATCTGCCTTCTCTTTCTCAGATTTCACCTTTGCATCCAAAGCATCTTGAACATCATCTTGACTCTGTTTCAAGATCTCATACACGACATGAATATCAATATCGGCTAAAGACTTGTTCTGAAAGACAGAGTTGGAATAAAGTTTCCAAACAGGCTGAAGATTAGTGAGAAACTTGACGTTGTTCTCAATCTTCGTCTTAGTGATGCCATTCTTCCGTAACTCATTCAGCAAATTACAGAACCTTTCATAGGTTTCATCTAACTTTTCCTCGTCTCTTGCCTTGAACTGCTCGTATCGTTTGATGATGTTCGTTACTTTCATCTGAGTACCAACACTTGTACCGAGCATCTGTTTCTCAATCTGATCCCACATTTCCTTGCCCGTGGAATTGTGACTATCAATGGTAAAATAGATGTCATTCGGAAGACCCAATAACATGAACGATTTAGCCAGCTTATCCGCTTTATGTCTATTCTTCTCTTCAACAGTCATATCCTCAAACTTTTTAAGAACAGTGTGAGCGGCAACTGGAGGATCAGAATCAGGTTGTGCCGGTTTTTCTTCAGTAAACACTTTCGGACCTTCTTTTAGCGATAACCGAATGTACTCTCCCAAATCTTGTCGGTCAATGAAATCCAAAAATCGATCTCTCCACATATTGTAATCGCCTCTGAAAAGAACTGGTGGCTTGGTATCGGAACCAATTGCTAACGCTTCTCTTGTCGTCATGGTGAATCAAACGAATCTTTTGATCAGTAGATGATTAAATCTGAAATTGTTGAAAAATCACCGAACGGTTGTCCTTGAAAAACCTGAAGTAAAGTCAAATAATCTGAAACACTGATCTCACGCGCCCTAAATGACGTCACACGCACTTCCACGCGCCGAGAAACATTTCCACGCGCTCGAGATATGAGTCTACGCGCTCAAATGGGCTCGAAACGACGTATCACGCGCTCCACGCGCTCGAGTTGACTCCAGACAACAGCTGCTGACGCCTGACATACGCACAAGACTCGAGTTGTCTCCTGACGCGCCGACAACTGGACCCACATGCGTCTCGAGATGCTTTTTCACGCGCTTCACGAGTTGTAGATCTGATGCACGCGCTTGTCCTTATGAGCTGTCACTAATTAATGCTGATGTTGACGAGACACGCATTTTTCCAAGACTTGCACAGGGTTTTTCTTGCTGTCACCTAATCACACGTCTCCTTCACGCGTCTGACTTGAGAGAACAGCTTTCTGACACGCTTTTTCTTGCCCTCTCACGCGTCACGAGACCACTCTCCTCACATGCCACGAGATATTGAAAGCTGATGTGCCATGAAATAATGTGACTCGAGATGACACGAGATGTTCACTCTGACACACTCGAGATGACAAGAGCTGACGCACTCTTTTCTTGCTGACACACGAGATAGCTGTTGACTTTCTCTTGCTTATTTAAATCTAAAAAGTACACTTGAGACAAAGACCTCTCTCTCTTACACGCCTTTTGCTTACACACTCGAGATGATGTCTGACACTCGAGATGACTCGAAATGACACACGAGACACACGTCAGACTCGAGATAGAGACAAACATACGCGTCAGACACGCGTCAGACTCGAGATAGACTCGAAAAATTCAAAAATTTGAAAAATATGCTCGAAACAACAAAAATTAGACCCGAAAATTTCAAAAATACACTCGAGACATAACAACTTCTTCTCCAAACCTCCATTGACGAACCTCCATTGATGAACTTCGAACAAAACCTCGAAAATCCTTCATTTTAGGCTCAAAATTCATCAAATCTTCACAATTAAACACTAAAAACTCAAATCTAACAACAAAATAACATCAAACTACATCCAAATCTTCAAATCTTCAAGATCTTCAAGCTCCAAACCCAAATTTCATCAAATTTGCTTCAAACTTCAAAAACTTCAAAAATTACCTTCAAATCTTCATCATTTTCAACAAAATTCACTGATCTCCTGCTCTGATACCACTTGATAGATCTGAATATCAATCCACCATGATTAAGAAGCTTCAATTTCAATCACAAATCTCACTTTTATTAATATGAACAATATGAACAAGATACAAACTCTCAACTTTCTCTCTCCTCTATCAAACTCTAGATCTGACAATTACGTAACTCTCTAAACTCTCTTTGTTACAACTAACACAAAAGCTTTTATACCCCTAGGGTATTTACACTCAGCTCCCCTCAACTTTACAACAAATACAAATATCAACCCAAACTTGAATACAACTATATTTTTAACCCTAACAGTTTGGTGTAGAATGGTGATAATAGAATCATCAATTGGTGTGTTTTGGGTCAAATTGGTTGCATATAATCGTTAGATATCAACCCTAGTTAGTGCATAATCTTGATTTTGGCTTGTTTTGATCATGAAAACCGTTCTAGAGCAAGAAAGGAGAGAAAAGGGAAATTTTCGGAATTCCCGTAAGAATTGCGCGGCTGTGGTAGATTGGCTCGTTCTCCCTCGTTAACCGTCGGATCGTCGCGAAATTTGGACAGCAGCTTCACGACTCATAGTTCTTCGATCTGACCGGAGGGATCGAGCATCGGAGGCTCCAGTAAGGAGCAGCAAATGGAAGAAGTGGGATGATTTTCCAGGAAGTCGTTTTCGGTATTTTGAGGATTTAAGTGTTGTGCGCGTGCGATTCTCGAGGGCAGCCGATGGAGAATCAAGTACTGAGTTATAATTACTCATAAGGTATAATTATAAACCCCCTTTAATTGTTTGGATTGAGTTGGTTACATAGAGTTTGTGAATTAAGGTTATGGATTGCGAATGATGGCCAATTGATCATTATTCGGAAGTGATGAGTCGAGCTTGATGTCATGTGATTGTGTATAATCATCATGGGATGTTGTATGAACTTGACTTCGATGGTTTCGGTCGAAATTGGAGTTGTAGGTAAAAACTCTCGTTGGTAGTCGCAACCCGCGACTTCCGTTTTGAGTCCGTTTTAAACCGTTTGGTCGAAGTAGCTTATGGGACTTCTTAGGGACTTGTTTAGGCTTCTTTTAGGACTGTTTGAGGGTCCTAATTTTAGTTGTAAATTGTTACAAATACAGGATTCGGTTTGAGGGATCGTGCGAGTTTCGTGTTTTTGATATCTTTGCGATCCAGGTGAGTTACACTTACTTACATTTTATTGTGTGGTATGTATTGTATGCATGATAGCGTATGTGAAAGGGATCCACATGCCCTTGATGAGTTGTGGGGGCCGACCCGTGTCCTAACTGACGGGAGAAAGGGAAACCACATGCCCTTGATGAGTTGTGGGGGCCGACCCGTGTCCTAACTGACGGGAGAAAGGGAAACCACATGCCCTTGGTGAGTTGTGGGGGCCGACCCGTGTCCAAACTGACGGGCGATTAAATATCGATCTCATGAGAGTCGGGTGTCTGATGTGTTTGATAATTATTGATATGCTTGATGTGAATGATGTTGATTGTGTTTGTACCTGTTATGGTACAGTCCGTGCTATGTGGTAAGATGTAGGTGGTGCTAGCTCACTAAGCTTTATGCTTACCCCGTTGTTGTTTGCTCTTTTAGTGGCAGGTACGTCCTCAAAGGACAAAGGAAAGGCTCCCGTGTGAGGCTCCGGTGACCCAGCAGTTCAGTCTAAGCATAAGGAGTTATGAATGATGTTATTTGGAAGAATGAAATAATTTCTTGGTTTTGACATGTAAACACTTTAGTTGGATTTTGTTTAAACAATGTTTACGATTCTCAAGTACTTGATCTATGTTTTTGTTAAACTTTATGACGTATGAGTTGTTTTTAAATGAAAGGTTTTTGGACAAGCTTCCGCAACTAATTATCTTTTGTCAAATCGTTGGTTACTACGCAAAAAAAAAAAGTTGTATTTTGGAATATGAGTGTTATATTTGGTTTGAGTTTATATCTTCTCTCAAGATGTTCGATTTAGGAATATTTAGCTGTTAAGACTCGGTGTGGAATTCTTGGATTCGAGATGAGTTTTTCTTTTAACCATTTTTCGAAATGATATGCATGTATTAATGAATTTACAAAAAGAATTTAATTCTGTAAATAGAAAACTTAACATCGCTATCACACGAATTGAAAAGCCTTATGGAAACCCTAATATTCTTGCAGAATTTATAGCCGGCCAATTAAAAAATCGAGATTCTTTTCGTAAAGCAATGAAAAAGGCTATAGAATTAACTGAACAAGCAGATACAAAAGGAATTCAAGTGTAAATTGCAGGACGCATTGACGGAAAAGAAATTGCGCGTGTTGAATGGATCAGAGATTAGTAAATGGTTATTACATTAATGTTATACCGGTTTTTATAAAAACCGGGTCGGTTTAAAACAAGTTTTCATGTTGGAAATCAATATTATTTTAAATCGATTCGATTATAATAAAAATTGGTTTTAAAAAAAATACTGGTTTGTAATAGCCCGGTTGGTACGGGCTTGAGTTTACTTGTTTTTTTTTCCTTCCCATTTTTTGGGGTTGAGTTTGTTTTTTTGTTTTGGAGTTAGGTTTTGGGCCTGAGTTTGTTCCTTTTTTATAATTATATAAATATATATAATGGGGAAGTATACACCTATATACCTCTATATATATATATCATATATTCAAATAAATTTTTTTACTTATAAATACATATAATTATATAAGTTCAAATAACAATTTTTGTTTAACGAAAACACTAGAACCAAGTTTCGGCATGCCCATCACCTCACCTAGCAAACCAAGATATAAAAATGTTGATTACAAATTGTCGTTGTCAGTCATAGTCTTTGTCCTCTTGTTCGTTTGGAGGTGAAATTCCAAGTTTGACTTCTTCATTAATTTGGTATGTTTGCTTCCACATTGTCGTCATCGATTGCATCTTCTAGTGACTTGAGATGTTGTTTCCGAGCCGTTCCATCCACATAACTCTTCAAACAAATGCATACTTCCACCGATTCGGGAGTTAGTTTTGATCTTCGTTGCGATATAACCATGCCACTAACAGAAAAAGTGGATTCCGAAGATACCGTAGAAGCTTGAGAGAGTTGGAATTCGGTGTAGAATTGAGAGAATTTGGAATTGAGAGAGTAAGAATTGGTGTGGAATCAACCAAATGCTACCAAAAACTATATATATATATATATATATATGATTATGATTATAGGGGGAAAATGGTAATTTTTAGGGTTTTAACGGCTATAAATGGTCATATGATCGTTTGCTGACGGCTATAATTTTGAAAATCTCGGCAACCCTCGAAATCGGTTTAAAACTAGTTTTTTAACCTGATATGGCCAAAATTATACTTATTTCGAGATATCGATATCTTGGTTTTTACTCTGTTTTGGATCCAAATCACGGTGTTTTCGGAGCTAATTGTTATAATTTTTCATTTTGTAGGTTCTGAAGCCACTTGGGATGAAAAATGCCGAAAAAAGCCAAAAAGGAGAAAAGTCAAAAATACCTTCGACAGTAGATTTTTCGAGTCGCGAGAATTATATTTCAAGCAACGAGATTCCTCAGCTTGGGTTTGATTTCGAAGTGTTCAATGGTTTCAAGTCACAAGTAAAATATGAAATGTTGATAATAAATAATAAAGCATTGTGGAGTTAATGCCACTACTACACAAATAGGCTAATTACACGCTCATTTTTACATGGTTTTTATGAAAACTGTGTAAAAATGCACCCAGTTTTTTTTTAAACTTTGTTACACAGTTTTTTTGATAGTTGTACCGTGTAAAAATTTCACTAGCTTTTTACACGTTTATTTCTAAAACCTTGTAAGAATATGTAGGTTCTTTACACGGTTAAACATTTTTACACGGTTTCTTACAATAACCGTGCAAAAACACATATATTTTTACACGGCTTTAAAATTGGATTTGTGTAAAAAGACTTCCAATATTTTTACAAGATTTTTTAAAGTAACCATGTAAAAACGTGTATATTTTTACGCGATTCCGAAAATTTGTCCGTGTAAAAAGACTAGAAGTCTTCTAACACGTTTTTTAAATAACCGTCTAAAAAACATACATCTTTTTACACGGTTCCAAAAATGTATCGGTATAAAATACCGGTATTCTTTTTAAATAGTTTTTTCTTTCTTTTGAAATTGCGTAAAAAACCATTATAACATTTTTTTACAAAGATTTGAACTTATTAATACTCTTTTAAACCTTTTTACTAGCAGCCACCTCCATCACCACCGCCACCATCAACAGCCACGATCGCCACCACCAGCAACCACGATTGCCACCACCACCGCTACCACTAGCAGCCACCTTCGCCACCACCAGCAGCCACTACCGCCACCACTATATATATATATATATGTGTGTGTGTGTGTGTGTGTGTGTGTGATTTTGTTCACGTACGTTATTAATCATATATGATATTGTTCACGAATCATATGATTTTGTGTTGTGAATCATATACGATTTTGTACATGCTTTTTTTTTCGTGGATTTTCCTATGTGAATCATATATGATTTTGTGCATCAAAAAAGTTCGG
Organism: Centaurea solstitialis; assembly: GCA_030169165.1. Lineage (NCBI taxonomy): Eukaryota > Viridiplantae > Streptophyta > Magnoliopsida > Asterales > Asteraceae > Centaurea > Centaurea solstitialis. The sequence continues at coordinate 54,753,590 of CM058042.1, read as the reverse complement.
CAAGTCGCGTACGTTATTAATCATATATGATTTTGTTCATGATTCATATTTGATTTTGTGTTGTGAATCATATATGATTTTCTACATGTTTTTTACGTGAATTTTCCTATGTGAATCATATATGATTTTGTACATCAAAAAAGTTTTTTCTTAAAAAACGTTGTTCTTAAAATGATAGCGTTCTCGTACCGCCGCCGCCCCACCAACACCACTGCCGCCGTCACCACCACCACTAGCCACCTCCGCTACCACCTCCGCCACCACTAGCAGCCACAACAACCACCTCTGCCACCACCACTAGCCACCTCCGGCACCACCACCAGCCACCTCTGCCACCACCACCAGCCCCTCGGCCACCACTAGCAGCCACCTCGGCCACCACCACCTCCGCCATGATAGCACCATGTTGTTTGAGTTTGAAGAAGGAAAAATGTGTGGCTGAGAATCGTCCTTGCGTTTTCTTAAATTAAGATTGTTCTCGTATGAACCCACCCACCCATCCACACACACACACACACATATAGACTTAGGTTCACGTGAGACCAAGCTGTTTCCGTGAGACCGCGTGAGACCAATACCTAACGCATGAAACTTCACAAAAAAAATACCGTGAAGGTAATAAAACTCGAATACTCATACCTAAAAAACACTTTCGAGGTAAAAAAATATCCAAAACAAGATAAAAAATCGAAACCTTCACAGCTCAAATGTTGTGAAGGTTACAAATAAATAATGTGAATCTTCACAAAATGTTGTGAAGGTATAAAAAATTGACAAAAACACCGCGAACGTAACATTTACAATATATTTACTATGAATGTTCAACTTTTTTTTTACCTTTACCAATGTTTTGAGGTGAAGTTTCATTTAAAATATGTTGGTCACCAGTCTCATTGAAACAACTTGGCCTAAATATATATCTTTTAGAGTTTCTATATAATTATCTATAAAATATTTAAAAGATAAACGAGTACGTTACGATTTTCCTCTATGTCGCTTGTTAAAAATTGAGATTTTCATCCCTATTGTTTAAAAATTACTGCTTTTGTCATTATAGTTTGTAAATCATTGTTAATCTTATTCTTATGATCACAATTTCATGTTATTTTGGTCCTTTTGGTTTATAATACTTTAATATTTTAGTCCTTGTTATATTTACTTCTTAGGGAGGAAAATAACAATAAAATGCAAACTATAAGGACGAAAAAGACAAATATTAAACCATGAAATATTGAAAAGTAAAATGTGTAAAGTGAATAAACCTTATAAGTTCTAAGTTTAGAGGACTAATATGTAAATTTAAAAATGGATATAGGATATGGGTCGGTTCGAAGTTGGAACGTATATAACATGTAATAAAATAAGTACGTCAAAAAATATTCAATAATAGGCTCATTTCGATCGTATCGACAATACGAATTTAATGGCGTAATTGTTAAAATTAAAATGTATTTTTTAACGTATTTTGGCCAATACACGATATATGACTAAAACGTAAAATGAAATATTGAAAAATTAAAGGTATAAAGTGAATAAGTATTATAGGTGCAGGGGCTAAATATGTAAATATGAAATGGGTATTGGAGTGGTGGACGCCTGTCTTGAGCGCGGGTGAAGGCCGGGTCACCCGACGGGTTTGGGTAAAAAATGAGATAGAAAAGAATGGGTTTGGGTCACAGGTTAGGTCGGGTTGTGGATGGGTCGTTGTTGGGCCAGGTCGTGTGCTATTTGTATATTTTAGATAATAACATATGTATTATATTAATTTGAAAAACCTCTTAAAAACTATTATTTATTAATGTATATCATTTAATATTAATACTACAAGTATATAATATAAAGTTGCATATTTGAATTCATATTAGAGATAAAACTAAAACATATAAAAATTAAACTTATAAAACTACAAAAATAAAGAGCCATTGAAGAGGACGAGTTTTGCATTAGAGAAGGAAACCAACAAGGGAGACGAGTTCTGTAACTATTTCAGATTTCAGCCATCAATAGCTAAAAAGGAAACGATGTTTCTTCGTTTATGTGATGTTAGAGAAAGCCCTATAAACAATTTCAGATGAAGATTTTTACAAGGCTTTCATATCAGTTTCTGCAACGATTTCAGAGGATGGAAGATAAGAATAAAGATGTCGTTGATGCAAACTCCGGCTCTGCCCGCTCCCCCATTTATCTGTAAAACACAGGGACCACCGTCCCACCCATGAACGGAGCTAGTGAAGGGCACGCGGTGGCACGGGCCACCGTTAAATTCCTCCGTTGTAGTGTAAAAAATTACGGTGCCACCGTATCAATTTGTCGTGAGCCACCATATATATCGTGAAACTGCAATAAGGACACAAGTTTCTTTAGTTCAATCGGTTAGTTACTTGCTTTATAACCATGAGGTCATGGGTTCATGTCCTGTTAAAGACATTCTTTTAGATTTTTGCTTTTAATTTCAAGTTTAGTGATTAAATATAAAAAATTGTGTGTGCCAAGAATTGAACTTGAGACTTCAACTTTGAAAGGCAATGAACCAACCACTAGATCAATAGAGATTTTGCGTAAACTTTTTTATATATGTTCTTTATAGTTAAATGGTGCCACCCTTTGAAAAAAATTCTAAATCCGTCCCTGGTCCCACCAGGTTACCCACAACCAGCAAAAAAATTAACCAAGAGAAATCATCCCTGTGAATCGTGATTTTCTGATTGGTCCCTGCGATCGTCATGGGGATGACGATGGTCCCTGACATGCAACAGTGAGAAACATATGGGTCGACAGGGTTGTCGGAAATAGAGGTTGGGTTGGAGATTCATCGTCCCTGCACAACACACACACACACACATATTAACATATATATATATATATAAACATACATATACTACAAAACAGACGGCCTTCAGCGACGGAAATATCCGTCGCTGATCCGTCGCTGATGGTCTGTCACCGTTGGTCGCGTGAAAGATACTTTCAGTGACGGCAATCTGTCGCAAATCTATGACGGATCTGCGACGGACACTTTCAGCGACAGATCAGTGACGGATCTAGATTAGTGACGGATCAGTGACGGACCCTATTAGCGACGGATCAGTGACGGACCCTATTAGTGACGGATCAGTAATGGACCCTATTAGCGTAGACTAGGACGAGAGAACACAGGGACGACCGGTGGGGTGGGGGTTTGGCCGGCGATGAGAAGGGGGTTTTTAGCCGGCGATAGGTTTGGCCATCGGAACCCATGAACTGACTTCTTGTAGTTTGTTTTATTTTTATTTAGTTTAATTATATAACTTACAAAGCTGGTCCCTACAGTTTAAATAAAGTTAATAAATGGGTCGTATGACTAAAATACCCCTCAATCTAACAAAGGGAATTAACAACGTTAGTAACTAGGGACCTCTTTCAAAGCAAAGTAAAAACCACAAGGACGGTTTTTAGAGTTATTAAACCATAGGTCCTACTTTCAAAGATTTTGATAAACCACAGAGACCAAAATCAAAGTTTACTCTAAAATTTATGTTACAACATTTTCAAACTTTCGCTATTAATAACAAAATTTGTTACCATATTATTTATTATAAACAATTGTTTTACAGCATAGCAGTGTCAAATTATCACAATCTACTAAGAAACAATAATTACTTTATTATTTATTATAAACAATATATAGTAAAACGTATTTTACTTTATTTTGATTGCATTTTGAAAATGAGTATCATAATTATAAAGATTTTCCAATAATTACTTTATATGTTTATTAGTAGAAGTGATAATTTTTTCATTATTGGAACATTGTAAGATCATTGCTGAAATAGAATAATTTTAAAATTGTTAAAATAGAATAGCCGATGAAGATTAATGTAATTTTTTTAGAGATTTTGATTTTTCATACTTCATCAATGTAATTTTTTTAGAGATTTTGATTTTTCATACTCTATAATAAAAAATTATAGCATTGTTGTTGAAGATGCTCTAACATTTTTTAGATTAAAACAAACAATTACATTCGTTCACCTTTAACTCACAATAGTAAATAGCTTTTTAGATTTTGTTTTCAAACTTTAACATGTCTAATTGGGGTAGGCTATTTGCAACTTTTGACTTACCATCTACACTCCCAAAAATGAATTGCTTTCTCACACCTATCAACATCAAATCCTCTTTTTTACATTCCCAATGCATGCTTTTTCAAATCCCGATGCATCACACCCTTACTAAAAGGATGCAAATAGCAACCTCCGTCTAAATATCTTCAGAAAATGAATTAAGGCTGTGTTTGGCAAGCATAAGCTAGCTGATAAGCTAGCTTATAAGCTAGTCCATCCAAACATGTACCAGGAAGCTAGCTTATCATCTACTTATAAGCTAGCTTTTTGAAACGCTACTTTGAGTAGCTATTGAGAAGCTTATTGTAGCTTTTTCCAATTATACCCTTATTAATATTAATTATTAAATTCAAATATACCCTTTTTAGTCATTTTACATACTCATAAGCTAGTTTTTGTCAAACATAATTTGTTCAACAGCTAGCTTATCAGCTACTAGCAAGCTTATCAATCAACAGCTAGCTTATCAGCTACCAGCTAGCTTATAAGCTACGCTTGTTAAACATAGCCTAAGACTTTTCTTGAATAAGTTATTGTTTGATCCAAGTTTTACACTATTTTATTATAACAAAATATATTAGTCAAAATCCGTATTCAAATAAAAATTGAAAATAGAGTTTATTACTTTAAATGTACTTTAAATATCATTATTTATAAGTCAAAAGCCAAATATTTAATGCATTAATCATATTAAAATAATATTACTATATAAATTAAAGCGTAAACTCTAATTTTGGTCCATGTGGTTTATTAAATATTTGAAAGTGGGACCTATGGTTTAATAACTGTAGATATGGTTCTTATGGTTTATGTTTTAATATATAAATTTCCATACTAAGAAGGTTATCCCTTTTGATTGACTATTTTTTGTCATCTCCTAAAGATTATATGCTTAAAAGTTAGTGAAGTCCTAATTAAAAGGTCATAAATAATATATTATAATTAAAATAAATAATATTTAGTATATTCATTTATATTAATTAATATAAATCGTATGAAAAAAAGTAATAATATAATATGACAATTACTAAGACCTTGATTTGAAATGTGTTTTTAGTGTAGATTTATCATTAAATACAAATTGATTTTTATGTAATAACTAGATATGTATTCACGCATGTTGTAGCATGAAATACGTATTAATAACCCGATCATAGTAAATTGTTTATAAACAATTGAATTTTATGTATAAAATTCAAGGTCAATTGATCAAAAAAATTTACAAAGATTTGATCGATAGTTAGTCTTCAAACTCATAACATTTGATCTGACGATTAAAAGTAAGATCTAAGACTCTTGAAACTCATAACATTTACCCGATCATAATAAAAAGTTTTGATTTGATGATTAAACGTAATACTCTTGAAATTTCAAGAATTTTTGAAATTAAGTGTAGTAGTCTCTTTGCATAATAGTAATATAGATAAAGATAGTATAGATAAAAAATAACTGAAATGTAAAAAATATAAAATAAATTGATTTGTATGCATTCTTGAAATTAAATAATACGATTAAATTAGAAAAATATTCAATATTAGGCTCATTTTATAGGTATTATCGAGATGATTACAATGGTATTATTTGTTGAAAAGAAAAACAAATACTTTAATACATTTTAGTTATATACATCATCTATATATAATAAAGGGATTACTTCTTCAAAATGTATCCAACTATCCCCAATATACTATTGTGTGTATCAACCTAAAAAAATTCCTTTTGTATATATCAAACTTTATTTTTGAGTCTATTATGTGTATTTTTGAGTCTATTATGTGTATCCAACTATCCCCCAATATACTATTGTGTGTATCAAAAATACACACAATAGACTGAAAAATAAAGATTGATATATACAAAAGGAATTTTTTTAGGTGGATACATACAATAGTATATTAGGGATAGTTGGATACATTTTGAAAAAGTAATCCCTATAATAAAAGAGTAACTGGCTGACACGTGTCGCGCTCTGGTGAGCCGAATTTCTATTTTTTCCGCCAAAACATGAACATAGACACTTTTTTGGTTTAGATTCATTTTGCTTACTTGTCACTATTCACATCATATGCATATGTGTCATGTGTCATATGTTGACACATGGGCCATGACACTGATTCAAAATTTAAAATTATTAAACTTTATTCTATTAAATATTAACTGATTCAAAATTTAAAATTATTAAATTTTATCAAAATTTAAAATTATTAAACTTTATTCTATTAAATATTAAACTCCAATCTATTAATTCAACTATTTTATTTTAAAATTATTAAACTTTATCCTATTAAATATTAAACTCCAACCTATTAATTAAACTATTTTATATTTAAAATTTATTAAATATTAAACTCCAATCTATTAATTCAACTATTTTAGATATATAATAAAAGAGTAACTGGCTGACACGTGTCGCGCTTTGGTGAGCCGAATTTCTATTTTTCCCGTCAAAACATGAACCTAGACACTTTTTTAGTCTAGATTTATTTTGCTTACTTGTCACTTTTTGGCACATCATATGCATATGTGTCATGTGTCATATGTTGACACATGACACTGATTCAAAATTTAAAATTATTAAACTTTATCCTAATAAATATTAACTGATTCAAAATTTAAAATTATTAAACTTTATCAAAATTTAAAATTATTAAACTTTATCCTATTAAATATTAAACTTCAATCTATTAATTCAACTATTTTATTTTAAAATTATTAAACTTTATCCTATTAAATATTAAACTCCAACTTATTAATTAAACTATTTTAGATTTAAAATTTTATTAAATATTAAACTCCAACCTATTAATTCAACTATTTTAGATTTAAAATTTATTAAATATTTATTAAACTCCATCCTATTAATTAAAGGAGTAACTAATTATTAAATTTTATCAAAATTTAAAATTATTAAGCTTTATTCTATTAAATATTAAACTCCAACCTATTAATTCAATTATTTTATTTTAAAATTATTAAACTTTATTCTATTAAATATTAAACTCCAAACTATTAATTCAACTATTTTAAATTCAAAACTATTAAATATTAAACTTCATCCTATTAATTAAAAGAGTAATTGGCTGACACGTGTCGCGCTCTGATACTATTAAACATAAATTAAATTATAGTAAATAACTTAAATTAAGCAAATCATATTTATAATATTAGTTTTTCTGATATGAATTTTTTAAATTATCCCGTGTATTACACGGGATCAGTTATGTTAATATAATAAAATGTAATAGATTGAATTAATTTATATATTTAATTAGTTATAAGGATATTAAAAATAAACGCTTTTGCACTTGCTAACTTTTGTGTTAATATTTTCCGACTAATTATTATAGTTGTCCTTTATTATGTAAATTGAGAATTAAAAATAAACGCCTTCGTACCATGTATTTTATAAAAAAAATTGTTGTTATATGAACCCACTTTAACATTTCATTCACTTACATAAAAGTAGATCTTCTGTACTGGATCCCACCTTCATGTGCACTCACATAAGTACACAACTCTATCTATTTTTTTTCATAGGAGCCCATTTATAATTCCCCTATAAAAAACCTTAAACAGTCTATAAAAGATGATATCATAAATAATGATAATTTCCTTTTATACAATTTTAGAAGATTCTCATAAAAAGCATTAGGAGGATATAAGATTATTTTTCATATAATATTGATCTTGAATATTTAATGTAGTATATTATTTTCAAAGTCAGAGTATATAAGCATTAACTAATATAAAGTTTCAATGCTTATTTTAATATATATTATGGAAAAAAATTTATTTGCATTTATTATATATTTATTTACCAAGATATAAAAAAATAAAATAAAAGCCAACAATACTACAATATCTAAGACTATATATATAATTGAAGCATAACCTAAGAAAGCATATCACTTGATAATTCTTATTTGCATCCATGGATATTAGTAGGAGTAAAAGACGCCATCAAAGGGTGGAATGGAAGTTTATTAAGGATAGGAGGCGAGTGCTTGCATTTTCAAAGCGTAGAGATGAGATCTTTAAGGAAGCAAGTGAATTGTGTACCATTCTTGGTGTTAGCATTGTAGTTTTGATAACTTCCTTGTGTGGTAAAATGTATTCTTTTGCTCATCCGAATGTGGATTCGGTTGAAAGCCAGTTTTTTTACCATACCCTATTGCCACCAAGTATTCTAGAGCCATATCGAGAAGTTCGTATCAAAGAGCTTAACAAACAACTTGATAATGTGCGTGACAAACTGGAGGCTGAGGAGAAACGTGCGAAAGTTTTGAAGGAAATGCGAGGTAGAAGACTCAAGAAGGTTTGGGAGGAACCCTTGCGAGAACTTAGTCATGCCGAAGCTCTGAAGGTGAAGAAACGCTTGAATGAATTGCAGGATTTAATATTTAGTATGTTTAATCAGATATTTATGCGTGGTATTGTTGGAAATACAATTAATAGTATATGATTGGGGGCAATATAATGTTTGGTTGATTCGGAAACATATATATGTCAACGGAAGATTTTGTTACTAATCTAAATCTATAAATGAAATAAATATATGTTTCTTAAATATTGTTTAACTGTTCATATGTTCATATTCTAAAGGATATATATAAAAACTGTTATTGCTATCCTAAAACAAAATATAATATCATATATTGTCCATTGTTGCATCTTCAAAATAATGTATAGAACAATTTCAGATCGGATAATATTTAACTTGCAATTCCAAATTCAAGTAATGAACCTTCTATAATCGAGGAAGTCACATCGTAATCTATTAGTGCATAGAATGTGAATGGGGGACAATTCTTAACAAACATTGTAAACATGAAAAGGGCATCATACGAAATGAATGGTTTTTGCTATATTATTGGGTTGAAGGAGAATTGTACAATAGTTGTGTTGAATGTACCTTTTTCTTTATATCTATTTACCTTTGCTGTTCAAAAAAAAAATTTACCTTTGTATTTAATATATTCTATAAAATGATATTTTATTCAGAAACTCTTTGTGTTCTAGTTTTCTTGGGTAGTTTGGGTTGGACGGGTTTTGCTCACCCGAAAACATTAACCGAAAACCTAAATCGTACTTAAACTTTAATAAAAACATTAACCGAAAACCTAAATCGTACTTAAACTTTAATAAAAACATTAACCGTACTTGAGTTTTATTGTTGTTTTTTCAATAAAAACTTAACCGTACTTGAGAATTTTTTTTCAATATATTTTTAAAAAAAAACATATTAATAGTATATATTAATACTCACATTAATAAAAAATATCTAAAATGTTTGGGTTTTTCGGTAGGTTTGGTTCTGAAAATGCCAACCCAAACTCCTCACCATTTTTAATGTTCGGGTTTTCGGACGGGTTTGTTATGATTTTTTTAGAACCGTATTATTGTTTTATATATTTTTTTTACTTAACCGTACATAAGCTTTTTATTTATATGAACTTTAAAAAAATCAGCAACAAAAAATAATAAAGAAAAGTAGGAAAAATGCATTAAAAACTCATTAAATAGAAAACTACACCTAAATGGTAAATATGTTTAGGCATTAAAAGTCCATTAAATAAAAAACTACACCTAAATGGTAAATATGTTTAAAACAACCCCCATTTGGTAAATATGTTTTTTAAAAACACCCATTTGGTCAAAAACTCCTATCTTTTGTCTTAACATGGATTACTTTCCCCGTCTTTTGGTTATTTCAACATGACATTTTTACACTCTTAATTAGGGACTTTTTCAATTTGATTAGGTATACTTTATAGGGGTTCTACATCACATGTTATCCTGGTAGCGTGTTTACATATTTTTTTTATGTGAGAAAGCTAGTGATTCAACTTTTGATAGATGCATGATCTTATCAATACTTATCAATACTTTATGTGGTGCACTCAAACAAAATCAACCTCATGAGAATCTTAATTATGTTATTTTGTGGGCATGCATTTGATTATATATTTTCCAAAGCAATGGTTGAGCTTGTGGAGTATTGTCTCCTATATATATATATATTGTAATTAAACATATCATTCTCGTTATTTATTAATTTATTTAAAGAACTAATGAGCTACACCTTATTTTACATATTTCATCATGTCGCATGAATCATCTACGTTGACTTATTATCTTCATAATACAACAGTGAGAAGTTGCATCTTTGCTAGGTATGTGTTTATTTTAGAAAATACGAACAATTTTGATTAATTAACTAGAGTTGCACCGAGTTACAACAAGCCATGATACAATAACGATCATAGTCTTACTAAATTAGGAGTATTTCCATATTCATCCAATTAATCTCATGTTTCGTTGATTTGTGGACGTAACTTAAAATTTAAAGTTGGATTTATATGCTTACAATTTCACTCCTGCTAACCTTTCTCTAATGGCTTACTTCTCTTTATCAACATGTTATTAATTTATCAGTAACTTAAACATGGAATCTTATCTTTACTGAGTAATTAATTTTTTTTTTTTATAATTTGCTTGATTAAGATTGAGCATCAAAACACTTCATTCATAATCTTACATAACCACATTTTCCAAGTTTGAATTTGGGATTTGTAGCTCAGGTCCCATTTTCATGCCATCAAGTTTTAGGTGATATCAATATATATCCATCTAGAATCGTCAAAAGTTGAATTGTTGTGGATGTAATGCGCACCCTCCCTATTATGATTTCATTGCATATAACTTGTAACCACATAATAATACCACTATAGATATTAAAACCTCAACACATGGACAACAAATGTTCATTATATATTAGTGATTCTTGGACCCAATTCCGGCGAATTGTTGGTCCCGAAATGATGACCTTTAAGAGAACAAAGATTATAGAAGGGAGGAGGGGGGTTTGAATACAATCGACACAAAATATTACTTTTAAATTATATATATGTATTTAATCTCAAATGCATAATTTACAGATTGTTGCCGGAATAGAAAGGTAAACAATCTATTCTAAACAATCTTATTACACACAAGTGAGTTAGAGAAAAGAGAGAAATAACTTAGAAAAGATAGAGGAAAAAGGACTTGAATATGAAGATAAAAGAGAAGTGTTTGTTTGAAGAATACTCTTCAACAAATATTTATACTCATTGCATTAAATGCAAGTCAGATCACCTTTTACACATGTGGCGTTTTAAGTGGTCCGAGGTGTACTATATCATTATAATAACCACCCATGGGTAAGGAACCCATACAAGTTGCTATGATTAAGTGGTCTGAGGTGTAGTATATCATTATATTCCTATGCATGTATGTATGTATGTATATATATATATAGTAATTGTAATTGTTATCCTAAAACAAAATATAATGTCATATATTGTCCATTTTTCCTTCTTCTAAATAATGTATACATGAATTTCATACCAGATAGTATTTAACATGCAATTCAAAATTCAAGTATTGAACTTTTTATAACCGTGAAAGTCACATCTTAATCTGTTAGTACATAGAATGTGAATGTGGGACGACTATTAACAACCCTTGTAAACATGAAAAGGGCATCACAACAAAATGAATGCTTTTTGCTATATTATTCGGTTGAAGCAGAATTGTACGATAGTTGTGTTGAATGTACCTTTTCCTTTATATCTTTATACTAAATATGTTATATAAAACGATATGTTATTCAGAAACTCTTTGTGTTCCAGTTGTCTTGGATGGAGTTATTTATCTTTTGTCTTAATGGAGATTCCTCCCCCCCCCCCCTTCTTTTTGTGTTTATTTCAACATGATGTGTTTCCCCTCTTAATTAGGGGTCATTGTCAAACAAATTTGATATATTTTACTAGAGTTCTACTTCATGTATTATCCTAAATAGCGTGTTTACATATTTGTTTATTTCAGAAAGCGGTTGATTCAACTTTTGATAAACGCATGATCTTATTAATACTTATCGAGGGAGAACTCAAAGCGGAAAAGGGTGGTGCACTCAATCAAAATCCAATTCATGAGAATCTTGATTACGTTATTTTGTCGGCAATCGGCATGCATTTGATAATATATTTTCTAAAACAACGGTTGAGGTTGTCAAGTAATTTATTAATTTACTCCCATTCTATAATTACAAATCATTCTCATTATTCATTTATTTCAAGAACTAATGATTTACACATTTTTTCCCATATTCGATCATCTCCCATGAATCATATACGTTCACTTATTATCTTCAAAACACAAGAGTAACTGAGTAAGAAGTTACACCTCAGGTACGTGTTTATTTTAGAAAACAGAAGCAACTTCAATTAATTAAATAGAATTACACCGAGTTACAACAAGTCACACAATAATGATCATAGTCTTACTAAATTACAAATATTTTCCATATTCATCCAATTAATGTCTCAAACTTCATTGATTTATAGGCGTAACTTAAGATTTAAAGTTGGATTTTTTTGCTTATGATTTCAGTTCTGCTAACCTTTTTCTAATGGCTTACTTCTCTTTACCAACATGTTCTTAATTTATCAATAATGTAAACATGGAATCTTATGTTGATAACGTTTTGTTTTTTTTTTTTTTTTTTTTTTTTTTTGACAATTTGCTTGATTAAGTTTGAACATCAAAACACTTCACTGATAATCTATCTTATTTTGTGGGGCATATTACATAACCACAATCTCCAATGAAGAATTTGTGATTTCTAGCTCAAGTCCCATTTTCATGCCATCAATTTGTAGATGATAAAGAAAAAGCAATATCTATTGATTGCTTATAGACCCTCGTTATGCCCGAACTGAAGAAGACCACATATAGGCCTTCAGTTTCACAACTATCAATCTTAGGGACATAAACCTCATTTCACCAAAAACAAACTCCAACACTAAAAGTTGACTTAACCCTTAAGAAACCTGAGGACATGTTCATTCCTCATGGTTCCATGGAAAAAGGAATACTTGGTTTGGGGCCACCTCACTCAAATTTCTTAAATTCAAAGGTCCTAAAACAAAATTCACCTACAAAAATGCTACCACTATGGTAACAAGGACTACATTGTCAATAAATGCCCATTTTTTACTAAGGCTGAGAAATTAGCCAAAGTAAAGATGTCACGAAAAGCATAACTTTTACCATCTAGTTGAGTACAAATTGATTGAAGCGAGTTATCGTTACGAGCAACCATTGTGATAGATATAAAAAGAACGTGCATGAAACCCTAAACCACAACAGACAACCAAAACAAGACAGATGGTAAATACATCAACAATCAAAACTGAATACATACTTAGTGAGACAATGTATGTACACTACACCCAACAAACGGTACTCTGTAGAACATTAAAAGGACAACTTCCAAACCTCAACACCGATCTCCACCTAACATGTTGTGCAAACGAATATAAACCCTTATAAGGTTTCATCAACGTCTATGATGCATTGGTGGTATTTCTGCAAATTATTGGATGACTTGTTTCCATATTTAATAACTCATAGGGTATTTTAGGAAACGAAAGGTTATACTCGGCATAATGAAAGAAAGATTCACCTACCGATTTGATTTCGTGCTTTCTCGCCCCTACACTAATTAATGTATATTTCGTGGATAAAATGTGTTCATGAATTAATACATTCAGGAAAATATTAATGATTGTAGATTCATCAATTTTATAAAAATCCTACAATGAGGATTCATGGTTCAAGACGAACGAGATGAAGCATCATAATGAACATATCAAATTAGATCGTCCCTTTGGATCAAGTTTTCGTTTATGAGGATTCACCATAAAAAATTCATGAACATTGTAACTAAATCTTGACGTTTAACATAAACCATATCCATCTTTTCCTCATTCATGAAAGTAAGCTTCATGAATCATCCATTATTTTGGTAACATAAGCTTTCATGAAATACATTAAGTCAACGTTGGTTTGAGCTAAAGGAGATGAAGCATCACAGTTAACAAATTATATAGGTATCCATGTGGGTCATATTTTCGTTTATGAAGATTCACCGTAAAAAACCGAACACTATGCATCACATATTCGTCCATGCACTACACCATTTGATGGTTGTTATGACCTCGATTGTACATCACATTTTTGTTTCCAAATCTAAAAGAGATGGGGTATGGAGGTCAGCTACTACTGGGGAAGAAGACTACGAAATTCATGCCTAGCAAAAGGGAAAGTCAACAGGAAGAGATGAGGTTGTATGTAGGTGGTTTGTGTGGAGGGGGGGGGGGGGGGGGGGGGGGGGGGAAGGCTGACAAGAGTGGATGGAGACCATAACCCTAACCATTACCATGATATGTATTAGGATCCAAAGACTACACAAACCTTTGAAAATGGAAAATACTCCATTGAAATATAAATAGAAGAGTCGAAAAGAGAATAAAACGATCAAATTATTCACTCTTATCATTGGTACATTACAATTAAGGGGATGACGAAAAACAACACACGTTTGAATGAATCCACTCTCATGAGCTAGCTACACTAACTGTAGTTTTTGTGCTATCCAATTATCATAGCAGAATAAACCCTATACACAGGGGCGGAGCCATAGCAAAGGCTATGGTGTCCCAAGACCCCAGTCAAAATTTAAAAAAAGGGATTAGTTTATTATGAAAAAGTAGTTTCTCCAAATTACAAAGTAGATATTTGACTGGTGACCCCACTAAAATAGGCATAGACCCCACCTAGCTTTTAATACTTTTTACAATCACTCTCTTTTAAGTATAAAATAGTTGCATACTCGGTTGCCTACTAAGCTACCACCTTCATATATAATTCCTTTTTATTAACTCTTTTATATATTAATAGAATTAGGATTTGACGCTAAAATATTTATTAATTTATCAAGTGTTTGTATTAGTGTTACTAATATGTTTATTAATATTTAAGTAATTGTGTTAATGTTATTTATATGTTTATTTTTATATTTTATAATACATTGCGAAAGTCTTAAATAGCATGATCTACGACATGATAATGAGGTAAAGTCTTGAACCTTATGAGCGACAAGGTCATGAAAGTTTTCAAGCATTGATTCAACACAGTAAATATATATAACATTCAATCTAAATAATCAAACTGAATATGCCACGTGGTACACTCTCGGTTGTTTCACATTCGCAGTGAAAGATGAGTTTGTAGCCGAACTTTCCCATCTCTCTCTCTATCTCTCTCTCTCTCTCTCTCTCTCTCTATATATATATATATATATATAGTCTCCTTATTTTGGAAACCATGAAATCTGTGGAAACTTCTGTTATTGTCCATTGATTAAATAATTGTATGGCTGAGATTAGAA
This sequence comes from Centaurea solstitialis, assembly GCA_030169165.1. Lineage (NCBI taxonomy): Eukaryota > Viridiplantae > Streptophyta > Magnoliopsida > Asterales > Asteraceae > Centaurea > Centaurea solstitialis. The sequence continues at coordinate 54,738,212 of CM058042.1, read as the reverse complement.
GCTTAAAAATAGGGGTTCAAATTTTGAATTTCAGCCATAACCTTCTCCTTAATCTAGGATTTCAAAATTTGAATTTCAAATGCAATCTCAGCCATACAATTATTTAATCAACGGACAATAACGAGTTTCCAAAGTTTCCACAGATTTCATGGTTTCCAAAATAATATACTGAATGTAGAGCTTGATACGAGCCTTGAGCAAAGATGTGTAATGGCGGATACCATGACAAACCTTTTAAAACATTGTATCTTACATTATATATCTAATTAAAGTCGGACCCCAGTCACAAAAATTTCTAGATCCGCCACTGCCTATACACTTATTTTATAGAGTCCAATTTGGTTATCGGCCCATTTACAAACCTAAATAACTATTACATATATAAAACTCCAAATACAATAACTTAACAAAACATTCAATCAAATTAGGAGCTAATTTAATCGAACATTCTCCCCATAATATTTTGTAAAGATAACATCTAGTTCTTCAATCTTCCTTAGCTTTTTTTGGTATTCCATTCTTCTAGTCTTCACAGTCTTTAGAGCTCCCCCTAGGATGTAGTCTCATGTAGACTTGTTGCTACCTTTGATCATCGACAAGCCAATGTGCAACAGTCATATGAGGCAGAGAAATTTGTCTTTTCAGATCAGGTTGATAGAATTTACTTTGTAGCTTACATCTTGAAGTATAGAGGGGGGGGGGGGGGGGTGACAGAGCCTATCACTGATGTAGAGCTTGTTTCGAAACAACTTAATGAACTTAATGGACTCTTCAGCTTATTTGCTCGACTATATGGTAGTGTTTGGAAGCAGCTTAATGATTGTAACACCCCGAATCCCAACAGATATAATAACAATAACCGTAACAATCCCAGTGATCTAACGCAAGGGAAAAAAATATATAAAGTACTTAATCAAAAGGAAACGTGTCTAATAGTGCACGTGGAACAACCCTCCACGGCTGAGATAATAATTTTAGGTATCTAGAGTGCGTAAAAGGAGAAAACCAAGGCCGACTCTATCTAGACATCAGACCTTATCCTTGCCATTCTCTCTCCCTCGGGCTACTCCTGTAACAAATAAGAAAGAAAAGAATTTGGAAAGCGAGGGTTAGACCATAAGGTCTAGTGAATTCCCCAAACATTAAATAAAACAGTTCCGACCCGCTGGCCGTAATTCAAATCAAAACCACTGAATGTGTGCGGACAAAGAAAACACAGCCCAGGCCCAGTCCAGGTCACCTGACAATAACTCCCAAGGGACGTAGTCCCGAGGTACCCCCAAGTGGCGGATCAGACCAAATGGTAAACTCCCAAGGAACGCGATGTTCCAAGGTACCCAGTGTCCATAATGCAACACATCAGTCAAATTATCAAGTCATTACCATTTTAAGCATGCTTTAAATGTAATCAACAATTATGTCACGTTATCATATTTCATAAAGCAGTTCGTACGTCAAAATCATTTATCAAACAGAATGGGCAATTAAAATCCAGTTCAAAACAGTGTATCCCATTCAAATCAGGCAAGGGAACTCACCTGGGCAATTTCTCACAGTCTTGCTATAGCCCTCACCTAACGTGCCTGTACAAGATTTAAGGCATTAATAACCGCGTTTACACACACCTCTAACTAAGACATCCCTAGGCAGACTTAGCATGGGGGTTCCGCTACCTGGTTAGCGGACGGGGTCAAGGGGAGCCGCCCTTGCGGGGTCTGAGGGGCAGCGCCCCTCGAAATTTTTTTTATTTCTAAGGGGGTCAGGTCACTATAGAAAAATCTCTCCGAAAAACTAATCCTTACAGACGCAGTCCTCCAAAACCCGACTCGGAAAGGCAAAATTTCCGACTTACAATTTCCGATTCGGAAAACCACCATTTCCGATTCGGAAAATGGTATGTAACAGCCCAGGCGACCGTGGTTCGATATTGTCCGCTTTGGAGACACAGGGCCCTAACCGGTCACCCCTACTCCCTCACGGTTTTGCTTTGGAGTTGCCCAGTCCAGGTCACAACCCAAAACGCGTCTCACCAGGTGAGGTATCAACACACCTTATAAGGAGTGCTTCGTTCCCCTCACCAGCCGATGTGGGACGAGCTGTTACACTCTCCCCCCCTTACGGACACAACGTCCCCGTTGTGCACATCGGCCCGGTCCTAGCTCTGATACCATCTGTAACAGCCCAGGCGACCGTGGTTCGATATTGTCCGCTTTGGAGACACAGGGCCCTAACCGGTCACCCCTACTCCCTCACGGTTTTGCTTTGGAGTTGCCCAGTCCAGGTCACAACCCAAAACGCGTCTCACCAGGTGAGGTATCAACACACCTTATAAGGAGTGCTTCGTTCCCCTCACCAGCCGATGTGGGACGAGCTGTTACACTAACTTGGTATCAGAGCCTAGGTTTAAGAGAATCAGCACGCGCACTCGTGGGTGTGTGTGTGGTTGGACTTAAACCAGGCGGTTGAGAGTAATTGGATGAGATCGGAACGGCCAGCGGAACCGTCAAGGCGGAGGTAAGCTTTAAGTACCTTAGTTGTTAAATCGTTATATGTGCTTGTATTAATTACTTGTAATCACATGCTTAATTATAAAATTGCATGTGGCTTGTTGGGAATGAAGCTGAGCTGTATTCTATGATTTTATGTGACTGTTAGTCAATGGGATTAGGTCTAATTAGGACGGTATCAAGACCAAACGTAAACACCTTGGTACGTCGGGGATGGGTCGTCGAGCATATTCTTGTCTGATTATTGCTCGGTGGTCTTGATCCGGCTACCATGCATGGTTGGTTATAGTAATACGGCGCCAATAATAGTGTTACTATAAACGCCTGTGTAGTGTTGGATTTGATTAAGTTCTGGAGACTTAAAACTTATTGATTGCAGTTAGGATTATAGCATGCTATGTGTAATATATATATATATATATATATATATATATATATATATATATGTGGGACAGTCTGTTTTAGCATGCGCGATAACAACTAGCTTTAGGGTTGGCATGATCACTCTTGGTAGGATTGCGTGTGAGTTACACCGTGCTTGTTTTATATTGTTTCGTGTGTATGTATGCATGATTTGGTGGAGTCACTTTTATAATTGTGAGTGGGTTTTCATGCGATAGATTGTAATTTCATGTGTGAACATATATATATGTGTTATTGTGGTTATGTGATGATGTTGGGTTGCGTGATGACCCGAAGGGCGGGAAACCGCGGTGACCGGACTGCGTGATGGTTCGGTAGACGGGAAACCGTTAAGCTGATGGTGTGATTGTATGTATATGTGCATTAAATTGTAATTTATTGTATGTAACCTTACTCACTAAGCGGATGAGCTTACCCCTCGTGTTTTAACATTTTTAGGTACGAGCTCCGGTGTCGATAAGGGCAAAGCTCCGGCTTGAGGGTTTCCGGCAAGACGGCGTTCCGATCCGAACATTAATAATTTGTTGACTTTATTTATGGGATATTAATATGGTTTTTACTTGGGTTTGTGAATGATTACTTATTAACAATAAAAGCAAGGGTTTTATTTTAAGTTTTATTGAAATTTTATTTTTAAAATTTCCGTTTGGGTTTGGGTGTTACAACTTGGAGACACAGGGCCCTAACCGGTCACCCCTACTCCCTCACGGTTTTGCTTTGGAGTTGCCCAGTCCAGGTCACAACCCAAAACGCGTCTCACCAGGTGAGGTATCAACACACCTTATAAGGAGTGCTTCGTTCCCCTCACCAGCCGATGTGGGACGAGCTGTTACACTCTCCCCCCCTTACGGACACAACGTCCCCGTTGTGCACATCGGCCCGGTCCTAGCTCTGATACCATCTGTAACAGCCCAGGCGACCGTGGTTCGATATTGTCCGCTTTGGAGACACAGGGCCCTAACCGGTCACCCCTACTCCCTCACGGTTTTGCTTTGGAGTTGCCCAGTCCAGGTCACAACCCAAAACGCGTCTCACCAGGTGAGGTATCAACACACCTTATAAGGAGTGCTTCGTTCCCCTCACCAGCCGATGTGGGACGAGCTGTTACATGGTAATTTCCGATTCGGAAAAACACCCAATCATATTTTCCGAACTCAAAAGGAAACGAGGTCAAAGTGACGGCTTGACTAGCCCATTTCCCGATTCGGAAAACATAGGTTTCCAATCCGGGAAAGGCATAACGTAACAAAACACTTCAAAGACGTCACAATTTCCCGATTCGGAAATTATCATTTCCAATTCGGAAAATGTGAATTCCGATTCGGAAAACATGATTTCCGATTCGAAAAACATGAATTCCGATTCGGAAAACGCTAACAGTTCCGAAATCAGCCTTAAATCGATCAAAAATCGATCCTAACTCGATCCAATTGCACCCAAACTAATCCCAAAGCAATTATACACCCTTTATTAACAAACCTACACTTATCGAGCATCAAATCTTACCTTAGTGACGATTTCCCGACCTTGAAATGGTGAAATGGCTTCAAGTTCCCTTCTAACACACACACTAACACACACTTAACAAAAATTTCCCAAAAATGGCTAAGAATTAGGGTTTAAGGTTTAAATACCTAGGGTTTTGGGCCAAGCCCATACCTAAAATGGTATAAGCCCATACCATTAAAAGCTTTTCAGAAATAACACACTTAACCCAAAATTCTTCATATTCTCACAAAAAGGTCATTTGACCGAAACTTAACTTAATTAACTCCATCCAGAAATCTTGGTTATTACAATGATCTCATGAAGATCACAATCAAGTTTTTAAAGGCCAACTTTCTGCACTCAAACACCACATTTCCACCAGAGAAAAATCCTAATCTCGTCGCTTCCCGTCTTCTTCTTGCACCTCACAATAATAAAAACCAACCCTCATGATTTTCCATGTCGGCGTGCTATTCTACGTCACTGCTTCACCCTACATCATCCTCCATGTTGCATTCCTGCTCCTCTATATAGTTGTTTCATTGGTCCACCTCACATCCTTGTCTAAAAAATTGGATTAGATTTTAAGGATTTACACAATTATGTATATGTTATTTTTATTTGATTTAGGTTTGATATCCTGCCCTTCCTGCTTCACCCCATCATCCTCCATGGTTCCTTCCTTGTCCTTCCTAAATTTTTTAATTTATCTCTATTTTATTTTTTTAGTGTAAATATTAAATTTTGGATTTGATTTTAGGGATTTGGTGTCCTAAAATATTGATTTTGAATTTGGATGTATAGATATTTTGAATGATAATTTCATGTTTTGTATTTTTTTATTGAATTTTTGGGTCAAGACTTTAATGAATGGAGACCATTATGGTATTTGGAGATCAAATGAACAAAAAAGAAAATAGAAGGGTAAAATGGTCATTCTAATCATTCATATTGTTTATTCAACACAATAAATAAACAACAATTTTATTAATACATAAAGTCAACTTGATCCATATAGGACTTAATAAAAACCAACCAAAGAGCCTCGTAGTCTAAATAAATGACGAGTAGGCAAGAGAGACAACCGTACAATTAGGATGAGCATGAAAAACTTTCAGAATGTCTAATGTCTATCCACAGATGATAATACAGTCAAAGATCTAAGGCTATAGATCTGGATTTGATCATTTCAAAGTTGTTGACATCTGTACATCCGAGCGCTCTAAGTATACAGGTGCACCCAATGGATATTAGTTAAGATATTTCAAAAAGGGTGAGTTGTTTAAGATTCGTAGAACACTACAAGAGCGTTTAGCTTACTGCATAATTTAAGATCCGACTCTAGGCCTGATTCCCCTGACCTCTGGTCTAACGACATCTGGTTCGCCATAGCCCTGGTTAGGGGTGTAATCAAGCCAACACTATGCTAAGCTCGATCTCGAATCAGTTCCAATACCCGAAGCTCGAAACTCAACTTGAGCTAAGTCAACCTTTAATTTACAAGCTCGAGCTCGACTCGGATAAATACTCAACACTCTCAAGTTTGACTCGACCCAGGTAAAATCCAATTAAATAAAATATAGCAATAACATATGTATAAATCGAATTCTGAAGAAAGTGGAAATAGGTGTAGGGTTCGTATGTGACGGTTGGAAAGTAGGAAGGAAGTGAAAATAGGTTTAAGGTTTCTTTCTCACTTATATACTATGAGTACAAATGTAATCTACTTATGCATAAAGTGTAAAATGGTAATATACTACAAGTTCGATAAGGCTGGAGAGTCTAATGAGTTAAGTATTTTGAAACTCGAACTCGACTTGAAACCCCATTCGAGTAGCTTGAGATTGAGCTCGACTCGGTTCACTTCGAGTTGATTCCTGTTATTTTAATTTTTAGTCGATCTCGAGTAGGTCGCGAGCTGTCTCAGCTCGATTACACCACTAGGCCAGGCTCACCATCCTCTGGTGCGTTGACCTTTGGTTAGCCGACGTTTTATGAAGGTCATCTAGCTCATAGGATTTATTCAGTTCTGGGCCATCTGCTTCTTGTCTGGTTATTTTCCTTTAATACAACTAATATTTCCAAAATTAGTCATATTTCTATACATCAATATCTCCGTTTTTACTCTTATTTTGATTTGTTTTCCTTGTTTTTTGTGTTTTGCTTCTATGGTATATGTATTCAATGTTGTTAATACATATTAGAAGAGTTTTCAATGTGTCATATGAAGATTGGTCTATATCTCACTGTTCATTACATATGATAGGATATGTTTTTTTGTCGCACATACTTTTAGCTATTTGTGAATTGTGGCCTCAGGAATTGACTAACATGATGGGGACAATAAAGTAGACCAATAAGTATACTTGTGCCAGGTTGAAGCAGTCGATGTGTCTTTTGTGCAATAGGAATATAGGATAAGGAAAAAGTTTAATCTTCTTCAACAAGACTCTAATAAGTTATTTGAGAGCATTGAATGGATCTTTAGTGATAACCAAGTCTTGGTTTAGATCTCACGTATGTCTAGTCAAGTTGACATCGTTGAACGCGGCTTTAGATAGGGGTAAGCAAAATAACCGATCCCTAAATCCCCGACCCGACCCGAAAATAAGCCTAAAAATCCCCAAACCAAAAACCTCGAACCCGAAATCCCCGAAAACCAAAATACCCGAGGGTTGATCGGGGTCGAGTAGGGTGCAAAAATCTTTCACCCGAAACTCGGAAAACCCATCCGAAAAAGCCCAAATTTAAAAAAAAATTGAATTTTTTAATATTTACCTAAAGCACCCTTTAACTTTAAACTTTTGTTACTTTAAAACACCAAAAGATTATGTTTTAACTTTTTAAAACCACGATTCTTAGATTTAAATAAATTAAAAAACCGCAAGCCTCAAAACCCAAAAACCCTGACCCCCGGAATATTGGATATCAAGGACTCCACATTCCACCAAAACTCGATCGGGTTTTTGGTTTTCGGGCCCCTACCCGCCCTGCCCCGCCCGATGCTCACCCCTAACTTTAGGTCACGATCAACTTTGACTTTATCTTCTACATCGTTGAATGTTCTTTGACATGAGTATTTGTTTTCAGGGAATGCTCAGTTCTCAGGTTATAGTGCAAGTTTTAGCGATCACAAAACAAACTTAGTGATTGAATGCTGAAAATAAAGAATGTATAAAACTAAGTTTTAAAGGATCATAATCAATTCATCAATAGTTGAAAGAGTTTGGATCAATATATATATATGTGTGTGTGTGTGTGTGTGTGTAGTTGGAGGGCAACTTCAGCATCCTGTTGCACTTTCTCAGCTGCAGCATGCTTCATTTCAGCTTCACTTAGCTGTCTTTCAGGGCTAGTGATGTGAAAATTGTCAAATGAAAAAGAATCAAGATCGAATCTTTCTTCAAGTTGACGCGCCATAAATGAACCTATAGAAACATTAGTAGAGTGACACGTAACTTGTTGAGCCATTTTTAGTGCTTTTCCTCCTAAACACGTATCTAGACATAATTTACATTAGTAGTTCAATTAGCACACCAACATCCTCTCCTCCCTAAATCTATTCTTAATTCAACTTAAATTAGGGATATTTAGTGAAGAGGGTAACATAAGGGTAATATAGTAATTTTATAAATAATGTAATGATTATTGATATTTAAATAATTTGATAACCATTAAAATAAAGATTTGAACATATATGATAATTTTAAGAGTTTGAAAGGATATAGAGGCAATTTTAAAGTTTGCAAGGATATATAAGTAATTTAAAAATTTCGCAAGGACATAGAATAAATTCTCCCTATTAAATATATATAATCAGAATTTAAGTAAAATACATTTATTTTTCTTTTATAAACTATACCATTATAATATCTTATCAAGGTTTTCAAAACAAGTTAGTTAATAAATATTTTTAATTTAATAATATTATAAAATACCATAAGTATGTAAAAATATATTTCAAGAATGATATATCTATAATTTATCTAAGAGGTACAAATCTCGATACATCATGTATAATTATAAAAAGTTCAAAATTCTCACATTCAAAACGATAATATAAAATAAAACTATTTTTTTATTTTTGAATTACACTTTATATTCATATAATTAGTTATTTATTTTACTTTCTATCATTTGGCATTATTATCATATGAACATGCATAATTGTATATTAATTGATATATATTAAAATACTATGTTAATATTGGTTACTTTTTGATGTTAAAATATATACTATCATATGTTTTATTTTCTTACATGTTATATCACTATAATCATTTCACCAATACCTATAAAATTAGTTAATATTGAATATTTTTGGATTTAATCATATTATTAAATAACATAGATACGTAGTATTTTTTTAGAACTTGCATTTTATACATTACAATTATGTATTTAATTTGTTGTGAGTTTGAGTACTCTATTATCAAGCAAATCTGGTTCATTTTTTAGACCAATTGATCATATTGACCTGTAATTTTATACATCATATATGCTACTTAAAAACTCACAAAACAATAAAATTAAAATCAAATAATACAGAAGAAAACTAACACGAAACAAGATTAATTTATTCGAGTTCTTAATAGATTTAAGATGTTTTGCGTCGCATCGCGTGCATGTACGTATCTACTATATATATACACACACACACACTTATAATAATTAAGTAACTTGCATGACACTTGTTATCTTCTGGTGAGTCGATTTTAGTGTTTTCCTTTCTAAACACGTATCTAGACACAATTTACATTAACAGTTCAATTAGGGGCTATTTGTTTTTTAAGAGGTCTGAAGTCTGAAGTCTAATTTCACCTCTGATTAATATTAGGTGGTGCTGAAATCTGAAATCTAAATCTGAAAGATTGTTTGTTTTTTTATCTCCATCTGAATCTGAATTAATAATAAACATTTAATATATTTTCAAGTCCTTTAAAAATATATTTCAAAAATGGATATTAAAAGGACGTAAATTAAGGAACCCAATAAACAAAGGAAATTATAATATTTGGATGGATGGTTCCAGATATGCTTTCCTCTAATTTCTCTCTCTATCAATATCTCCTTAATTAAATATTATAAAATTGGAGTTGTAAGTTAAATTGGGGTTTTTGATTCAAGAAGAAGAAACAACCCTAATTTCTTTCTGCACATCAAAATTCATCCATCTCTATTTTTTTTTGTTTATCGATACCACACCTCATCTCATCTTCTTCTTATTTCGTATGTGTTAAATATTGTACAGTTCAGGGACCCTCTTGTAACTTTTGTATCTATATATTGTTATCAATACACGCAACCCTAGCACGGGTTTTCCACATATTTCAAATGGTATCGAGCCACCTAAGAAAAACCCTAAGAAAAACCCTAATTTTTTTTCTTACCTTTCTCTTTCACAGCCGCCGCCGCCGGCGACCACCGTCAGCCGCCGTCGTTAACCCCCTCCGGCCTTCCTCCTGTTCTCCGGTGTCCATCGCGTCACCATCGCACCTCGACGTAACCACAAACGTCGCCGCTGCCTTCTGCTATCTCTGTCACTGCGTAACCCAACCGTGCGAACCGCCGTGCGCCTGAACCGCCGTGAGTACCGCCGAGCGACTGAAACCGCTGTGTAACCCCTGTGCAACCGCCGCGTAACCGCCGCGTGTCTCCTGCTCTGCGCTATCGCCGCGTAACCGCCGCGTGTCTCCTCCTCTGCGCTATCGCCGCCGCCGCGTCATCCACGATCTGTGGTAGTTGCCGGAACCCTAGCGGTGCCTGAACCCTAGCGCCGGTTCGTCTGACCTCGCCGGCGATCTGCGTGTCTTCCTGCTTGTTAGAGTCTCACATCGGCTAGACTTGGACCAAATCTTCACTATATATGTTGGAACCCCCCTTCTCTCCTCAAGGGCTCTTTTGGAGATTAATCTTGGGGTTCCACATATTCTAACATGGTATCAGAGTCAAGGTCTACCACTCTACGGACTCACATGCCGACACTCTCTTGACCCTCTCTTGGTCCTCTCGTGACCCTTCTAGGCTCTCTATCTAGCCTCTGTTGGAGGGGGCGTGTTAGAGTCTCACATCGGCTAGACTTGGACCAAATCTTCACTATATATGTTGGAACCCCCCTTCTCTCCTCAAGGGCTCTTTTGGAGATTAATCTTGGGGTTCCACATATTCTAACAGTATGCTTCCCAATTTTAACACTACTCATCTCCATCTTCTTCCTCTTCGTATACTTCCCAATTTCATGGTTCTCTCTTTCTTTTAAAATGCAATTTGAGCAAACACAAACGAAAACAACAGATCTCAAGAGGGACGAAAACCACAGATCTTAATAGAGATAGAAACCATGAAATCAAGGAGATCGACATACCTTGGCAGAGAACCAGAGGCGATGAAGGTGATGAGTCGATGGTCTGTGGAGGCATGAGTTAGATGGTAGGTCTAAGCGAATAGGAGGAAATTCAGATATCATTTTACCACTTTTTTTATTCTGAGGAGTTTCAGTGATATGTGGCCCTGAATTAATTTAAAAAACAAACAGTCTGAATTTTAAAGCATCTGACCGAACTAGACTTCAGTGCTATTAAGTTCTGAAAGTGAAAAAACAAACAGCCCCCTAGACTCATTTGAAGTTAAACTTAATACCCATATAGTTAGTTATTTAATTAGTTACTTATATTACTTTTAATCCCTACTTTTCGTTTTTTATTTTACACTCTTATCAAATAACAAAAATAACCATATTGTAAGTGCAAGATGAATCAATCTAACATGAAAGATATGATATCTAGTAGAGAGAGAAAGTAGAGAGAGAAATTGTGAAACTCATATGTCATTCATAATGAAAAGACTTAAGGTACAATACAAGGCAATGAGGTATTTATACCTCATTCCTAAGAAATAGAAAATGTTCACAAATGGTCCCTCAACTTCTATTATAAATCTAACACTAACAATCTCCCCCTTTTATAAAAGAAGGAGGGACATACAAAAGAAACAAATGACTACTTTGACTAAGATTGCTTCACGGCAGGCTTTCTCAACTTAAACTTGATTTCTGCAAATCTGATGTCATTTCTCAGCTTCAATTTTCTATCTATCTCCTTTACAAAATGCTTGATCAATACCTTGTTTGCAGCTGAGATGTCATGTACATTATGCCTATCCATTTGCAATCTTATATTCAACCCATCCATCACCATCTTTAATGTGTCATCACAAAATAACATCACTTCATGAGAGTACATTCTCTTCTTGTTGCCTAGATCTTGGTTTCATCTGCATCATAGAACACAGTGTACAAGACAAAGTCCTTTTCTTCACCAATCAGACTTCTTTGTGGTTTGTGAATGAATAGCTTTGATGACCAATTCTCCAAACACAGTTGAAAATCATACAGATGAGCCAATGAGATAGAAGCTTTGATATGTCTGACAATTGCTGTTAAAGCAATTATCTCCTCCTCTGATCTAAAAGCTTTTCCTTTGAGATCATATAAAATCCCAAAGATCACATCTTGAAAATTTGCTTCTGTAATCCCATATTCCTTCCCATCATCTCTGGTAAATGTAATTACTGGATAGAAGTAGGCACTGAGCTTGTTAGTCTTGTAGCTCTTTACTGCAACAAACCTGTAGTCTGACACTAAAGCTTCTCTTCTTTGCTTGTTCACCTTCCTCATGTAGATGTACTCTCTTCTTAGCTCCTCTTTCAAATTCTCAATCCCATACAACTTCACATAACTCAGCTTCCGCTCATGATAACATAATCTGCTTTTGTACCTTTCTTCTAGATACTTCCCAGTGGCCCTTGTAAACCGATTCCATTCTGTTCTCTTTAGAAATTTCCCCGAACTTGCTTTCATATTTTCCCAAAGTTCAACTTTCTTTGGATCTACAGGCATCAAGTCATTCTGTGGCAACACTTCTTCCAATAGAGGACCTTCCACATCATCCACAGCTTCTTCTTTCTCAAAATCAAATTGTACATCCTCAAACATATCTTTCAGTCTGTTATCTTCTGCACACCTTGCATCCTGAATCTCCTCGTTTGGCACTTGGTAATCTCTGATTTCAGAAGCTACATTCTCAAGAAGCGCTAGAACTCTATCTATTTTAGACGTAGAACTAGACACTCCTGAGAACATAACTCCTCTTTCTTCAGTTCCTTGATCTAGCCTCTCTTCTTGAACAGAACCCAAAAACTCTAGAGTAGACTGCAAGACTGGTTCTGTTTCCATCTCTTGACCTCATGTAAGTACTATGGCATCTCTGTGTCTACCATGCTGCTTTTCTGGCCTTCCCTCAAAACGATCAACTATTCTCACATTAGAAGAAGTTGGTATGCTAGACGGTGACTCTTCCAACCTTCTACGTTTCCTCTCCCCCTCATGACGATCATGATCATTATGATCATCATGCCTTCTGGTTGGTCGTCTCGCAGCCACTTGACATGTTTCTTCAATTCCCCGAATACGATCCGATAACTGAGATAAGCCATCGGTGAACATCTGGTTGATCTCGGTGAATGTCTTGGTGAGAGAGGCATCAAGAGTTGCCTGAAACTGCTGGAATTCAGTATGTGTTACCAAGTGAGCTTGCGACCGTTGTTCTTGAATGGCACGTTGTTGCAGAGCAGTTTGTTGTTGCAGAATACCCACCAGATCACTATCTTCAGCTGAACCAGACTCCAAGAGTTTAGAGAACAACAAGCCCTTTAACTCCGGAATAGTGAGAGAATCAGCCGCTGACTGAGAATGCTGTGAAGGAGGATCAGACATCGAAGCTTTGCCTTTAGCTAACAAAGCTACTTGTCTCTCCAAAGCTGAAATACGAGCCGTTTGCTGTTGAATAACAATCGCCATCTGTTCATTGTTTGCTCGATACATGGAACGCGTAATCAGTTGGTTTGCAGTTGCTACAACATGAATACGCGAAATATCAACATCTGGAGTTGAATCCGTGCCAGTCGCTAGTGGTGCAGAAGATGATGGTCCAGACGATGCAGAAGATGCCGAGACTGTGGAAGATGTGGAAACTGGGACTGAATCAGACAATAAACTACCAATGGGTGTTGAGGAGGAACCCAAAATAGTAGACTGTTGCCTTAACTCCGTGACAATGGTGGATGCGGGTAAACTAACACCGAGGTCACTCAGACTTCTCGTTGATCCAAGAGTAGGACTCAAGGAACCCATGTTCAGTGTTGGCATGATGTTAGCGCTGATGGGATTTCCCTCCGATCCTTGCAAGCCCGCAACAAATGCAGAACTCACTACGGTGGTTCCGGCAGGGCTACTGAAGCCTCCTGCAAAGGTGGTTTGCACCTGTGTCCTAGCCAAAGAAATATTTACATTTGAAGCAAGTGGATCTAGACTCGATGAGTGAACAAGTGAAGTCGTGGGCGGGGGCAGCTGCCTCACTGTGTCGGTACCACCAACCTCCAAATGAGGAATGGGTACAAGTTGTGGTAAAACCCCGTGAGAAGATGAAACTACCGTTTGTTGAGAAACGGTAGAGTGGGTGAGTTGGGTTGTGCATTGCATGAGTGGGGATCTCATGTCTTTTTCAATAGGTGGTGGCAACATATGCTCACCCCTAGAAGTTGTGGCTACCCGGCTAGACTCAGCTTGGGGAGGGGTTTGTACTTCTTTTCTAGCCCCTGTCTCACTCTCATCAATTCTTTTAGCTCCCCCAACACTCAACCTCACATCCGGATTTTCAACTAATTCCCCCTCAGCCATCCTTATGTCACCTTGAGTCATCAACCGACTCGAGCCTTGATCAGGCATATCATCATCATGATCATCATCATCATGGTCATCATCATCATCATGATCAGCGGATCCGGAAAGTGCATCTAGCATATCATCATGTGCATCAATACTATCTTCAGACGAAGAGTCATATCCCATAAGACGTTGTAGACGTTGTGCCAACTCATTCGGAGAGTAACACTGTACGTCTGATATCTCCACAATCGGTTGAGACAAATCAAGTAAAGACTCTGCAACTTCCTCAATGTCAGGAAATTCACCCACAAAGTGCTCATTAACCGGAGATAGAGCAAAAGCATCCAACTCAGCCTCCACAGTCGTGTGCAAAATAGGTGACGTAGCTCCGTGTTCATCTTCAATTGTAGCAAATACATCATCCATCTGAACCACCGAACTTATTTGACCAAGTTGAGCCGCTACATTGATAGTAGATGAATGAGCTAGCTGATCAGAATGGACCCCACCTTCACCCCTCTCGGTATTTTCCCTCAACACACCCTGACCAAGATCCCGTGATCTTTGGTCCCTAAGAACTAAACCCTCACTTCTAGGAATAACACCTTGGGTAGGTCCCTCCGGCTCTGGCTGGACCATAGGTGGAAAACGAGCCCTATACGCTATCACACACGCCACATTCTGATCAACATAGTCTAACAGTTCAGAAAATAACGGAACCTCCGGAGCATACACCTTCTTCGGATATCGAATAGACTGCATGTCATGGATCTTGACCTTTTCCGCATCTGATCGGCGCGGAATATCTGGATTCTGACGCATTGCACTTGCCATAATAGTACTTAGAAATCTCGGGTATGGTAGGTGCTTTTGCTTCTTGGCCAGAAGTTCCTTCAGATCGTGAAAAATCAACGAAGCATAGTCATAATGCTTGTTGAATAGTACTCCATAAAATAGAACCAAAAATGACTGCGTCGCCGTGTCTTGAGCCGTCCGCTTTCCAGTCAAACACCTGCTTAGTATTGTAAACAAAGTGTTGTATGTTGGAGGTAGATTGGTCTTGTTGAACTGAGACGGTGCATTTATCGCTTCCAGGTGACCAACAGATTCGACACCGGCCATTGCATCTGCCAATGATGCAAATGGTTCAAACTGATTAACATTTGGACGACTATTCGCTTCCGGAAATCCCAGTACACGACGAAATTTGTTGACTCCAAAGCTGATGTTGTAGTGATCTAGCTTAGCTGTAAAGTGATGATTCCCCGGATCAGCATGAAATTGCAGTGTGTGCCATACTTCTTGCACATATATCAAGGGAACTTCAACTGTCTGTGTAAGTACAGTGTACAGTGGATGATTTCGTAAGATGGCAGTAATCACCGGAGCCTTCAGCCTTGCATGTGGGTTGAAAGGAACATTGTTCGATATCGATGGTTGATATAGCGACGGACGAATCAGTTGTCTATCCGCATCAGCATTCGGATTACGTGGAGATGATTGTACTGAGATTATGTCTGAAATCGCCATATCATCGGAGTCTGGGAAAGTGTAATCTTCCATTTCTGTAATTCATAAAAATCAATAGATTTATCTTTTACGATTAGGTTTTACGAAAAACATGTTGAAGTGTGAAAAAGAAATTCACACAGTGTGGGACTTGAGAAAAATAAACCACAAGAATGACCATTGATCAAAATAATGAACTGCTAAGATGTTGAATATATATAAGCCTTCCATTTGATTGAAATTGAAGATATCATTTAACCACGTTTTTAACCAATATGATCCATGTTATTATTGATGAAAGACTTATACATATTATGTTTTTATTAAGTTCAATACATTGTAGAGTTGAAGGTCAATCTTAAGGTCAAAAATATGAAGTCCAATGTCTCAAGTCCTTATGATCCGGAACAACGGGTCATTCACACGTTTAGGTTTAAAATATCAAGAATACAATCCCGAGGTGTTAACCCGTGTTTTAAGATAAGTTGATACAAAAAATTTAACCTACTAGCCTAATCGGTATATGACCGAATGAATACCTATAGGCTTCGTAGAAACCGGGATACGTATACAAAACACACACTAAACAGAAGTACAAAGCACTTTCTTGAACTTGACAGCAACAACTTGAACAGATCCGCACGAGATTGAATTTCCAGAAAGATTGGAAAGTTGAATCGAAACAATGTATTTATAGGATAGAGTTGAAACTGATCTCTAAATCATGATTACAAGGACACGTGGCACTCAACGATTGGACCTACCATGTCTCGAGCGGTAAATCATGTTTTCAAAAACCCGCTCGAGACATGTGAACCTGCTCGAGATACATGTCTCAAGTGTATGTCTCGAGTCCCACTCGAGATACTTGCAACGTTGTATGAACAAATCAAAAAGACACAAGGACTCGAGATGTTTGACTCGAGTTATGTGACTCGAGTTACACTACACATGCTATTTGCAGATTTCATACTAAAATCTAATTTCTTAACATTTCTCTTCGTTGACTTCTTCTTTCTTGGCTTCTCAAGGCTCACACTGTTGGAACTTCCTGTAGATGGATTAGCACAGATATCAAAAGGTTTCAACTTAGGTTGAACAGTTGGAATGACTTGTTTAGTTTCCTCAGGAAACACCATGTTCGGATTTTGCTTTTTCAAATCAATGTGATGCTGAAATTTCCGTAACATAGATTTTACTCCCTGAGAGAACTGAACATTGTTGATGTATGCATGAGTGACTGGAGTATGAGCAATCTTTTGGTTTTTCCCAGCATAGTGATGACCTTCTTCATATATAGACAGTCTTTCAACTAGTCTATCATAGTTCCTTGTTAAGGTTACACATTTGCTGTTCCAAAATTTTGTATCACACTTTTGACAAGAAAGTTCTGTCTTTAATTTCCTTGTTAAGTTTTTCCAGCCTTCATCCATTTTTAAAAAGGGATTTTTCTTTTTTTTATCTTCCAATTACAATCTTTATGTGTTTTTTCGTGTTTTGAGAGAGAAAATAGAGAGAGCTTTTTAGAAGGAACGATGGTGAAGAAGTAGGAAAATTTAGTTGTTAAGACTCAGGTGTGGAATTTATATTTTCTCTCAATATGTTAAGACTCAGATAGAGAAAGAGCTTTGTAGAAGAACTAAGGTTTGGTTTGAGTTTATATCTTCTTTCAAGATGTTCGGTTTCGGAATCTTTAGTTGTTAAGACTCGGTGTGAAATTCTTGGATTCAAGATGAGTTTTTCTTTTAACCATTTTTCGAAATGATATGCATGTGTTAGTATGGTTATTACATTGATGTTATACCGGTTCGGTTTAAAAAACCAGTTTTCATGTTGGAAATCAATATTATTTTAAATCGATTCGATTATAATAAAAATTGGTTTTAAAAAATACTGGTTTGTAATAGCCCGGTTGGTATGGGCTTGGGTTTACTTGTTTTTTTTTCTTCCAGTTTTTGGGGTTGAGTTTGTTTTTTGGTTTTGGAGTTAGGTTTTGGGCCTGAGTTTGTTCCTTTTTTATAATTATATAAATATATATATAATGGGGAAGTATATAAACACTTACATGAGAAATGTTCAAACAAGAACAAAGTCAATTTGCAAGAACAAAAGGACAATTCTAGATCACATGTGATGTGGGTCCCATATAATAAAAAATCATATATGATTCAGGTGAGTCCCACCACTAAATCATATATGATTTATTTAATGATGGCTCCCATATAACATGTGACTCAAAATGCATTCTTTTGTTCCTACAAATGAGGTTGTTCTTGTATGAACCTCCCTCACACTTACATATCTATACTATATATATAAGAGAATAACTCAATTTGACAGTTTTTTTGTTCAACAATTATTTTACACATTTACCCTTTATACCCCCATAGTTAATTATTAAATCTTATTTTAGTCCTTTACTTTTTCATTTTCTATTTTAAACCTTTATCATATAATCTAACTAATCATATATTATGAACTAAAATTTATATTAAAATTACGTTTTTTTTAACAAATTATACCATCATAATCGTCTCGTCAATACCTTCGAAATAAGCCCAATATTGAATATTTTTTATTCAATTATATTATATATTCTATTATATAAAGATAATACTTTTATTTCAATTTTCGAAATTGACTATTCAATAAACCATTAGGAGGTTAATTGATTGAACACATATGATTAAATTGATGTTTACAATGATGTATATAAAAATCGGGCAATTGATACATACTTCGCGCTGCAACGCGCGCGGGTATATTTCTAGTATATATATATATATATATATATATCATATATTCAAATATAAATACATATAAATTTAAATAAAATTTTTACTTATAAATACATATATTTATATAAATTCAAATAACAATTTTGGTTTAATGAAAACACTAGAACCAAGTTTTCGGCATGCCCATCACCTTGCCTAGCGAACCAAGATATAAAAATGTTGATTACAAATTGTCGTTGTCAGTCATAGTCTTTGTCGTCTTGTTCGTTTGGAGGTGAAATTCCAAGTTTGACTTCTTCATTAATTTGGTATGTTTGCTTCCACATTGTCGTCATCGATTGCATCTTCTAGTGACTTGAGATGTTGTTTCCGAGCCATTCCATCCAAATAACTCTTCAAACAAATGCATACTTCCACCGATTCGGGAGTTAGTTTTGATCTTCGTTGTGATATAACCATGCCACTAACAGAAAAAGTGGATTCCGAAGATACCGTAGAAGCTTGAGAGAGTTGGAATTCGGTATAGAATCGAGAGAATTGGAATTGAGAGAGTTAGAATTGGTGTGGAATCAACCAAATGCTACCAAAAACTATATATATATATATATATATATATGTGTGTGTGTGTGATTATAGGGGGGAAAATGGTAATTTTGAGGGTTTTAGCGGCTATAAATGGTCATATGATCGTTTGCTGACGGCTATAATTTTGAAAATCTCAGCAACCCTCGAAATGGGTTTAAAACTGGTTTTTAACCTGATATCGCCAAAATTATACTTATTTCGAGATTTCGATATCTTGGTTTTTACTATGTTTTGGATCCAAATTACGGTGTTTTAGGAGCTAAATGTTATAGTTCTTCATTTTGTAGGTTCGGAAGTCACTTGGGATGAAAAACGCCGAAAAAAGCCAAAAAGGAGAAAAGTCTAAAATACCTTCGACAGTAGATTTTTCGAGTCGTTAGAATTATATTTCAAGCAACGAGATTCCTCAGCTTGGGTTTGATTTTGAAGTGTTCAATGGTTTCAAGTCACAAGTAAAATATGAAATGTTGATAATAAATAATAAAGCATTGTGGAGTTAATGCCACTACTACACAAATAGGCTAATTACACGCTCATTTTTGCACCGTGTAAAAATGTACCCAGCTTTTTTTTAAACTTTTTTACACAGTTTTTTTGATAGCCGTACTGTGTAAAAAAATTTCAGTAGCTTTATACACGTTTATTTCTAAAACCTTGTAAGAATATGTAGGTTCTTTACACGGTTAAACATTTTTACACTGTTTCTTACAATAACCGTGTAAAAACACATATATTTTTACACGGCTTTAAAATTGGATTCAAAAGACTTCCAATATTTTTTCACGATTTTTTAAAGTAACCATGTTAAAACGTGTATATTTTTACGCGGTTCCGAAAATGTGTCCGTGTAAAAAGACTAGAAGTCTTCTACCACGTTTTTTTAAATAACTGTCTAAAAAACATACATCTTTTTACACGGTTCCGAAAATGTATCCGTATAAAATACCGGTATTCTTTTTAAATAGTTTTTTTTCTTTTGAAAATTGCGTAAAAAACCAATATAACATTTTTTTTACAAAGATTTGAACTTATTAATACTCTTTTAAACCTTTTTACTAGCAGCCACCTCCATCACCACCGTCACCATCAGCTACCACGATCGCCACCAGCAGCAGCCACGATTGCCACCACCACCGCTACCACTAGCAGCCACCTTCGCCACCACCAACAGCCACTACCGCTACCACCATATATATATATATATATATATGATTTTGTTCACGTACGTTATTAATCATATATGATTTTGTTCACGAATCATATATGATTTTGTATTGTGAATCATATACGATTTTGTGTTGTGAATCATATACGATTTTGTAGATGCTTATTTTTTTCGTGGATTTTCCTATGTGAATCATATATGATTTTGTGCATAACAAAAATTAGGCAAGTCGTGCACGTTATTAATTATTTATGATTTTGTTCACGAGTCATATATTGATTTTGTGTTGAGAATCATATATGATTTTCTACATGCTTTTTACGTGGATTTTCCTATGTGAATCATATATGATTTTGTACATCAAAAAAGTTTTTCTTAAAATGATAGCATTCTCGTACCGCCGCCGCCGCCACCACCACCACCACCCGCCACCTTCGTCTCACCTCGCCACACTAGCAGCCACCACAACCACCACTGCCACCACACCTAGCCACCTCCGCCACCACCACCAGCCACCTCCGCCACCACCACCAGCCACCTCCGCCACCACCACCAGCCCCTCGGCCAGCACCAGCAGCCACCTCGGACCACCACCTCCGCCATGACAGCACCATGTTGTTTGAGTGTGAAGAAGGAAAAATGTGTGGCTGAGAATCGTCCTTGCGTTTTCTTAAATTGACATCGTTCTCGTATGAACCCACCCACCCATCCACACACACACACACACACACATATAGACTTAGGTTCACGTGAGACCAAGCTGTTTCCGTGAGACAGCGTGAGACCAATACCTAACATATGAAACTTCATAAAAAAACACCGTGAAGGTAATAAAACTCGAATACTCAGACCTAAAAAACACTTTTGAGGTAAAAAAATATCCAAAACAAGGTAAAAAACAAAACCTTCACAGCTCAAATGTTGTGAAGGTTACAAATAAATAATGTGAATCTTCACAGCAGAAATGTTGTGAAGGTATAAATAAACTGAACTTTGACATCCAAAAACACCGCGAACGTAACATTTACATTATATTTACTATGAATGTTCAATTTTTTTTACCTTCACAAATGTTTTGATGTGAACTTTCATGTAAAATATGTTGGTTACCAGTTTTACAGAAACAACTTGGCCTATATTTATATATATATATATATATATATATATATATCTTTTAGAGTTTCTATATAATTATCTTTAAAATATTTAAAAGATAAAAGAGTACATTACGATTTTCATCTATGTGGTTTGTTAAAAATTGAGATTTTCATCCCTATTGTTTAAAAGTTACAGCTTTCGTCATTATAGTTTGTAAATCATTGTTAATCTCATTCTAATGATTACAATTTCATGTTGTTTTGGTCATTTTGGTTTATAATACTT
Organism: Centaurea solstitialis; assembly: GCA_030169165.1. Lineage (NCBI taxonomy): Eukaryota > Viridiplantae > Streptophyta > Magnoliopsida > Asterales > Asteraceae > Centaurea > Centaurea solstitialis. The sequence continues at coordinate 54,716,690 of CM058042.1, read as the reverse complement.
TAATATTTTAGTCCTTGTTACTTAAATACAGAAATTACTTCTTAGGGAAGAAAATAACAATAAAATGCAAGCTATTGGACGAAAAAGACAAATATTAAACCACGAAGACAAGAATCAAATTTGTTTAACAAATTGTAAGGACTGAAATCCTAATCTATATATAAATAAAAGAGTAACTGGGTTGCCATGTGTCGCTCTCTCGTAAACCGACTGTTTTCGGCTCACAAGAGAGCGACATATGCAACCCAATTACTCTTTTTATTATATATAGATATAGAATAGATGAGGGAAGTTCATTTAGAAACCAAAAAAAGAGTAAAAACTTACAAACCGATGGTTTTTTGGTTTAAATCAACGAAAAATCTTCGTAAAAATTTTTATTATGATGCAAATGTTTCATATAATTTATTTTTTGATGAAATTGTTTCATATTTTGGTGTTTTTTATATAAGAATGAAAAGGTTTCATACATTTTTCTATGTTTATGAAACTGTTCTATGTATTTTCTTTAATCCTATGAAACCTCATTATTTTTACAAATAAGAACATCAAAAAATGAATTATATGAAACATTTGCATCATATTAAACAACTCTACGAAAAGTTTTCGTTGATTTAAGCTATGAAACCATGAGTTTCTACGGTTTTTACTCTTGTTTTGGTTTCTAAATGAACTTGACTCTAGAATAGATATAGATTATCTATAATTATCTTTTTAAAATAAATACAATTTCCTTTGATGAATATAATTGCTTCACTCTTGATTATTTAATGGTGTGCAATAATCTTATGATCTAATAGCTTCTTCTTAATTTGTTTATAATTTTTTCTCCTTGTTATATAACACACACACACATGTATATATATACACACATATGAAGGGAGAAAGATCGATCTAACATCATATTATATTGCCACGTGACACTATTTTATTGATCCTTATGTTATAACCAAAATTAAATTCATATGTGAACCTAACTCTCTATATATAATAAATAAGTAACTGTACTGCCACATGTCATTCTCTAGTGAGCCAAAATCAGTATTTTTCCACCTAAACATGTATATGAGCGCAATTTACACTTTTAGTCTATTTAGGCTTATCAGGACGCAATTTATACTTTAAGTTAATTTAATTTTATCTGATTGACACATAATCTTTTAATTAATAAATCGCACTACTTTAGTAAATTTAAAAACAATGATTTAGTTATTTACTTTGAATTGTTATTTAATTTGAACGAGTCAAGTTAATTTTTGCATTGCATATAAAAATTACGAGTTGATTTATTTTGAAAATTATTTACTTATTTAATTTGAATCGTTCAAGCTAATTATCATATAGAAAATACGAGTTGATTTGTTTTAAAAATAAAATTAATTTAACTAATTAATTTAATATAATATTTAATTATTAATTCATAAAAATTACTATTACACATAAATTAAATTATAGTTGTTTAATACTTTAAATGTACTTTAAATATCATTATTTATTAGTCAAAAGCCAAATATTTAATGCATTAATCATATTAAGATAATATTACTATATAAATTAAATTTGTTTTCAATAAAGAAAATTTCCATACTAATAAGGTTATCCCTTTTGATTGACTATTCTTGTCATCTCCTAATGGAGATTATATGCTTAAAAGTTAGTGAAGTCCTAATTAAAAGATCATAAATAATATATTATAATTAAAATAAATAATTTTTAGTGTATTCATTTATATTAATTAATATAAATCGTATGAAAAAAATTAATAATATAATTTGACAATTACTAAGACCTTGATTTGAAATGTGTTTTTAGTGTAGATTTATGATTAAATACAAATTGATTTTTCTGTAATAACTAGATATGTATTCTCGCACGTTGTAGCGTCAAATACGTATTAATAACCCGACCATAATAAATTTATAAATGATTGAATTTTATACATTAAATTCAAGGTCAATTGATCAAAAAAATTCAAAAAGATTCGATCGATAGTTAGTCTTCAAACTCATAACATTTGATCTGACAATTAAAAATAAGATCTAAGACTCTTGAAACTCATAACATTTACCCGATCATAATAAAAAGTTTTGATTTGACGATTAAACGTAATACTCTTAAAATTTCAAGAATTTTTTAAATTAACTATAGTAGTCTCTTTACATAATAGTATATAGATAAAGATAGTATAGATAAAAAATAATTGAAATGTAAAAAATATAAAATAAATTGATTTGTATACATTCTTGATATTAAATAATACGATTAAATTAAAAAATATTCAATATTAGGCTCATTTTAAAGGTATTATCGAGATGACTACAATGATATTATTTGTTGAAAAGAAAAACAAATACTTTAATACATGTTAGTTCATATACATCATTTATGTTAATATAATAAAATGTAATAGATTGAATTAATTTATAAGTTAATTAGTTATAAGGATATTAAGTTAAATTATAAATTGAAAATGATGATAGAATATCTAATAAGGGGTATTTTGAAAAAGTGAAATCTCAATTTTGAAAATTGAAATAAAAATATTATTTTTATATAATAAAATATATAATAAAATTGCATTAAAAATATTCAATATTGGGTTCATTTCGAAGGTATTGATGAGATGATTATGATGATATAATTTGTAAAAAAACAAACCTAATTTTAATGCATTTTAGTTAATAATATACGATTATTTAGATTATATGATAAAGATTTAAAATAAAAAATAGAAAAGTAGAAAACTAAAATGAAATTTAATAACTAATTATAAAAGCACTAACTATAAATATTAAAACATTTATAAGTTATTTGTTTTAATATATTAGTAGAGATTAATTATTCTAATTAACCGTCACACATAATATAATAAAGTGTAGATTTCCCAAGCAATTAATAATTAATTTTTCAAGAAAATATTAATTAATAATTGAAATAATATTTTACTTGATTTTTTTTATACCAAAATTCATTATTTACGAGAAGTAAGAAATATAACACTTATACTTATAACTTATAAAACTATTTTTAGAACTACTATAATCGATTTTTTTCGCCATCTTATTTTTATAAGATGATAACTAGAATTAAAAAGAACGAATTAATAAAATTAATATTACTTAATAATAACTGGGGAACTAAAAGTAAACGCCTTTGCACTTGCTAACTTTTGTGGTAATATTTTCCAACTAATTATTATAGTTGTCCTTTATTATGTAAATTGGGAATTAAAAATAAACGCCTTCGTAGCATGTATTTTATAAAAAGACTGTTATTATATAGACATCCTTTAGCATTTCCTACACTCGCATAAAAATAGATCCTTTATACTGGATCCCATCTGTACACTCACATAACTCTATCCATTTCCCTTCTTATGGGTCCATTTATAATTCCCCTATAAAAAACCTTAAACAATCTATAAGAAATGATATCATAAATAATGATAATTTCCTTTTATACAATTTTAGAAGATTCTCATAAAAAGCATTAAGGAGGATATAAGATTATTTTTCATAGAGTGAATTACACCGGTGGTCCCTGTGGTTTAGTCAAATTTTGGATTTGATCCCTCAAACAAACTATCTACGTCGATGGTCCTTAAGTTTTCATTTTGATAACGTTGGTGGTCCTTCGAATTAACAGGAGTTAAGTTAGTAGGTTAAAACTAATTAAGTTAAGGACTTTTTAGACATTTTACCATTGATTTAATTTTATAATTAATTTTTGTTTCTTCTTTTGTTGCATCTTCATCTTCTTTAAATTAGTTCATCAAAAGCATTCGATTAAACATTAAAAAAAAACACAAACAAAAAAGTAATTAAACACAATCCTTGTAAATCAAAAACCTAAATAAATAAATATAAAAAGTTTTTTTGAGTTGTAGCCTTCATCTTCAAGAGAAGAAGAAAAACCCAATATATTACCCTTGAGCTGCAACCTAAACATTCCTTGTTCTTCAATTTCATCTTCATTGCACTACAGAGGTAGATGATGCAAATACCAAACAACCCTCAATTTCGAGCAAATCGAACTCAGATTTTGAAGGAAAAAAAAAAAATACAAAACAACGATTTTGGAAAAAAAAATCCAAAATCGAACACCAAATCTGAAGGAAACAATGAAATTGAGGCAAAGGGAATGATTAGGGACCAAAATTAAACCCACCCCAAGATCCGAATAGATGCTTCGTGCTGAGCAAATTCGTGGTTGGAAAGTTAATCGTATTGGAATCGAATGATCTGGATGGCGTTTTGTAATTCGGTTCGATGGTCTGTGAATCCTACATCGATCTCGTAACTCTGAACGAACTTGGTGGGACTGTGCATTTCTTGTAAACCACTGTTGCGATATAGGTTGAATCCCCTGTTCTATTCTTCCTTAGTTCCTTCGTTTCCTATAAATGGGTGGACATCCCACAATCCATTTATTGTCTGTATTTGTTTGGTTTTGAATGAATAAGATTGCTGCTTTTCAAAAGAAAAAAAAAATGGCACCTCCATCACCGCCACTTCACTCAATTTTATTCACCAATTGAACACAAAGAAAGAGCTTGAGGCTGGGATATGGTTCTATGCAATCTTCACCAATTGAACACAAATTTTATTCTAAAACATCTACAAGATTTCACTTGCTTTTTTATTTTCTCTCTCCAACTTTACTATTTTGGTGAAAGCACTAAAAATGATCCAGCACACACATGGGTTTTCTACAAAAATATGGTTTTTGTTTTCTTAATTTAATTCTAGGGTTCATAGAGGGAATCTTATAGTTGTTATATTGTTTTTTGTTTACATCCGAAAACATTTTTATAATTATTTTTAGGTTTTTGACTCATAAGAATTCTGTTTAATTATTCCTAAATTATATGTGTGTTTTTATGTTCAGTAAGAAAACCTTGATGAACTAATTTAAAGAAGATGAAGATGCAACAAAAGAAGAAACAAAAATTAATTATAAAATTAAATCAATGGTAAAATGTCTAAAAAGTCCTTAACTTAATTAGTTTTAACCTACTAACTTAACTCCTGTTAATTCGAAGGACCACCAACGTTATCAAAATGAAAACTTAAGGACCATCGACGTAGATAGTTTGTTTGAGGGATCAAATCCAAAATTTGACTAAACCACAGGGACCACCGGTGTAATTCACACTTTTTCATATAATATTGATCTTGAATATTTAATTTAGTATATTATTTTCAAAGTCAGAGTATATAAGCATTAACTAATATAATGTTTCAATGCTAATTTGAAAATATATTATGGAAATAAATTTATTTGCATTTATTATATATTTATTTACCAAGATATAAAAAAAATAAAAGCCAACAATACTATAATATCTAAGACTATATATATAATTGAAGCATAACCTAAGAAAGCATATCACTTGATAATTCTTATTTGCATCCATGGATATTAGTAGGAGTAAAAGACGCCATCAAAGGGTGGAATGGAAGTTTATTAAGGATAGGAGGCGATTGCTTGCATTTTCAAAGCGTAAAGATGAGATCTTTAAGGAAGCAAGTGAATTGTGTACCATTCTTGGTGTTAGCATTGTAGTTTTGATAACTTCCTTGTGTGGTAAAATGTATTCTTTTGCTCATCCGAATGTGGATTCGGTTGAAAGCCAGTTTTTTTACCATACCCTATTGCCACCAAGTATTCTAGAGCCATATCGAGAAGTTCGTATCAAAGAGCTTAACAAACAACTTGATAATGTGCGTGACAAACTGGAGGCTGAGGAGAAACGTGCGAAAGTTCTGAAGGAAATGCGAGGTAGAAGACTCAAGAAGGTTTGGGAGGAACCCTTGCGAGAACTTAGTCATGCCGAAGCTCTGAAGGTGAAGAAACGCTTGAATGAATTGCAGGATTTGATATTTACTATGTTTAATCAGATATTTATGCGTGGTATTATTGGAAATACAATTGATAGTATATGATTGGGGGCAATATAATGTTTGGTTGATTCGGAAACATATATATGTCAACGGAAGATTATGTTACTAATCTAAATCTATAAATGAAATAAATATATGTTTCTTAAATATTGTTTAACTGTTCATATGTTCATATTCTAAAGGATATATATAAGAACTGTTATTGCTATCCTAAAACAAAATATAATATCATATATTGTCCATTGTTGCATCTTCAAAATAATGTATACAACAATTTCAGATCGGATATTATTTAACTTGCAATTCCAAATTCAAGTAATGAACCTTCTATAATTGAGGAAGTCACATCGTAATCTATTAGTGCATAGAATGCGAATGGGGGACAATTCTTAACAAACATTGTAAACATGAAAGGGCGTCATACGAAATGAATGGTTTTTGCTATATTATTGGGTTGAAACAGAATTGTACGATAGTTGTGTTGAATGTACCTTTTTCTTTATATCTATATACCTTTGTATTTAATATATTCTATAAAATGATATTTTATTCAGAAACTCTTTCTGTTCTAGTTTTCTTGGATGGAGTTATCTATCTTTTGTCTTAACATGGATTACTTTCCCCGTCTTTTGGTTATTTCAACATGACGTTTTTACACTCTTAATTAGGGACTTTTTCAATTTGATTAGGTATACTTTATAGGAGTTCTACGTCACATGTTATCCTAGTAGCGTGTTTACATACTCCCTCCGTCCCAAAATTATTGTCCAGTTTTGACTTTTAAAAGTCTGTCTTTCTCGACTTTGACCTTAAATATTTTTGTTTGTGTTATATACTACTTGATCCAAAATATATGAATGGGTTGTATTTTTAATGTATTTTCATTGATATAATTTTCATCAAGTATTATATAACCCAAATCAAAATATTTAAGGTCAAAGTCGACAAAGAAAGACTTTCAAAAGTCAAAATTGGACAATAATTTTGGGACGGAGGTAGTATTTTTTTATGTGAGAAAGCTAGTGATTCCACTTTTGATAGATGCATGATCTTATCAATACTTTATGTGGTCACTCAAACAAAATCCACTTCATGAGAATCTTAATTATGTTATTTTGTGGGCATGCATTTGATATATATTTTCCAAAGCAACGGTTGAGCTTGTGGAGTATTGTCTCCTATGTATATTGTAATTAAACATATCATTCTCGTTATTTATTAATTTATTTAAAGAACTAATGAGCTACACCTTATTTTCCATATTTCATCATGTCGCATGAATCATCGACGTTGACTTATTATCTTCATAATACAACAATGAGAAGTTGCACCTTAGCTAGGTATGTGTTTATTTTAGAAAATACGAACAATTTTGATTAATTAACTAGAGTTGCACCGAGTTACAACAAGCCATGATACAATAACAATCATAATCTTACTAAATTAGGAGTATTTCCATATTCATCCAATTAATCTTAGGCTTCAATGATTTGTGGACGTAACTTAAAATTTAAAGTTGGATTTATTTGCTTACAATTTCACTCCTGCTAACCTTTATCTAATGGCTTAATTCTCTTTATCAACATGTTATTAATTTATCAGTAACTTAAACATGGAATCTTATCTTTACTGAGTAATTAATTTTTTTTTATTTTATAATTTGCTTGATTAAGATTGAGCATCAAAACACTTCATTGATAATCTTACAAAACCACATTTTCCAAGTTTGAATTTGGGATTTGTAGCTCAGGTCCCATTTTCATGCCATCAAGTTTTAGGTGATATCAATATATATCCATCTAGAATCGTCAAAAGTTGAATTGTTGTGGATGTAATGCGCACCCTCCCTATTATGATTTCATTGCATATAACTTGTAACCACATAATAATACCACTATAGATATTAAAACCTCAACACATGGACAACAACTGATCATTATATATTAGTGATTCTTGGACCCAATTCTGGCAAATTGTTGGTCCCGAAATTATGACCTTCAAGAGAACAAAGATTATAGAAGGGAGGAGGGGGGTTTGAATACAATCGACACAAAATATTACTTTTAAATTATATGTATTTAATCTCAAATGCATAATTTACAGATTGCTGCGGAAATAGAATGGTAAACAATCTATTCTAAACAATCTTATTACACACAACTTTCACTATTGCACTAGTGAGTTAGAGAAAAGAGAGAAATAACTTAGAAAAGATAGAGGAAAAAGGACTTGAATATGAAGATAAAAGAGAAGTGTTTGTTTGAAGAATACTCTTCAACAAATATTTATACTCATTGCATTAAATGCAAGTCAGATCACCTTTTACACATGTCTGGTGTTTTAAGTGGTCCGAGGTGTACTATATCATTATAATAACCACCTATGGGTAAGGAACCCATACAAGTTGCTATGAGTAAGTGGTCCGAGGTGTAGTATATCATTATATTCCTATGTATGTATGTATATATATATATATATATATATATAGTAATTGTAATTGTTATCCTAAAACATAATATAATGTCATATATTGTCCATTTTTCCTTCTTCTAAATAATGTATACAGGAATTTCATACCAGATAGTATTTAACATGCAATTCAAAATTCAAGTATTGAACTTTTTATAACCGAGAAAGTCACATCTTAATCTGTTAGTACATAGAATGTGAATGTGGGACGACTGTTAACAACCCTTGTAAACATGAAAAGGGCATCACACGAAATGAATGCTTTTTGCTATATTATTCGGTTGAAGCAGAATTGTACGATAGTTGTGTTGAATGTACCTTTTCCTTTATATCTTTATACTAAATATGTTATATAAAACGATATGTTATTCAGAAACTCTTTGTGTTCTAGTTGTCTTGGATGGAGTTATTTATCTTTTGTCTTAATGGAGATTCCCCCCCCCCCCCCCCCCTTTTTGTGTTTATTTCAACATGATGTGTTTCCCCTCTTAATTAGGGGTCATTGTCAAACAAATTTGATATATTTTACTAGAGTTCTACTTCATGTATTATCCTAATAGCGTGTTTACATATTTGTTTATTTTAGAAAGCGGTTGATTCAACTTTTGATAAACGCATGATCTTATTAATACTTATCGAGGGAGAACTCAAAGCGGAAAAGGGTGGTGCACTCAATCAAAATCCAATTCATGAGAATCTTGATTACGTTATTTTGTCGGCAATCGGCATGCATTTGATAAAATATTTTCTAAAACAACGGTTGAGGTTGTCAAGTAATTTATTAATTTACTCCCATTCTATAATTACAAATCATTCTCATTATTCATTTATTTCAAGAACTAATGATTTACACATTTTTTCCCATATTCGATCATCTCCCATGAATCATATACGTTCACTTATTATCTTCAAAACACAAGAGTAACTGAGTAAGAAGTTACACCGCAGGTACGTGTTTATTTTAGAAAACAGAAGCAACTTCAATTAATTAAATAGAATTACACCGAGTTACAACAAGTCACACAATAATGATCATAGTCTTACTAAATTACAGATATATTCATCCAATTAATGTCTCAAACTTCATTGATTTATAGGCGTAACTTAAGATTTAAAGTTGGATTTTTTTGCTTATGATTTCAGTTCTGCTAACCTTTTTCTAATGGCTTACTTCTCTTTACCAACATGTTCTTAATTTATCAATAATGTAAACATGGAATCTTATGTTGATAACGTTTTTTTTTTTTTTTTTTTTTTTTTTGACAATTTGCTTGATTAAGTTTGAACATCAAAACACTTCACTGATAATCTATCTTATTTTGTGGGCATATTACATAACCACAAATGAAGAATTTGTGATTTCTAGCTCAAGTCCCATTTTCATGCCATCAATTTGTAGATGATAAAGAAAAAGCAATATTTATTGATTGCTTAAAGACCCTCGTTATGCCCGAACTGAAGAAGACCACATATAGGCCTTCAGTTTCACAACTATCAATCTTACGGACATAAACCTCATTTCACCAAAAACAAACTCCAACACTAAAAGTTGACTTAACCCATAAGAAACCTGAGGACATGTTCATTCCTCATGGTTCCATGGAAAAAGGAATACTTGGTTTGGGGCCACCTCACTCAAATTCCTTAAATTCAAAGGTCCTAAAACAAAATTCACCTACAAAAATGCTACCACTATCGTAACAAGGACTACATTGTCAATAAATGCCCATTTTTTACTAAGGCTGAGAAATTAGCCAAAGTAAAGATCTCATGAAAAGCATAACTTTTACCATCTAGTTGAGTACAAATTGATTGAAGCGAGTTATCGTTAAGAGCAACCATTGAGATAGAGATAAAAAGAACGTGCATGAAACCCTAAACCACAACAGACAACCAAAACAAGATAAACCCTAACATGTTGTCCAAACGAATATAAACCCTTATAAGGTTTCATCAACGTCTATGATGCAATTGGTGGTATTTCTGCAAATTATTGGATGACTTGTTTCCATATTTAATAACTCATAGGAAAAGAAAGGTTATACTTGGCATAATGAAAGAAAGATTCACCTACCGATTTGATTTCGTGCTTTCTCGCCCCTACACTAATTAATGTATATTTCGAGGATAAAATGTGTTCATGAATTAATACATTCAGGAAAATATTAATGATTGTAGACTCACCAGTTTTATAAAAATCCTACAATGAGGATTCATGGTTCAAGACGACGAGATGAAGCATCATAATGAACATATCAAATTAGATCGTCCCTTTGGATCAAGTTTTCGTTTATGAGGATTCACCATAAAAAATTCATGAACATTGTAACTAAATCTTGACGTTTAACATAAACCATATCCATCTTTTCCTCATTCATGAAAGTAAGCTTCATGAATCATCCATTATTTTGGTAACATAAGCTTTCATGAAATACATTAACTCAACGTTGGTTTGAGCTAAAGGAGATGAAGCATCACAGTTAACAAATTATATTAGGTATCCATGTGGGTCATATTTTCGTTTATGAAGATTCACCGTGAAAAACCGAACACTATGCATCACATATCTGTCCATGCACTACACCATTTGATGGTTGTTATGACCTCGATTGTACATCACATTTTTGTTTCCAAATCTAAAAGAGATGGGTATGGGGAGGGGGAAGGGAAAGGGAGAGGGAGGTCAGCTATTGGGGAAGAAGACTACGAAATTCATGCCTAGCAAAAGGGAAAAGTCAACAGGAAGAGATGAGGTCGTATGTAGGTGGTTTGTGCTGAAGGGGGGGGGGGGGGGGCGGTGGTGACAGAGCCTATTACTGATGTAGAGCTTGTTTCGAAACAACTTAATGAACTTAATGGACTCTTCAGCTTATTTGCTCGACTATATGGTAGTGTTTGGAAGCAGCTTAATGATCTCATGAAGATCACAATCAAGTTTTTAAAGGCCAACTTTCTGCACTCAGACACCACATTTCCACCTGTACCCTTTCAAAATTCACCAGAGAAAAATCCTAATCTCGTCGCTTCTCGTCTTCTTCCTGCACCTCACAATAATAAAAACCAACCCTCATGATTTTCCATGTCGGCGTGCTATTCTACGTCACTGCTTCACCCTACATCATCCTCCATGTTGCATTCCTGATCCTCTATATAGTTGTTTCATCGGTCCACCTCACATCCTTGTCTAAAAAATTGGATTAGATTTTAGGGATTTACACAATTATGTATATGTAATTTTTATTTGATTTTAGGTTTGATATCCTGCCCTTCCTGCTTCACCCCATCATCCTCCATGGTTCCTTCCTTGTCCTTCCTAAAATTTTTAATTTATCTCTATTTTATTTTTTTAGTGTAAAGATTAAATTTTGGATTTGATTTTAGGGATTTGGTGTCCTAAAATATTTATTTTGAATTTGGATGTATAGAGATTTTGAATGATAATTTCATGTTTTGTATTTTTGTATTGAATTTTTGGGTCAAGACTTTGATGAATGGAGACCATTATGGTATTTGGAGATCAAATGAACAAAAAGAAAATAGAAGGGTAAAATGGTCATTCTAATCATTCATATTGTTTATTCAACACAATAAATAAACGACAATTTTATTAATACATAAAGTCAACTTGATCCATACATGACTTAATAAAAACCAACCAAAGAGCCTCGTAGTCTAAATATATGACGAGTAGGCAAGAGAGACAACCATACAATTAGGATGAGTATGAAAAACTTTCAGAATGTCTAACGTCTATCCACATATGAAAATACAGTCAAAGATCTGAGGCTATGGATCTGGATTTGATCATTTCAAAGTTGTTGACATCTGTACATCTGAGCGTTCTAAGTATACAGGTGCACCCAATGGGTGAGTTGTTTAAGATTCGTAGAACACTACAACAGCGTTTAGCTTACTGCATAATTTAAGATCCGGCTCTAGGCCTGATTCCCCTAACCTCTGGTCTAACGACATCTGGTTCGCCATAGCCCTGGTTAGGGGTGTAATCGAGCCAACACTATGCTAAGCTCGATCTCGAATCAGTTCCAATACCCGAAGGTCGAAACTCAACTTGAGCTAAGTCAAGCTTTAATTTTCAAGCTCGAGCTCGAGCTCGACTCGGATAAATACCCAACACTCTCAAGTTTGACTCGACCCAGGTAAAATCCAATTAAATAAAATATAGCAATAACATATGTATAAATCGAATTCTGAAGAAAGTGGAAATAGGTGTAGGGTTCGTATGTGACGGTTGGAAAGTAGGAAGGAAGTGAAAATAGGTTTAAGGTTTCTTTCTCACTTATATACTGTGAGTACAAATGTAATCTGCTTATGCATAAAGTGTAAAATGGTAATATACTACAAGTTCGATAAGGCTGGAGAGTCTAACGAGTTGAGTATTTTGGAACTCGAACTCGACTTGAAACCCCATTCGAGTAGCTTGAGCTTGAGCTCGACTCGGTTCACTTCGAGTTGATTCCTGTTATTTTAATTTTTAGTCGATCTCGAGTAGCTCGCGAGCTGTCTCAGCTCGATTACACCACTAGGCCAGGCTCACCATCCTCTGGTGTGTTGACCTTTGGTTAGCCGACGTTTTAGGAAGGTCATCTAGCTCATAGGATTTATTCAGTTCTGGGCCATGTGCTTCTTGTCTGGTTATTTTCCTTTAATACAACTAATATTGCCGAAATTAGTCATATTTCTATCCATCAATATCTCCGTTTTTACTCTTATTTTGATTTTTTTTCCTTGTTTTTTTTGTGTTTTCCTTCTATGGTATATGTATTCAATGTTGTTAATACATATTAGAAGAGTTTTCAATGTGTCATATGAAGATTGGTCTATATCTCACTATTCATTACATATCATAGGATATGTTTTTTGTCGCACATACTTTTAGCTATTTGTCAGGGCCGTTCCTGATATTTTGGAGGCCCTGTTCAAAATTTACAGTTGATTTTTTTTAGTTTTAATTGTTAACTTTTTAACTATTAATAATCAATTATAGTTGAAAATACTATATCAAAAAAATTTGCAAAAGCATATAGAAAAAATCAGTTAATACTAAAAACATCTAATTTCTATTAATTCAAAGACAAATATAAAATAAATCGTTAAAAGACACTAAACAACTTAAATTGTTAAGAAAATCGATATCATCTACTTTATAATTGTTTAAAATAAAGAATTTATTCTTAAGAATGTTTAATAAGAAAAGTTACATTCATCCTCACAGCTATTGTATTTTAAGAATTTCTTTATTAATTATATTATTAAAATATTTTATAAATTTATCACATTAATACATTGATACATTTAAAAATTTGTTATAAAAATATAACATATTATAAAATTTAAATATCTATTTAAAAACAATAATTAAAAATTGTTACATTTTTAAGTCATTCTTAAAAAATTTAAAAACAAAATAAAATTCTTCAAATAAGATGTTTAATTAAGCCTAAATAGTTTGAGATAGACAAAATTAATTGAAATAATGAAAACAATGTTTTTGGATAAAAAAAAATATCCAAAAACAAGCCAACAATAGGATTCGATCATGGGTCTTCAGGCCCAAGACAAACGCTTATAATTAAGGGTTAACCCATTATGCTAAAAACAATTTTATGGAAGCAATGGTGATAGTTAACTTTTATATTAATTTTTATATAATTATAAGATATAAAAAATTTCGAGGCCCTCGACAATCGGAGGCCCTATGCGGTTAAACGTGTTCGCACACCCCAATGCACGGGCCTGCTATTTGTGAATTGTGGCTTCAGGAATTGACTGGGGACAATAAAGTAGACCAATAAGTATACTTGTGCCAGGTTGAAGCAGTCGATGTGTCTTTTATGCAATAGGAATATAGGATAAAGAAAAAGTTTAATCTTCTTCAACAAGACTCTAATAAGTTATTTGAGAGCATTGAATGGATCTTTAGTGATAACCAAGTCTTGGTTTAGATCTCACGTATGTCTAGTCAAGCTGACATCGTTGAACGCGGCTTTAGGTAGGGGTAAGCAAAATAACCGATCCCTAAAATCCCCGACCCGACTCGAAAATAAGCCAAAAAAGACCGAAACCAAAAACCCCGAACCCGAAATCCCCAAAAACCGAAATACCCGAGGGTTGATCGGGGTCGAGTAGGGTGCAAAAATCTTTCACCCGAAACTCGGAAAACCCATCCAAAAAAGCCCGAATTTTAAAAAAAATTGAATTTTTTAATATTTACCTAAAGCACCCTTTAACTTTAAACTTTTGTTACTTTAAAACACCAAAAGATTATGTTTTAACTTTTTAAAACCATGATTCTTAGATTTAAATAAATTAAAAAACCACAAGCCTCAAAACCCAAAAACCCTGACCCCCGGAATATCGGATATCGAGGACTCCAAATTCCACCAAAACTCGATTGGGTTTTTGGGTTTCGGGCCCCTACCCGCCCTGCCCCGCCCGATGCCCACCTCTAACTTTAGGTCACGATCAACTTTGACTTTATCTTCAACTATTTCTTCAACATCGTTGAATGTTCTTTGACATGAGTATTTGTTTTCATGGAATGCTCAGTTCTCAGGTCATAGTGCAAGTTTTGCGATCACAAAACAAACTTAGTGATGGAATGCTGAAAATAAAGAATGTATAAAACTAAGTTTTAAAGGATCATAATCAATTCATCAATAGTTGAAAGAGTTTGGATCAATATATATATATATATATATATATATATATCTGTGTGTATGTGTAGTTGGAGGGCAACTTTAGCATCCTGTTGCACTTTCTCAGCTGCTGCACGCTTCATTTCAGCTTCACTTAGCTGTCTTTCAGCGCTAGTGATGTGAAAATTGTCAAATGAAGAAGAATCAAGATCGATTCTTTCTTCAGGTTGATGCGCCATAAATGAACCTGTAGAAACATTAGTAGCTAGGTGAGCACTAGAAGACTCATAGCTTTCATAGAAGAAGAAATGGTAAGTTTTGTTATTTTACCTGAGGCTGGGATGGCATCAGAACGATTACCATCCTAGTTCTCTAAGATCTCGTGAGTAGATACCTCAGGTTCTTTTACAGGGGGTAGCACCACCTGTGATTTTAGAAGAGTGAGATAAAGAGGATGGTTTAGAGAAGATTTTAGGAAGTGTAATGTAGTATTTCTTACCAGTGGGAGCTTCCTTAGTCTCCTTAAGCAACTTCTTTTTTAGTTGCCGCGTACTTAAGATGATTTAGAAGTGGAGGAGTTGTAGTAGCAGATGATTGGGGGGTCGCTTGCACAACGCAGGAGGTGCAGCTAGGGAAGTCAGTAATGGGTTAGTTACTGACATAGCATGCGAAGAAGAAGAAGGGGTTTTGGAAGAGATGGATAGAGAAAACATACCTGAATCCTTCTAGATCTTCAGAGGTCTACCAACAGAGGCTGCATCCTTTTCTTTGGGGATGACGAGAACCTCGCTGAGTTTGACATCACCCTCTTTTGGAGGATGATCCAAAGTCTTGATCCCTATCACAGGGTTTTTCTCGTTATCAGTAGAAGGATAGTTGGTCTTCATGTGAAGGGCAACTATTGTAGAGAAGAAGCGGGTGTATGGGACATACTTTATACGTTGCTCATCCTTGACCCTCTTCAGCATATCATCATAGATAGACTAAACGTAGTCAAACTTGTGATTATGGATGGCAGAGAAGGCCATCTGAGTGATGGTCCAGTACCAATGAGGCACTAAATGAATGTGCCCCATATGTAGCTGAAGACAACGTTCAGCCACCCTTTCTTGATGGTAGAGGGGTTTTTTACAATGACGCCATCCTCTCTGGCCATTCGATTTTGATTCTATCGAAGAATATAATGAGTTCTTCTTTGGTAGGAGGAGCAGGATACTTCTTGTAGGTAGGAATGTCCAATTCTCTTCTCAAAGCACTAATGTTGAAGTGAACAACTTCGTCCCCCAGTCAAAACTTGATCATCTCTTGAAGCTCGCCTTTCGTGTCCTTCTCCATGACAA
The DNA here is from genome assembly GCA_030169165.1 of Centaurea solstitialis. Classification (NCBI taxonomy): domain Eukaryota; kingdom Viridiplantae; phylum Streptophyta; class Magnoliopsida; order Asterales; family Asteraceae; genus Centaurea; species Centaurea solstitialis. The sequence goes on along the minus strand of CM058042.1, from coordinate 54,700,322 downwards.
CCTTTGTAGTAGACCATAAGGCAGTCTTCAGTGGACAAGAGAGGAGAAATTCCCTGGCAGGAGAGAGATACTCTTTACCTCTAGGTAAGGTGAAGAGTCCCACGTAGTTGTTGGCTTCCATTCAAACTTCTGGACCTCAATCAGGATGGGAAGGTTAGTAGCGATCTTAGCAGAGCTCAACTCAACGGTGTTCTGTTGTTGTTCCTCGGTGATGGGATTAGTCTCAATTGATTGAGAGATGTTGGAAGATGAAGCCATCTGCAAAGAGTTAAAAGAAAAACATGATAGGATGATTAAACTATCCTAAAATATATATATATATATATATATACTTTCTTCACTTTTGAACAAATATTGAATATTGTTCAAAAAGTGGTGCAGTCCTTTTACACAGAGTTGATTAGATACCAAAGTCGCAAAAGAAATGTGATTCTAGTAGAAAAATAGAACAGATAATTTGATGAAGAAAACAAAAATTTTGTTTTAAGTGATTTATCTCAAAAGAAATGAGAAAAACCCTTTTTGAATGTTTAAACAAAACTTTTTAAGTTTTAGGTTTATAAGCAAAATCAAACGGAGTGATCTTGGTATATATTCAAAGAAGTTTTACAATTTGGGTTTGTTTTAGAAAGATCAAACCCAGAAGTAGAGTAGAATAATTTGATGAAGAACTAACCGTAAAAGATGAAGATTTGAATGAGGTATAAGTGTGTGTTTTTGGTGTTCTTGCGAAAATCTTATGAGTTTCCTTTCTTTTGAATGCTTGAATGCTTGAGAAAATTTGTAAGCGTAAAGAGTGTTATGGAAGGCAAGTGAGATATTTATACCTCGTAGGGTAAAGAGAGAAACGAGAAGAGAGAGAATTGGGAGGCTAAATTCAAACGTAATTATGAATAGGAAGGTTCACGCGCTTTCACTCGCCTGACACACGTAGTGGGAAACAGGAAACGTCCTGTACGTGTCAGATCATGCCAAAATATATCTTTTTCAAAAAACATTATTTGAATGAAAGACGTTTCCTCTTTCATGATTGAGTATGATCTCTTGGAATAAGAGAGCTTAACAATAAAAGTTGTTTTGGGGAAAGTCCTCTTATCAAATTAAATGTGATAAGGTTTGAAAGATCAGATAGCTTACCTGGAAGGAGACATCAGGAATATGATGAGAAAGGACTTTGAGCTATCAGTTTGGAAGTACTGAAAATAGTTGCTAATAACACCAAAATTATACATATTTGGTTGTTCCTTTTTGATAAGATTTAACCCCATTTATACCTTGTTTTGGTACATTTTACTTCTGAAACGCTTTCCTTTTCTGTTTTGCAAGTTGAAAGGCACTTGGAATGAAAAGTAGGCAAAAAGGCGAAAAGCACGAAAATTGGATTTCGGAGAGACAGACCACTCTCGCGATCGCGAGATGGCAATCTCGCGCCGCGAGATGGGGTGCTTTCAAAAGAGAAATCGTGTTGGAGATGTTTAAGATTGGAAACTTCTAAAACATTCAAGATTCACTATTTTCGGAAGGCTTTCAAGACCTCGCGTCGTGAAGTCCAACCTCGCGATTGCGAGGTGCACCGATTCTGCCTTTAAATACAACCTTTAGCCTGGTCTTTTAGAGCGTCTGATTATATAACACAATTATGAGAAAATCCAAGGAGACGAGAGGAGTAGCATATGAGCCTACAATTAAAATAGGTCTTGTGATTCCTATATATTGTTTTAACTGTGGATACTTGAATTCGTTGGTTGGGTGTATTTGTTATTTACAATTAATGAATAGACTCCGTTTGGTTAATCAACCTCCCTTACCTTTCACCTTGGTGACGTGGTAAACAATCCTTAGACTAGAGTAGATTGGATAGTAGGGTCCTACCACTTGGCCATAGATAGGGTTACGGGTATTTGGATTCGTCCTTATACTTTGGGCCGGAAGACCATTCGGTTTACAATCACAAGATATTCTTAGGGTGCTTCGGCTTAAATTCTTACAGTTGTCATTGATCTAGGGTTTCATTGTTTGATCAAATCATCTGAAAAGGGAATCTCCATAACCATAGTGAATGCTTGTTTCTCCTTATAAAAAGTTTCAATCTTTTATTGTTTATTTGCTTGCTTTCATTATTGCTTTCAATCTTATAAAAATCCCCCTTTACAAATCATAATTGCTAGGTTAATTGGTAAAACTAATAGACTAAATATAGATAGCTTCACTGTTCGTAGTGGTAAGAACGATACCTGGACTTACCTACACTATATTATTCCCGATCAGGTGCGCTTGCCTGTATATGTGGTAATTTAGTTGGGTGATTTTAAAGGGTAAAACTTGGTTCATAATTTATATATATATATATATATATATATTTTACCGCATCAGTTGCTCTCTAATGAAATTTTTTCATCAGGCTTCCACATTCCCAGCTCGCTGATGAGCATGTTAAAGCATGCTATATCCAAAGATTTTGTAAAAAGATCAGCAAGTTGATATTCAGTAGGAACAAAATGAAGTTTAATATCACCGTTCATCACATGATTTTTTATAAAGTGATATCTGACTTCGATGTGCCTAGTCTTGAAATGGAAGACTGGATTGTTTGCGATAGCAATTGCATAAGTATTATCGCAGTAGATGGGGATTTCAGATAGCTTTATGTCATAGTCCAGGTCAAATTCTGCTTCAGCTATTGACGTAGACACAGAGTTTTGCTTTTTGCTTGTCCAACTCACCAACTTACCACCAAGTAGTTGACATCCACCAGTGGTACTTTTTTTATCCAGTTTACATCCTGTAAAATCACTATCAGAATAGGTGGTTAGATCGAACCATGAGTCTTTGGCGTACCAAAGACCCATATTGGGAGTACCCTTCAGGTATTTGAATATCCGCTTTACAGCTGTTAGATGAGAATCTTTGGGTTCAGCCTGATAACGAGTACAAAGACAAGTAGCTTACGTGATGTCAGGACGGCTCGTTGTAAGATACAACAGTGAGCCTATCATTCCTCTATACAGAGTCACATCGACAGGTTTTCCATTAGAATCTTTGTCAAATGAGAGAGGATGAGCCATTGGAGTTTTCATAGGTGTACAGGATGTAAGATCAAACTTTGTCAGCATATCAAGTACATATTTACCTTGGTTTATGAAAATTCCCTTTTCAGATTGCTTAATCTGAAGACCTAAAAAATAAGTTAGTTCACCCATCATAAACATTTTATATTCAGATTGCACGAGTAACTCGAACTTTTTGCAGAGTTTGGGTTTGGTTGATCCAAAAATAATGTCATCGATATATATATTTGGACACGAATGATGTGTTTCTTATATTTCTTGAGAAACAAGGTACTATCAATCTTACCAAGCTCAAAACCTTTAGAAAGAAGAAAGGTTGATAGGGTATCATACCAAGTGCGAGGGGCCTGTTTTAACCCATATAGAGCCTTGTTTAACTTATAAATGTGATCAGGGTACTTAGTGTCAGTAAAACCTGGAGGTTGAGCAACATAGACTTCTCTAGAGAGCTTTCCGTTTAGATATGAACTCTTTACGTCCATTTGAAATACTTGAAAATTTTAGTGTGCTGCAAAGGCTAGGAAGAGTCGAATTGCTTCGAATCTAGCCATAGGAGCAAAAGTTTCATCATAGTCTATGCCATCTTTCTATCGGTAACCTTGAGCAACAAGTCTAGCCTTGTTGCAGGTAACAGTGCCATGTTCATCAAACTTGTTTCAAAAAACCATTTGGATCCGATAATAGTCTGTTTACGAGGTCTAGGGAACAAGTAAACAGACATTGTTCCTGATGAACTCAGAGAGTACTTCCTACATGGTAGAGACCCAGTGAGGGTCAAACATAGCATCTTCTATCTTCGTAGGTTCAATTTCAGAAATGAAATTTACATAAAGACAGATGTTACCAGATTAATGATGAGTCTTGACACCAGAATTTAGATTACCAAGAACTTGGTCGATAGGATGACTTCGCATCCATCTTAGAGCAGGGGGCTGAGGATCAACATTAGATAGCTCGATCTCTAAATAAGAGGCTTCAGGAATTGATGGATTAGTGAGAAGGTTTTATGGAGGAGAAGATTCAGACTAATGTTGAGTTTTCACATCATTTTCAATACTTGAAGGATTTTCAGGTTCAAATGTTGTTGGTGCAACCTGAGAGATAGGTGTAGCATTGATCACTTAGGGAGCAGGATTTGTTGGAGGAACTAAAAGTTCCTCAAATCCATCAGGTATGCTTGTAGAGTCTGGATCGACAATAGGAGGATCGGGAACTTCGAAGAAGAAATCAACCAACTGATTTATTTCTTCATTATCATGAGAATGAGGATAAGAGGGTCCTGATTCATCAAATTGAACATGAATCGATTCTTCAATGGTTTGTCATTGTTTGTTGAACACACGATACGTCTTCGAGATGGAGGAGTATCCGAGAAAGATTCCATCATTAGATTTGGAGTCGAACTTTCCTAGATTATCTTTGTAGTTCAGAATGTAGCAGTTACAACCAAAGATGTGAAAGTATTCGATGGAGGGTTTCCGATTTTGGAACAACTCATAAGTAGTCTTCTTAAAGCGTTTGACTATCAGTGATCTGTTTTGGGTTTAGCATGTTGTGTTTATAGCTTCTGCCCAGAATTGGGTAGCAAGATTGGCTTCACTCAACATAGATCTTGCAGCTTCAATCAGAGTTCTTTTGTATTAACAAACTGAATTTACAAGATTGTTGCAAAATAGATAAGATTAAACCTAATCTAAACAATCTAAAGTTAAAAATCTTTCACTATGCACTAGTGAGTTAGAATAGTAAGAAATAACTTAGAAGAAGATAAGAGAAGAAGGATTGGGAATGAGATTGAGGAAGAAGTATGTAGAACATCTTCTTCACGTCAATATATACCCTATGCATTAAATGCATGGTAGAACCACTTTGTACATGTGTTGTACTCTAAGTGGTCCTTGTGTACTATTTACTATAAACAAATACCTTTGCATGTTGGGCAAATGGTGCTTATCATAACCAGTTGCCTTATGGGCTGATAAGTACGGAGGGAATAGTAAACTGACTGTCCTTTTGTACTATGTGTCAGAAAGGCGTGTAATCCCATTGTGCATAAGATAAAAGATAAACTTCATTCTTCAGGATCAGATTACTGATTAGCGAGAGAGTCTCTGATACTGATGATGATTAGAGGTCGTTGTAACCTGATTTCTTCAGAGCGTCATACATGTTGTGGACAGGTTGCTATCACTAAATCCATCTTCAAATCACGAGCTATGTTGTCCCTGTCATCAGCTAAGTCTTTTACGTTGCTGATGGTTCTTTTGAGTATGACAGATGTGTCTTCAGGAGAGGCTTTGCTTCTGATCAGTATAAGTGGTCTCTTGAACAAGCTCATTCAACTACTGATCCTGGTACTGATGTTTCATTTCGATGCTTGAATAAAATAGAAGTATCACTGGACAGACTCAGTGTTAATTCTTCAAGCTATAATAAAAGCAAAGTATCTATTCACTAAGTGTAGTAATAGGATCATTATCATTTCATTAGGTCTTAGGAGATCTGGATCAACAATATTTTATACCCATTTTATTTATGTTCTAGTTCTTTGGACTAAAATGTTTTAAAAAGGTTTTGTTAAGCCCAAATGATCAAGTTTGAAGAAATCAGCTCCAGTTCCAATAAATCATTCCAATTTCCAGAAGCAGTCCATAGTATTCCAGCATTCTAGCAGCCCAAAGTCTGAAGTTACAAAAGAAGACCCGTCTGTGGTGACATTGTCACTATTGAGGGGAAGAATAGTGAAACAGATATTGTCTTTGTGGCTGGGAGACTTACATCAATGGGCACATGGATGGGAAACATGCAATCATGGGGAAGATTCTGCTGTAGGTTTCTCATCGAAGAAAAGCAAAGCCATGGATAAAACCTATGGGTCAAGAAATGCTAAAGAAGCCTTTGGATTCTTATCACAACCTGCACCTTCTATATCATCTTCTCCCCCAACTTGTTCCTCCATTTTTGGAGGAGCTTAAGGTGTTCTTCCCTCTTTTCTTTTTATTGATTTCTTTAATTACTGTCTTTAAGCTTTCCGTATTTAGTTTCCCGTACTGTACTTTACATTCTGTCATTAATTTTATGCAAGTAGTGAAGTATTTATTATGTCTTTTATTTTAGGCTAAAACCCTTAATGGGTGTGGGTGTAAGTCTATCTTAAGACTGTGTACGCAATACTTGAGTATTGTCGTTATTTTCGGATCTTAAGATTGGTCCCGTTAAATCGAAGCTTCATCTCAACGCTGATAAGCTGATCACTTTGATGTGTTAATATTAGATCTTGACTTAGAGATGGGCGGATTCGAAATACGTTACGGGATGCACAAAGGTTTGAGAAAATCTTTGATAACCACGCAAACATGCGGGTTCTGTATGATTTTCTAAGGTTCAGTAAGCCGGTCGGGATTTATATCATAAGGAGACTTGAGTATAAATCCCCATACTTGGTGGAACGAGATTTGCTTTAAAATCTACTTAGTAAAACCCACAATCTTGTGATTTGATAGTAACGATGGCTTTGTAGCAACTTTACGGCATATTTTATAATAACTTAGTTTCAAGAGATTTGGTTTTTTTATAAACGTTCCCATGACGTAAAGTTTCTAACCATTTGTACTACCTGGTTTTAAGAGAAAGCTTACATCCATTCCCTTTACTTTAATTTATTTTTCTCTGTTTAACTGTTAAAAATCACTAAAAAAATATTTTCTTCTTCTCTTATTGAAATCAGTGTATTCTCAACTCTGTATTCGAAGTTCTAAAAACCAATCCCTGTGGATACGATCTCGATATATATATATATATATATATATCACTTTATTACTAGCTTGTAGCGATCCCAGTGTTGGTGTATACTTACACCAATATTGTGGAAGATTATAGCCCTATTTTGGACTGTAGTGTTTTCCGCTGTCAGTAACCATGGAAGGAGTTTAAGGAATGTGAACGTATGACCATCTGAAAGAGATGATTGGTTTTGGTCTTGTTATATTTGTACCTCTATGTTTTATTCTTAGTCGTTTGCCCCATCCTTAAAAAAAGTTTTCAGAAAAATGTAAAAAGTAAATAAGAAGGATCAAATGACCATTCTATCCTTCATATTATAGGATAACTAGGACCGTAGTGGTGGAGGTGTTTCAAAGGGTGACGTCCACCCTTTCTTTTATAAATTTGACAGTCGTTTGTGTAAGGACCAAAGCCAATTGAAATTACATAGATGAAGGGTTCATTTGTAATAAGTAAGCATAAAGGATTAATTATGTAACAAATCACAAACCTCAAAAACCAAATTCGTAAAGTACTCCCAATTTCATGCCCAATATATTTAATAAACATTAGGACCTCCAACAAATACTCTAATATTTTCTTGAAAATAAATTATCAAATGTAAAATTAAAACTACTTTTTTTATTTTACAGATTCTGATGTTAATTTTATTATTAAAATATTTAATATTTATACTCTAACAAATTTTAAATAAACTTTTACACAATTCTAAAGGAATTTTATATAAAACGATAACTTCTAATAAACATTTTATAAAATGATAATATCTAATAAATTCTATATAAAATGGTAAATTCTAACAATTTTTTTATGTCAAAAATATGTTACAACAAACTACCTAAAAAGTTTGTAGTTTATAATAAATCTTTATAAAGATAACAATTTCCAATAAAGTTTATATAATGATATTTTTAAAAGATTTTTTGAATAGTTTCAAATAACGAATTACATAAATTAATCTAAGCATCTACAGTGGTGAAATCCGTAAGGGAATACTTCTTCAAAATGTATCAAACTATCCCCAATATATTATTGTGTGTATCAACCTATAGAAATTCCTTTTGTATATATCAAACTTTATTTTTGAGTCTATTATGTGTATCTTTGATACACACAATAGTATATTGGGGATAGTTGGATACACATAATAGACTCAAAAATACACAAAACAGACTCAAAAATAAAGTTTGATACCTACAAAAGGAATTTTTATAGGTTGATACACACAACTGTATATTGGGGATAGTTTAATACATTTTGAAAAAGTATTCCCAATCCGTAATAACCTCACTTGCCATATTTCTTCCTATCACATCATTACCACCTCAACAAACTAAAAGCCTCCACAAAATCTTATAATGGAGGTTCTTACAAAATCCTTTCCTTATTTTTATTTATGAATTATTATATAAACTTAATGTATACATATATATTAAAAAATTCAAATATAATTTATTATTTTTTACTTTTATATTAATTTAATTTTTCAATCTATATATAAAATATATGAAAAACAATTAAAACACACATATATTAATATATACTATGATTGAAAAGGGTGCAAAATTAAATAATATTTATCTTTAAAAAAAGCATCAGTAAATAGTTTATAGTAATATAGATCACTCATAATCTTTATTTGACCAAATATTTCAACCAAGTTGGAGCAGAGTTGATTATGAACTTCATTTGAGCGTATCTCAGAATTTCTTTGAAGATATTCTTGGAATTCATAGGTGGAACCTTGAAATATTTGTGTCGAGTTATCTACCTCTTCATCAATCTAATTGATCATCATGTGACATTCATCTTTAACAATCATATTATGTAAATTTATATATGTACGCATAATATCACTTAACTCTTCCCTATACCACAATCGTGATGGTCCTTTAATTATCGCCCAACGAGATTGAAGCACTCCAAATGCACGTTCAACTTCCTTTACAATAATTATTTTTCAATTTAATATATCTTTTTTAATTATTATTTTTTTCAGTTTAATATATATGTTTTATTTTACATCATATGTTTTTATAGATTTATTAAAAGAAAAATGATTAAGAAATAACATAAATAATAAATAAAATAATTGCAGAAAAGGAAATTATCACAAGAACCCAGGTTCTTGTTTAAGCATCTGGATTCTAATAAGAACCGGTGATTGGACAAAAACATTTGTCCTACAGTGAAGGTTCTTGTAAAAACTTCCATAAGAACCCCTTAAAAAACCTCCATTGTGGATGCTCTAATATATATATATATATATATATATATATATATATAGGGGTGGGTTCAAATGTGAACCACTTTTTGGTTGTGAACGTGAGGACAACCTAGAGCGCGACACGTGACGGATGACTAGGCGCCACGTTAGATCCACGGCGGATGATTAGGCGCCACGTTAGATCCACGGCGGATGACTTGGAGCGATTCATGGGAGGGCATTGAATTAAAGAGGGGGACCACACTCAAAGTCGCCACGTGTCACGCTCTCGGTTGTCCTCACGTTCACAACCAAAAAGTGGTTCACATTTGAACTTTCCTCTATATATATACATATATATAGAGAGGTGCCTTTCTATAGAAAACCATTTTATTTGTGAAAACTTGAGGACCAATCTAAGCCTTTAATCTGAAAATAGACATAAAGGGCATGATTGTCATTTTGCAAAAAAGGTCCACGGGTCATTCATAACTAGTATTCTACCCGTCCGTAGGCCGGGTATACGACATGTTTTAATCTAGATTTAATTATTTAATATTTCCATTTTAACCTTTGTCCGCTTTGTCTGTAAATAAAATGTAGTTTTGTTAAGTTTTAGAAGTCAACCAAAGCCCACGAGTTAGCTGGTTAGCATGTGCACTTTTCATCCACGATGTTTCGCAGCAAATTGAATCCATTCCACACACCACAACTATGTATCCTAGTGTTATATCCATCAATTGGTTGGGTAAACAACATAACTTTAATCTACATTCAGTTATTTGAGTGATGAGTTTTTAACTAAAACAACTATTTAAGTTGTTAGATTTCAAACATAAATTTAAGTCAATTATGACCCTTAGAAATGACCAAATATAGAATAACTCTAAACAAAACCGCTTTTTATCGATTGACCAAAAATCGATAAATGTTTACACGGTAAGCATTTCATAAACGGGCCATTAGTCTGCCCAACTAACCTTCCCAACACACAACCTATTAACTCAATAGAAACCAATTAAGATAACTTCTAGAGTAGCATAAACTAATACACCAATTAAGATAGCTTGGGTTGCAATTTGCTTCTGTGTAGGCTCGTGATTACCTTCTCGAATGCATATTCGCTTAGCTTCACTTACCTTATACATGAGATTATATACACCTTCCTGCACATTAAAACATTTAAAATACTTAACCCCATTAAAACAAAACAGAATGAGATAGACAAAAATAAAAAAGACGATGACTAACCGGCAAACGAATGAGCTTGGAATTTTGAAATATAGCTCGTCTGATGGACTGTCTTATCCACCAATAAGCATAAGTAGCAAAACGGTAACCAGCTTGCGGCTTAAATTTAAAGACACTCCTCATGAGGCCCATACTTCCTTCCTGCAAATGGACAGCCAACAGGTAAACAGATTAAAATAATTTAGTTGATTGTAGAAGCTAATTGACGGAAAAAGGAGTGATTAAGCTCACCTGCATTAGGTCCTAAAGGTCGAGTCCACGTCCCCTATACTGCTTTGCTACATTGAGCACAAATTCGAAATAAAACGTTATGAGCCATGTTGGTAAACCAAATCAAATACCAATCAACATGTAGAAAGCCACCACCCTACATTACATTAATTCAAACTACAAGTAAAACTTATAAGAACCACTTCATAAACCATTCCACATATCCCTCTTCTGATATACAATACTTACCCACCTTAAAAAAAAATTAGACTATTAAACACCACAATCGAGGACCATCCATCAAAGACCCATATTAAAACTATTACACAAGCTTGTAATCAATCAACCCTTATACCCTTGCGTTGGCCTGTCGGACATACAACATGGCTTTAATTTAAATGATGTATGTTTCTCTTAGAAATCTGCACGATTACCGCCTAGCTGCTCATCGGTCGATTACTTCTAAATGTTACCGTTGCTGCCATGCAGATTCCGACCACTATTGTCACGCGCTGCAGCCACGCACTGCCACGACGCCGTTGTCATGCCCCGATGCCACACAGCTGCACACACGTAGGGCCCGTATGTTCTCTGAGGGCAGAACCTGATGATGTCTGCTTCAAATCCGCAAACACTTCTCGTACAGCCACTCGTGCACCTTTCTGACCTGCGACCATCTATGAACCCATGTTGATCGACATTCTTGAAGCCGAACGCCCTCTTGTCATCCTTTCTGCAGCAATCCTCGTTCCTCATTCAACAGAACCAGTGCTTCTAAAATGGTATGTCTAATTGGTGAAGAAAATATGAGAGCAAAACAAACCAAAATTATACTTTGTTTTAAAATGAAACTTAAATGGTGACAAAACAGCCTCTACATAATACACACATTTTTATTAAGAAATTTTCTGTTTTTTTTTTCCTACAAAACAACCGTAACTTGTGCATTTCAATCATATAAGTTGTTTTGCTTTGGAACCACAATCAAAACAGAAGCTTTGAAGAAAGCAACTAACATATTTTCTAGTATGCATGTATGTCAATATTTATATATGGATATGTGTAGAGACTAAAATGAAACTGATTTCAAGAAAGCATGTAATGCTAATTTACCAAAAGCAACTTAAAACAATCAATGTAAAAATTGATTCCAAGGTAGAAAACTAATTACCTCGATGGATCGATTCCAGTAGGTAGAGAGTAAATCAAGAAAGCAACCCACAAGCACCCTGATACTAAACACAAACACACCAAATAAGAAAATACTTTCAGAAGACATAAACCAATAAGCCAACTGAGTGTCGTGAATTTACAGTGTAACTAATAAGTGAGTAGGTTGATGAATTTGAAGGAGACAAATCTTCATTCCAATAAAGCACCGTAAAGCCCATAAGATCAGCAACTTGCTCTCAACATTCTTTTCACTGCAACAAATATGGTGTTTTCGACATCCTTATATTCTTCAACCCTCTCCTCAATCACTTCTACGTCACTCCCCACCAATTCAGTCCTGTTTTCAGTACATATTCACGAACCCAAAAATTCATACTGTGAACATCATATAATAAATATAATTTATCTATCTCAAATATAAGGGGCGATAGAAGCACCGAACATCATACAAAATCCATTGAAACATTATATCAAACACCTAGAATGCATCTCAAATGGTACAACAAACAACAAAGAATCAACTCTACATTAAGGGGAAGATAGTAAAGAAATACTTGCCACCCTACAAACCAATAACCATTACTTAGTGAGCGAGATAACAAAAAATGAAAAAAGATAGCAAAGGATAAGAAATACATAGCAGAAACCAAGCGATTTTTCAAAACATCTTACCTAGAGAATGCCAAGAGAGGAGAACGCATAAGAGGGAACGCCATTCCATCCTCATTGCTTGCTTTGAATTGGTGTGCTCTGATCTACAAAACACAAAGGAGAGCAGATGAAAATTTTGAAATATATATCCATTGATAATTGATTAACATCTAAAAACAACATCGACCGTTAACAATTTAGCATCAACAAGGCATAGATAATGCAACGAACGTAGGAAGAAGTTCAATCTATACATTTATGTAAAAAACTTATGATTTTATGCAAATGAGTGCAGAATACTTTTTTCTATGGTAGTGCAAATCATGCTGTTGAATGCCCAAATTGTACAAACCTGGGTTAGGAAAACATACATCGAAAAAAACTCCAGAAGCTGTTGTGAAGCTGAGAGTTTGGAGCAGGAACGAAAAGACGGATTCTTAGCAGAACACTGATTTCATCGACCGGATCATTGATAACTTGATAATCAACACCTTTATATGACATGGGGAGAGAAATTAGGGTGAAGTGGTGAGAGATTTTAGGTTAGAATCGTGGGAGACGAGGGGGTTAGGGGACATGATCGGCTGATTGAAAGGAGAAAGTGGGGTGAATCACCGGTAATGGCGGACCGACACGTGCAAGTTTGGAGGGGGATGAATAACTGTAAAATAAGATTTTAAAAGGTCCAGATTTAGTCTAAGTTTTGATCCAACGACCCATATTCATCCCATTATTTTAGGACTCATCTTTTGATCTGGACCATTCAAATTCAATTAATTTAAACGGCTGAGATTGAAACGGCGGTTACCAAATCGACCTGGGTCAATATAATATATAATATGAATATTCAAATTCGGATGAAACTTCATATTCATAATATGAATCTGAACTTCAGATTTATAATATGTATCTGAACTTCAAATTCATATAATGAATATTTATATTCATCTTATGAATATTCGTATTCACCTTATGTACATTCATAATATGCATATTCATATTCAGCTTATGTATTCACATTTAAAAATAAAATACTCACTTACATTTAAATCATACAAACAAAATAAAACACATCCAGATCTTCTTAACATAGATCTCATACGTATCAATCACCATAGCCACACTCACTCTCCTCCTCCAAACCCTTCCCCAGCCCTGCATCGACCCCAAACTCAACCCTCACCACAAGCCTCACCCTAAATCCTCCTATAAAGCCTCCCACCGCCGTACCACCACCGTCGAAAAGAAAAACCACCGCCTCTGGTCAACCAATGCATGGCGGAAGTCCGTCGATTCCTTCTTCATCGACACCGGCCACGCTGTGGTGTCGCTGAACCAGATCTAAGTAAACGACGTCACCGGCGTCGAGCTAAACGATTCTCCGCCGCTGATCGCTAAATCAGATCCGCCGACGATGATGGTGGTGGTGGCTGCGTCGGCCACGCCGTGGTGTCGCTGAACCAAATCTGAGTAAGCGATGTCACCGGCGTCGAGCTGAACGGTTCTCCGCTGTTGATCGGTAAATATGATCCGCCGACGATGATGGTGGTGGTGGTGGTGGCTGCTGCTCTTGTTCACCAGAGAAAGGAGGAGGGAGGGATGCGGCGTGCGGCGGAGCGGTAGTGGTCGCTGCTCTTGTTCATCGGAGAAAGGAGGAGAGAGGGGTGGTGGCACCGGCGGCAGCGACGGTTTCCATCGGAGAAGAAAGGATTGAAAATGGTGGATAGAGAGAGAAAGTTAAGAGAGAGAAGTTTGTGTGTGTAAAGTGAATCTTGTGGGGAAGTTTTTTTTGAAAATGGAATATAAAAGTACAGTTAGCAGCAGATTGAGAGTGTTAATAGAAATTTCCTAAATTACCCTTTGGGAATAAAATCTAGTGTAGGTTAAAAAAAGTTAATGGTGTGGGCTTAAGAAAGCTATCAAGATTATCAACCATTGATTAGTATAGATTAATGGCTATAGATTGGTTTTCAACTTCACCGCAATAAAAAGGTTTTCATTTGATTATTCCTATATATATATATCGGAGGTTGATTACACCTGGCTCCCTCTTTTCCATATATGGACACCATATACGTTAGGAGTCCAAGTTAAAGAATGATTTCTTTTTTGCTTCATAGCATAACTTCATATATGTTTTCAACTAGTTATTAATATCCTGGGCTTTGCGCCGGGATATAAACTGTGATAGATTTGATCATAAGTAGTAACATAGATTTATATATGAAACATAAAGTTTGTACAAATGTTATCATACGAAAAATCAAAAATAAAAAATTTTAATTTTAAGAGATTTTAATAATACTAAAAATTACCAGGAAGCCAAAAGACTGTTCATGAACAGTAGCTACCGATACTTTAACATATTTCAGCCAATATACGATATATGACTAAAACGTAAAATGAAACATAGAAAAACTAAAAGGTATAAAGTAAATAAATATTATAAGTTTAAGAGGCTAAAATGTAATTTCTCCAAATGTCAGTAGTTGCTGTTCATAATCAGTGTTTTGGCTTCATATAATCATACTATATATAATATATAATAAAATAATTGCATCAAAAAATATTCAATATTAGGCTCATTTCGAACGTATCAACGATACGATTATAATAACGTAATTTGTTAAAATTAAAACGTATTTTTGTAACATATTTCAGCTAATATACGATATATGACTAAAACATAAAATAAAATATAAAAAAACTAAAAGATATAAAATGAATAAATACTATAAGTTTAGGGGTTAAAATGTAATTTCTACAAATGTCATGGATTCGTATAATCGTACTATATATAGTATATAATAAAATAATTACATCAAAAAATATTCAATATTAGGCTCATTTCGATCGTATCGACGATACGATTACAATGACGCAATTTTTTAAAATTAAAACCTATTTTTTAACATTTTTCAGTCAATATACGATATATGACTAAAACGTAAAATGAAATATTGAAAAGTAAAAGGTATAAAGTGAATAAATATTATAAGTTTGAGGGGCTAATTTGAAATTTTGAAAATGATCTGTGAACACTGTTCAATGAACAGTGTTTAGAGTTCCTGATAATTGTTATATATATATATATATATATATAATTTGATCAATTGGTAAAAGAAGTTCTATGTGGTCAAAATTTGTGTATTTGGTTTGAGTTTTTTGTAAGATTCAAAATAACAATCACAAAAGGGAAACACAATGTATCTCTATGAACTTTTGTTTACAAATATTACATGGGTGCACTTTATAGGCCTATTTGTGACTCAAGTTCCAAGGACAACTCATATATATGAAGATCTCGAAATCCAATATATTGAGAATACCACTTGTAACACAGGTTTAATCTTTTTAAAATACTTTTAAAAAGTTGGAGATAATTCGGTTTGGTCTGTTGACCAATGGATCATATGTCTCAAATGCAACCTTAAATGAGTACCAACTATTGTTAATATGGTTATGTCCAAAGAAATGGTGTTTATGGTGACTTGTACCTTTAAAGACATAATTTATGTCTTATTTAGATTTGTCAAGTTATGTCCAAAGAAATGACTTTTATAACATATAATGCTTTAAGCCATTTTATAATATAGTATAAATTCATACATATATATGATATTTTGTAATATTATTAAATTAAAAAATATTCAATAATTAACTTATTTTGAAAGTATTGACTATACAATTATAGTGGTATAATTTATTTAAAAAAATACTGACTTCGTTAATCCAAAAAAATTTATTTTTAGTATGAGATAGGTGTAAAATGGAAAATGAAATTGTTAGAAAATGTAAAACATATTGGTTATTATGTGTTCTTAATCTTTAATAATAAAATTAAATAAAAAAAAAGTTCAATATTAGGCTCATTTCGAATGTATTAACGAGACGATTATAATCGTATAATTTGTAAAAAGGAAACGGAATCTTGATGCATTTGATATACGATTAATTATGTTATATGATAAGGGTGTAAACTAAAATATGAAAAAAAATACGGGATTAACAATAAAATAAAAACTAACTATATTGGTAATAAGTGTAACTTCAAATGAGTATAATTGAACTGCTAACGTAAATTATGTCTAAAAATATGTGTTTAGACGGGAAAACACTAAGAGTATCCACAATGGAGGTTGTTCTTAAGGTTCTACATGAACCTGTAGTGATTAAACAAGAACTCGGGTTCTTGTATGCTTTTCTTTTTTGTTATTAGTTTAGTTATTTCCTTAACCAATTTATCATTTAATAAATCTATATATTGAATTGATAAAAATATATTATAAATTATTTTTTATATTTTTTTTTGGTTTTTATTTCTTGTAAATTTTATACAAACTTTGTAAGTGGTAAAATATATTATAAATTATTTTTTATAATTTTTTTGGTTTGTATTTCTTGTAAATTTATACAAACTTTGTAAGTTGTTTTAACAAGTTTGATTTTTAATTATTTTAGTTTTTATAAATTTTGTAAGCTTTTTCGAGATGTACTCAAATGAAACCCATCAACTTTACTCCAACTTGGTTGAACTTATTTGGTCAAATTGAGTTATGCGTAATCTACATTACTATAAACTATTTATTTGTACTTTTTTAAGGACTAATATTTTTGTAATGTTGCACATTTGTTAATTATAGTATAAAGTTATACTCAGTTTTAGTTGTTTTTTGTTAAAAAATATATAAAGTGAAAAATTAAAATTATTCTGAATTAAAAATAATAAATTATATTTGAATTAATATATAAAACATCAAATTTATATAGTAAATTTATAAATAAAAATTATATCATAAAGAAAAAAAGAAACATAGGGATTTTGTAAGAACCTTGGTTGAGGAGTTTTATTAAGATTCTTAGTTTATTAAAGTGACAACAATATGACATGAATAAAAAAATACAAGTAAGAATGTTAGAGGTTCCACTACTCTAGATGTTCTAAATAAGTATAGATAGATTTATGATACTATTTAATGTAAATGAAAAACTAAAAAATCAACAAAAAAAAATGAATGAAAAAGTTGGTTGGAAACAACATGAAAATGAGTGACTCATAATGGTTCTTACAATTCACACAAACTATCGAGTTATAATTTGATTAGGTCCTTATATATATGTTATTAAAATACCAATAAAATATATCATAACACACACACACACACACACACACACACATATATATATATATATAATAAGTAGTAGGAGTGACACGTAACTTATTGTATTGAGCCATTTTTAGTGCTTTTCCTCCTAAACACATATCTAGACATAATTTACATTAGTAGTTCAATTAGCACACCAACATCCTCTCCTCCCTAAATCTATTCTTAATTCAACTTAAATTAGGGATATTTAGTGAAGAGGGTAACATAAGGGTAATATAGTAATTTTATAAATAATGTAATGATTATTGATATTTGTTGGTCCTCTTTCGATGGCCAACTATGTAAATTGTATTGTAGAAGGGGAGTTGAATACAATCAACACAGTTTCTTCTACTTAATTTAATTCACAACTCCTATGGAGTTTTTGTGTGAACTAAAGTAGATTGTTTGTTGAAGCGGATCTAGACTATGTCATGATCCAAACAATCCATAAGTATTTCTTGAAGCATTTGCTTATGCACAAAGCAAGAATAGAGATAGATAGAATGAACATTGATAGAGAGAGAAAGCATTGGGGTATAGAAGCATGAACCAAGGTTGGTTTGAAGAACAAACCTAATACTCATGTTTATACCCCATGCATTAAATGCATGGCATAACCACTTTTGCACGTGGCAAACTAAGAGTGGTTCTATTGTACTATATACTATAAACAACGGCCAATACTTGGTAGGGTTATGGTCTATAGTGTACAATTGCCTTATGGTTGACAAGCAAAGAGGGAGCAGTGAAGAGACATCCCCTTTTGTACTTTTGTCAGAAAGGCAAATCAAATCCTTTGCGTGCATATAGGAGGGAAAGACAAATCTTGAATTCGTGAAGAGCAAGTCATTGATCGGGCCTTAGAATCGCTAATCTCTGGGAAAGATCAGGGAGGCGCTGTGACTTGTCTTCAACAGAACGTCATGTAGAGTAGTCAGCTTGCTATCACTGATTTCAACTTCAGATCACAAGCACGCAGACTTATTCATTCAGCTTACATCAATAGATGGTGCTGATGGTTTTCTTATGGCATGACTATTTGTCTTTCAGGGGATACTTAGTTGATGTCAGCTCTTGCTGATACTGAACAGAGTCCGTGATCAGCAATCGCTGATTGTCCAAACTATCAGCAATAAAGAATCGTTGAAGTAGTGAACTTCATCTTTCAGCAGTGCTAAGTATTTTACAGAAAATAGATAAAGGATCATTGGTATTTCACAAAGTCTTAGGAAGACTGGATCAACAATCCCCCCCTAAATACAATGATAAGACAACAGGCAGGTTGTCTTGATTCTAGAACTTAAAATAATTTGAATTCTAAGTCCAGAAGTAACAGTTAGGAAACAACACATGTGAAAGGTACTTGTATTGTTTAACTGTTAAGTAAAGTCATTTTCAGTGAGCTGATATCAGCAATAAAGAAACAGATATCAGAGATAAGAAGATACTTGTATCCATTTCATCACAAATTGAAGATTACAATACAGAAGGAAACAAATTACAAGTCACTGAAAGAAATACATGGAGATATTTACATAGATCAGATACAACCTGGAAATGAAGCATAAACCTAAGTTTTAGCCTCGAAATCAAGCATTGACCTATGTTCTCTAGCTTGTCTTCTCTTCCACCCGCGAGTCACGAACTCAGCAGTAAGGTGGGGAAAGAGGCATTCAATCAGGAGAGCCATGAGACACTCCTGAGTTGAGCTTGCTGAATGTAAAGGACATATTAAAGCAAAGCTTTGCAATGTCCTTTTCAGCCAGTCTTCTCTTCCTTAGCGAGTCTTCTCCACAGAGCAGAGAAGACAAGGAAGAGACTTATCAACAAGACAAGATCCGGAGGAAAGGATCTTAGATCCTGTCTTGATGATGCACGAAACATCAGCAATCGTCACTCGTTTGAGTTTCTGATGCCTGATGTTTCTTCCCTTCAGGATGTGCTTTCTCCCCCTCGGATGATAGGCTTTTTAAACCCAAGGAATGGGTTCAGGAGGTAAGAGAAAGGAACCTTCTTTGTTAGAAGAAGGTATCCTGCAAGAGGAAACTAAAGGGGAATGGAACATCCCTTTTAGAAGAAGGTGTCCTGCAAGACTTTCTCCCCTCAGATACAGCACCAGGTGCTGTAGCTGAGATGCAGGACATTCCTTCATTAGAGCTGAGATTTGTGCTGTAGAAACAGTTGAGTAGAAGAGAATCTGCATAGAAGGAAAAAGAAACATAAGTTAGAGCACAGTAAGATATAAGAAAGATTTATTGTTAGAGAACTTATGTTCTTAAAAATGAACTCAAAGTGAGTTGTTATCTTTGAGATAAGAGAAAAGAAAAGATCCTTGTAACAAGGATGAACTTACCAAACTAGGAAGAAGATCTTCAAAGGAGGAAGAAAGAGTTGAACACATTGTGAAGCAAATCTTTAGAGAGAAGATGTGGTAAGTTGTGAAGAAAAGAAGTAATCCAAGAGTGGATTTATATAGATAGGAGGGATACCAAAATGTGCGATTTTGGCGCCCTAAGAAGATGGGACGTGGAGCAAGTTTCAAGATGTGATTATGACGGTTATTAAATGCGCCGAATCAGTTCATATTACGCGCTTAAAACCGTCTTGTCATTTACTGCCACGCGCCTGACACACGTTAAGATGTAACGTATGGTGCCAAAACGTCAACTCTACAAGATAGAGTTGGTGAAAGATAAGTAAAAAGATAACTTATCTAGTTACATATTCAAAGGATTTTGAAAATGTAGTCAGAAAATCTTCTTAGCACAATAAATGCGTCAATGTAGGTTTATCACTGATAATTGATCATAAGGACAGAAATAAATGCAATATATCAGAGAGAAACATCATCAGTGACTGATAAAGATCAGCAGGATCTTTATATTCATTCAATGGGAATAAATAGTACACTGGAAAAGAAAAATACATAATTAATGTACAAGAATAGTAAGAGCCATGAGCTTGCTGAAGATCAAGCGTCAGGGTTTAGCATGCCTAGCTCGCTGATAAGTTGATTGAACCTCTTCTCATCAAGGGGTTTAGTGAAGAGATCAGCGAGCTGGTATTCAGTAGGTATGAAATGGAGTTCAACATCTCCATCACATGATCTCTAATAAAATGATATCGGATCTCAATGTGCTTTGTCTTCGAGTGTAAGACAGGATTGTTGGCGATGGCAATAGCTGAGGTATTGTCGCAGAATATGGGAATTTTGGACAGCTGAAAACCGTAGTCCAGCAGCTGATTCCTCATCCATAAAAATTGAGCACAATAGCTTCCAGCAGCGACATATTCAGCTTCAGCGGTTGATGTGGACACGGAGTTTTGCTTCTTGCTTATCCAGCTCACCAACTTACCACCAAGAAGATGACACCCACCAGTGGTGCTCTTTCGATCTAATTTGCAGCCTGCAAAATCACTATCTGA
Source organism: Centaurea solstitialis (assembly GCA_030169165.1). Taxonomy (NCBI): domain Eukaryota; kingdom Viridiplantae; phylum Streptophyta; class Magnoliopsida; order Asterales; family Asteraceae; genus Centaurea; species Centaurea solstitialis. The sequence goes on along the minus strand of CM058042.1, from coordinate 54,679,404 downwards.
AAAAACAGTTAGATCGAAACCTGAGTCCCTGGGGTACCAGAGACCAAGGTTGGGAGTCCCTTTCAGATATCTGAAGATGCGCTTTACAGCCTTCAGATGGGACTCCTTTGGGTTAGCCTGATATCGTGCACATAGGCAGGTGGCATACATGATATCAGGACGGCTCACTGTAAGATACAGCAGTGAGCCTATCATTCCTCTATTGGTTGAAACATCGACAGATTTTCCATTGGAATCCTTGTCTAGTTTTAGAGGAGGAGCCATAGGTGTTTTCATTTCAGAGCAAGTAGTGAGATCAAATTTCTTCAGCATATCTCGAACATACTTGCCTTGAGAGATGAAAATCCCCTTTTCAGATTGTTTAACCTGAAGACCGAAGAAATAGGTTAGTTCACCCATCATGGACATCTTGTACTAAGATTGCATGAGTGACTCAAACTTTTTGCAAAGTTTGGCTTTCGTGGATCCAAAAATAATGTCATCAACATAAATTTGGGCAAGGAAAACATGATCCTTGTAAGACTTGACAAACAGAGTGCTGTCAATCTTGAAAGGATTATGTGCAAGACAGTAACTAGGTTTACCGTGTCCAATGTTATAAGACACTAGTGGGTCACACTGCTACATACCCGAATAGAGATAAATTGGATTTACTAGTTGTGTGGAATTAATTAATTAGTATAATTAATTAATTGAGAGAGAAAAATAAATAATAGATAAGTTTATTATTTATTGGATATATATTAATAGTTAATTAATATATGGAAAGGTTTAATTAAAGCCTATCGGGCTTGATAATTAAACGGGTTTTTTCTATTAGGTTATTACCATATTTAGTTCTATAAATATAGGGTTAACCTAAAGGTTTATTCATTGAACTCATTAGAAAACTTGGAGAAAAAGAAAAGCCAAAAACCCTTCCCTCTCTCTCTCCCAAAATCGATACACACACACATACTCAACCAGTTTCGGGTTTTGAGTATCCGGGTAATCCTAAGGCGGTCTAGCAGCAGTTCTCGTGGTGGTGCAGTAGCGGTGTACTCCCCGTTAGCGTTCCAGAAAATCGTCAAAAAGAAACCCTAAAGGTATTATTCTAAACCCTCTCGTGATTGTATCTAAACTCGTTTAGGTTGGATCATCTGGTTTGGGAATTTCAGTTTTTATTCCGCTGTGCATGTTTATTTATTGTCTGTAATTCCCAACAGTGGTATTAGAGCCATTTCCTAAACGTTTAGATCTGGTTTATTGTTTGGATTATGTTTTGTTAAAAATTCGAATTTTATCTATTTATATTAAAAATCGGATTGTTATCGTTATTCACATGAACCGCGTTAATCGATGGTGGAACGGCGGCGGTCGATCGACCGAACCACCGAGTCGATTGAGTGCCACAGTGGTGGTGACGGTGGCTTAACGCTGCTGTCCGCTGGCGGTTGTACCGCAAAACCACCCGCCAAGCCGCCGGTTGCCTTACGGCCTCGCCGGGCGGCGGCGGTGATCGATGATGATGATCGAGCGCGGCACCGAATGGTGGTGGCAGTGGCTTATGGCTGTTGTCGCCGCCGGTAAACGCCACGGATCGCCCGCCTGGACGCCGGCTACCTTACGGCCACGCCGGGCGGCGGCGGCGATTGCTTCGCGGCAATTGAACGACCACCGCAAACCCCGATTGGGCAGTGGTGGTGTAGCGATGGTGGTGGCGCTGTTGTTGCCTAGCGGTGGCGGCAGAAGCGTGGTGGTGGCAGCGGCTATGGCCATCATCGCCAAACGAACCATAAACCACCAAGCCGTCCGCCAACTGCCTTGCGGCCTCGCCGGGCGGCGGCGGTGGCTGTTTGTTTCTCGCGATCGCAAGCCGCACCACCAATCGGTGGTGACGGCGGTGGTTGCGGTTGTTGATGATACTGCCGGCCACGTCGGTGATGGCGGCTGCGGCTGCTGTTGTCGTCGATCGGCCTAGCGGCGGCGGCGGTGGTGACCTTGGTTGCCGCTGTTGTCGCCGATGGTGGTTTTGGGTAAATCGTCGACGATCGGCGGCGACGGTGGCTCCGGCTCCGTTGTCGTCGATAACCGATAGTGACGATGGTAACCGGTTGTTGCTATTGTTGCTATCGGTGATGGTATCGGATAAGGTTTCATGTGGATAGGGTCGTTTTAACTAGATAGGCTAAAACCCCGGATAAAATTAATTTTATAATTATATTATTTAATTTAAATTAATTTTAAAGTAATTATAAAACCAGTTGTGTTTTGTAATACTGTTTATCGTAACTGCTTAGTTTGTTAGTTTATTAAACTGTTAGTTGCAAGTGTCATAGCCAAGCCCCAGACCTGTGGTTGTGTTTTAATTGTACTCTGCTTTTGGTAAGGGAGGCCTGCGTGCCATTTACAACCCTTTTATTGTAATTTTATTTTTATATAATTTTAATTACACCGAAGACGGAGAATGCCTTGAAGACGGTGTTTGGAGACACAACCGAGGATGTCGGGGCCAGTGGGAGCATTCTTCTTATGCTTTTGCTTGTCACTTAGGTTAAAGACCGTCAGTTTAGTGTTGGCTCACTTAACTGACAATAGTTTAGGGGCTAAAGCTATGACACAGTGTTTTATGTTTTATATAATTGCATGGTTGTGATAAAACGTAGTTTTTAATTCTAATGAGTTTAGTTATAAAAAATCTAGAGGTTCGATTACAGAGTGTTTTTTCGAATCAGTTTTTAAAAGTAAAGGTTTTTTGGAAATATAAAACTGGCTAAAACCCCTTAGGTTTAAAAATCTTAGATCACGTGAGTGCGACCCACTTAGGAACCCTTTTGGCGTAAGGTACGTAGGGCGTCGGAAGAGAACAAGCCTTGGGCACCCACGTTCAAACCCCAAGTTGAGAGGGGTGTGATAAGTACACCAATCCCAAGAGGTGCGATCTATTTTTGGTTTTTGTAACAATTTACCGTGTCGTATCGGGCCAAAGCGCACTAGAAGGACTAAATATGCACGAATGTAATATTCGATGTCCCGACGTTTTAGAAGTCGTATTTTCGTTTTAAAATGCGATTGGTATAAGAGGTTACCTACCAGAAATAGCATGGGTCGGTTTGTGTGATCAAGTCGCTTACCGACACATGTGAAATATGGATTCTAGTCTAATAAACTTATTTTTCTAAGGGTAATAATTTTATTAGAAGTCTTATAATCAAATAAACTAAATCGGAATTTATTCTTTATGTAGATGTCTTATATTACCGTTCCGTTTTATTCACCTGAGGAATCACTTCGTCTGATGATGGGCAAGTGGAAGCTTACGGGCCAAAACTTTCCAGTTTGGAAGTTGCATCTTGAAAATGTCTTGCGGGCCCAGGGTAAGCTGTACGTGATCGATAAACCACTGTCACCACCTAAAAGCAATGCCCCTGAAAAGGAATTTGCTGAGTACTTCAAATTTATGGCCGATGAATCTGACGTAATGTCTATTCTGTCTTTCTCTGCTTCGCCCGAGTACACAGTCGATCTCAGAGTTAAGTTTTGCCATGAGGTCGTGAAGAGTATAGAAGACCAGGTCGGTTTCTATAAGAATAGTGGGAAGTATTTGATCATGAAAGAAATCTTTTCATTGAAGCTGAAAAGAGGCCAATCAGTTAAAAATCGTCTCCTAGAGATAAGGAGACTCTTTAAGTGTTTGTCACGACTTGGATACAAGATGACTCAGGAAGAGCTCGTGTATCTGATGTGGTTCTCACTCCCGAAGGAGATTCGTGTCACAGCTAGTGGATACATGGGAGAGCCCAGAATGGACGTGGCAACGGTTCATGAGGACATTTTGGACAGTTTGGAGCCAAAAGAAGCAAGTGCTGAACTCGTGGACACTACTGATTGGATTGATGAGCTGAGAGATCTAAGTTGCCCAGAATGTGGTAGGCAAGATATCTGTGTCCACTCATTCAGCGCTGGCCAGATGGACATCGGTTTACCCGATGCGCCAGGTATCTTTATGATAGATTGTTTGATCACTTCTTTTGAATCATGGGTACTTGATACAGGAAGTGGTAACCACATTTGTAATCATTTACAGGGATTCAATAGAAGGGAGACCTTGAGGAAGGATTGTTCGAACCTACGAGTCGGTGAAGGCACGATGCTTGTAGCTGAAGCCGTAGTGGAATTACTAGTGGGTCACACTGCTACACACCCGAATAGAGATCAATTGGATTGACTAGTGTGGAATAGATAAGTTTATTATTTATTGAGAGAGAAAAATAAATAATAGATAAGTTTATTATTTATTGGATATATATTAATAGTTAATTAATATATGGAAAGATTTAATTAAAGCCTATCGGGCTTGATAATTAAACGGGCTTTTTCTATTAGGTTATTACCATATTTAGTTCTATAAATATAGGGTTAACCTAAAGGTTTATTCATTGAACTCATTAGAAAACTTGGAGAAAAAGAAAAGCCAAAAACCCTTCCCTCTTTCTCTCCCAAAATCGATACACACACACATACTCAACCAGTTTCGGGTTTTGAGTATCCGGGTAATCCTAAGGCGGTCTAGCAGCGGTTCTCGTGGTGGTGCAGTAGCGGTGTACTCCCCGTTAGCGTTCTAGAAAATCGTCAAAAAGAAACGCTAAAGGTATTATTCTAAACCCTCTCGTGATTGTATCTAAACTCGTTTAGTTTGGATCATCTGGTTTGGGAATTTCAGTTTTTATTCCGCTGTGCATGTTTATTTATTGCCTGTAATTCCCAACAAATCTTTCCACGAGTGAAACCTTCAGCGATAAGAAAAGTAGATAAGGTTTCATACCATGCTCTAGGTTCCTGCTTTAGACCATACAAAGCCTTGTTTAGCTTGTAAACATGGTTTGGATGCTTAGGATCAGTGAATCCTGGAGGTTGAGCGACATAGACTTCTTCAGCGAGTTTCCCTTTTAGAAACGCATTTTTGACGTCCATTGGTAGACCTGAAAGTTCATGTGAGCAGCATAGGCAAGAAATAGCCTTATGGCTTCAAGTCTAGCAACAGGGGCAAAATTTTCGTCGTAGTCTATCCCCTCTTCTTGTCTATAGCCTTGTGCAACAAGTCTAGCCTAGTTACGAATGACTATACCAAGCTTATCTAGTTTGTTTCGAAAAAACCCATTTGAGACCAATGATGGTTAGATGGCTTGTGAACAAGTGTCCAGACAAGGTTTCTTTCGAACTCAGAGAGTTCTTCTTGCATCGCTGAGACCCAAGATGGATCAGCGAGCGCTTCATCTACTTTTGTAGGTTCATGTTCAGATAGAAAGCTGACATAAAGACAGTGGTTACCTGACTGTTGTCGAGTTTTGACTCCAGTAGAGGGATCACCAAGTACCTGATCAATTGGATGATCTCTGGTCCATCTGAGAGCAGGAGGCTGAGGAATAGCCTGTAGAGGTTCAGCATTTGTTGATGAAGTAGATTCATCAGTGATGACCTGAATAGGTTCAGCAGCTGAAAGGATAGAAGCCTCAGGGACATCATTCAGTTGAAGAGGACTGTCAGCATCTTGTACAACTTCAGCAAAGCCTGAAGTTGACGGAATATCTTCCTGAGAAATAGTGGGAGATACTTGATTCAAAGGAATCGCTGAGTGGATAGGGGTATCCTGTGGGATATTAGGTTCTTCGAATCCATCAGGGATGTATGATGAAGATCCTGCAACAGGAGTGCTAACCTTAGGAATGTCATTTTCAGGGACCTGAAAGTAAAAGTTTGCCCATTGATCTATATCATCACTATCAGTAAAAGAAGGAGCGGATGAAAATGGATCAATTTCATCAAACTTGACATGGATGGTTTCTTCTAGAGTTTGCCTACGTTTGTTAAAAACGCGATAAGCCTTGGATACAGTGGAGTATCCAACAAGAAAACCATCGTCAGCTTTTGATATAACAATTACAACCAAAGATATGAAAGTAGGAAATGTTTGGCTTTCTTCCCCTGAAGAGTTCATAGGCTGTTTTCTTGAATCGTTTCATGATCAGCGACCTGTTCTGGGTATAACAGGTCGTGTTGACAGCTTCAGCCTAGAATTGAAGAGGTAGACGTGCTTCAATCAACATCGACCTTGCAGCTTCAATTAGCGTGCGATTTCTTCGTTCAGCGACCCCGTTTTGCTGAGGAGTTCGAACGGTTGAGAAATTTTGAGAGATTCCCTTGCTAACAAGAAAACCATCAAGAACACTGTTTTTGAATTCAGTTCCGTGATCACTTCTTAGAGAACGAACAATGATCTGATTATACTTCTTCATCTGAAGAATGAAGTTGATATCTCTTGAGAGGCATCGCTCTTCTATCTGAGGAAGAACACCCAAGTGTATCTTGAGTATTCGTCCACAATCACAAGTGTATAGCGCTTTCCACCAAGAGACTGAATATTGACAGGTCCGAAGAGATCCATGTGCAATAGCTGTAGTGGAGAGGAGATAGTGGAGACCTGCTTCGATTTGAAAGAAGCTCTGGTCTGCTTTCCCTTTTCGCATGCTGAGCAAAGAGATTCCTTTGCAAAGCTCTTTTCAGGGAGACCATCAACCAGATTGCTGATAGAGAGTTGATTGATGGTTTTGAAGTTAAGGTGAGAGAGACGCTTGTGCCAGATCCAGTTGATGTCAGAAGAGGCCCTGGACATGAAGCACACATTTTCAGTGGATGTGTCCATGTTGATAATGTAGACATCACGGAAACGTTGTCCTCTGAGAATGACTTTCTTGTGCCTGTTCTTCACCTTACAGTCCTTCTTGGAGAAAGAGACTTTGTGATCCTTATCACAAAGTTGACTGATACTCAGCAGGTTGTGAGTCAGTCCTTCAACATAAGATACCTTCTAAAAGGTAGTCTTACCATTGGTTAAGGTACCATAACCTTTAGTGATACCTCTTCCTTCACCGCCAAATTTGACTGAAGGGCCTGCTTCTTCTTTGAAGTCAACCATCACATGCTTTTTCCAGTCATGTGCTTTGAGCATCCACTATCAAGATACCAGATGCCCTTTCCCTGAAATAAGAAGACAGGTTAAGTGGTCTTGGGGACCCACATAAAGTTGAGTCCCATTGGGTCAGCAATTGATGACACATCAGGGACATAGATTATCATTGCATTTGAGGTAGTGACAACGACATCTGTCATTTCTGATTTCTCAGAATTGACAGGATCAGGGATGCTTGAAGCATCAGGGATGCTAGACGCATCAGGGATTAAAGGATTATTTCCTTTAACTGATTTTCCAGCCTTGGGACCTTTCTTTACCTTAGCAGCCTTTCCAGCTTTGGTAGCATTTGGACAATTATTAGCAATATGATCATTTTGACCACAGTGATAACAACTTCTGAAGGTCTTAGCCTTAGAGAGACTACCCTTAGGATGTTTAAACCTAAGATGGGTTGGTCGTTGTCCAAGAAAGCCTTTTTCAGCGGTCTGAGGAGGAATTTGTGTCTTCTCCTCAGGCTTAGATATAATATCTACTTTAAGTCTGGGAACAGGGTTTTGTCCTGTTTTCAGCTTCCCTGACCTAGGAGGTCCACCACCTAAGACTTTAGGAGTCTTAAAATAAGATTTAGAAGGTTTTGGTGGTTGGAACATGGAGGGCTGGTCAGAGATAGAGTCATTTTCATCAGTAGGACAAGAGTTAGAAGAGACAAACATGCCAAACTTTAAACTAGATTTATCAGGGATATCATCAGCATGCAAATTGTCTTTATTAAAACCTAGACAGGTTCTAATCTTAGGATGTCGCTGAGAGGAGATTATTTTGTCAACAGTTTCAGAAGCATCAGCCCAACTTTTGACAGTAACCTTTTCAGAGTAGGGTTCAGCTAGAACTTTTTCTTTCTCAGCGATAGCCTGTTCTCTTTCAAGACAAAGGATTTGGTTCACATGAACCTGGTCCTTGTAACTTGCTTCATAAATGGCAAGCTCTTTGAGTTTCTCATAACACTCTTTGAGCTCAGTCCTAAGATCAAGATTAATATTTTCAGCATAGGACTTGCCGTTTAAGGCATTATGCAGATCGATGGTAAGAGCGTCCATCGCTAACATAGTATCAGAAGGAGAGGGAGTAGATACTTGAAAAGGTGGGAGTGAGGATGAAGTAGGTGTAGCAGGAACCTCTTCGGGGATGTCCTCAAGCTGCGCCATGAGAACTGGTTCAGCTTCTTCAATGATAGCCATCAGACATGTGGCCTCAGTGGTGTCTTCCTCATCTGAGGAATCATCAGAGGAATCGTCCCATCCTTTGCCTTCAGCGATTAGAACTTTGCCTTTTCGCTGGTATTTCAGCTTGCGATATTTCGCCTTCAGTTTCCAGTATTTGTCCTCCTTGGAAGCTGGAGAGGAAGATTCAGCGAACTGATTCTTCTTGTACCTGCATTCAGTAGCATAGTGTCCCTTTCCCTGACACTTGAAGCAAGTAGCAGAGGCCTTATCACCAGAAGGTGTTTCAGCCTTGTTAGTAAGAGAGAGCGGTTTGCACTTTCGGAAGTTTCCTTTTCGTCCAAACTTCTTGAAATGCTTAGAGAGAAGAGCAAGGGACTCATTGAGCTCAGTCTCAGTATCAGAGACGTGGTCAGATTCGGAATATTCTATCTCAGTGATGGTCACTGTTGAGACAGGATTAGAGGGTTGAGGAGAGTCAGAAATTAAAGCAAGAGAAGTGCTTTTGACATCCTTAGTATATTTTATGAGATTAGACTTAAGGGTCTTGTGCTGTTCATGGTTGAGCATCATACCATATAACTCGCTGAGAGTTATAGTCTTTATGTCCTTTGACATTTTAAGACACATGGTGTAATTTTTCCAGTGATCCGGGAGAGCTTCCATGAACTTAGTGATTACCTGCGAGTTGGAGTAGGAGACGTCGTAGGTCTTCAAATCTATCAAGAGGCAGTTAAACCTCTGATGGGTCTGGGAGAGAGTTTCACCTTTAACAGGATGACCTTCTCATACTGACGTATGAGGTGAATCTTTCTAGATTCCATGAGAGCATCAGCGCCCTCGTATTGGAGACATAGAGTGTCCCGTATATCCTTAGATGATTTCAGCTTGCTGATGGAGTGAAATACTTCATCAGGAAGAGACTTAGCTATCAGAGATCTTGCCTTGGTGTCAATATTCACCAGACGTCTATCTTCATCAGACCAGTTAGAAACTAGTTTGACAAAGCTTCTTTCCTGTACTGCAGGAGTGTTATCAGTAGCAACAACGGAAGGGATTATAGAAGTGGCAACGTGTGGTCCATGCTCTATAAAGTAGGGGATTTGAGGATCAGTACCAGCTAAGAATAGCTCCATCCTAGATTTCCAGAGAGGGAAATTTTCGGGCATGAATCTGGGTGGCTTTGCCAGAGATCCAGAATCGAAGTAAGAATCTTTAGAAGGAAAGGTGGCCATAGTGTGGATCTAGAAACTATGTTTCTTTTGTGAACGGTTAGATAGAAGAAAGAGTTTCTAACCGCTCTGATACCACTTGTTGGTCCTCTTTCGATGGCCAACTATGTAAATTGTATTGTAGAAGGGGGGGGGTTGAATACAATCAACACAGTTTCTTTTAGTTAATTTAATTCACAACCCCTATGGAGTTTTTGTGCGAACTAAAGTAGATTGTTTGTTGAAGCGGATCTAGACTATGTCATGATCCAAACATTCCATAAGTATTTCATGAAGCATTTGCTTATGCACAAAGCAAGAATAGAGATAGATAGAATGAACCTTGATAGAGAGAGAAAGGATTGGGGTATAGAAGCATGAACCAAGGTTGGTTTGAAGAACAAACCTAATACTCATGTTTATACCCCATGCATAAAATGCATGGCAGAACCACTTTTGCACGTGGCAAACTAAGAGTGGTTCTATTGTACTATATACTATAAACGACGGCCCATACTTGGTAGGGTTATGGTCTATAGTGTACAATTACCTTATGGTTGACAAGCAAAGAGGGAGCAGTGAAGAGACATCCCCTTTTGTACTTTTGTCAGAAAGTGTAGGTTCCAAATCAACACCAAGTATGAACACAAAATATCTCTCAAAATGATTAGAAAAGTTGGGAGTTACAAATGAAGTAAAAGACAACTATTTATACTAGAACTAATGAACTAGGCTTTTTCAAATGGATGGGCCCTAAACAAATGGGCCTCAACCACAAATTACATAAAAGGAAACTAACTTTTAAAGAATTACAAATTGACACAACTTAACAAAATATCTAACAATTTCCCCCTTTGTGTCAATTTCTTCGTCGCCGTTGATGATTGCTCCAAGACTTCCTCCTCGTAAAGTTTGATCTCTTGGAAGACCCCTCATGTCTTCGTGGTGGAGGTAGTGATCTCTCCTCGAGCTTTTTGGCTGGATCCTCTATCTTCCTCAATCCATAGAAGGACTCGAGGCGTCGTAGAACGTTGCGGTGTTCTAGACGATGCTCGGTGATCCTAAACACCTTGTCAATAAGGATTGAGGGGTTTATCCAATGCCCCATCTTCTGTACCTCAAGTTCAAGTCTTTTCTTTTCCGTAGCCAACCCCAAGTTGATGAAGTGAAGAGTACCATCGCTGAACTTGTGGACCTCATCGCACCGCATGAATTTCTTTTCACCCTTCTCATTCAGATAGACTACCCCAAAGAACAGTTTCTCAAGAACATCAAAGGGAGAATAACGATCGATGTTGGGAAGATCCTGATTTGGCGGTGTAAGGTTGATGGTGTTTTGATGACTCTCCAACCCAATCTGAAAGTCTGATATCTCCGAGTTCCTCCGATTTCTCACGATGAAGCGCTTTACGGCTTCAAGCCCTTTGAAGAAAGCCCGAGGTCGTCTAGTAAGCGTCTTTAGATCAATATACAATGACTCAATGTCGTCAATATGTACGTTGTCGAAGTCGGCTTCGGTGATCGTATATGTTCTGGTACTCCTACGAATGACCGTGTAGACAGAGAACCATAACCCATGAAAGCACACGGAGGAAACTTCTTTAAGAAGGACGATCGGGTTATTGTAGAAGAATACATCTCCTTGAGGTTTGGCTTGAGTCTTCATCCAATGAATGTGCTTGACTTGATCAGACCTTGACAATTTCGTAATCCCAATGTACTTCTCCACGAGAAAGATAAATACCTTATCAGTAAATATGGATCTGTGAGAGTCCTCAAGGTATCGACCGCGTCTCCTTTCTCTATCCCATCGAACTGGTACCCGAGGTTCCACATACATACGCCGGTTAGAAAGAGCACCCTTCTCATTCGTGTAGATCACCTTGGGAGGTGATACCGATGGTTGCCTCCATTGACCATGAATCGGTCGCTGAGGGCCATGAGTCACCGGGTTGATTGGTGCACGGCTTCTGACTGTGGAGCGAGAAGGTGGCGACGGAGTGCCAAACGCGGAGAAGTCCGGTATAGTAGGTGATGCTCGAGGAGGTGAGACAGACGGAACAGGTGAAGGCGTGTGGGGAGGTGGTTTGTCGTGATCATGACATGTTGGTGACGGCGTAAGTGGAAGGGGAGACATGTAGGGCGGAGGAGTACCAAAAGATAACGAAGGAGATGTCTGACGAACCATCTCAACAACAACAACGGTGCTCTGATCAGGCTTTGAGCGACGACAATTGTCGGCACCGGTGTCCGTATGAGTACCGGAGGTACGGATAGACGCGGCGCCGGAAGATTTGCCTGCCAGAGCTAAAGTAATGCGCCGAGCCCTCTTGGGGTTTTCCCCCTCACGGCGTCCGGGATCCCTACGATCGTCGTGCCCTCGTTTGGTTGGCTCGGCGGCGGCGTGGCAAGAGGTCGAAAGAGCTCTACGGATAGCTAGCAGGGAGCTCTTGACCTTTCCAATATCGGACTTGACCTCCTCCCTGAGGTCACTGAACTTCCCTTCGAGCCACTGGGTGGAAGGGCCTACCGCATGAGAGGGTACGGTAGCCGGCTCGGGACGGTTCGCGGGAAGGGATGGATCAGAAAAATGCTTCAAGGACCCAAGAAGATGCACCTCTTTGTCGGTAAGATCTCCACGTGAAAGTAATGATGTGATAAGAAGAACCCGCAACTCCTCAGTGGAGGAAGCAGGGGTGGTAGATCTCGGAGGTGAGGAAGGAGGGGGAGGAGGTGTAGTAGCACGTGCTGTCGACTTCCCTTTGCCCTTAACTTGGGCCTCGAGGGCGGCAATCTTGCCGGAGAACTCCGCTCGTACAATATCGATCTGAGTCTTTAGGGCGCTCTCGATCATTTCCCTGACAACAGTTGTCGGGTAAGTAACTCCGGGCTCACATAGAGTACTCGTTTGCACAACCGCTGAATCAACGGTGTGGCCTACGTTCACGATTGGCGTGATGGTAGCCGTGGTAGGTCTTCCCGCCGGTCCTCGTGAAACACCCGTCGGAGATGCCACTCTCGGGTATCTAGTCACGTCACTCAGAATCGTGAGAGGTGGAGCCAAAACTGCGTCACTCAGACTGGCAGTATGTGTACCTAGATGTGTATCAATAGGCTCTAGACGCACATGCTCATCAAGGAAGGTTGGGGATCAGGGCAGGGATCCTCCTGTTTCAATATCATTACCCTCCAAGTGAGGGCGCGATTGCCGTTGTGCTGAATCCCCGTGGAATGAAACACACACCTGTTGAGAGGTAAGTGAGTGGCTAAGGGGGGCGTGCAATTGCACCTCTGGGTGGGAGGTGTCTGCTTCAATACCCGCATCTAACGAATGCGTGTGGGTAGCGGATGTGGGTGCCCGGCTCCTTCCTAAGGGTAGGGGAGGATCGGTTAAAACCTCTTATCCTGTCACACGCTCATCAATTCTTTCGCGTCCCACACTCAGCTCCCTTTCTTCAACTATGGTGTCTCCCTCAATCCTTATACCTCCCGCACCACCAAGATGGTGGTCATCATCAGAATCATCGGAGTCATCAGAATCTAGACCCAGCATAGTGAAAAGAGTGGATCTATCAACATGTGTAGTAGCAGCTCTGGATCGATCAGAGTCACCACCTAGACTACCCCGTCATGTCCCCCCGACACCTCAGCCTCAAGCCCTTGATCATCACCCCCAGGTGAATGACCACGTTCAATACCCTTACTCTCTCGTCTTGTTGGGTTTTTGTGGGTATCCTCGGATCAAACTGTCTTGAGGATTAATACAGATTTAACAAACCTCGCTGGTTCGATAAATCACATAGGTTAATCAAACTGATAAAACCTACGTGATCAGAAACACGCTGTTTCCGATCTAATCGTGCGAAAGCGATAAAAGCTAAAAACCCATTATTAGCCTAATGATCTTTAATCGTTTCTAGTTTTAATCCTAATGGTTTGGATTAGATTAATTTACCTGGACTGCTTGAGATATAATCCACCGGTGATTGACCTACGAACGTTCTTCTAGTTGAACTGAACGAAACCCGAACAACAAAACTGAAATCCGACCTGGGTGGGGGGGGGGGTCGGCGCCGGTTTGGAGAGAGGGGAGGAGGGAGACTGAAACTGTTTTCTTAGCAAAAAGCTTCTACTTTGCCTTAAGCCTATAAGGCTTATTTATATGGAGAAAAAATACAGTTTGTATGAGATTCAGTTTCCTTTTATAATTATCTCTAATCCTTTTTCCTTTTAAATAGCTGGAAAAGAATTTGCATACGATAATTATAATTATATATATTTATCTAATATATATATATACAAAAAACTTATTAATTAACTATTATATATTTATTTATCTAATAAATATATAATATCCTAATTAATTAATAACCCTCCAACTTTGGTAATTCTGACTGTAATTACCCAATTGATTTATAATACACTATTATAAATCCTAACTCTCCATTTCTGGGTTTCATCTAACTTGTTCGACTTATAGGTCCTCACAGGTGTGACCCTCAAGTGTCTTGTAACATTGGATGTGTAATCACTTGGTTTGTCAACTCTGCACATTATTCCTAACAGACTCCCACTTGTGCAAGTTGGCAATACCGCCTTTGATTACACTGACCTAAGGAGGCCCCTAGACAGGCACTTAGGCTGACCAGGTTACAAGAACTCTTATACCCAGACTGGTGATATAAATGTTCCATAAGGAACTGGTATCCATGAAACTACTGTTCATTGATTGGGTATATCTTGGCTTTTCCCTTTGCATTGCGATATTTCATCTGTGAGTATGAGCTTGGAAAGTGTCAACTCTAAATACTCAAGATTCTGTTCTCTTGATTATCTGACTTTCACTGATAGGTAAACGACAAAGAACTAATCAGTTCGTTTGGGCATGGCCATGCACTTCATCAGTACACTTAGTCAGTCAAGATGGGCCCAGAAATATCTCTCTTCTGAGAAGAGGTGCAAATCCCATCTTGCATATCTGCCTTTGACACCACGGCTTCCGCTGAATCTAGTTACACCCTTTATAGCCACCCTGTTACGGCGTAGCGGTTGAGTGCACTAAGAATTCAGTAGTCCTCATGATATCAAATCAGATACCTCAGGTGATAGGGACAACCACTGTGAGATTCACTTATGACTTTACTCCAAGAAGCAATCTCAACTGCGGATCACGTCCGATATTTGCTACTCTATCAAATATCTGTGCAACTTTTAGTCTACAACACTTGTAGCTGTTATTCAGCAACTGATCATAACTACCTAAAAGTTCACAATGACTTTAACACCTTATCATGCTCCCACAATGATAAGTTGTCACGGACAGATTTTGAATGAAAAATCGGAGACTGATTTCATTCCTGGATATATTAAAACATGCAAAATGTGAAAGTAATAAAGAAATCAATTTTGTATAGTCCACATTACACGCTGTAATGATAACAAAATCAAATATCTTTTCTTTAATAACTTTCATAATATCTATTTAACGTTTGTTACATACTGGTCTAAAATAAAGTATTACCTATCTTTAGTTTTAAACCCTTTGATTAAAGTTTACCATTTTAATCAAAGTGATAACCAAATAATACAAGTCTGTTTGTACGATCTACTTGTATCTGCTAATTATTGTTCTGCAAACACCTTTTAAAAAACAATAACTAGACTTTTATCATATTCCATGAACTTGGAGACCTGGACTAACTTCTAGTTCCTGAATATGTAAGACTGCAACTTTCCTTAGTTGCTATGTAGATGAATGATTTCTACCTGAAATCAGATTCCATTTGCAATACTGGCAAATCTACTGGAATCCTATATTTTAATCCAACACTTTAATTATTGATTTTAAAGTCAGTCACGACCTTTGTTTCAAGGATCTTGAAACTTTTATCCTTTTGACTAAAAGGGTAAATTATATCTTATGAATTCTTATCCTATCTGGATTTATGAATTCCGAGATATATCAATAATTATATCCTTTATTCTTTTATCTTAGACTAGATAGAGAATAAATTGGGCTCCCACTTACTTATATAAAAACTAACTATTACTCAAAATTTACTATTGACTTAGTCAAAACTTTGATTAGTCAATCCTAATTTCAAGTAATGAACTTTGAGAATTTCCTTTATGAAACTTAACTGGATTTGGTCAAATCCTAATTCCCGATCTTGGAATCTTCTTAGTTTCATAAATACTGTTATTAACGCTAGCTGAGTTAATATCCTAAATTCTCTTCTCAGAACATTTGAATAATAAAACTTGATCAAACTTGTTTAGTTAATTCTGAGAATTTCTTTTATAAAACTTAACTGGATTTGGTCAAATCCTAATTCCCGATCTTGGAATCTTCTTAGTTTCATAAATACTGTTATTAACGCTATCTGAGTTAATATCTTAAATTCTCCCTCTTGATCACAAAACTATTATTCATAAATGTTTTATTCTCAAAACACATTCCTATAGAATCTCGTGTGTTTTGATAGTTTTTATACAAATTACTTCAATTTAATAGATTTTATTGAAGTAACTATAACAGGCAACAACTAGGATCATACAAATTCAAGAATACTAAGCACAATCAGATATTTCAATATCAAGATAATAATTTTTGAAAAATAAAACCATAGAATTATAAATTCAAAAATTATAATCATCCAAAAACTGTTTAAAACATGAAAACTAGAAATAACTGTTTTAAAACTTAAATTCATAAATATCTTGACTTAAATTGAAATAAACTTGTGCTCCAGATCCTCAGCAATCTCTGGGCATTTCACTTCATTTCTGACCTCCTGCAATAATCATTTGCTCTAGGTATCAGTATACTTGTAAGCTAACAAGTAAGAAGTGACAAAATAAAGCAATCATAAATTTCTGAGGTTTATATACCTGCTTCATGACGCTTAGGGCAGTTTTGCCTCCAGTGACCGATCTCGTTGCATATGAAGCAGCGGTTCTCGGTCCTAGCTTTATTCGGCTTAACCTTCTTGCCCTTGCCTTTGCCTTTCTTGGGTGCACTCTGGATGGCCTGGACTGGTCCTTTTCCTTTACTGGTGCTTGCTTGCCCATTCTTCTTTTTCACCCTTCCGTCTTTCACCATCAAGACATCTTTTGTCTTGTTCTTTTCCCCATGTTCAGTTCAGCTGTCTTAAGCATGGAGTGCAACTCTGCTATTGTTTTCTCCATGTTATTCATATTGTAATTGACTACGAAGGGCCTGTAGTCTTCTGACAGTGAATTGAGTATGGTGTCTGTTGCTAGCTGCAACGGAACAGGATGACCAAGCCTCTCCAGATGATCTAAGTGTCGTTTCATTTTCATGACATGGTCACTTACTGATGTCCCTTTTACCATCTTGCACTCATTAAATGCTTTGGTGGCATCGTAACGTTCTGTACGAGCCTGGGTCTGGAACATGTCCCTCAGCTGGCGGATCATGTCATAAGCATTTGTATTTATGAGCCCTATTTGCAGATCTGGGATCATAGTTGCTAGCATCAGACATGCAACATCAAGGAGATCATCCAAGTGCTTCTTGTGGGCATTTCTGGCAGCAGCCGGAGCGTTTGCCGGAGGTGCCTCCCCAAGTGGCTCTTCAAGCACATACCATTTTCTCTCATGTCTGAGCACAATCATCAAATTGCGCTCCCAGTCGAGAAAATTAGAGCCGGTCAGTTTATCCTTTTCTAGGATAGATCGGAGGGAAATATTATTAGTGCTGGTAACAGTGCTTGCCATCTACACAAAATAAAACTTTTGGTCTTAGCAACTGTAAATAGATTAATTTCCAATAAAATATCAATAAACCCTTAAATGATCAATTTATTGGACTAGGATCCTTATTTCATACGTCCTGATGTGCGTAATGTTCTTGCTCCACCAGACCCGTATTTATTTCGGTAGGTAAGGACTTTTACCAATCATGTCTAACTGACATGACTCCTAGATCTTTTCGGGACTATGGCAACTGCCTGTGCATGTTTTAGTCCCTCTAAGTGCTTTTTGGCCCGGTACCACCCGGTAAACATTATAGTACCAAAACAGATCTCACCATTTTGGGGACCTGATCACTATACTCTGGCCGGTACCACCCGGAGATAATTCGCAGAGTTATGTAACCCCTCCAGCTTCAGTTTGAACACGGACGTTGAATGTGTGATCACTTACAACGCCCATGTACTTTACGCCGAAGGTGCCCCTGGATGGGTTGCACTACTGATCTATGATTTTCGGGGTTTTTGAAAAACTTTTACTTCCAGGCTTTTGAAAAACTGATTGTTATAAAGGCTACTTATGTTTTAAACTAACTGTTTCAAACATATACGTAATTTTAAAACCAACTGTTCTAAAATCAGTTGCTAGTTAAAACTAACTGTTTTAATAGCACATCTAGTTGATTGAAACTAACTGTTTTTGTCAACTCTGCCTTTTATATAAAACAATCATCTATAGGTTTTAAATCAAAAACTATCGTTTTGAAAAGTTTAACGAAACTAATAATAAAACCTATATTCCTTTTGTGATATAAACTAGTTTTAAAGTAACAACTCTATTTAAAACTATTAACATGCAAGATATCACAAATAATCAATCAACCATGCAATTAAACAATAATTAATCACGTGGTAGCTAATTATAGTTTTTGCCAACGTTTCCTAGGGACCAATAATGACCTATTCTACTAAAAGCTTCAAAACTCGCGTAGCTCCCACTGGCCTCGCCATGTTTTGTTAGTACTCCGGTAGGATGAAGAATCTTAGTAGCTCCCACTGGCCTCGTCATCCCGAAAGAAAAAAAATTTCTATCCTAAGGTCATTATTATATAAGGGGTTGTAAATGGCACGCAGGCCTCCCCGCAAATATGTCAAGGGTCTAGGTTGGCAAAACACTATAATAGATATATATATATATATATATATATATATGTAAAATCAAACTGAAATCCATATATCGAGCTCAAGCATTTACGTAAATATATATGCAATATAATAAAAGCAATTTTATAATTACGAGAAATAAAACTGGATCCGTTAAAATTATTTTGTTTCAATTATCGCAAAACTTGGTTTTATAACTGATTCGTAAAACAAACTGTTTTATGAACCAAAAAACCCTTTTTAGACAGAAAAAAATGGTTTTTACCTAAAACAGTGGTTTATAAACAATAAATCCTATTTTACAAAACTAAAACCATTTTATCTAAAAACAATCCACTTACCCAAAAATTATATCAAACAAGTTTTGTTGATCCAATTTTATAAATACTGGCCTTCGAGTTTAATTAAAAACACAATATTAGGCCCTTTTGAAAAACAGGTAAAATTTTATTTTTTTATAAGAAATTCATCAAACCGGAAAAACA
Organism: Centaurea solstitialis; assembly: GCA_030169165.1. Classification (NCBI taxonomy): domain Eukaryota; kingdom Viridiplantae; phylum Streptophyta; class Magnoliopsida; order Asterales; family Asteraceae; genus Centaurea; species Centaurea solstitialis. Next base: position 54,660,657 of record CM058042.1, on the reverse strand, counting down.
ATCCAACTGGTTTGAATAAATTTTATTAGATAAAAATTAAATAGAAATCAATTTTGGATAAGAAGGCTTAAAACCAAAAAACGAGTCCTATTGGGCCATAACTTGGTCCAAAGAACTGGGCTTTGGGCCTATTATCACTTTGGCCCAACAATACGAAAACCCTAGGTACGACCCATGATCAACAACCACCGCCCACCATCACGCTGGTGGTTCAATCGTTGTACGGCCACCACGCAACCATCATCATTGATTGGTAACGACAGCAGCGTAAAGAACGCCACTACCGCCACTAACCAACGCCATCGATCACCACCATTCGCCGCAATCACCATCGTGTGGTGCGGCCTGGTGGTTTGAAGTGACAGCCGATGCCACCACCACTCTTTTGTGGTGTGGTCGAGGCATGGCACCCGGTCACCGCATTGTCTTGCGGCCGGCGTCTGTTGCCGTAATCCGGTCGAACACCGCCACCGCATGGCGCGGCCTAATGGCAGCCGGCGGTGGTTGGTTGTTTCTCTCGTCACCAACGACGCTACGCACCACCACCACCAAAGTGGTTTCTGGTGGTCGAGTTTCTGGGATTCGCCGATCACCATCGTCACGGTGGTTTCCGGCCATGGTTTCTAGCAACAGCAGCAAGGATGATCGCCTCCCCACCGCCGCCGTGGTCATCATAAAGTGCCGCCACCACCAACTGGTGGTGCAGCCGTGGTAGTTTATTCGTCCGACCACTTTGGTTGTTCTCGGCCTCGGTGGTCGATAACACCGCCGCCACCATCCGTGGTGCAGTGATTGGCTTCGGCCATAGCCGTCGCCACCACCACTCACGGTGGCTGTTTAAATGTTTTAGCCGGCAGCCGCGGTTGCCAATAGACACCGCTACCACCACGCTGGTGGTTGCGGTTTGTGGTCACCACCAATCGCCGCCACCACCGAAGCTGGTGGTTCGGTCCTGTGGTTTGAGGAACACAACTGCCGACGCCGCCACCACAAGCTGTGGTGCGGCCGGTGTTCGTTGTTCATGAACGCCGGCGATCGGCCTGGTGGCTTGAACACCGCCGATCGTCGATTAGGGTTTATATGATCAAGATGATAACGAAACAATTAAAATCAAATTTTTATATAAATCTCGATGGATTTTAAGAAGTGAATAAAAATCAGATTTTTAAAGAACTTGAAACGCAAGAAACAATAATGATAACGGATCACATATAGATAAACTGATAAACTGATAGACAGATAAAAACTAAACGATTTGTTAACAATGGCTCTGATACCACTGTTGGGTTTTTGTGGGTATCCTCGGATCAAACTGTCTTGAGGATTAATACAGATTTAACAAACCTCGCTGGTTCGATAAATCACATAGGTTAATCAAACTGATAAAACCTACGTGATCAGAAACACGCTGTTTCCGATCTAATCGTGCGGAAGCGATAAAAGCTAAAAACCCATTATTAGCCTAATGATCTTTAATCGTTTCTAGTTTTAATCCTAATGGTTTGGATTAGATTAATTTACCTGGACTGCTTGAGATATAATCCACCGGTGATTGACCTACGAACGTTCTTCTAGTTGAACTGAACGAAACCCGAACAACAAAACTGAAATCCGACCTGGGGGGGGGGGGTCGGCGCCGGTTTGGAGAGAGGGGAGGAGGGAGACTGAAACTGTTTTCTTAGCAAAAAGCTTCTACTTTGCCTTAAGCCTATAAGGCTTATTTATATGGAGAAAAAATACAGTTTGTATGAGATTCAGTTTCCTTTTATAATTATCTCTAATCCTTTTTCCTTTTAAATAGCTGGAAAAGAATTTGCATACGATAATTATAATTATATATATTTATCTAATATATATATACAAAAAACTTATTAATTAACTATTATATATTTATTTATCTAATAAATATATAATATCCTAATTAATTAATAACCCTCCAACTTTGGTAATTCTGACTGTAATTACCCAATTGATTTATAATACACTATTATAAATCCTAACTCTCCATTTCTGGGTTTCATCTAACTTGTTCGACTTATAGGTCCTCACAGGTGTGACCCTCAAGTGTCTTGTAACATTGGATGTGTAATCACTTGGTTTGTCAACTCTGCACATTATTCCTAACACGTCTAAGGGGTACCTCTTGGGTGCCAGCCTCCGGCTCTGGAGGAACTGGTAGAGGTGGAAGTCCTAAGTAACGTCTCACAATTGGTGACCTCTGATCAGCTCTAGCAAGAAGTGAAGAAGGAATCGCCATCGGAACTACACCCTCGGGATCTGGCATGCTATCAAATAGCCGAGACATCGGTGTGGCGGTGCGCATGGGAAGATCTGACAGAGATGGACCTTCCGCGTCTTGGAGGAAGTACGCAAGAATAAGACCCAAGAAACGAGTGTAGGGAAGGAAGTTTCTGGCTCGAGATTGTACTACCTTGTCCTTGATGACAGAAGTGAACTCTTTCTAAAAAAAGTACTTATAGTATGTGGTTGGATCATCGAGAGCACATCCAACAAACATCTATCTAGATTCGGCATTTCCCTTATCGACTCCCCGTGTGCGAGATGAGAGGCACTTGTTGAGAATGATAAACAAGGTAGACCATATGCCCGGGAGTTCATTTCGTTTGACCGCACTTAGCTTGGTGAGTGGCGCGGTGTATCCAAGATTGATGATGTGGGCAGTAACTCTTGGTCAGAAAAACGATCATCATGCATGTCACCACCCGGGATAAGTAAGATGCTTGCAAAGAGATCGGGTGTGAGTGTCTGCTCCTGATCATCAATTGAGCAGATGATGTACTCGTCGGAGGTGGTGGGACCCTCAACAAAATGCATGGAGTCGTAGAATTGTTGAAGGTAGACTTCGGGTACCTTGGTGTGGCGGGTAAGTAGAGGTGTAAGAGGATGGTTTTTTAGAATTTCGAGGATGATGTGGTAATGAGTGATCATGGTGGTAAAGTCAAGATAGTGGTTGTTGGGTGTGTCTTTTAGATACTTGGAGCGGTGAAAAACGGCGTCAAGTGAGGCTTTGAGATCATCAGAAACGGTTTCATAGGTGATGGGGATTGGTTTTGGTGGTTGGGTTTTCTTTTTGGTGGAGGGTTTGGATTTTGGTTTAGGAGGTTGTTGGGTAGATGGTCTAGATGATGATTGAGGTGGTGGTATGGAGGACGGTTGTGTAGTTGGTCTAGATGATGTAGGTTTAGAGGTTGGTTTAGATGTAGGTTGAGTGGATGGATGGGAAGAGGGGTTAGGTTCGGGTTGAGGTGGAGGACGTGTTCTCACCATGGTACCTGTGCAATGATAAAATGTTAGTATCGATGTAGAATAATCATTAATGATGTCCCTCACAGCATTGAGATGCATTTGAATGTACCAAGACCAAAGTGTTGGTATAATGAAATGTAAGACATTGGGCGAGGGACTTGAATCCGATATGAGTACCCATGAAGCCGTACCAACCAAGAGAGGTGTATGCCATGATATGACTTGATATGATATGAGTGTACAACACATACGTACACATACGATACTAACAAATCTTGAATTCCTGAATTCAAATCAAATCCTTTGCGTGCATATAGGAGGGAAAGACAAATCTTGAATTCGTGAAGAGCAAGTCACTGATCGGGCCTTAGAATCGCTGATCTCTGGGAAAAATCAGGGAGGCGCTGTGACTTGTGTTCAGCAGAACGTCATGCAGAGTAGTCAGCTTGCTATCACTGATTTCAACTTTAGATCACAAGCTCGCTGACTCTTTCATTCAACTTACATCAATAGATGGTGCTGATGGTTTTCTTATGGCATGACTATTTGTCTTTTAGGGGATACTTAGCTGATGTCAGCCGTTGCTGATACTTAACGGAGTCAGTGATCAGCAATTGCTGATTGTCCAAACTATCAGCGATAAAGAATCGCTGAAGTAGTGAACTTCATCTTTCAGCAATGCTAAGTATTTTACAGAAAATAGATAAATGATCATTGGTATTTCACAAAGTATTAGGAAGACTGGATCAACAATATTTAAATAATTTAATAACCATTAAAATAAATATTTGAACATATATGATAATTTTAAGAGTTTGAAAGGATATATAGGCAATTTTAAAGTTTGCAAGGATATATAAGTAATTTAGAAATTTCGGAAGGACATAGAAGAAATTCTCCCTATTAAAGATATATAATCAAAATTTAAGTAAAATACATCTATTTTTCTTTTATAAACTATACCATTATAATATCTTATCAAGGTTTTCAAAACAAGTTAGTTAATAAATATTTTTAATTTAATAATATTATAAAATACCATAAGTACGTAAAAATATTTTCAAGAATGATATATTTATAATTTATCTAAGAGGTACAAATCTCGATACATCATGTATAAGCATAAAAAGTTCAAAATTCTCACATTCAAAATGATAATATAAAATAAAACTATTTTTTATTTTTAAATTACACTTTATATTCATATAATTAGTTATTTATTTTACTTTCTATCATATGAACATGCATAATTGTATATTAACTGATATATATTAAAATACGATGTTAATATTGGTTACTTTTTGATGTTAAAATAATATACTATCATATGTTTTATTTTCTTACAGGTTATATCACTATAATCATTTCACTAACACCTATAAAATTAGTTAATAATAATGTTCGAAAAAGCTCGCCGCAACAGCCGCCATGGCGCGCCGTGACTTAACGCTTGTGTCTCACGCCATGTTACGTCTAAGGCACGCCATGGCGTACTGCGCGGTTTTTGTAACACAATAATTTCATTTAACTTATATTTTTAATGTCGTAATTGTTAGTTTTTTATGTATAACTTACTTTAAATTGTTTATTATCATTTTTTCAATGGGTAATAGTAAGATAACATATGTTTATGCATATAATATTATGTATTATATAGAGATCTGCCGTCAGGAGTCACGCCTTGAAGAACGTCATAACCTCGCCATGGCTTCCAAGGCTTAAGGCTTGGCGTTGCCACCACGCCACGCCTCACGCTATTTGGAACTTTGGTTAATATTGAATATTTTTTGATTTAATCATATTAATAAAGAACATAGATACTTAGTATTTTTTTAGAACTTGCATTTTATACATTACAATTATGTATTTAATTTGTTGTGAGTTTGAGTACTCTATTATCAAGCAAATCTGGTTCATTTTTTAGACCAATTGATCATATTGACCTGTAATTTTATACATCCTATATGCTACTTAAAAACTCATAAAACAATAAAATTAAAATCAAATAATACAGAAGAAAACTAACACGAAACAAGATTAATTTATTCGAGTTCTTAATAGATTTAAGATGTTTTGCATCGCATCGCGTGCATGTACGTATCTACTATATATATAGACACACACAAACACACTTATAATAATTAAGTAACTTGCATGACACATGTTATCTTCTGGTGAGTCGATTTTAGTGTTTTCCTTCCTAAACACGTATCTAGACACAATTTACATTAATAGTTCAATTAGACTGATTTGAAGTTAAACTTAATACCCATATAGTTAGTTATTTAGTTAGTTACTTATATTACTTTTAATCCCTACTTTTCGTTTTTTATTTTACACTTTTATCAAATAACAAAAATAACCATATATTATGAACTAAAATGCATAAAATTACGTTTTTTTAAAGTATACCATTATAATAATCTCGTAAATACCTTAGAAATGAACCTAATATTGAACATTTTTTTTATTTAATCGTATTATTAAGAAGTAATATGTTTTACATTTTCTTACGTTTTTATTTTCCATTTTACACTCTTATCATATTAAACATACAGAATCATAAACTAACTAAAAGACATTTATTATTATTACTTTTATTAATTATACTAATATAACTCTATCGTCAATATTTTTAAAACAAAACAATTATTAAATATTTTTTTAATTTAATAACATTTGTAAAATATAGTAAATACGTACAAATTCATATATATTATAAAATATCTTAATCATTAAATTATTAAAAATAATCCATTCTTTGGACATAACTTGACAAATCTAAAGAATGTACAAATTATGTCTTTATAGGTACAAGTTATAATAAACTCCATTAATTTTGTTTTTCATGTTCTAGATTAACAAGAATTGGTATTCATGATCCATAGGTCAACAAACCAAACTAAATTATCCCCAACTTTCTAAAAGTATTTAAAAGGGATTGAACCTGGTTCACAAGTGGTGTTTTTAATATTGAATTTCGAGACCTTCATGTATATGAGTTGTTCTTGCAACTTAAGTCACAAATAGGCTATGAAGTGCACCTATATAATATTTATAAACAGAAGTTGATATAGATACATGGTATGTGTCCTTTAGATTTTTTGGATGGTTTTGATTGCTTAATTTTTATCGTCAAGTAAAACATTGCACATATTTTGAGCATCGAAAACTCTGTAATTGTTATTTTGGATCTTACTAAAAACCAAACCAAATAAACAAAATTTGAGTATGTCGAACCTTTTTTTTACCAATTAACCATATTGATTTTGAATTTTGTACATCTGAGATGTAATTTAAAAACACATAAAATTATTAAATTGTCATCGTATGATGTAGAATAAAATTAAGATAAAACAAAATTATTCTTTTGTATATGGATAGATGTAGAGGTTCTATTTTAATGATTTCTATTATTTTATCTATTTTAATTGCGATAGATATTTGAATAAATGATAATTAATATTTTATTTATTTAACCCTATGTAGATTAGTTTTTAGGATAAATTTATTATATTAATTTTGTTTCTAAAATATTATTGGGGTGTTCGGAATTATTTATTAAAACTCCTTATCTATATCTATATATATATATATATATATATATTAAAGAAAGGTTTTTGCTGATGTCATGATTATGAAATTGAGCCATTTGATTGGCCAATTAAAAAATAATCATCAAATGATGATGTCATCAATTATTCATATTATTTTAATACCATAATTAACTTTATAATTTACATTTTTTATCCTTTGAATTATTTGATTAAATTACTTTTTATCCATTAGTTTCCCATCTTTCAGTTTACATCCTTATCATAATATCATTTTAAGATAATAATATATATTAATTAAAATGTATTAAAATTTTTGTTTTTTCTTTTTAATAAATTATATCATTATAATCGTCTCGACAATACCTTCAAAATGAGTTTAATATTGAATATTTTTTTAATTTAACTACATTATTAAAATTAGATATAAATTAATTTGTTTAAATTTTATTACAATTCTATTCTTGATATTCTTGAAATTTAAAGATTGTATTTTTTTAACGTAAGTATTTTTATGGATTATTTATAAGTAATTAAAATTTATTTTATTTAAAACTCCGTTGTTGATATTCTTGAAATTTAAAGATTATATCTTTTTAATCTAACTATTTTTATAGATTATTTATAAGTAATTAATTTTTTATTTAAAATTCTACAAATAAAAAACACTACATATTTTATTTTTGAATCCCTCCAGTTATAAAAATAGATATAAATTAATTTTGTTTAGATTTTATTATAATTTTATTCTTCATATTCTTGAAACTTAAAGATTTCAAATTTTTAACCTAATTAATTTATATATTATTTATAAGTAATGAAATATAATTTTATTTAAAACTCAATTGCTAATATTCTTGAAATTTAAAGATTCCATCTTTTTAATCTAACTATTTTTGACAAAAGAATAATAAATTTTCAATTTTTAAAATCTTAACAGCTATTAGATAACTAAAATATCTATTGTAATAAGCAATTATAATGACAATTGTCGTATAACATATAATTTACATAAGTATTTAAATGGTAATGACAATTGTCATGTAAATGTCTATTCTTATTAAAAATTAAAATAACATGTTTCAAATGCCCGTATAATATACGGGTCATTAACTAGTTTGTTAATAATAGAATCAACCAGCAAATAAGAAGTTTTAGATGCTTGAATAAAAAGCTTATAAATAAGCCAACCAACAAATAAGAAGTTTATGGTGTTTGAATAAAAAACTAAAATGGAACCAACAAGCAAATAAAAAGTTTTTTTAAAAAGTATAAACCATTTAACCTTTTCAATCGACAATAAACAAATATAATAAGTTTAAATTTGTTTTAAATAAGTAATCTCAAACACCCACTAGTCAAAGTTAACTTTTTCTCAAATATTATATTAATTATGTTTCTCAAATATTATGAAAATTTTAATAGGACCACAACAAACTTTAAATTTAATTAACTATCAATCTTAAATTAAATATTTTTCCATATATACATGTACATTTATTATGATATTTATTATTTATTATCATATATATATATAGAGAGAGAGAGAGAGAGAATTTTACAAATTTGTTCCATGCAGTTATAAGAAGATTACAGATTAAGTCCCTCAAGTAAATTAGTTAAAAGGATGGTCATTTTGATTTCAATTTAGTTATGGATTAGGTCCATGGTGACACCCTAAGAAATATGCCGTTAAATGAAGAACATTTTGATCTTTTTTATTTATTTATTATTTTCTTTGCAAAAACTAATATATATATATATATATATATACTTCAAATCATATACAAATCGTCTAAGAGTTATAAACTGTGAAAAACATTTTCTTATTGAAATAACACATGTGAAAAATAAGCCTATGAAACTTTGTTAAAACCATAAAGTGAATTTATTTCAAATGTTTTGTTCTTGTGTGTGAGTTTGATTATGTGTTTCATGTATAAAGGTATTTTTGTGTTTTATTCACATGTAAAACATTTTAACGTTTTATCTTTGAAGTAACACAATATGATGTTCTCATGTGTTGGTTCACGTACGAAACAAAACATTCAAACATGCCATATATGTATAGGGAAAGTTTAAATGAAAACTCATCTTTCATTGTAAACGTGAGAACATCTGAGAGCGCGACACGTGTCCACAATAACAAACGTTAAGGTTCGTGCATTATTCAAGATGAATAATACAAGATTCAAGGTGAATAATATATTAGTCATTATGAATGTTATATTATTCATCTTGAATGCTATATTATTCACCATGAATAATGCATGAACATTCATCTTGAATGATGTTGTATTATTCAGACTGAATGTTACACGTGTCGCACTCTCGGTTGTCCTCACGTTCGCATTGAAAAATGAGTTTGCAGCCGAACTATCATATATGTATATACACATATACATATACATATATATAGGAAAATTCAAATATGAACCAGTTTTTCATTGTGAACATGAGGACGAATCTCAGTTACTCATCCGGTCAATAAAGACCGCTTTGATCGGTCCCCCCCTCAATAATCTCTACCCTCTCATGAATCGTGTCAATCCTCCGTAATCGCATCCACTGTAACCGAAGATGTGTGGCTGAGATTCGTCCTCACGTTCACAACCAAAATTGAGTTCAACATTTGAACCTGACCCTATATATATATATATATATAGAGAGAGAGAGAGAGAGAGAGAGAGAGAGAAAGAGAGAGAGAGAGATGTTCAAGGTAAAACCTTAAAAAAGGGAAAACCAAGGAACACCCTCGAAGCCCTCCATTTGGACCGTTTGCACTTGTGCATACAGATAATTTGAGTTCTTTTTGGGGTTTTATGAACCTCTGCATATGCATGTGTGCATATTACAAAGTTGCCGGTATGCACAAGTGCATATGGTCAAGATGGTCTCGGTTTTCCTTATTTGAGATTTTCCCTTGAACCTGACCATATATATATATATATATATATATATATAGAGAGAGAGAGAGAGAGAGAGAGAGAGAGAGAGAGAAATGAAAGTTTAAATGTTAACTCATCTTTCGTTGTGAACGTAAGGACCATTAGTATCGCACCACGTGACATTATATCGTCTAAATATTCATGTATTATTCAGACCGAATAAAAGGTTTGTTCAGTCTGAATAAATCTTAGGCGCGTGATTCAGAGTGATTGCGAGTAAGCTTTATTCATTCTTCATGCGCCCGCATTAGAGTGCATGATATTCATACTAAATAAATCTTATGTGCTGATTCAGATAGCCACGTGACGTGATTTTAGTGGTCCTCACGTTCACAATGAAAGATGAGTTCACATTTGAACTTTCCTGTCTAACAATGTCGTCGATCCCTTTCCTCGTCTCTCTTACGTATACCATCTCCTCCCTCTTTACCATATTTCTGTTGTTCGTTCCGGTCATAGTTATAGCTTACCTTCACCACCTAACTATAGTTGACCACTACCTCTCTTCCTTCCCCTATTGGAACTGAGATATGCAAAATCTCATCTCAGTTTTTCTCTTTGAATAGGTTGTTATAATAAAGTAAAGATATAAAAATCTTAATTTATACAACCACAACCACTTTAAACAAATGAATTGGCTATATATATCTTATTTGAAACAAGTTCCATGGGTGCAATATGATGGCTTATGTTCAAATATAATGAGTTGATAGAGTGACCACTTATCTCTCTTGTATCACCCTTATTTTTTCTCCTCACTTATTGATCCTAACTAATAAGTAACCAAAATTCTCAATGTTTGTAGGTGACACGGGAAAGAGGAGTGAGTAGTGGTGAGACGAGGTAGAAATAAAAACAGAAGAACGAAGGTCGGTCACAGTCGACGGGTAAGGGAAATAAAGAGGAAAAGGAAAGAAATAAGTTTGGAATAGAGAGTGAAAAGGGACATGTGGTTAGGTGTTAAGTAATAGGTAAATTAACAAATTACCCCTCATTTACAGACTTTTTTAGTGGAGTTAGAAAGAGGGACCTGGTCTATATTAAAACTAAAACCACAATGGTGCTTCTTCTAATTATTTCATTTAAAGGGCCCCAATGCATAGGTGTTAAGTAATAGGTAAATTAACAAATTACCCCTCATTTACAGACTTTTTTAGTGGAGTTAGAAAGAGGGACCTGGTCTATATTAAAACTAAAACCACAATGGTGCTTCTTCTAATTATTTCATTTAAAGGGCCCCAATGCATAACTTTCATATAAATAAGGGACATAATTTGTATTTTAAGCATATATTTATGTATAAATACTAGTGAAACGAAACAAAGAAACCATATCATTTGATACATATTATTTGTGTAGCGATGGAAAACAATAAGAGAGGGAGGCGTCATCAAAGGATGGAATGGAAGTTTATGAAGAACAGGAAGCGTTTGCTTACATTTACAAAGCGTCGTGATGGGATCTTTAAGGAGGCAAGTGAACTTTGCACCCTTCTTGGTATTAACATTGTGATATTGATGACTTCCTTGTGTGGTAGAACTTATTGTTTTGCTCATCCTAATGTTGAGTCAGTTGAAAGTCAATTTTTTTACCATACCTTATTACCAAAAGGTATTCTAGAGCCATATCGAGAAGTTCATATCAAAGGTCTTAATAAAGAACTTGATACTGTACGTGACAAATTGGAGGCCGAGGAACTACGTGGGAAGATTCTGAAGGAAAAACGAGATGGCAGGCCTAAGAACCTTTGGGAGAAACCCTTGACGGAACTTAGTCCTACTGAAGCTGAAAAGGCGATGCAACAACTTGATAAATTGCAGGGATTGATTTTCAATATGTTTAATCGAAAATTTTTAGGCGATGAACCTTTTCGTCGTCTTCAAGAATCCACAAATAATAATATGTGATTGGAGGTATATCTTGTTAGATTGTTTCTGAAACATATATGTCAAGTGAAGATTTGTTCCCCATCTAAAGATATAAATCAAATATAATATGTGATCCGTATATTACATGTGAGTGTTATTTGATAAATTGTGTTTTGTATATTTATTTATCAAGGGTTATGACTCTTATTTTCTATGTATGTGTGTGTATCGATATATGTATATTGGGGATTAATAGAAAACGCCAATACATTATAGGGGATTTCACACACTCGTATTTGTGTTCTTGGTGTTCCTCAAGATGTACCCTCATAGTTCAATCAATACATCATGATGATGATCACTTCCTAATATGTTTGTATTTCTCTTATCATCATTTATTGCTTTTGTTGATTACTGTGATTATTAGCTTGTTGCTTCTGCTCATATTTTTACTAAGCTTAATCACAAACAAAAGAGAATCTGGGATCCAACAATTAGTATCAAAGCAGATTGATTAGATATTGATCAAATCGATCCAATTTGTTATGGATAATTTCTCTTTTGGAAGATTACTTATTCTTGAGTATGAGTTTTTCTGTTAAAACCATGTTTCCCAAATCTTGTGACTTCGTTCATATTTCTTTAAAATATTGTGGTTATTTCTTCAATTTTAGAAGATACGGTGTATTTATTTCTCTATTTGACTAGATTTCTTCAAAGGTATTGGTGAAAACCCTATTTGCTTCATTTAGTTCATTTTCTAGTCCCCATTTTCTAGAAAAAATAGCAACACCAAGCTGGAATGTAACTTATAGTGCTGGTTTATATCTAAACCCCTCATTCTCCTCCTTGAGGAATATTCTCAATGAAAATTTTGTATGGTGAATTTTTTCTACGGAATGGACACGGATCTATACAAATTTATTGTGTGTAGTCCTTATGTCCCTAAGGTCATTGTTCCTCATGTTTCTGCAACTATGACGACGAATGAAGTTGAAGCACATCTTGTTCCTAAAGATCATGTAATCTAGTATGAGATTCATAAGGCTAAAATTGAAACGTATCACAAGGATAAAAGGTTGTTGATAATTGTCATTCCAAAATGATATATTCCAATCTTTAAATGCTTGTGAAACAACAAAAGATAATTCAAACCATTGGCTGATCAACTTGAAGGGGGCGGGTATCAAAACAAGGTATGAAAGGGCAAAATGTATCAATAAATACAACATGTTTAATTGCTGCTATTCTTGAAGAAACCTTACAACAAACATATGACAGGTTCAAACCCCCTAGTGAACAAGTGTAGAAAGTGTGAAGTTCTTTGAACCCAAAAGGAGAATAATGTGTTGTTTCACAAGAGCTTGAAAAAGAATGGTTGAAATGGTTGATGCCTCTTCAAGCCAACCAAGACCTGGAAGCTTGAACTTTGAACAGTGTCTATGGTGCGTTGGTTGCACAAAACAAAAAGGTGTATAAAAAGAAATCTATACGTGGTGAACCTCTGTCTCTGGTCTCTAAGTCAAAAGAAAAACACAACTATGGTAGACCAACCAGAGATACCTCGACTAGAAACGCAACCAAAGAAGGGTCGTCTTGAGAGAATGAAATGAGAAAGGGAAAGAAGGCTTTCTTGTTGGAAAGAGATGAGGAAAACATAATGTATAGTTCTAATTATTATGATAATCTAAGTGCTTTTGCATATTTCCATGCCTTAATCACCAAGGAGTTGGCTAAAAGGTTCCCATAAACCATTTGAAAGAAAAGGGTGAGGGAAATGAGAAGATATCAGAGTAGTTCTAAGTTCGGGACCAAATACAACTACCTCCTCCGAAGTATGTGCAGAGGAAGGAACACAAGACGGAGAAGGTTCTCAAAGCTACAAATCGGAACGACAAATGCTATTGATGTGGCAAGTTATGCCACTTTGCTACAGAATGTTGATGTCATCTAATGAGAGATGTTGCTTATTATAAAAATAAGTACAAGCTATAAATAGACGAGTCTCATAGTTGAATAGGAGAACTGAGTCTATGATTCTTCATCTGATGGTGAACCCAAACAGACTTACTTATGTGGCATGGCTCACTATATCGATAACAAATCATAATCCTCTGATTATAAATCTCAGATATACTCTATCTTTAGGCAAGGTGAAATTGATAAATATGAACTTGAGATGAATGTGCAAAAACTAAAAAAGGCCCATTGTACAAGGCCCATCACTTTTAAGCCTTTTTAGTCCATTAGAGTTTAGTATAAATAGGAGTTGTAATCTTCATTTGTACTTTCTCTCTTCTTTTACACCTTTGAATGGAAATCTATCTTGGATCATGTACCTAGCATTTACATCATAGAGATCTAAGTGTTCTTGATTGATTGATTTGGAACCTACAATTGGTATCAGAGTCTGCCACTTGCTCTTGATCCGTTGTGTTCTGGTTCTGGTGAAATCTCTGTTCCAGACCAAAAGCTTTGGGTACGGGGTCTCCGCTCCAGACTTGGATTTTGGGCATTAAGTGTCATCTTCAGACTAGAGTTTCCATATTTCTCTAAGTCAATTCAATACCAATACCCATCACTACACTTAACCTTCAGATCTGAACCTAACCTCCAGATCTGGACCTAACCTTCAGAACTGAATCATTTTCAAGAATTTCACAAGTCTTGAGATTTTTCACCAACCAAATCACCTGATCATTCTAAGTGGTTTAAGATCCACAATCAATCTTTAATCATGAACACAAGAGAAGTCTTGGCAATCGGGTCCGACACCCGACCTCCAGTTCTGTTCAGAGGTGACTTCTCCCAATGGAAATCATGTTTTATAGACTTTGTCACCAAGCAACCACTCGGCAAGCAAATCATGGAGTCCCTCCGGAATGGACCCGTGAAGTACTACACTGAAATTCCAGCAGTCCCTGATGGTAATCCACCTATTGTAGGAGGAATAGTGGAAAAAGATGAAACAAACTTCACTCCTGAAGAAGCCAATCGAGTCAGAGGTGACATTCTTGCCAAATCATATCTCATTCAGAGCCTCCCAATGAGATATATGCTTACATTGACTGCAACGACACCGGAAAGGCTATGTGGGATGAGATCATTAGCCTAATGCATGGGACAGAGAAAGGCATACAGATGAAAAGAACTAACCTTCTGACTAAGTTTGCCACCTTCAAAGGTCGAGAGGGAGAATTACTAGAAGACACCTATCATTGGTTCTGCAATATGATCAATGAGCTCCAGAAGAACAACCTCAAAAAGTCTCAGTTGGACATCAATATCCAATTCATCAACTCACTCAGGTCTGAATGGAGAAGATTTGCTTCCAATCTTCAACAGAATCGCAACTTGGAAGATCTCGACATTCATGAGTTGTTTGAACTGCTGAACCATAACCAAGATGAGGTGCTTGAAATACTTGGTACCGAGAAGAAAGCAGAAAAGTATATTGATCCACTTGCCTTAGTCGTTGACAGAAGACAATACTCATCTGGGAGATCATCAAGATATGAAGAAGACTATGATATTCCTTCCGACATTGGTGAAAGAGGAAGTGAATCTGATGAAGAGATGAGTGATATGAAGAAAGCATTGGCATTGATCACCAGAACAATGGCCAAAAGAACTTCAAGCCAAAAGAACTTCAAGGAAACCTTTGTCTTCCAACAACCATAGGTATTCCAGTGGCAGAAGGTATGAAGCTCGGGATAGGTATGAACCAAAGAATGATGCTCGAAGGTATGAGAGGGCAACTGAGACAGATAACAGGAGGTATGAAGACTCTAGAGAGCGGAGGTATGAAGAGCCGAGGGAGAGAAGATATGAAGAAAGAAGGTTTGTTGATACAAGGGATAAGAGGTTTGAAGAACCAAAGAGGTATGAGCCAAGGAGGTTTGAACAAGGTGGTAGAGCTGACTACCAGAAGCCTGAGGAAACAGCTAAACCAGAAGACAAGGGCAAAGAGGTGAAGAAAGTTGATGGTGGACCAACCTGCTTCAAGTGTGGAAAGCCTGGTCATTTTGCTAAGAATTGTACCAATCATGTCTCCAAGTATGACTACTACAAAAACAAGATGAACCTGACCAAAAGACAAGACGATGGATATGCCTTGTTAGCTGAAGATGAGGCCTGGTTGCAAATGTCCAGTGACGATGAAGAGAGGGGTCTCGTATGCATGCTAGCCCAGGATGAAGCATGGGATCTGAATAGCAATGATGAAAGGGAAGATCAACTGTGCCTGATGGCAAATCACAGTGAGGAGGAACAGTATTCAGAAGACAGTGATAGGGATTACAATGATCTTGACTCAGACCATTCTGAGTCATCCTCTGAGGTACTTCCTGATCCTTATATTGAACTTGAAAATCATGTCAAGGATCTTGCTCTTAAGGTTTCTGAGTATGAAAATAAAATTAAAAAGGCAAATAACTTGACAGCAATTGCAGAATCCAAATTAGCTAGTGAGCATGCCTTAGTTGTAAAAGTTTCAATTGAACTAGCTCACTCCAAAGAAAAGGTAACCACTCTTACTCTTGCAAACAAAACCTTAGAAGATAAAGTTGCTAGTCTGAATGATAACATCTCAGACTTGCAAAGGAAGCTTAATGAGGATGAAGTTTTGAGTAGAGAAAGTTTACAAAAGTATGAAGTGATTTTTGCCCAAAGAACAAACTTATTTGCAAAGATAAAAGATATGGAGGACAAGTTCCTAAAGAGAGGCCAGACTGATCAAACCATTCACATGAACCAACCCAAAGAGTTCAATTATTACAATCCAAAGGAAGGCATTGGATATAAAAGTCCATGCTATCTTAAGTCTGCCATATCCAAGACTCCTACCTTGTATGATCTTAGGTACATGAGTCTTGGATACAAAATCATTTTCATGAAAGAGTCTGATGATCCTGAACAGTTGAAGGAAATTGAGAAAAAGGAAAAAGCTAGAAAAAACAAACAATCATTTCCCTTCAACTATTCATCTTTCAATGCCAGTTATGCAACGCGTGAGATTCCTTTGTCTAAGGACTACACACCTAGCTATACTGAGGCTGAGATGAATCAGTAAGTTCCAATCCTTGAAAAGATTTACAAAGATAACCAAACCTTTTATGAGAAAAGGATTGCTAAACTTGAGGCTGAGCTAGAGGATGAGAGGCACATGAGCCTTAGGGAAAAGGACCTATTCTTGAGTAAAATCAATGAATTGGAGGAAGCCCTCAAATCCAGAAGCACACCAAAAGCCAGTCAATCCGCCTTTTGAACTTGTGATAACTCACGTCATCATCTCCATACATGGAATGTGAATGCGTTAGATTTTAGACCTTTAAGTACCTCTTTCACAAACTCACAATCTATGGTACTAAGGTCTCCAATCTGCACCACCATTTCTTACATGGAAGACTTAACTTATATGGCACCTAAATCAACGGTACAAATTTCTGAAATTGTATCGGATGATTGTACCAATAGGGTTGGTGAGAATGGTAGATCATCAGGCCAGTCTAAACCAGGAGACGTGGTTTCTCCTAAACTATCCCGGAAAGACAAAGGGAAGGACAAATTGGTCACCCCTGAGTCTGAAGTTGCGAGTACATCTCGTACCAATGTGAATGTTCCTAAGAAAAACAAACGTTTTCGAAAACCAAAGAATGCTACCAAACCAAAGGAACACTCACACAACTTCACTCCGAAGAAAAACACCTCACATACTCATTCTCCAAATGTCAAAGGTACTAATCGTGGTTCTCAAAATGTGACAGATCAAAATATGAGAAATGGTAGGCGTAATAACAAGGAGAGTGGATCAAAAGAAGGCAGTCATCCGAAGCCATTTGCACATAAGCCTAGTTTTATGAAAAACAAATTTTCCAATTTTGTATATCATAGAACTAATAGGCATGTACCACGAACTCCATTTCAATGTTATGAATGTGAACATATTGTTTATGGATGTCATAACAATTTTTGTTGTCAAAATCAATTTAGATTTGGGTAATGTGCAAATGCTTTCGTGAATGATTACTTTGTTCCTAACTATCATGGATTCTACAATCGTGGTTATCGTCATACTCATAACAAGAAACCTAATCCAAAACCCAAACAAAAATCTCCACTTAAGGGCAAACAGGAACCTGTATCCAAATCTGTTAATCCTAATCAGAAAGGACCCATTCCCAAATGGGTACCTAAAAATGTTTGTCCGTGATTTTGCAGAACGGTCATGTGTGGTACATGGATTCAGGGTGTTCCAAGCACATGACCGGTAGGAAGGAACTTCTTGCTAACTTCAAACAAAAATATGGCGGGAACGTTCGGTTTGGGAATAAGCTTTCAGCACCAATAATGGGATATGGTGATATCCTCCATCATAAAATCACCATCAATAAAGTAGCCTATGTGGAAGGCTTGAGTCACAATCTGCTCAGCATTGGAAAGTTCTGTGACAAAGGACTTGAAGTAAACTTTCGGGAAACAAGATGTTGTGTCAGGACATATGAGGGACAGGAACTCATTGAGGGTACTCGGAGGTCAAATCTCTACACGGTCAATTTCCAGAAACAATGCCCATTCACAAAAATATGTCTTCTTCCTAAGGCATCTGATGCGGTAATTATTGTATATAAAAAGCAAAACAAGTTTTAACCTCTAATGCCTAGCCACTGTCTTACCACATTCACAGGCAAGCGTACCTGATCGCGAGTAATATAGTGTAGGAAAGTCCAGGTTGTTAGGATTATGTGCGAGACAGTAACAGGGTTACCGTGTCCAATATTATAAGACACTAGTAGGTCACACCGCTCCACACTAAAATGAGAATGTTTGGATTATGTGAGAAATAATTAATTGGTTAATAATTATTTAAAGAGAGAAAGAAATAAGTAAATAATTAGTTAAATTATTTATTTGTAATTAATTAATCAGTTAGGATTAATTAATTGATAATTATCTAAATTATATAATTAATCTTTTTGATTAATTATAGAGATAATTATAAGGAATTATATATGGAATCAAACACTGCCAGATTTATCCATATAAATAAAGGCCTAGGGGTAACAAGAATATTGATCAGAAACTTATTCCCCAAGAAAAGCTTTCTCTCTCTCTCTCCCTTCCCAAAACCGGCGACCAAACACAGTGGGTGAACGGAGTCTTTTTTCGGGATAATCCTCGGTGGTCTAGCAACCTGTCTCACGTGGTGCCAGTAGCGGTGTATCCCCTATTAGCGATCCGAAGTTTTTCGCAAAAGGTAAATACACTAAAACATCCTTGTATTGTGTCTGTATCGTTTAGGATTGGATCCTCGATTGGGAATCCGATTTTAATTATCCGCTGCGTATGTTTGTGCCTCCGGTTCCCAACAGTGGTATCAGAGCCACTTCCTAAAACCTACAGATCAGGTTTAACATATTGTTTAGGTTTATTAAAAATTTGATTTTTATATGTTTTAAGTTTGTAAAAATTGGATTTTTTGGAAAACCTAACTAATCGGAAAAGAGAGCGGTGGAACGGCGGTAGTTAGCCAACCGAACCACCAGGCCAACCACCAAGCCACCGACGGCTCACCACAGCTAGTGGTGGCCGTCGGCCGTCGCACCGAAGCCCACCGCACCACCGATTGGTGGTAGCGGCGGCTGTTGAGTAGACAACCACCACACAGCCGTGTGGTGGCGACGGTGCTGCGGTTCAAAACCAACCACCACACCACCGATTGTGGTGGTAGTGGTATTTGATTCGACCACCAAGGCCGGCGACGGCGACGGTGGTGGTGGCGGTGGTCGACAACCGCCGCAATGGGGTGTCGGCCACTGCCGGTTTTAATTTTCCGGTCGAAAAGAGGGTAGCGACGGTGGCTTTTGGGCTGTTGTCGTCGTCAATCAACAGATAACCAGCTCGCGCCGCGATTAGAGGTCTCGCACCGCGAGTAGAGACCTCGCGCCGCGGCAGAAGCTTCGCGCCGCGATAGGTGACTGATAGTTGTTGGTTGCTGTTTTTAGGTTCGCGATCAGTATGTTTAAGTTTTGTTTTCGTAAGGGTTTGAACCAGATAGGTTTGAAATCCTAGGGGTTGAAATTTGTTTTTATCAAATTAATTTAGAATCTAGTTAAGATTTTATTAGTTGATGTCATAGTCAAACCCTTCGACCCGTGGTTGTATTTTGATAATTATGCGTATGTTTTATTTATTGTTGGTTACGGGAGGCCTGCGTGCCATTTACAACCCGATTTGATTAGGTAATTTTTAATAAGTAAAATAACCGAAGAATCAAGAAACCGAAGACGGAGCACGAAGTGGACGATGGATCTTGGAGCCAGTGGGAGCACCGAGAAGTTCATGCCTTGTGTGTTGCTGTCACTTAGGGTTGAGACCGTCGTTTTGTGTTGGCTCACAAAACGACAATAGTTTTAAGGGTTTTAGACTATGACATGTCTTTTAACTGGGTGGTTGATTTTATATTTAATTGCGTGGTTGTTTATATTTAATTGCGTAGTTGTCCGATAACGTTTTGAAAACTAAATATAGACCGAATGTTTTTAAAACATAGATGGATACAAATACAGTTTGTACTTGGATCCAAGTTTTTGAAAAACTGGCATTTTTGAAACCCTTGTTAAAAATCATAGATCAGTAAGTGCAACCCACTTTAGGGACACCTCCGGTGTAAGGTACGTAGGGCATTGCGAGTGATCACACTTCAATCGCCCGCGTTCAAACCGAAATTGGAGAGGATAAAAACTCTGCGAATTATCTACGGGTGGTACCGGCCAGAGTATGTCCAGGGCCCGGGTGGTGTGATCTGTTTTGGTAATTATTTATTCATCGGGTGGTACCGGGCCAAAGTGCACTAGAGGGACTAAATATGCATGGATTGAATATCCGATGTCCCGACGATCTAGAAGTCGTGTTTTCGTATTAAAATGCGATTGGTATAAGTTTTTACCTACCGTAAATCACATGAGTCGGCCTAACATGATCACATGCTTGCCGACACATGTGAGATATGGATTCTAGTCTAATAAATTAATTTAAGGGTCATAATTTATTAGAAGTTTTATAATTTCAAACTAAATCGGAATTTTATTCTTATGTAGATGTCTAAATCTGTAGTCCCGTTTTATACACCTGAGGAATTGCTCCGCCTCATCAACAGTAAATGGAAGCTTACAGGACAAAATTTTCCAGTCTGGAAAATGCACCTTGACAATGTCTTGTATGCACAGGGTAAGCGGTACGTGATAGAGAAACCCATCTCATGACCCAAATGCAATTCTCCTGAAATGGATTTTGCTGAATACTTTAAATTCATGGCTGACGAATCCGATGTAATGTCGATTCTATCTTTCTCTACCTCACCCGAGTTCACGGCTGATTTAAAAGTTAAGTACTGCCATGAGGTCGTGAAGAATATAGAAAACCAGGTAGGTTTCTATAAGAAAAGTGGGAAGTATCTAATCATGAAAGAGATCTATTCTCTGAAACTGGAAAAAGGTCAATCTGTTAAAGATCATCTTCTGGAAATGAGGAAACTCTTTAAAAGTTTGTCACGCATGGAATATAAGATGGTTCAAGAGGAGCTAGTACATCTCATGTGGTTCTCTCTCACGGACGAGATACGTACCACGGTTAGTGCATACATTGGAGAACCAAAGAGAGACATGGCAAAGCTTCATGAGGAAATTTTGGCCAGTTTGGAGCCGAAACCCGCAGCAGCTGCTGAACTCATGGACACAGATTGGATTGATGAGCTGGGAGATCTGAGTTGCCCAGAATGCGGTAGCCAGGATATTTGCAAGCACTCGATGAATATCGACCAGATAGAGATCGGTTTACCCGATGCTCTAGGTATCTTCATGATAGATTGCTTAATCACTTCTTATGAATCATGGGTAATTGATACAGGCAGTGGTAACCACATTTGTAATCATTTACAGGATTCACTAGAAGAGAGACTTTGAGGAAGGACCGTTCGAACCTACGAGTTGGCGAAGGCACTCCGCTGATAGCTGAAGCTGTAGGATCTTATAGTCTTAGTTTACCCTCGGGTCTAGTTTTGGAACTAGAAAATTGTTATTATGTTCCAAAAATGATTAAGAATGTTATGTCTTTTGATTTATTGGTAGACCAAGGATTTTATTATAAATATGATTATAAAATGCTTTATGTCTTTAAAAATAATATTTTCTATTTTAAAGCTACACCTGTGAATGGTCTATACACAGTAAATCTGCAAGACGATAATAAAAAAATCTATCATATAAGTAAACGATCCAAAGATATTGAGGATCAGACTTACCTCTGGCATTATTGTTTAGGCCACATAAACAAGAAACACGTTGAACTACTCCTAAAAGGAGGTTTTCTTGGCACTTTCGATTTCAAACCTTTTGACAACTGCGAATCATGTTTATCTGGCAAAATGACAAAAGAACCTTTCAACAAAGATAATGAAAGGGCTTCTGACTAGTTAGAAACAGTTCACACAGATGTATGTGGACCATTTAGTCATGAGGCAAGAGGAGGATACCGGTACTTCATCACATTTACTGACGATTTCAGCAGATATGGTTATGTCTACTTGATGAGACATAAATCTGAAAGCTTTGAGAAATTCAGAGAATATCATAATGAAGTACAGAATCAACTTGACAGGAAGATCAAGTTTTTACGGTCAGATCGAGGAGGGGAATATCTTAGTCAAGAGTTTGGCAATCATCTGATAGAATGTGGGATTGTATCACAACGCACACCTCCGTATACACCTCAGATGAATGGTGTGTCAGAAAGGAGGAATCGTACTTTGCTAGACATGGTACGATCGATGATGTGTCACTCTACACTACCAGTGTCATTCTGGGGACATGCGCTCGAAACAGCAGCACATATACTGAACAAAGCGCCAACTAAGTCGGTGGAAAAGACACCATACGAGTTGTGGAAGGGTAAGAAACCCAAAATGTCTTTCCTGAAGATTTGGGGTTGTGAGGTTTACGTCAAACGACCTACCTCAGAAAAACTCAAGCCCAAATCCGACAAGTGTTTCTTCGTGGGATATCCCAAAACCACCGTGGGATATTACCTCTACAACCCTGAAGAGAACAAAGTTTTTGTTGCTTGAAATGGAAAATTTCTGGAAGAAAAGTTTCTCAGTTCCGGGAACACCAGAGAGGATGTAGATCTACAGGTAGTAGACGAAGAAAACACTACACCAATAGTTGAGCCAGAAATTCAACATGAAAATGTTGAACCTCAATCAGAGCCGATTGAGGAAGTGCAAACACAGGACCTTCGCAGATCCAATAGGGTAAGACAAGAACCATATAGGTATCTTGGATTTCTAGTCTCTCAGGATGGTGGAGACTTGAATGAACCAACATCCTATGGAGAAGCTGTGTCAGGCAGTGAGTCTGAACAATGGCAAGAAGCCATGAAGGCCGAGATGCAGTCCATGTACGACAACCAGGTATGGGAGTTGACAGATTTACCCCAGCACTGTAGAGCTGTTGGACGTAAATGGGTTTTTAAGAAGAAAACCGACATGGACGGGAATGTACACACTTTCAAGGCTACACTGGTCGCAAAAGGATTCACACAAACTCATGGTATCGACTGTGATGAAACCTTTTCGCCAGTAGCCATGTTAAAGTCAATTCGGATTCTAATGACCATTTCAGCGTACTTTAACTACGAGATCTGGCAAATGGACGTCAAGACAGCCTTTTCTGAATGGAAAGTTAACAGAAGACGTCTATATGGAATAACCAGAGGGATTTGAAGATCCTAAAAATCCTAATAAAGTGTGTAAACTGCAAAAATCCATTTATGGATTAAAGCAAGCATCTCGAAGTTGGAACTTACACTTTGATGAGCGAATCAAAGAGTTTGGTTTCGCGAAAAGTGAGTTCGAACCGTGTGTTTACACTAAGTTCAGTGGGAGCATAGTAACCTTCTTGGTCTTGTACGTAGACGACATTCTACTCATAGGAAACGATGTACCAACTTTACAGAGTGTTAAAAGTTGGCTAAGCAAATGTTTCCAGATGAAAGACCTCGGAGAAGCCGCTTATATACTAGGCATAAAGATCTACAGAAATAGATCTAAGCGGCTTATCGGACTTAGCCAAAGTACGTACATTGACAAAATCCTGAAGAAATTCAGGATGGATGAATCCAAGAAAGGATTCATCCCGATGCGACATGGCATAGTGTTAAGCAAAACACAGTGTCCTGTTTCTAGTCAAGATCAGGACAAGATGAAATCGGTACCATATGCATCGGCAATTGGATCGATTATGTATGCCATGTTATTTACTAGGCCCGATGTTGCTTACTCAGTAAGTGTTACGAGCAGATATCAACAAAATCCAGGAGAACCTCATTGGGTGGTTGTCAAGAACATTCTCAAGTACCTGAGAAGAACGAAAGATATGTTATTGGTCTTTGGAGGTTCTAAGGATGAAATTAGTGTCATCGGATATTCTGACGCTAGTTTCCAGACCGACAGAGATGATTTCAGATCACAGTCAGGGTACGTCTTTACCCTAAACGGAGGCGCGATCTCGTGGAAGAGCTCGAAGCAGGATACGATTGCAGATTCAACTACAGAAGCAGAGTACATTGCAGCATCTGATGCGGCAAAAGAAGCTGTCTGGCTAAGGAATTTTCTATCGGATCTAAGAGTCGTTGCGAGTGTCTCTAGACCGATTGATATATTCTGTGATAACTCGGGAGCCGTGGCGCAAGCAAAGGAACCTAGAGAGCATCACAAGTCAAGACACGTGCTCAGAAAGTATCACCTCATCCGAGAGATCATTGGAAGACGAGATGTAAGGATATGCAAGATTCCGACGGAAGACAATGTCGCAGATCCGCTGACAAAGCCGCTAGCAAGGGTGAAGCATGAGGCTTATGCAAATTCCATTGGGATGCAGTACCTGGACACCAGTAGCTAGTTTCTAGTTTATCATTATTACAGTAGTTTAATTTTGAGACACTTGATCATGTAAAGTTTTATTTCACAGTGTGATAGAAATAATGGAGGTTTTAATTCATGGTTGTTTCAAAAGTTAAACTGTTTTTGCATATTTAACATATCCATGATTTTACAAAGTTTTGTATGAAATCTAAATTTCCGTAGCCACTTATTGAAATGGGAATTTCAATAGGGAGTTTAACGCTATTATAAATACTTGATGATTTATTCAAAGTGGAGAGTAAAAGCACAAGCGATGTGACCAAGTATTTATAGATACTCATCAGAGTGTTTGAGTATTGGAAGTGACCAGTTTCAAGTTTGTTTCATGGAGCCCCAGTCATAAGCATTGACTTGATGATAGGTTGTCCTTAGACCTGAGATATTTGGTTTGGGAACATGAGGACTGCTGTACTCTTAGCGCGTTCTAACGCTGCACCGTAACAAGGCGGCCATACGGAACGTGACTAGATGCAGCGGAAGCCGTGGATCCAAAAGCAGATAGTCAAGAAGGGATTTGTACCTCTTTTAGAAGAGAGATATTTACGGGCCCCTTGACGATTAAGATTTGCAGAAAACGCGTGGCCACGCTCGGATAAAATAACAGTTGTTATTTAGTAATATCCGTTACTGCAGGCAATCTAAATCAGAGTCAAGAAATACTTGTTTTTGAGAAATGAATCCTCCACTCCATGTCTCAAATTCATTTTAGAAATATCGCGTGCAAAAGGAATGAACCTGTGTACAAATTCAAGTATGAATTGTATCTCTGGATATAAGAGATCTTATAACCTGGTTAACCTAGGTGTCTGACTAGGGACCTCCTTAGGCTAATGGTGACAGTTCAGTTACGTGTCTAGCACAAGTGGGAGTCTGTTAGGATTATGTGCGAGACAGTAACAGGGTTACCGTGTCCAATGTTATAAGACACTAGTTGGTCACACCGCTGCACACTAAAATGAGAATGTTTGGATTATGTGAGAAATAATTAATTGGTTATTAATTATTTAAAGAGAGAAAGAAATAAGTAAATAATTAGTTAAATTATTTATTTGTAATTAATTAATCAGTTAGGATTAATTAATTGATAATTATCTAAATTATATAATTAATCTTTTTGATTAATTATAGAGATAATTATAAGGAATTATATATGGAATCAAACACTGCCAGGTTTATCCATATAAATAAAGGCCTAGGGGTAACAAGAATATTGATCAGAAACTTATTCCCCAAGAAAAGCTTTTTCTCTCTCTCTCCCTAACGGAGTCGTTTTTTCGGGATAATCCTCGGTGGTCTAGCAACTTGTCTCACGTGGTGCCAGTAGCTGTGTATCCCCTATTAGCGATCCGAAGTTTTTCGCAAAAGGTAAATACACTAAAACATCCTTGTATTGTGTCTGTATCGTTTAGGATTGGATCCTCGATTGGGAATCGGATTTTTATTATCCGCTGCGTATGTTTGTGCCTCTGGTTCCCAACACAGGTATCGTATCTACCACTGGGAACGGTCAAGTTTACGTAGACTATTAATCTTGACTAGTTTAATTAACCTAAAGCTTTGGGGGTTTTTATGAAAAAGGTTTAATTAAATAAAAAGACAACTAAATTAACGAAGAACTAAGAAAGCAAATAAAGATGGATTAAAACTATAAGAATAAAAATAGTAGTACTTATTATGGTATAGTGATTCCCCATGTGGATGATTTAAACAGGCCAAAGGTTTGGTTGTTTTAGTTATTGTAGGAATTTAAGTCTGGGACACCCTAACATGTGAATATTATGGCTATCAACTAGGTCTTGGTCCTCCTAGTCCTAATACATAGACTGCTTGTCAGGCAATCTAGTACCAGTCACCCAATCCTATCTCTATTGCACGGTATTCTACTACCTGGTCGCTCTCGGTCCGAGTAACCACCTAACACAACTCTCCGGGTTACGAAGGGAAGGTCAAGAATGGTTGATTAACCTATCGGAGTCTATCTATTTTGGTCAAACAGATACACCCAACCAACGAGTTCAAATAACCAAACAATATGAATCGGATCGGAACCATAACATACGTTCAATGAACCAAAAACAAACCAATAAACATTAAATCATAAAATCATCATCCACAATGGTTCATCAACCACAATAAGTACCACTACTAAAACCTACTCACTAAACATAATAATAACAGAAAATACGAGAGTAGAAACAGACATTATACCGACAGTACAACGACGGATGATCGAGAATCGAACCCCGCAGCGTATCGGCACAATAAGAACTACACACAAATTTCACTCTCTATCTCTCTGTCTATCTATGTGTTTCTATCAAAACTGAAGGAGGAAGTCAGTATTTAAAAGGAGAGAGTCGGAGCCCATTTCACGATCGCCAGATGGCACACTCGCGGCGCGAAGTACTTAGGTCAAACCCTGGATTTCGAACTTGGCGAACTTGGCGGCGCCATACTTAAAACTTCGCGATCGCTAAATGGCTACTGGATTGAGTTTGTGCAATTTTCACGTTTTCTCGCCTTTTTCCGTACTTTTCTGTTCCACAGCCTCCAAACCTATAAAAGTAATAATAAGTCCCAAGTGTGAGTAAATATACCAGAAATGGGTGAGAAACGGGGTTAAATCATTCAATTAAGCATAACCAAAACATGTATAATTTTGGTGTTATCAAAATCCCCACACTTAAGCTTTGATTGTCCTCAATCAAAAGACAGAAAGATAAGAAAAATAACGCCAAAATTATCTCCACCCAAGATCATTCAAGAGAACAAAGCATACTCACACAATTGAACACAAGAACAAGACAAATCAAGCAATTGGATACCAAGATCAACCTTTTACCCTCACATAGTATGAATGACAATTTAAAGTGTATCTCTCGTGGGTAAAAGTGTATATATGATAAGTGATCACACCAATACTCAACTAATCTCATTCAGTGTTCTCTTACGCAAGCAACTAAGTTCCAAAAACAATCTCAGATTTCGAAAAAAATTGGGGTCAAGTCTCAAAGTATTCAAAAATTTGAAAAACGACAAACCAAAAAGCAAAAGTGAACCCATTTAAACAGATAAGTCTACATAACCCCTTCCCCACACTTAAAATTTGCAGTGTCCTCAATGCAACAGTTAAACAATTAAGGAGTAATTGGGAAAAAGAGAAACTTCCCGGGTTATGTGACGAAATCTGTTCTGATCTGAAAGAGAGTGTTCCAAAATCGTGCTCGGTTCAAGATCATAGATCGCTGTATCTATTACCAAAATGAAAAAGAAAAAAGTAAAAACGAACAAAAGAAAAAATAAACCAAACTAAAGCAAACAATTAAAAGTATTAAGTCCTAAACAAACCAAACGAAATAAAAAGTTGTCCAACCAAACCAAACAAACAAAGCAAAAATAAAAATTGTTTAAACAACCATATCGAATAACGGAGATAAAAGAGATAGAGATCAACAAGGGCCACGAGGTTGGTTGCGCCAATCTTCGAAAGTAGGCTAACCGGGCGGTGTGTCCTCGGAGTATGGCCAAAAAGGTGATGGAGCATAAGCGGTATTCGGTTGAATACCGAAGTGGGAGGCCATTTGGTTAATCACTCCACTTTGCCAATTCGCTTGGTGGAGAGCCTCCGTTGTGTTGTACTCCATATGCTGATGCTGTTGGCCATAAGACAATGACATCTCCGAGAGTCGGTTACTCAAGTCTTGGTAACCCGAATACGCCGTCCATTCCGCCGATTGTTCTCCCGCGTTCGTCCCACTCGTGCCTCCGGTCTCTTGCATGCTCCGAGGTGCTATCCTCGTCCCATAAGCTTGAGGGTTGTGAATCCACGTGTTCCGATCCCCGCTAATCAGATGATCAACCAACGCCACACCCATGCCACGGAGTTGGTCCATATCAATCAACCCCATCTCACCAAGGCTCGTCATCGAGGCAATGGCACCCTCGGTTAGGATACCGAAGTGCTTGGCTAGAAGCGTAACGTATTGGCCACCAACCAATCGACTCCCCTCTCGATATCCACCCGCCTTAGCGAGTTGCACGACAATAAGGTACGGAGCATTCGGATACTTGTCATCCGTAGAAAGCTGCTCAAGAAGCCATAGATCGTACGAAGAAACTTTTTCCTCACTCGAGGAACGAGCATTCACCGCATGAATAAGCATGCGGTGCAAAAGTCGGTCCGTAGAAGCAAGAAAAACCCTTCACTTTGAGATTGTTGCCATAGTCACCATCACCCAAGATCGCCCAAGCCAACCGAGGATCAAAACCATCTTGTCTTTTCGCAGTCGCCCACATGTACTCCACAAATCCGGGAGGATCGACCTCATCTTGGGTATATATCCCTAAAGCAATGGCAAACTCCACCAAAGAAAGCGATCGCCACACTCCACCGAGTCGAAATGTCATGCATGACTGATAGAATTCTTCGAGAGCCTTTATGGCGTCGAAACGGAAAGTGGCCACGAACTCAATGATAAGCTCGCGGTAGAGGGTCTCGGCAATGTCGAAGACTCGTTCCCATGCACGGTATATGTAATACTCGGTACCATCCTCGTCGTAGGCGTGCTTTTCGAGTATCGCCTTGATGTCGTTCTGACTCCCATGGATCTAAGGAGGTTCCAATCAACTCTCCTCGGCACTAACACTTGACGGGCGAGAAGCCGGTTAACTGTATCCCGATATTCCTCACGCTTCGGAGCATTCAAAGTTGGGTCGTTCATGAAATAGGTGAAGGTATGACTCCCATCCGGTGCACGGAAGGTAGGAGCGGTGGAAGTTGACGAGCGGGTTCTTTGTCTCTACAAAAATCCAAAATACCATTGTCTTAGCTACATTTAATCAATAAACGCAAGACAAGGTTCATGCATATCAAAACCCAACGAGACAAAGCTACCATGACTAACAAGTTCAACTAATGAATGCATAAGCGAAAAACCAAAACAAAACGGGGGGAGTGTAACATCCCCACACTTGAACTTTTAGTCTAACTTCCATAAACCAATCTAGCTAACTAAACAAGAATTACCAAAATCCCCACACTTATCATCAAAGCACATTCACTAGATTAAACAAACAAATAGCATGCTAGAATGAAATCTCAATCAAAGTGTATAGCATGCATCAACCAATAAGCACTAAACAATCAATGGAGCTTCAAGAATAATCTAAAACTTATGAAAGCACAAAAACACCATTGATGCCCAAATCAAGATCTATTTTACCAAATCAAGTTAATCCAACGAAATTGCGGTTAGGAAACATACCTTGGCCATGAACAATGATGAAATTGAAGCTCAAAAAGTTTGAATTTCGCAAGTGCTTGAAGAGGGTTCGCGGCGCCTAGAGAGAATTAGGGTTGTGTACTTTGAAAAAGTGAGAAAAAGGGGTTTAAAAACCCGTCTGCACCGTTTTTGCGTCGCCAAACGGATAGTTTCGCGTCGCCAAACGGGCGGTTTTCGAAAATCTTAACCTAATTTGAAAACTTCGCGTCGCGAAACGGCCTCTTCACGCCGCGAGATTCGAACATTTTACCTGAACCCAAGGCTGACTGACTTCGCGTCGCCAAGCTTAAAAACTGGCGAACGCGAAGAACTCACTGTTTCAACTTTTTGAAAAACTCCATCGCGCGTCGGATTTGCTCGATTTTTGTGTCTATCTCCTCCATATGGTTATCTAAGCAATAACAAACAAAATTATTAGTAAAAACACACTTGAAAAATGCAAAAAAATGAAAAATGAAAAAAATTGCTCGGGTTGCATCCCGAGAAGCGCGTCATTTTTTAATTGGTCTAGAGCTCGACCCCTTTTCCGGCTCATTTCTTGGCACGTCGGGCTGACGAGCCCTTCTTTTTTCTATACTCTTTCTTGGAGGGTCCCGACCCATTGGGTGTTTGATCCTTTTGATGTATCGGGTTCGGATAGTCCTCCGTCTTCTTTCCATGTTCATGAGGGAGTAGTGGGCGGTTCCTGTTCTTCTTGTAAGCTTGAGAAGGATCCTCATAAGGTTCATCGAGATGGGTGACCGGCTCTCCATTGGGATCAAAGTAAATCCGCTTATCTCCATACCCCAAGCTTGTCACTTGATTCCGCATATCGGTGTTTACTTGGGCGGTATGTAGAAAAGCTCTTCCAAGAATTATCGGGATCTCCGTATCCTTTGGAAGGTTAGCTATGATGAAGTCCGTGAAGTAGACAAAGTTTCCAATTCGAATCGGGACTCCTTCCGCTATCCCTAACGGCTTAGTCATGTATCCATTCACCCCTCGGTATTGATAGTCTGTTGGAACGATCTTCTTGACTCCCATTTTCCTGCAATAACCAACAGGCATCATGTTAAGAGCGGCACCTGAATCTATCAAAGCAAGACCATTAAATTTATAACATGAAATAGGTAAGTTGTAACTTCCCGGATCATGCTTAATAGGTGCAATGTAGATGAGTTCATCTTCCGCCGCTTTCTCTTTCTCCTTCTCTTTGCCTTATCCTCCTTTTTCGGTATCACAAATTCCGCATATCCGCCTTGCTTTCCGTCTTCCTCCTCATCATCGCTTGAAGAAACGAGTCCTTTGAGTCCTAGATGCTCGAACGTAATGGTGAACCCCTCCGAGTCATAGTCCGTGGCATAATCAGGTTCACTACCACTATCGCTCTCCACATACTTCTTCGTGTAGATGTCTGTCCACTTCTTCTTTGATGGTTCTCCGGTCATCATGAGCATCGGTTTCGCGTTCTCTACCTTCGGGTTGACTTGGGTTTGCGTTGGCAGCTCCCCTTGAGTCCTTTCACTTAACAATTGCGAAACACGACCAACCTGCAATTCCAAATTCTGGATAGCACTTTGGTGGTTACGTAAGTACGAACCTACCTCATCGTTGAGCTTCTTTTGTGCATCCATGAATTGGAGAAGTCGGTCTTCGATAGAAACGCGTGGCTCTCCATCTGGTCTTTGGGTTTGTTGATTCAGTGCAAAGAAACCAGGAGGTCTCGGAATGAAGTTACGATTGTTGTTCCACCGCCCTTGATAGTCGCCTCGGTTGAGGTAGTTTACCTCCTCGGGTGTCATCATTGGACGGTTCGGGCAATCTTTCGTTAAGTGTGGTCCATTGCACTCCTCGCATCCAACCTGCAAAGCATGAACATATTTAATTAGTTCTTCGATTATACGTTCAAACTTTACCTGTTGGTTTTTCATTGCGGCTAATTCATCGGATGGATCGAAGTCGGTTGAGATCTTTCCGGCCATTCTCGGGATTTGTAAGCGCTTGTCCGTCCTCCAATCTATGTTGTGTATGAGCATGTCTTCGAGAAGCTTATATCCTTCCGTGGGCGTTTTGTACATAAAGACACCTCCGGCAGATAATCCAATGTAGCTCGTGAAGAATAAGCAAGCCCACTATAGAAAGTTTGGACTTGCTCACTCTTGCTCAATTCGTGACTCGGGCACGAATTCAGAAGGTGTTTGAAACGTTCCCATGCTTCGGATATTGTCTCCCCATCGTCTTGTTGAAAGGATCAGATATCGGCTCGTAACTTGTTGATTTTGGATGGTGGAAAAAATCGGGAAAGGAACTTTGAGCGAAGTCCTTCCCAAGTGGTGATTGAACTTGGCTCCAATGATCGTAACCTGGCTCTAGCTTCTCCGATAAGTGTAAGAGGAAAGACTCGAAAGCGAATCGCATCATCTCGGCCTTCCTCCGTTTGAACAGATCACATATAATCACGAAGTTCTCCATGTGTACGATAGGATTGCTATCGTTTTTCCCGTCGAAAGTGAGGTCCTTGATCATGTGAAGGAGCTTCCCCGGGATTTCCTTGTTTAGGTCCGGCTTCGTGATCGGATTGGTGGGTACGATTAGAGCGGCTCTCCAGGCGGTCCACATCGGTGCTTCGTCCCCCATTTCAAAATTCAAAGCTCTCGGGCGAACTTTGTTGGCTTTTGTTATCTTTTTGTTTCTTTTTCTGAATTCTCTCTCCGGCTACTCAAATGGCTCTAACAGTTCCGTCGTGACTGAAACACAACAAACGGTTACGGGCAACTTGCGGGAAACAAAGAAATAAAGATAGAATAAAAATTAAAACTAGAAAGCGAAAAACTTGCAAGGGAAAGAATCCCTCACAAGGATCGATTAACAAAACTAATAAAGACTAAAATCTAACAACTACCGCTCCCCGGCAACGGCGCCAAAAACTTGATGCGGTAATTATTGTATATAAAAAGCGAAACAAGTTTTAACCTCTAATGCCTAGCCACTGTCTTACCACATTCACAGGCAAGCGTACCTGTTCGCGAGTAAT
This sequence comes from Centaurea solstitialis, assembly GCA_030169165.1. Lineage (NCBI taxonomy): Eukaryota > Viridiplantae > Streptophyta > Magnoliopsida > Asterales > Asteraceae > Centaurea > Centaurea solstitialis. Next base: position 54,627,746 of record CM058042.1, on the reverse strand, counting down.
ATAGTGTAGGAAAGTCCAGGTATCGTATCTACCATTGGGAACGGTCAAGTTTACGTAGACTATTAATCTTGACTAGTTTAATTAACCTAAAGTTTTGGGGGGTTTTTATGAAAAAGGTTTAATTAAATAAAAAGACAACTAAATTAACTAAGAACTAAGAAAGCAAATAAAGATGGATTAAAACTATAAGAATAAAAACAGTAGTACTTATTATGTTATAGTGATTCCCCATGTGGATGATTTAAACAGGCCAAAGGTTTGGTTGTTTTGGTTATTGTAGGAATTTAAGTCTAGGACACCCTAACATGTGAATATTATGGCTATCAACTTGGTCTTGGTCCTCCTAGTCCTAATACATAGACTGCTTGTCAGGCAATCTACTACCAGTCACCAAATCCTATCTCTATTGCACGGTATTCTACTACCTGGTCGCTCTCGGTCCGAGTAACCACCTAAGACAACTCTCCGGGTTACGAAGGGAAGTCAAGAAAGGTTGATTAACCTATCGGAGTCTATCTATTTTTGTCAAACAGATACACCCAACCAACGAGTTCAAATAACCAAACAATATGAATCAGATCGGAACCATAACATACATTCAATGAACCAAAAACAAACCAATAAACATTAAATCATAAAATCATCATCCACAATGGTTCATCAACCACAATAAGTACCACTACTAAAAACTACTCACTAAACATAATAAAAACAGAAAATACGAGAGTAGAAACAGACATTATACCGACAGTACAACGATGGATGATCGAGAATTGAACCCCGCAGCGTATCGGCACAATAAGAACTACACATAAATTTAACTCTCTATCTCTCTGTCTATCTAGTGTCTCTATCAAAACTGAAGGAGGAAGCCAGTATTTAAAAGGAGAGAGTCGGAGCCCATTTCGCGATCGCCAGACGGCACACTCGCGGCGCGAAGTACCATACTTAAAACCCTGGATTTCGAACTTGGCGAACTTGGCGGCACCATACTTAAAACTTCGCGATCGCTAAATGGCTACTGGATTGAGTTTGTGCAATTTTCACCTTTTCTCGCCTTTTTCCGTACTTTTCCGTTCCACGGCCTCCAAAACCTATAAAAGTAATAATAAGTCCCAACTGTGAGTAAATAGACCAGAAATGGGTGAGAAATGGGGTTAAATCATTCAATTAAGCATAACCAAAACATGTATAATTTTGGTGTTATCAGCATAACCAAAATTATACTTGTACTGATAACACCAAAATTATACATGTTTTGGTTATGCTTAATTGAATGAATTAACCCCATTTCTCACCCATTTCTGGTCTAATTACTCACACTTTGGACTTATTCTTACTTTTATAGGTTTTAGAGGCCGTGGAACGGAAAAGTACGGAAAAAGGCGAGAAAACGTGAAAATTGCATAAAGACAATCCAGTAGCCATTTCGCGTCCGCGAAGTTTCAAGTCTGGCGCCGCCAAGTTCGTCAAAGTTGAAATCCAGGGTTTAACCTAAGTGTTTCGCGCCGCGAGGATGTCGCTTGGTGATCGAGAAACGGGCTCCGAGTCTCTCCTTTTAAATACTGGCCTCCTCCTTCAGTTGACAGAGAGCCAAATTTGTGTGTAGTTCTGAGTTCTTTAGTGTTAGAGAGAGAGAGAGTTATTGTGCCGATACGCTACGGGGTTTGATTCTCGATCATTCGTCGTTGTACTGTCGGTATAATGTCTGTTTCTACTCTTTCGTTTTCCGACTCTATTATGTTTAGTGAGTAGTTTTCTGTAGTGGTACTTATTATGGTTGATGAACCTTGTGGGTGATGATTTTATGATTTAATGTTTATTGGTTTGTTTTTGGTTCATTGAATGTATGTTATGGTTCCAATTTGATTCGTATTGTATGGTTATTTGAACTCGTTGGTTGGGTGTATCTGTTGGACCAAGATAGATAGACTCCGATAGGCTAATCAACCTTTCTTGACCTTCCATTTGTAACCCGGAGAGTTATGTTAGGTGGTTACTCGGACCGAGAGCGACCAGGTAGTAGAATACTGTACAATAGAGATAGGATTGGGTGACTGGTACTAGATTGCCTGACAAATAGTCTATGTATTGGGACTAGGAGGACCAATAACCTAGTTGACAGCCATTATAATCACATGCTAGGGTGTCCCAAACTTAAATTCCTACAATAACCAAAACAACCAAACCTTTGGCCAGTTTAAATCATCCACTTGGGGAATCACTATACCATAATAAGTACTACTGTTTTCATTCTTATAGTTTTAAGTAATCTTTTATTTCTTTCTTAGTGTCTTAGTTAATTTCGTTGTCTTTTTATTAATTAAACCTTTTTCATAAAAACCCCTCAAAGCTTTAGGTTAATTAAACTAGTCAAGATTAATAGTCTACATAAACTTGACCGTTCCCAGTGGTAGATACGATACCTGGACTTTCCTACACTATATTACTCACGATCAGGTACGCTTGCCTGTGAATGTGGTAAGACAGTGGCTAGACATTAGAGGTTAAAACTTGTTTCGCTTTTTATATACATTAATTACCGCATCATGTACCTAGACCAAAGAACAAGACAATCATCGATCAGAAGTGGATCTTCAAGAACAAGAAGGATGAAGCTGGGATTGTAACCAGAAACAAAGCTCGTCTAGTAGCAAAGGGATACAAACAACAAGCGGGAATTGATTATGAAGAGACATTCGCACCAGTGGCCAGACTTGAGGCTATTCGGATCTTCTTAGCCTACGCCGCTCACAAGAACTTCACTGTCTACCAGATGCACATGAAAACTGCCTTTCTCAACGGCGGACTGAAAGAAGAAGTTTATGTCTCTCAACCTGAAGGCTTTGTTGATCGTACCAAACCTAATCATGTCTACATCCTAGACAAGGCTCTCTACGGATTGAAGCAAGCTCCCCGTGCCTGGTATGATCTCCTCTCCAATGCACTACTAGATAATGGTTTCTACAAAGGTAAAATCAATCCTATTCTTTTCATCAAGACCGAAGGTAATGATATCTTGTTAGTTCAAATTTATGTTGACGACATCATATTCGGTTCTACTAACTCAAATATGTGCACTTGGTTCAGTGATCTCATGACCACCAGGTTTGAGATGAGTATGCTCCGGGAGTTGTCCTTCTTTTTAGGACTTCAAGTTCTACAAATACCTGATGGCATTTTGATTAATCAATCGAAATACATCGGTGATCTTTTAAAACGTTTTCACATGGACAAATCTTCCGTTGCTACAACTCCCATGGCCTCGGGCACTTTGATCGGGGCTGACCCAAAAGGGAAGCCTGTTGATCAAAAGACTTATAGAGCCATCATTGGTTCTTTGTTATATCTGACTACCAGTAGGCCAGATATTATGTTCGCTACTTGCTTTTGTGCATGTTTTCAGGCAAACCCAAAGGAATCACACATGTTGGCTGTCAAACGCATCCTCCGGTACCTGAAAGGCACACCCAACCGTGGGTTGTGGTACCCAAAGTAGTCTGGATTTGAGCTCGTCGCGTTTTCGGATGCGGACCATGGAAGTTGTCAACTGGACCGGAAAAGTACTTCAGGCCATGTCAAGTTCTTGGGTGATAAGCTAGACAGCTAGGGTTCAAAGAAACAACATTGTTGTGGATGCGGACCCAGCTCAGAGATTATGGTTACAATTTCAACCATATACCCATCTACTGTGTTGGGTCTGAATTACTGTTGCAGAGTTACTACTGAAGAGTTACTGCTGCTGGCTTTTGATCAATACCACTGAAGGAGGTTTTGGAGTTACCACTGCTAATATAAAGATACTACTGCTGGATCAAGTTACCACTGCTGTTACAGAGTTACCACTGCTGATGAAGATTACTGCTGTTTCTGTTTTACCACTGCTGAGAGAGTCACGATAAGGAAAGGATTATAAAGACTGAAGATAGGAATGTATGCGAAGATCTTGGAGATATTTTGGAGATTATCTTATAGATTTACTTTCCTTATTCTTATCTTGTAATCCGTATAAATAGATAGTTGATAGAAGGTTAGAAGTACGAGTTCATTAAGTTTTCTGTATTAGAATTAGAAGCCTCAAGATTGTTCTTAAATCCCTGCAATTGAGAAGATTTGCACGTCTGGTTTGAGTCTGTTCAAATCAGATTGGGGCTTTGGTTGTAATCATTAAACTTGTGATCAATACACAGTTGTTTACAATTTCATTGTTAATTCATTCAAAGTGTTATTCCGCAAACTCCTTTGAATTGTTTTTCTGATTCTTGTCATTGATTTCGATCTTGTCAAGTGGTATCAGAGCTAGTTTAATTCAGAAAATCAATTAACAATGGATACTCAGGAAACTGTCTTGGTCTCTAAAGTCCCCATGCTCAAACCCAATGAGTTTGACATGTGGAAAATCAGGATCCGTCAATACATGCTTCTCACAGACTATGAAATGTGGGAGGTTGTTGAAAACGGTCCTGGTACTGATGAAGAAGCTGCTGAAGGAGGTGCAAGACCCCCTCCCAGATCTGATGCAGACAGAAAAAGAAGGCAAACTGAGATGAAGGCTTTAAGTACTATGTTGTTGGCTATTCCCAATGAATACCAACATTAATTCAGTAGTTGCACTGATGCTAAAGCCCTCTGGACTGCTCTAGAGAAGAGGTTCTATAGAACCAAGAGTACAAAGAGAAACCAGAAGGCCATCCTGAAGCAACAATATGAGAACTTCACATCTCTGAAGAATGAGTCCATGACTCAAACTTTTGATAGATTCAACAAGCTGATTGGAGAACTTGCTACTATGGATGTGAAGATGGACAAAGACGATGTGAATAGAAATTTCCTCAGATCTCTTGGAAAGGAATGGACTATTTACACTGTCTCATTCAGACAAGGGGATGATCTAGAAGACAAGGAACTTGAAGATCTCTACAATGATCTAAGGATCTTTGAAGCTGAAGTGGAGGCTAAGAAAAGGCCCATTGGATACTCTCACAATGCTGCTCTTCTTTCTTCTGAAAACCCTAGCTCTTTCATACTGCGACTCCAAAAGTGCCATAGCCATCACATGCAATCCAGTCCAACACACTAGCACTAAGCATATTGATATAAGGTATCACTTCATCAAGGACCATGTGGAGAGAGGTACGATTGAACTTTACTTTGTCAAAACCGAGTATCAACTTGCGGATCTTTTCACTAAGCCTTTGGATGAGAAACAGTTTAATTTCCTAATCTCCAAGCTTGGCATGTTTGATCCTTAAGAGTGATCATCTCTCAACAACTCAGTCCCTCAGGACCATGACTCAGTGTTCAGACCCATGTTTTTGACCATTGTGTCATTGTTGTCTTGGACTAAGTCGCTGATAGATTAGGTTTTATCGTTCTAGTTTCTGTATCTATCTCTTTCCTATACTAGTCTGTGTTACTAATATTTTGCCATGAGTGTGCATGTATCAAGGGGGAACGTTCCCTCCCCATGCCTGTTCCGAGGGGGAACGTTGTTTGCCTCCGCCTGATCTGAGGGGGAACAGGTAAGCACCCCAGATAAGTTTTATATTCCCTGTATATAAATATAATAGACTTTTTATAGTTTTATTTTATTTTTTCCTTTTAATGGTTTAACTTTTGGATCAAAAAAAATATGATTTTATATTTTTTTTGTCCTTTTCCTCATTCATCTTCTCCAACAATCCTTTCTTCCCCAATTTAGATGCCAAACAGTTATCCAATGCCGATGCTTTCAATTATGTACAGAAACTAGAAGATAAACCTCATAACACCACACAACAACTGCTATTCTTCCACATCTAACAAACTACACCAAGATCCATTTCAAAACACTGATACCTGTAGATTGATAGAGAAAGATGATGATCGGAAAAGTTGGCCAGAGATTATGTAAAATTGGCGGTGGTGGTGGTGGCGGTGTGTGGAGGTAACCAATTTTTCTCCAACAATCCTTTCTTCCCCAATTTTTCTTCTTTCTCCAAAAATCTCATCAAATTTTCAAAGAATCATCATCATTTTGTGTTCTTCAAAGGTAAAATCACACATCTCATTTCACATCTTTTGATTGATTTGTCTAAAATCTCTTGCTGTTTTTGTTGAAAAACCCCTTTTGAAATCTCTAGGGTTTTTGGAAAAACCCCAAACTCACTAATCTTTGGATTTTGAGTTTTTGGGTTGGGTGTTTGTGCTAATTGTGCTTATTAAAGTTGTAAATCGCATCAAGAGCTTTCATTTCGTATATATTTTGTCTGATTTGGTGAAACTTTGTGATTATGTGAGTCTCCACCATTGTTGTTGTTCTTGAAGGTATCATATGTTCATCTTGAAAGAACACAAGAAAAAGCACTTTTTGATCCTTAAAATCTTTTTTGTGTGTGTGCTTGGTGTTTGTGAGATCTGTTTGTGGGTATTTGTGTTTGTTAGTTGCTCTCAAATTCTGAAGAATTTATCCCCATACCAAATCCATTTTTTTTTTGTTTTGGTGATTTAAAAACAGAATCCATACCAAATCAATCTTTTTTTTGGTTTTGGTGATTTACAAACAAAACCCATACCAAATTTTTTTTTTTGGTTTTGGTGTTTCAAAAAAATCTCATCTGTCTCTTTTTTTTCCCATTATTTTTATTTTTTTACGTTTTCTTCTTCCCCAACTCCAAGAAGTCCAAAACAAAATCTTCCCCTTCCTTCTTCCGAATCATGTTGTTGTGGGTTTCAGGATTGTGTTTTAGAGTTATTATATGAATGTGTAGTTCGACCGGATCTTTCCGATGACCGGACCGGAAGTATCTCCGGCGACCGGACCGGAATTAAAATCCGGCAACCGGACAGAACCACCCTTATCGTGAACAACCGAACTCCTTCTAGACCGAACCAGTGTTTCACTTTCATCTTGTTGAAGTGAAACCATCTCCGACCGGAGTGTTACTCGTTGACCGGACTGGATCTGCCGTCAACCGGACCGGACCGTCGCCGGCGTCCGTATTCCCTTGACCGAATCCTTCGACCGAACCCATCGCGACCGGACCTCCGCCGACGTTCGAACTTTCTTGACCGAATCCGTCGAAGAATCTCCACCGCGCATCCGGATCTGGAAGTGGTAACCAGACCGGACCTGCTCGTTTTTTTTCTTAACCAAAACCCAATCCAGAACTGGACCGGACGGCGACCGTGGACCGGACCGGCCGGCGACCGGAACCGAAGGTGTGTAGACCGGCGTTTTAGACCTCCTTCGTGAACGAAGAAACCGAAACGAACCGAAGCTCTCGCCGGGACCGGAGGCCGTGTTTGTATGTTTGTGTGTGTACTCCGAACCGGACCACCACCGGCGACCGGACCGGACGGTGGCCGGCGACCGGAGGTCGTTTGGGTGTGCTTCCTTTCCGTTTTTCAGGTGTGTGTGGACCGCCCTTCATCGTTCCTTCCCATCGTCTTTGTTGTGTGTGTGTGTGTGTGAGTTTTTTTTTGGTTATTATTGTGTATCTCCAGATCTGTTAACATAATCAAAAGAAAAAAATATGAATTAATCAAGAAAGGACAATGATGGTGACATCTCAGCCTATCACACATACACACATCATCTCACGCACACACACGTCAGTCTCACGCACACCACACGCCTACACACTCAAACACACGCACATCACACGTCTGGCACACGCAACACGCACACACCTCACACACGTCAGGGCCACTTGGGCTCCTCGTTGGCGTCCACTCAGCAGAAGCCTTGGTCAGCAGCTTGGTCAGAAGTGCTGACCAAGTGCTGACCCGTCCCTCTGACCGGCCACCCACTCCTCTGACCGCCTGCTGACCGGCCATTCTTCATCTGACCTAGCCTCTTACTCATCCTCCATCTGACCGAGAGTTTTTTTATTTGTTTTATTTATTTTTTTTTTGTTTTTATTCAATTTTTTTTAGGTTTATTGTATTTTATTAGTTTTTTTTTGTTTTTCTTCATGTGTTTGGTTAAGTATGAACTCGACTCTGTGTGACCATTCATGCTCTAAGTGTTTCTCAAATCCCGAAACACATCGGTGTGATTTTTTTTATATATATGGAGTTTGTATGCATTTCCGAGTTTTTTTATCTAAGGTTTACTTGGTTATACATGCTTCTAAATCGCATGGGTACGGATAGTTGTGAGTGCATTGCTCTTAATTGTTATGATTGTTTACTTGTTTCACCATGCCATGATACAACCTCATCCAAAATATCCTAAGTGATTCACCATCTAGTCTCGGCTTGGTAAGATCTTTGGGTTCTGTATTCTTCAGACTTGAGAAAAATTCACACTCAATGTGTTATGTTATTCTTTACCAAATCTTATGATTTAGTACACAATAACACATCTCAATGTTGTGTGTCTTATTTCTCACAATGCCTTTACCTCATTACTAACCTCTTATTTTTCAGGTACAATGGTGAATCCAAGCTCTTCAGCTCACCGTCAGTCTGATGACGCTCAACCCCAAACCATCACTTACCATACACTTTCACCCCAACAGAAGGAAACCTCTGATAGCATCTTTCCCTATGACGACTACCTTCCTAGCACCCCAAATAACCACTACCTTGACCTCGATCACTTCATAACCTCAAACCCAATCATAATTGAAATCCTTTGAAACCACCCACTTACCCACTTCTCACCCGTCATGTTGATATCCCGGAAGTTTACATACAACAATTCTATGACTCCATGGAATTTGTTATGGGTACATCTTCCAAATCTGAGCACTTCAGATGCAGGGTCGAAGACCTTAAGTACAAACTCACCCCAGCCCGATTCTGTCGCATCTTACAAGTACCCGTTGACAATCCTGAGACAGATCACCTGTCTGATGAAGAAATGTATGAGGCCATCTTTACTCTCGGATATGATGCAAACCTTCCTACTCTTGGAACGTTCAAATGCAAGCATATCGCTGGTGTTTGGTCCACTCTATTCGCCATCCTCAACAAGTGCCTTTCCTCTCGCACCAAAGGAACAGATCAATGCAGCAAAGAACTAAAGCACATCTTTCTTGGTTGTGCCACCAACAACCCCGACACCGACTATCAGTACTTTCTTTGGAATGAATTTTCATCCGTGATCACAGACAAGACAACAACAAAGGCCAGAAATTTCATTCCGTATCCCCGATTCTTGGCACTTATCATCTCTCATATCTTAGACAAGAACAATCTTGTTCCACGGAAGGCGCTTCCAATATTTCCTACCTGGCCTATGACGAAACTGGTTGATAATACTGATCATCAACATATTGTTCCTATGAAGATTCCCCAAGCATTACTTGATGCACTTGATCATCGGTCACCGATTGTGAATGCATACTTAGACTCACTTCCTCCACCAGGCCCTCCAGAGCCGGAGGCTGGCACCCCGGAGGTATCCCCTAGACGAGAGAGTGAGGGTTATGAGGGTGGTCATTTATTTGGGGGTGATGACCAAGGGTGTGAGGATGAGGAGTCGGGGGGAGATGACAGGGGGTAACTTAGGCGGTGACGATGATCAGACAGGAGCAGGCACTTCTCAACCTTTTCTACCCATACTGGCAAACAACACACCCTTTGCTTTGGTGGATTACTATTCTGAGTCTGAATACTCCGGTGAGGTTGAAATAAGGTTTGAGGGAGACAAAACAGTCGAAGATAGTTATGATAGTGAGCTGAGCGAGGGAAGTGAAAAAAATGATGAGTGGGAGTCTGGACCAAAGGTTTTAACCGGTCCTCGCCTATCCTTAGGTAGACGCCGGGCAGCCACATCTGCTACCCGTACACATGTGTTGAGTACGGGTATTGAAGAAGACACCTCCCACCCAGAGGTGCAATTGTACGCCCCACCAATCCACTCATCCATCTCTCAAAAGGTGGGTGTTTCATTCCACGGGGATAAAGCACAACGGCTATCAAGCCCTCACTTGGAGGGTGATTGTTGGGATTTTGAGCGATCCTCGTATCAAACTGACACGAGAAACCGTGATCTCAAACCTAACTGGTCGAGATACACGACAAAACTTTGATGATCAAACTGACCTCAAGGTTTAATAATCAAACCTAACTGGTTTGATTATGCGGAAGCAATAAGGATTAAAATCCCGAAATAATCACAGATCTTTATTCGTTTAGATTACTACAGTTAATAAGTTAGAAGAATACCTCGGAAACTTGAGATAGATCCACCCGTGAACGACTAAACAGAATTCCCTCTAGCTGGATCAAACCCCGAACTATCACGAACAATCCGTACGCGAAGAACACGATCGAATAAACACGAAACCGAATCTGGTTTCGGGTTTATGATGAAAACGATGGAGAGAGAGAATAGAGAGAGAGAAAGAGAGAGGTTTCTTGATGAGAAAGCTACTAATCAGTTGAATTAATTATCTGATAGCTTTGCCTATCTATTTATATGGACAAACTTCCATATAGCTTTATTCTTTCTTTCTCTCTAAGAAAGAATAATTTCCATAATTATCTTTATTCTTTCTTTCTCCTTAAGAAAGAATATTTACCAATTATTATATTTTCCTTATAATAATTTCTAGATAATTATAAACCAGTTAATTGACTTTATATATTTATTTAACTAATAAATATATAACTGTAATTAATTATCAGAAACCTTTCACTTTGGGGTTTATACAGAAAACACCCAACAGTTTTATAATTTACTATTATAAAACTAAACTCTCCAAACTGGGGTTATTTTACTATCCGAATTATAGGTCCTCACAAGTGTGACCCTCAAGTGTCTTATAACGTTGGATGTGCGATCAAACGGTTTGTGAACTTTTGCACATAATTACTAACAGACTCCCACTTGTGCAAGTTGGCAATACCAGCTTGATGACACGAACCTAAGAAGGCCCCTAGACAGGCACTTAGGCTAACCAGGTTATAAGCACTCTTATACCCAGGTAGGTGATAAAACGTCCCCTAAAGGAAACAACATTTATGAAACACACTGTTCATAAATCGGGTATAACTAGGCTTTTCCTTTTGCATCACGATATTTCAATTTTGAGTATGAGCATGGATACAGTCAACTCTGAATACTCAAGATTATGTTTCTCGACTATCCGACCTCTACTGATTGGTAAACGACAAAGAACAAATCAGTTCGTTTGGGCACGGCCGTGCGCTTCATCAGTCTTTTCAGTCAGTCAAGGGGCCCGGAAATATCTCTCTTCGGAGAAGAGGTGCAAATCCCATCTTGCATATCTGCATTTGTCACCACGGCTTCCGCTGAATCTAGTTACGCCCCGTATGACCACCCTGTTACGGCGTGATGTTCGAACGTACTAAGTATCCAACGGTCCTCGTAATGCCAAACCAAATACCTCAGGTGCTAAGGACAACCTCTGGGAGTTTTACTCATGACTAAATGCATGGAGTAATCTCAACCGGCGGATCACATCCGATATTCGCTGCTCTATCGAATATCCGTGTAGTTTTTGGTCTACATCACTTGTAGCTATTATTCAACAACTGGTCATAACTGTTGGGAATTGCAGACAAAACAGATATGCACAGCGGAATAAAACTGAATTCCCAAACCAGAAGATCCATCCCAAACAGGTTTAGATACAATTATAAGGAGGTTTAGAATAATACCTTATAGGATTCAAAAACGGTTTCCGGAAAGCTAACGGGGAAAACACCGCTACTGCACCACCACGAGAACCGCTGCTAGACCGCCTTAGGATTACCCAAAAACACGAAAAACCGAAAACGGGTTGAGTGTGTGTGTGGGACGATTTGGGAGAGAGAGAAAGGGTTTGGCTTTTCTTTTTCGCTAAGTTACTAATGAGATGGATTATTGAAATCATTAGGTTTACCATATATTTATATTAGTAAATATGGTAATTACCCAATAGAAAAGCCCGTTTAATTATCAAGCCCGATAGGCTTTAATTAAACCATACCATATATAAATATTAATTAACTATTAATATTTATCCAATAAATAATAAATAAACTATCTATTATTTATTTCTCTCATAATTAATTAATTATTTTTTGGAAGAGGTATCCCAGACCACATTGGGCCCAGACTAATCCTCGGCAATTTTTGGGCCGAAGCCCGACTGCTAAAGCATGCAGCCCGGGGTCAAAGCCCCCGTACCTCCAGAATGTGTCCCCCAGGGCTCGAACTCGGGTTCACCACTATGTAGTGCCCAAGCCTTACCACTAGGCTAACACTCCTTTGGTATAGTTAATTAATTATACTAATTAATTAATTCCACACAACTGGTAAATCCATTGATCTCTATTCGGGTGTGTAGCAGTGTGACCCACTAGTGCCTTATAACATTGGACACGGTAAACCTGTTACTGTCTTGCACATAATCCTTTCAGACTCCCACTTGTGCCAGACAAGTAACTGTACTGTTACCATTAGCCTAAGGAGGTCCCTAGCCAGACACTTAGGTTAACCAGGTTATAAGATCTCTTATATCCAGAGAAACAATTCTCGCTAGAATTGTACACAGGTTCATTCATTTTACACGCGATATCTCTAAAGTGAGTTTTAGACATGGAGCGGAGGACTTCAATCTTAAACTCAAGTTTTCTTGACTCTGATCTCGATTGCTTGCAGTAACGGAACTTTCCAAATAACAACTGTTATTCTATTTGAGCGTGGCCACGCATTTCTGCCAATCTCAACCGTCAAGGGGCCCGGAAATATCTCTCCTTTTACAGAGGTGTAAATCCCTTCTTGACTATCTGCATCTGGTCATATGGCTTCCGCTGCATCTAGTCACGCCCCGTATGGCCACCCTGTTACGGCGTAGCGTTAGAACGTGCTAAGAGTACAACAGTCCTCATGTTTCCAGACCAAATATCTCAAGTCTAAGGACAACCTATCATCAAGTCAATGCTCATGACATAGGCTCCATGGAGCAGACTTGAAACTGGTCACTTCCAATACTCAAATACTCTGATGAGTATCTATGAATGTTTGGCCACATCACTTGTGCTTCTATTCATTACGTTGAATAAATCACCAAACATCCATAATAGCGTTACAATCCTGCTAAGGTTCCCACCTTAATAAGTAGCTACGGAACTTTTAGATTTTACTTACAAGACTTGTATATAAAATCAGGGATAACTAAATATGCTAAAACTGGTTATTTTGAGACAATCATGAATAAAATCCTCCTTATTTCCATCACACGGTGAAAATAATAAAACTTACACGATATAAAGTCTCAAAAATTAATCCATGATAATAATCAAAAACGAAAACTAGCTACTAGTATCCAGGTACTGCATCCCAATGGAATTAGCATGTGTCTCATGCTTTACTCTAGCTAGCGGTTTTGTCAGTGGATCTGCTACATTCTCGTCCGTCGGAATCTTGCATATTCTTACGTCTCCTCTTCCGATGATCTCTCGGATGAGGTGAAACTTCCGAAGTACATGTCTCGACTTGTGATGCTCTCTAGGCTCCTTAGCTTGCGCCACATCCCCAGAGTTATCACAATAAATTATCCACTGGTCTAGAGATACTGGCTACAACTCTTAGATCCGTGATAAAGTTCCTGAGCCAGACCGCTTCCTTTGCTGCGTCTGAAGCTGCAATGTACTCGGCTTCGGTGGTAGAGTCTGCTATCGTGTCTTGCTTCGAGCTCTTCCACGAGATCGCACCTCCGTTTAGGGTAAAAACGTACCCTGACTGTGATCTGTAATCATCCCTGTCGGTCTGGAAACTAGCGTCTGAATAACCAGTGACACTAATCTCATCCTCAGAACCTCCAAAGACCAAGAACATTTCCTTAGTACGCCTCAGGTATTTCAGAATGTTCTTGACAGCCACCCAATGGGCTTCACCTGGGTTTTGCTGGTATCTGCTCGTAACACTTACTGAGTAAGCAACATCGGGCCTGGTACATAACATGGCATACATGATCGATCCAATTGCCGAAGCATATGGTATCGATTTCATCTTGTCCTTATCTTGACTAGATTTGGGACACTGTGCTTTACTTAGCACTATACCATGCTGCATCGGGATAAATCCTTTCTTGGATTCATCCATCTTGAATCGTTTCAGGACCTTATCAATGTATGTACCCTGACTAAGTCCGATAAGCCGCCTAGATCTATTTCTGTAGATCTTTATACCAAGTATATATGCGGCTTCTCCAAGGTCTTTCATTTGGAAACATTTGCTCAACCAAGCTTTAACACTCTGTAAAGTTGGTACGTCATTCCCAATGAGTAGAATATCATCTACATATAAGACCAAGAAGGTTACTATGCTCCCACTGAACTTTGTGTAAACACATGGCTCAAACTCACTTTTGGCAAATCCAAATTCTTTGATTCGCTCATCGAAATGTAAGTTCCAGCTCCTGGATGCTTGCTTTAATCCATATATGGATTTCAGCAATTTGCACACTTTATTAGGATTCTTTGGATCTACAAAACCTTCCGGTTGTTGCATGTAGACATCCTCTGTTAACTTCCCATTCAGGAAGGCTGTCTTAACATCCATCTGCCAAATCTCATAGTTGAAATACGCTGAGATGGCCATCAGAATCCTAATGGACTTTAACATAGCTACCGGCGAGAAGGTTTCATCATAGTCAATACCATGAGTCTGCGTGAAACCTTTCGCGACCAATCTAGCCTTAAAAGTGTGCACATTTCCGTCCATGTCTGTTTTCTTCTTGAAAACCCATTTACGCCCAACAGCCCTACAGTGCTGGGGTAAATCTGTCAACTCCCAAACTTGGTTGTCGTACATAGACTGCATCTCTGCCTTCATGGCTTCTTGCCACTGCTCAGACTCATTGCCTGATACAGCTTCTCCATAGGATGTAGGCTCATTCAGGTCTCCACCGTCCTGGGAGACTAGAAATCCAAGATACCTATCTGGTTCTTGCCTTATCCTAGTGGATCTGCGAAGGTCATGTGTTTGCACCTCCTCAACCGTTTCCGGTTGAGTCTCAACATTATCTTGTTGAGTGACTGGCTCAACAATCGGTTCAGGTGTTTCTTCCTCTACTATCTGTAGGTCTATATCATTTCTGGTGTTCTCTTGATTGAGAAACTTCTCCTCCAGAAATTCTCCATTGCGGGCCACAAATACTTTGTTCTCGCTAGGATTATAGAAGTAGTACCCCAGTGAGTTCTTGGGATAGCCTACGAAGAAACACTTATCTGATTTGGGTTTGAGTTTCTCCGAGGTTGTACGCTTAACGTATACCTCGCAACCCCAAATCTTCAGAAAAGACAACTTAGGCTTCTTGCCTGTCCATAGTTCATATAGAGTCTTTTCTACCGATTTAGTTGGCACTTTGTTCAGTATGTTTGCTGCTGTTTCGAGCGCGTGTCCCCAGAATGATATTGCTAACGTGGAACGACACATCATTGATCGTACCATGTCAAGCAGGGTGCGATTCCTCCTTTCTGACACACCATTCATATGTGGTGTATACGGAGGGGTGAGTTGTGAAACAATCCCACACTCTCTCAAATGACTGTCAAATTCCAGGCTAAGATATTCTCCACCACGGTCTGACCTCAAGAACTTGATCTTCCTGTCAAGTTGATTCTGTACCTCACTCTGAAACTCTTTGAATTTCTCGAAAGCTTCAGACTTATGTCTTATGAGGTAGACATACCCATACCTACTGAAATCGTCAGTAAAGGTAATGAAGTACCGGTATCCTCCTCTCGCCTCATGACTAAAAGGTCCACACACATCAGTGTGTATGATCTCCAACAAGTCATTGGCCCTTTCATTGTCTTTGTTGAAAGGATGCTTTGTCATCTTGCCCGACAAACAAGATTCGCAATTACTAAAGGGCTTAAAATCGAAAGTCCCTAGAAGTCCTCCTTTCTGGAGTAGTTCTACGCGTTTCTTGTTTATATGTCCGAGCCGACAATGCCAGAGGTAAGTTTGATCCTCGATGTCTTTGGATCTTTTACTTACATGATAGATTTCGTTATTACTTTCTTGGAGATTCAATATGTATAGACCATTCGAAGGAGTTGCTTTGAAATAAAACATGTCATTTTTAAAGCAAGAAATCATTTTATAATCATATTTATAATAAAATCCTTGGTCTACCAACAAATCAAAAGAAAGAACATTTTTGATCATCTTAGGAACATAATAACAAGTATCGAGTTTCGAAACTAGACCCGAGGGCAAACTAAGACTGTAAGATCCTACGGCTTCAGCTACAAGCATCGTGCCTTCACCGACTCGTAGGTTCGAACGATCCTTCCTCAAGGTCTCCCTTCTTTTGAATCCCTGTAAATGATTACAAATGTGGTTACCACTTCCTGTATCAAGTACCCATGATTCATAAGAAGTGATCAAACAATCTATCATAAAGATACCTGGCGCATCGGATAGACCGATGTCCATCTGGTCAACGTTGAATGAGTGGACACAGATATCTTGGCTACCACATTCTGGGCAACTTAGATCTCCCAGCTCATCAATCCAATCAGTAGTGTCCATGAGATCAGCACTTGCTTCCTTTGGCTCCAAACTGTCCAAAATATCCTCATGAACCTTTGCCACGTCCATCCTGGGCTCTCCCATGTATCCACTAGCTGTGACACGAATTTCCTTCGGGAGTGAGAACCACATCAGATACACAAGCTCCTCCTGAGTCATCTTATATCCAAGTCGCGACAAATACTTAAAGAGTCTCCTTATCTCCAGGAGATGATCTTTAACTGATTGGCCTCTTTTCAGCTTCAGTGAAAAGATTTCTTTCATGATCAAATATTTACCACAATTCTTATAGAAACCAATCTGGTTTTCTATACCCTTCACAACCTCATGGCAGAACTTAACTCTGAGATCGACCGTGAACTCGGGCGAAGCAGAGAAAGACAGAATAGACATTACGTCAGATTCATCAGCCATAAATCTAAAGTACTCAGCAAATTCCTCTTCAGGGGCATTGCTCTTAGGTCGTGACAGTGGTTTATTGATCACATAAAGCTTATCCTGGCCGCGCAAGACATTATCAAAATGCAACTTCCAAACTGGATAGTTTTGGCCCGTAAGCTTCCACTTGCCCATAATTAGGCGAAGTGATTCCTCAGGTGAATAAAACGGAACGGTAGTATAAGACATCTACATAGAGAATAAATTCCGATTTAGTTTATTGATTATAAAGCTTCTAATAAATTTATTACCCTTAGAAAAATAAGTTTATTAGACTAGAACCCATATTTCACATGTGTCGGTAAGCGGCTTGATCACACAAACCGACCCATGCTATTTCTGGTAGTGTTAGGACCAAATTGTCCTAATTAGTGAAAGTTTTATAAAGTAAGCTTTGAGTAGGTTTAATTAGTGTTTAACTAGTTAGTTTAGCTATTGGGCTTGGGCTTGGGCTTTTGTATTTAGGCCCCATATATAAAGGGGTTTAGGTTGGTTGAGAGAAGGTGGGAGTTCATTTCAATGAGAGTCTAGAAAGGTGTAAGTGTGTGTTTGTGTGTGCTCTTGTATTTTGAGATCTCTCCTAATAAAATGCAAGACTTTTGATCTTCATCTTCTTTATTTCTTGTTGAATCTTCTCTTTGTTTGGTTGTTTGGGACCAACAAATGGTATCAGAGCCAAACAAATCATTAGATTTGTTTGTTCCTATGAAATCATTCAAAGAGGAATTCTTTTTGGGTTTTAAAGCTTTGTTCTTGAAAAAAATTTGAATATGAGTTTTGGGGTTTGGATCTTGATGGAGATGATGAAGATTGATGTTTGGGTTGTGATTCCGACTCGGGAAACATGAATAACCCGACTCGGGTATTCGAGGTTTCCCGACTCGTTCTTGAGTGGAACCTTTGATATGTTAAAATCAAAGTTGAAATGGGGATATGGGTTTTTGTTTAGGTTGCAAGTTATGAGAAAAAAAAAATCTGCAAACATAAAAAATTGGTTTCCCGAATCCATATTTCCCGAATCACAATCTGTATCACACGTGCTATATGTTGAATTTAATTTCAAGTTTATAAGAATTTGACAACTTTGGTCCCTGAAGTTTCAAGTTCTTCATGATTTAAATTTTTAAGTTTGAAGACTTGACGCTGCCAGCCCCTGATCTTTCAAGCCTATTTATTTATCAACTTTGGAGAAATGTTCAAATCTAGTCTCTGCACTTTTTCTTTCAAGTTCTGTCAGATTTGGTCCCTGCACTTCAAGTTTCAAATATATTCAGATTTGGTCCCTCATGTTCAAGTTCTGAATATTTACAAGATTAACCCCTTGAGTTCAAAGTTCTGAGTTTTTACAAATTCAGCCCTCGAAGTTTGAAATTTTCACATCTTTCAAGAAAATTTATTTTTTCTGATTTGGGACTTCCAGGATTCGGGGTTTGGGACTATTTGACGGAATTTCTTCCCGATGACGCAAAATTGCTCAAATTAAGTTCGGAAATCATCTTCAGATATGCTTTCAAGATTATACGGTCAATCGGGATTATGATTGATCACTTTCCGCTGCGCTCTAGACCCACCCATATTCAAATACATGTGACGCTTTAAAATCTCTGCGCTTAATCAGCCACCTTTCTTTCCCAATTGGTTCGTAAAGATCTCATCAACCCAGATTTAGCCCAAATTCAGTTTTCAATCATGAAAATTGAATTTCTCTCGTTTCCCAACTGCTCCAGATTATTTGAAGTCATGTCAGATTTGTATCGATTTCAAAACGACGGTGATCGGCTTCTGCATTTGGTTAGATTACTCAGAAGGCTGACGCTCTGCAACCATTATTCTAGAGTTTTATTAGATGGAATTATTCCTCTTAGGCGTGAGAGTTGAGTTTTTCCTTTGGATGCCACCTTCGGTGAATTATTCCTCTTAGGCGTGAGAGTTGAGTTTTACCGTTGTGGAGGCTTGGTTGCAATCTAGAATTTTGAGTGACGGTCGTCATCCATCTGACTAAGAAGACTAGATCTGGATTTGATTACTTGACATTTTGGAAGATTTCAGGAAATCGACTATTTTCCGAGCAGTAGAGAGATCAAAGCTGAGTATCTCGTTCAATATCTACTCCTAGTTTTTCATTCCATACGGTGTTTCGGTGAGCCAAGCTTCAGTGTTTCCCTGTTGTGAGCTTATCATATTTAGAGCTCTTATGCTGAATTCCTATTCAACACGCGGTCAAAGACAGATTCGTTATTTTTCTTGCTGATCTGCACGGTAACTCACACATGCATCTATCCCTTTGTTTCTCTTGGCGGGAGATCAACATAGTTGGATGAAACAACATGCTATGGTGCAAGCTGTTGTATTCTGCGGTTATCAGACGTGTCGAGTCACTTACAAGTTGAGCTGTAGTTTGTGCAATCAGTCGCGGTTATTGCAAATCGGATCTGGTCTTTCAGTTAAAACTGAAGATAAAGAGCTACAATCGGAGCTTGGAGATTAAAATGTAGCCGAACGCCACTAAAGTTTTCTGAAGAAAGCAAGGGGGAGAAGACCAGAGATGCTTCCTTTATAAAACTTTAGGGGGAGATTGTTAGGACCAAATTGTCCTAATTAGTGAAAGTTTTATAAAGTAAGCTTTGAGTAGGTTTAATTAGTGTTTAACTAGTTAGTTTAGCTATTGGGCTTGGGCTTGGGCTTTTGTATTTAGGCCCCATATATAAAGGGGTTTAGGTTGGTTGAGAGAAGGTGGCAGTTCATTTCAATGAGAGTCTAGAAAGGTGTAAGTGTGTGTTTGTGTGTGTTCTTGTATTTTGAGAGCTCTCCTAATAAAATGCAAGACTTTTGATCTTCATCTTCTTTATTTCTTGTTGAATCTTCTCTTTGTTTGGTTGTTTGGGACCAACAGGTAGGTAACCACTTATACCAATCGCATTTTAAACGAAAATACGACTTCTAAAACGTCGGGACATCGAATATTACATTCGTGCATATTTAGTCCCTCTAGTGCGCTTTGGCCCGATACGACACGGTAAATTGTTACAAAAACCAAAATAGATCGCATCACTTGAGACTGGGTGTACTTGTCACACCCCTTTTAACTTGGGGTTTGAACGCGGATGTCCAAGGCTTGCTCACTTCCAACACCCGCGTACCTTACGCCAAAAGGGTCTCAAAGTGGGTCGCACTCACGTGATCTAAGATTTTTAAACCTAAGGGGTTTTTAGCCAGTTTTTCAAAAACCTTAACTTTAAAACTGATTCGAAAAACACTCGGTATTCGAACCTCTAGGTTTTTATAAAACTATCTCATTAGATTTTAAAAACTTCGTTTTATCACGATTACGCAATTAAAAACAAACCACGCAATTATATGTAAAACTATAAAACTACTGTGTCATAGATTTTGCCCTTAAAACTATTGTCAGTTAAGTGAGCCAACACTAAACTGACGGTCTTTAACCTAAGTGACAAGCAACACACAAGGCATGAAGGTAGAACGCTCCCACTGGCTCCGACATCCTTGGTTGTGCCTCCAAACTCCGTCTTTAAGGTTTTCTCCGTCTTCGGCGTACTTTAAAATATATAAAACAAAATTACAATAAAAGGGTTGTAAATGGCACGCAGGCCTCCCTTACCAAAACAGAGTATAATAACAAAAATATAAAGACGAAACACAAACACAGGTCTAGGGCTTGGCTATGACACTCGCAACTAACAGTTTAAACAAAACAGTTAAACTAAAATATATACAGTTACGATAAACCAGGATTTAACAGAATTATAAAACCTAACTGATTTTATAATTACTTAAAATTAATTTTAATTTTATAAGATAAAAGTAAAAATTAATTTTATCTGGGGTTTTAGCCTATCGGGCAAAAACGACCCTATCCACACGAAAAACTTATCCGATACCATCACCGATAGCAACAAAAATAACAAACGGTTACCATCGTTACTACCGGTGATCAACGACAACGTAGCCGAAGCTACCATCGCCGCTGATCGTCGGCGACCTTCCCGAAACCACCACCGGCGGCAGCAGCGGTAACCAAGGTCACCACCCCCGCCACCGCTAGGCCGATCGACGACAACAGCAGCCGAGGCTGCCATCGCCGCCGTGGCCGACGGCTCCATCACCATCAAACGCCATCACCACCGTACGGTGGTGTGCCTTGCGATTGCTAAAACAATCACCCACCGCCACCACCTTGGCTCGGCCTTAGGGCAGCCGGCGGGTGGCCTGGTAGTTCGTGGCTTATCCGGCGAAAAACGGACAAAGCCGTTGCCAACACTACGCCGCCGTCGCCACCGCTGGGCAACAACAGCGCCACCACCATTCGGTGGTTTGGTGATTTCCGTAACCGATCACCGCCGCCGCCCTGGCGTGGCCGTAAGGCAGCCGGCGGCTTGGCGGGACAACAACCACGCCACCGCCATCGATCCGCCACCAGAGGCTGTCGACCGGCGGTCTGATCACGTCGGCGACAGAAGCGGCTTTAACGCCACCACCATCGCCTTGTGCGGTCGAAAGACACGGCCACCGCCGCCGCCTAGCGAGGCAGCCGGCAGTCATGGTGGTTTTGCGGTGCAACCGCCGGCGGACAGCGGCGCTAAGCCACCGTCGCCACCACCACGGCCTTTAATCGATCCGGTGGTTCGATTCGGCTAACTGCCGTCGTTCCACCGTCGATCAACACGGTTCGTGTGATAAACGATAAAAATCCAATTTTTAATATAAACAGATAAAAATCGAATTTTTACAAAAACATAATCCAAACAACAGTTTATCGCAAACAACAATTTAATCCTGATCTAAACGTTTAGGAAGTGGCTCTGATACCACTGTTGGGAATTGCAGACAAAACAGATATGCACAGCGGAATAAAACTGAATTCCCAAACCAGAAGATCCATCCCAAACAGGTTTAGATACAATTATAAGGAGGTTTAGAATAATACCTTATAGGATTCAAAAACGGTTTCCGGAAAGCTAACGGGGAATACACCGCTACTGCACCACCACGAGAACCGCTGCTAGACCGCCTTAGGATTACCCAAAAACACGAAAAACCGAAAACTGGTTGAGTGTGTGTGTGTGGGACGATTTGGGAGAGAGAGAGAAAGGGTTTGGCTTTTCTTTTTCTCTAAGTTACTAATGAGATGGATTATTGAAATCATTAGGTTTACCATATATTTATATTAGTAAATATGGTAATTACCCAATAGAAAAGCCCGTTTAATTATCAAGCCCGATAGGCTTTAATTAAACCATACCATATATAAATATTAATTAACTATTAATATTTATCCAATAAATAATAAATAAACTATCTATTATTTATTTCTCTCATAATTAATTAATTATACTAATTAATTAATTCCACACAACTGGTAAATCCAATTGATTTCTATTCGGGTGTGTAGCAGTGTGACCCACTAGTGCCTTATAACATTGGACACGGTAAACCTGTTACTGTCTTGCACATAATCCTTTCAATAACTACCCAAAAACTCCACGATGACTTTATAGCCCTACCAGGTTCCCACCTTGATAAGTTGTCACGGATAATTTCAAATAAAAACTGAAACTAGTTTTTATTCCCGGATCAAAAACATGCTAAGTGTAAAAGAAACAAAGAAACTAATTTCGTATAGTCCTCCATATTCCACTCTGTAATAATAACGAAATTAATAGCATTTCTAAGTTACTTTTATAGTGTCTATTCAACGAATACTAAAAACTGGTTTAAACGAAGTATCACCCTTCTTCAGTTTAAACCCTTTGATTAGTGTTTACCATACTAATTAAAGAAAAACAACCAAAAATACAAGTTTAGTATCAACTGATACTTTATATTTTATTCTGCTAATTTTGTTCTTGCAAACACCCTTAAAACAAAATTAGACTTTCACCATACTCCCTGAACCAGGAGATACTGGAATAACTCCTGGTTTCCTTGAATATGAAACATCAAACTGCAACTTTCCTTAGTTGATGTGTAGATAAATGATTTCGTCCTGAAATCTAACAAAATTTCCATTTACCAAATCTAGTAAATTCAGGCAATTTATCCTAGTGTTTTTACAACACTTTGGAGTCCAAAAGATATTTGATATCTTTAACTATTCCAACACTATTTAATTATTGATTAAAGTCAATTATGACTTTATATTGTCTCAACATATGAAACTATTTATCTATCCTTTTTAACTAAAAGGTAGATCTTATATCTTATGAATTTATATCCTACCTGGATTATAATTCCGAGATATATTAAATCAATAATTAATACACATACATATATATATATATATATATATATATCTTTTATTCTTTATCACAAAACTGGATATAGAATAAACTGGGTTCCCACTAACCTATATGAAAACTAACTATTACTCAAAATTAACTATTGACTTTAGTCAAAACTTGACTTCCTAGTCAATTCTATTTTAAGTAATACTAGAATTTAATATTTACAAAACTTTACTGGATTTTATCAAATCCCAATTCCAAGACTTGGAATTTCCTAGTTTTATAAATATTGATGTTGTCAACGTCATCTGAGACAACATCCTAAATTCTTTCTAAAACACATGAGTAATTAAATCTGACTATAAAATATTTTATAATCCTTTTACTCA
Organism: Centaurea solstitialis; assembly: GCA_030169165.1. NCBI lineage: Eukaryota > Viridiplantae > Streptophyta > Magnoliopsida > Asterales > Asteraceae > Centaurea > Centaurea solstitialis. The sequence continues at coordinate 54,604,188 of CM058042.1, read as the reverse complement.
TGTATGTTTTATTCTCAAAAACACATTCCTAAAATAATAGTACTTCGTGTGTTTTTGACAGTTTTCATATAACTATTACTTCAAATCAATTAATTAAAACATTGAAGTAATTCTGTTAGTGTAATATATGACATCTAGGATCTACTTATTTGAATCAAGTCAATCTCGACTTTAAACAGATTCAACAACATCATCATCCACAAGATATTAAATCAAGACAATAATTTTAAAAGTTTAAAACCAATTTTAATAAACCATAAATATCCAAAAGATCACAACCATTAAAATTGTTTTAAAACCACAAACATAAATTAAAAATGTCTTGATAAATATCTAATGATGAACTAGCATGTAGATCCTCGCAATTCTGGGCACCTCACTTTTGACCACCTGCAATTAATACATTTGCACTAGGTGTCATCATACTTGTAAACTAACAAGTGAAAGTGATAAACTAAAGCAATCACAAATACCCGAGGCGTTATTGCCTGCTTTGTGACGCTTTGGGCAGTTCTGCCTCCAATGACCAAGTTCATGGCATCTGAAACACCTATTCTCGGTCCTGGCATTGTTAGGCTTCACTTTCTTGCCCTTGCCCTTGCGTTCGTCATTGTTCTCGACCTTGGTCACACTCTGGCTTGCCTGAGACTGGCTTTTACCCTTACTGGTGTTTCCATGCCCACGCTTTCTCTTTGCCCCACCATCTCTGACCATAAGCACATCCTTGGTCTTGGTCCCGGTCCCCATACTCAACTCAGCGGTTTTCAACATGGAATGTAACTCAGCAATTGTCTTTTCCATGTTGTTCATATTATAGTTGATTACAAACTGCTTGTAATCCTCAGACAGTGAGTTGAGTATCGTATCCGTTGCTAACTGCAACGGAACTGGGTGACCAAGCCTCTCTAGGTGATCAATATGCCTCTTCATTTTCATGACGTGATCACTGACTGAGGTCCCCTTGGCCATCTTGCACGCGTTCAGTGCCCGAGTGGCATCATAACGCTCTGTGCGTGCTTGCGTCTAGAACATGTCCCTCAACTGGCGGATCATGTCATAGGCATTGGTGTTCATGAGCCCTGTTTGCAGATCTAGGCTCATAGTCGCAAGCATGAGACAGCCAACGTCCAGCAAATCATCAGAATGCTTTCTATAAGCATTTCTTACATTGGCAGTTGCATTTGCTGGAGGGGCCTCACCTAGAGGCTCTTCTAGGACGTACCACTTCCTCTCGTGCCTGAGCACAATCAACAGATTGCGCTCCCAGTCGAGGAAGTTAGCTCCAGTGAGCTTGTCCTTTTCAAGAATGGAGCGAAGAGACAGATTATTAGTGTTGGTTACAGTGTTTGCCATCTACACATTTAAAAGATTTGGTTTTAGTAACTGTGAATAGACTCCCAACAAATATCAATAAACCCTTAAATGATAAGTATTGGGCTAGGATCCTTATTTCATACGTCCTGATGTACGGCTTGCTCACGTCACACCAGGCCCGTACTATTTCGGTAGGTAAGGACTTATACCAATCACATCTAACTGACATGACTCCTAGATCTTTTCGGGACATCAGATAAAACCGTACATGTTTTAGTCCCTCAGTGCATTTTGGCCCGATACGACACGGTGAATTGTTACAAAACCAAAATAGATCGCACCATTTAGGACTGGTGTACTTATCACATGACAGGATCTATATATCAAGATCAGAAAACTTAATCAAAGAAGTTTGCGAAATAACACTTTGATTATATAATGAAAACAATGGAATTGTATCAAACTGAATGTATTGATTCGATAGCCTAATGATTACAAACACAAGCCCCAATCTGTTTGAACAGGCTCAAACAGACGTGCAAATCTTCTCAATTGCAGGGATTACAAGAACAATCTTGAGGCTAGAATTCTAAACAAAAGCTAATCAAACTCGTATCTAACAAAGACAAACCTATCAGCTATATAAACGAGTTACAAGATTACAATAAGGAAACTAGATTTACAAGATAATCTCTAAAATATCTTCAACCAAAACGTATCTTGTCCATATCTTCAATCATCGCAATCCTTTCCTTATCATGATCTTGTCAGCAGTGGTAAGACAAAAGCAGTGTTAACTTTTAACCAGCAGTGGTAACTTTGTACAGGCAGTGGTAATCTTCAAATGGCCTAGCAGTGGTAACATCTTTAAAGCCAGCAGTGGTAACCTCTCTGAATCAGTCCTAACAATCTCCCCCTAACTTAACTTCTGATTTTAATCAGAAATTAAGTTCTTCAACTGTTGCATGGCTTTCTTAATCATCTTAGCATGGTCTGAACTATTTGAGTCTTTCAGAAATTCTTGAAACTTCTCCAACCCATACTCATGCATAGTTACTCTATCTTCAGCAGTAACCAAATTTAGAATTCCATCAAATTCTGCATTGCTTCTTTGTTTTCCATTGTTCCACTGCACAAAGTAGTATTTCTTGAAAATACCTCTTACTCCCCAAAGCACTACTTTTTCTTCTTCTGCTGCTTCTTCTTCTCTCAAATCTGATAGCTGAGTGGTCAGATTTTCAATGACTTCCTTTTCAAGATCAGTCATAACAGACTTCTTACGTTTCAAAACTCCTTCTATCATCCTTCTTTCAAAGTCATACCTCTTATCCACCAAGAAGTAGCTTTTGACACCATTATCATAAGTGACAGTGAATACTCTATTTGCCTTGTAACAGTTCCAGGCAACTACCTCTCCTTCTTTCACTTCACCTTTTTCCAACCTCATGTTTTTCTTCTTCTTTTCCTCCTTGGCTTTCTCGTATGCAAACATGGTTTGAAGTTTTTCTTGAAAGAAAATGGCATCTGCAAACTCAGTCATCCCTTTAGTACATCCAATCTCATACAACTTCTTCAGATCTGAAGCTGAGAGTTTGTTAAACATTCTGTTGACATTGGAGAACACCTCACTTGTCTGATCCTCTCTTACAATCCTGAAGAAAACAACCTTATTATCTTCAAAGCAGTACCAATCTATCACTTTAGAAGCTTCAGTGAAGATCTTCCTCTTCTTGGTTGGCCTTTTATGAGCTATAGACTTCTTCCTCTTCTTCTTTGCTTGACTGATTTGCTTAGCCAATTTAGCAGTTTCCTTCTCTATCTGAGTTGGTTCTTTATCATCCTTCTTCTTCTCTGTTCCACTAGCAGTGGGAACCTTTTCTTCAGCAGTGGTAGTACCTTCAGCAGTGGTAACTACATCATGTTTTCTCTTACTTCTTCTCTGTTCATGCACCTCTTCCTTAACCTCTTCTTCAAGCATCTTTGTATCAGTTTCACTATCAGTCTTCTTCACAACATCAGTCTCCTTTCTAGCTTCTTCATAGTGCTCTTTGACTTTCTCAAAAGACCACTTTGAGAAGTATTGAACAGGTCTTCCAACAATTCCAGCTAGACTTCTCACCATTCTTCTTCTTTCTTCAGTTCTAGTCAATGGCTTGATAATCTTCTTCTTGATCTTTTCTTTTTCAACTTCCTTGTTGAACCTGTCTTGTAATTTCTTAGCTGCAGCCTTTCCAGCCTTATCTTGCTGAGCTTGTTTCTTCTTTCTTTCCTTCTCTTCTTTGTTCAATCTTTCTTGATCCTCCATACTTAGCTTCTTAGCAAGAGCTTCTGAAGCTTCAAATTCCAACACTTTCCTTTGAGCCTCAACTGCTTCATCATCAGCTTCTTCTATCACTTTCTCCTTTCCTTTGTCTTTTGGATCAATAGAAACAGGAACTTCAATTTTCTTCTTTGTTGCTTCAGACTCTTTGATCACTACACCCTTTGTTGGTTGAATTACCTCAGGCATTTTTACAAGTAACTCAGCAATTGTAAGCTCATCCTCATTAATTGCCACTTCTGGTTCATCCTCATTAATTGCCACTTCTGGTTCATCCTCATTAATTGCCACTTCTGGTTCAGCCTCTGTACCAATAACATCAACCAAAGGTTCATTTGCAACCTTTGTCTCTTCATTCATCTCCTCACTCCTAACTTCTTTTTCAGTCTCCCCCTTAGCACCTGCTTCCTCCACAATTTCAGGCAACTCATCATTAACATCAGCAGGTTCATTCACAACAACAATTCTTTCCTTCTTTGGCTCCCCCTTAACCTCAGATTTCCTCTCCCCCTTTGTGAATGCAACCAAAGTGGAGTACTTCTTCCTCAGAGCTCTAATAGTGCCTGTCATTGAAGCCATAGCAGCACCTTGAGCTTGAATTATCTTTGCTTGCTTAACAATTCTGGCATCATGCACCTTTATCAAATCATGTTGTGCAGTCACCAACTCCTCCAAAGTATCCAGCCGTGCCTCATGAGAATCATGCTTCTCATCATGTACATGAAAATTCTTCTCAAATGCCTTCAAATCCTTGGCAATAGCAGTGAAATTGTCCATCAATTCCTTTTGTGAAAAACTGCCCTTACCAAGTTTAGGAGTGTTTACCTCCATTACAGGATCTTTGAGCTTTTTGACATTAGTCTTCAGCCTTGCTGAAGCACTAGATGCCCCCTTGGTTTCTTGGCACCTGGGTCCTCCCTTTGATTGCTCAATAGGAGTTGCCGTGGTGGGGGTCTTAGCTATGTTCAAACTATCCTGATGCACACCTTGTGCAACACCAGTAGTTTGAGCCTCACCAACCACATGCCCTTCCATCTCCTTAGAGGGCACCTTCTTTATACTTGAGTGGGGCATCACTCCAGGGGTTTCCCTTTCGATATTATCAGAAGGAGAGTGCTCCAACTGTTGGTTTAAAGGCTCTAGGGGTTTAGAACCAGAGGAGGAAGGAGCTCCCCTGTTCTTTCTTTGATACTTTTTAAGTGTAGGGGTGGGGGTTGTATCAAGGGACTGAGGGATTGTATCAGTGATAGGTGTGGGTAGGTCATCAGTGGGAATGCTTGGTTGTGTAGGCTGCAAGCCTGATGCCTCACCTTGTGGGTGGTTCACTCTCATCATTGTAGAGAACAATGGAGTGAATTGGTCATTTGATCCCTCTGCAGGTCTCTGCATATTGGCAAACACCTTATGACCAAGAGCAGAACTCTTATAGATGTCTCCATGCATTGGTACAGCCGTCAATTCTTTGGTAATAACTTCTTGGACAAATCTTGGGAACATATAAAAAGTTTTGACCTTAGAATTATTAATGTTCTCAAAATTGTACACAAGATCATCAAAAATCATTTGTGAAAAGTTAAACACCTGATTAGTGGCCAAGCAGACCAAAGCAGAGGCAATGGTGCTGCTAAACTCACCAAAACTGGTGGTTTTCTTTGAAAAACAATGTAACAGGGTATGCACAAAGAACCTCCACTGAGGGCAAAATTTACCCTTAAGGTATTTTAAAGAAGTGCGAGAGCCTGCATACCCCATTCTTACAAAAGATTCCATGATGACTGAGGGTGTAAGCATAGAAATACCTTCTTCGTCGTGTAGTTGAAGATGAAATCTGATCTTCGCCGGGGTAAGGGTTAGTGATTGACCACAGATGATGGTCTGAATGATTTTGACCCCTTCTTCTTCTTGAATAACCGCATTCGACCAGAAATCGTGCATATGTTGAATGTAGATCATGGGATTGATGGTCGCGGCATAGGCAATATGAGATGATGCCAAGAAATCAAGAATGTCTTCAAATCCTTCGGAATTGGCATCCTTCGTGAAATATCCCACCTTATTGTGATCCTTGACAAAACACAGAGAATCCATGATCGATTTCGCAAATAAAACCCTAGAATCAGAATGAAAATCTGTACGCGATTGAAAGTTCAAGAACACAGATGGAGAAGAGATGCAGAATCGCAAACGTTTTCAGAGAAAAAGTTCAGAATAGCTGTTTGTGAAAAAGGCGGTCAAGTTAGGGTTTTTATAGTGAACTGATGAGGAGGGGTAACTACCATCAACAGTGGTAACGAACACAAGCAGTGGTAAAAAATATAGTCAGAGATAAATTAAACTAGCAGTGGTATTCGTTAAGCATAAACAAGAGCAGTGGTAAAATCCAAGTGCAGTGGTAATTACGCGGGTCTATGCAAAAGCAGTGGTAAAACACTGAAGCAGAGGTAAGTACATGTGCCAACTTAAAAGCAGTGGTAAAAACCGTATAAGTTAATAACAGTGGTAATTACGCAAACAGTGGTAAAATGACACATATAGAACCAGCGGTGGTAAAAATCAATCAGTGGTAAAAATCTGCCAGCGGTGGTAATGTGCGAGTGTGCTAGCAGTGGTAATGTGCGAATGTGCTAGCAGTGGTAATGTGCGAATGTGCTAGCAGTGGTAATGTGCGAATGTGCTAGCAGTGGTAATATGCGAATATGCTAGCAGTGGTAATGCACAACACTAGCAGTGGTAAAGACTTGGATATGAAAATCATGTTTGGTGATATTGACACTGCTAGTAAAAGTAATTCCAACTAAGCAGTGGTAACGTCCTCATGCGTTGTACGACCACACCAAGAACTTCACCATGAATCTGCAACATTCAAAAACTCATTAAAATATCAAAAGAAATAAAACAACAAGGAAGAAAGTATACAGAGAAAGTACAAATAAGAGTGTAATTAAAGAGAAAGATTTATTCAGAGTTCATCATTCAACACCGTAACCAAAAATGTAAACCTACCAACATCAAAAGCTTTTGTGAACAGGTCTGCATATTGATCATCAGTGTGAACTTTCAGAACTTGAATTAACTTCTTTTCATTACAGTCTCTAATAAAGTGGTACTTAATCTCTATATGTTTGGTCTTGGAGTGCTTGACTGGATTGTTCACAATACTAATAGCACTGTTATTGTCAATGTAGATTGGTGTCTGCAAGAATGAAAGACCATAGTCCTGCATCTGATTTTGAATCCATAGCACTTGTGAGCAGCATTGTGAAGCAGCTATGTATTCAGCCTCTGTAGTTGACTGTGACACAGTGGTCTGTTTCTTGCATTGCCATGAGACCAATCTTCCTCCCAAAAATTGACATCCTCCTGATGTAGACTTTCTATCCAAGTTTGCTCCTCCATAATCACTATCTGTGTAAGCCACTAAGTCAAGAAAGGAATCATTGGGATACCACAGTCCCAATCTTGGTTGGCCCTTCAGATATTTGAATATCCTTTTAACTGCATGTAGATGAGACTCCTTGGGCCTGACCTGAAACCTGGCACAAACACAAACAGCAAACATAATATCAGGTCTAGATGTTGTAAGATACATTAATGATCCAATCATGGATCTATAATGGTGAACATCAACTTCCTCCCCTCAACATCAGCAGTAAGATGTTTATGAGTTTCCATTGGAGTGCTTGCTGGCTTTGCATCATTCATTCCAAACTTTTGAAGCATGGATGCAACAAATTTGGACTGATTGATGAATATTCCTTCAGGCTTCTGCTTGACCTGCAAACCAAGAAAGAAAGTTAGTTCTCCCATAGAGCTCATCTTAAATTTCTTGTGCATCAGTTCCTCAAACTCCTTGCACATATCATCCTTTGTAGATCCAAAGATGATATCATCAACATAAATCTGCACTAGAAGCATATCAGTCTTAGTTCTCTTGATGAACAAGGTCTTATCAATGACACCTCTCTCAAATTTGTTTTCCAACAAATATGAGGACAAGGTATCATACCAAGCCCTAGGTGCTTGATGAAGACCATACAAAGCTTTCCTCAACTTGTAAACTTTATCAGGGTATTTGGGATCTTCAAACCCTGGTGGTTGACTGACATATACTTCTTCATCTATAGTGCCATAAAGAAAGGCACTCTTGACATCCATCTGATAGACTTTGAATCCTTTGTAAGATGCAAATGCCAAGAATAGCCTGATGGCTTCAATTCTGGCAACAGGTGCAAATACATCATCATAGTCTATGCCTTCTTCTTGAGTGTATCCCTGTGCTACCAATCTGGCCTTGTTTTTGATAATAATGCCTCTCTCATCAGTCTTGTTTCTGAAAATCCACTTAGTGCCAATGACTCTGTGTCCTTTTGGTAAATCCACCAGATCCCAAACATGTTGTAGGACAAACTGCAGCAATTCCTCTTGCATGGCCTCTATCCAACTTGGGTCTTTCATTGCATCACGGGCCTTCTTTGGTTCAGTCTGTGAAAGAAAGACTGATATCATACTCAAGTGTGGATCAGGAAGGGATTTGCTTTGCTTCCTTGTAATCATAGGAGACTGAATGTCTCCTATTACCAGAGAAGGTGGATGATTCTTTTGTGTTCTAGTAAGATGCAGGGGTTCTTCAGTCAGATCCACTCCTAGGTTTGAATCATTCACTTCTGGTTCTTGATCCCATTGAGGTCCCTCTTCTAAAGCAGGTATGCCTTCAAGATTCTGAGAGGGTGAGGATTCCTCAATTGGTTGATCATCACTCTTCTTAGCAGACCCAGAGTTTGTTTGATCATCAAAATGTGACTCATCAGTGGTACAGGCATCATTTGAATCAACAAAAGGCATGGGAAACATGACAAATGTTGGACTTGTTTCTTGTGCTTGCTCTGTACCTGAACCTGTATTCACTGTATAGCTCATGTTCAAAGAGTTAGTTAGTGAATCAATATCAAATAGCCAATTGGGACCACTTCCAGGTATGTTAGGAGTGTTCACATTGCATTTGACATTGTCACTTTCTTCTATAATCCTTGTAGAACTATTGAAAACTCTAAGTGCTTTGCTCTGAGAAGAGTATCCAACAAAAAATCCATCATCAGATTTGCTCTCAAATTTGCCTAAGTGAGTTTTGGTATCAAGAATTGTGCAAGGACACCCAAATGGTTGTAAAAATCCTATATAGGGTTTCTTTTTCTCAAAAAGTTCATAGGGTGTCTTGCCTTTAGATTTGACTATAAGAACTCTGTTTTGGACATAGCAAGCAGTGTTAACTACTTCTACCCAGAAAGTGATTGGAAGTTTAGAGTCAGCCAACATAGTTCTTGCAGCCTCAATTAGTGTCCTATTCCTCCTCTCAGCAACACCATTCTGTTGAGGAGTTCTAGGAGCACTGTATTGTCTCTCAATACCTTTTTCCTCACAAAAGCTATTTAAGTCAGCATTCTTGAATTCAGTGCCATTGTCTGATCTAATGACTTTTACCCTAAGGTTTGTCTTGTTTTCCACTCTGGTCACAAAGGGTTTGATCAGTCCACTTGTCTCATCCTTTGTTCTCAGAAAGTAAACCCAAGTAAACCTAGAGTAATCATCAACTATCACAAGACAATAGGATTTCTTGCCTATACTCATCACATTGGTAGGACCAAAAAGATCCATGTGCAGTAACTGTAAAGGTGATGAGATAGTGTTTACTTCTTTGGACTTGTGTGAGTTTTTGTGTTGCTTACCTTTAAGGCATGCTACACAATGATCATCACTTGAAAATTCCTTTGCAGGCAAACCTCTTACAAGATTGTTTTTGACAAGTAAGTTCATGTTTTTAAAATTCATGTGGCACATCCTCCTATGCCACAGTGATGATTCACTCACAGATGCTTTTGAAAATAAACAGTTTAAGGATGATAAAGAAGAAGCATCTTCAATGTCCAAACAGTAAACATTATCTTTCCTAGGTGTTCTTAACATCACTTTACTTTCATCTATCTTGTAGCCAGGAGCGAGAATGAGACATTCAGTATCAGTGAAAAATACACCAAACTTCTTGTCACAGACTTGAGAAACACTAAGTAAATTGTATTTTAATTGCTCTACAAAATAGACATCATCAAAAGTCATCTTACCTTTTGATACCTTACCTTTGCCACTAATCTTACCTCCATTTGGATTATCCCCAAAGGCAACATGTCCACCTTCAAACTTTTTAAAGTCTTTAAGTAATGACATGATACCTGTCATGTGCCTAGAGCAACCACTATCCACATGCCAAAGACTGCTCCTTCTTCCTTGGTTGCTCTGCACATAGAATGAAACAGTTAGTGTCTTGAGGGAACCCAAGCCAATATGGTCTTGGGTTCTCCCTTTTCATTAACATAATTGACCTCTGTCAATCTGTTAAGCTTTAAAAGATAATCTTTGTTAGGGATCTCATGACTGGAATATTTGGTTACAATGGGTTTTCTCAATGAAGGCTTGTTAGTGGTAACATTTTTTGAGTTTCCACTGCTGTTATTGCTAACAGCAGTGTTAACTTGAGATGTAGCAGTGTTTGAGTTATCACTGCTGATATTGCTAGCATCAGTGTTAACCTCCATACTATTAATGCTGTTACCACTGCTTTCAGAAACAACACTGTTGTTACCACTGCTTGTTGAAGCAGTAGTATTACTAAGTGAAGCTTTAGGTACCCATTTAGTAACCAATTTTACAGACTTCTTTTCAACCCTTTTCTTTTGAACCTTTCTTTTGGGTTGACTAGGTCTGTTTTGTTTAGGAACAACCTTTTTGTGTGTAGGGACAAATCTTCTAGCTTGATATCTGTTCCTTTGATTAAATGGATTGAAATAACAGTCTCTTGCTAGATGATTTGTCTTACAACAAATGAAGCATGGTTTTGGTCTGTTAATCTTACTCAGATCAACACCATGACATTGAGCCCATTGGTTGTTCCAGTTTCTTTTATTCCCTCTAGGATGTTTTTTGTTTTGAGACTGTGAGGAAGTACTAGGTTTAACTACAGTCCTCTGAGTGTAGTGGTCCTTCCTACTCTCTTTCCTAGTTGTCTCAGTCTTTTTCCCTTTATTTTCTGATGTCATGACAGACTTCCCCTTATCTTTCCTAGTGGACTCTACCTTTTTGCTATGAACAAATGGCATACCACCTTTCTCATTGGTGAGAAGATGGTTTTCATCAGGGATGGTCTCAGAAGTGCTTTTCTCATCAGATTCCTCCTCTGAGTCAACTAGATCTATTCTATCCAAACCTTCTTTCAACTCTCCTCTGTCTGTACTATGAAGTAGGTCAGTGGTGGGAGGAATGTAATTCTGATTGTAAGGAGGAGGGGTACTATTGTATCATATACCCCTTTTCAAGTCATCAGTCACTTGTGCTCTAATGATTGATTTTAAAGCCTTAGAGGACTTTGAAAATTTATCTAGGTCTTCTTTGGCTTTGGTCAATTCTTTCCTAACACTCTCTACTTCCTCCTTTTCTTTTGACAGTTTTCTCTCAAGCTCTTTCTTTTCCCACTTCCAGTAGTTATGGTCATATTCAAACTGAAGTTCATTGGCTTTGTATGCCTTAATTTGATCCTCCAAATTGTCTATGATCTTAACATACTCTCTTCTTTCTCTTTCCATCTTCTTAATACTATCACTCATGGTCTGATTATGATCCCTATACTTTTTCACGGTTTCTAAACAAGAATCAGAACAGAGTTTAGAAGATACCTCAGTGGGAATATCAGTCTCCTTGATTTCAGCCATGAGGGCTTGATTTTGAACTGCTTCTTCAGCATGATCACTCCAATCAAATCCTTGTCCTTCTTGAGAGACCAAAGCCTGAGATGAACTAGGGTTTGAGTTGCTTCCCCTGTTGTTGAATCTAGGAGCTTGTAGATCCACTCCCATTATTCTGATTGTTGGTGGTTACACCTTTGCATTCTCTGGCAAAGTGCCCTGGCTCATTGCACTTGTAGCATCTCACTTTTGACTTATCAAACCCAGCTTTATCTCCTCTTTTGAGATCAAAGTTGTTTCTTCCAGTTCTTCTGATGAATCTCTTCATTCTCAAGGTAAGCATGGCTATCTGCCATTTGATATCCATCTCTTCAAGATCATCTGCATTGATTTGATCCAAATCATCATTGATCAAGGATGACTTGACATGACTTGCCAAGAAAGCTTCCAGGACTGTATCCTCATTGATTTCCTGAGATGAACAAGAATTTCCATTAGAAACAGTTTCACTAGCAGTAGTATTATAAGCAGCAGTGGTATTGAAAGAACTAGGATTTTCAGAAAGAAGAGCAGTATTATGAGTGTATCCAATGGGTCTTTTCTTCTTCTCCACTTCTGCTTCAAAGATCCTTAGATCATTGTATAGATCTTCAAGTTCCTTGTCCTCCAAGTCATCTCCCTGCCTGAATGAGACAGTGTAAATAGTCCATTCCTCTCCAAGAGATCTGAGGAATTTTCTATTCACATCATCTTTGTCCATCTTCACATCTACAGTTGCTAGCTCTCCAATCAGCTTGTTGAATCTATCAAAGGTTTGTGTCATAGATTCATTCTTCAGGGATGTGAAGTTCTCATACTGCTGCTTCAGAATGGCCTTCTGGTTCCTCTTTGTGCTTTTGGTTCCTGAGAACCTCTTTTCAAGTGCAGTCCAGAGAGATTTGGCATCTGTATATGTACTGAATTGATGTTGGTATTCATTGGGAATAGCCAACAGCAAGGTACTCAATGCCTTCATCTCAGTTTGCCTTCTTTTTCTGTCAACATCAGATCTGGGTGGGGGTCTTGCACCTCCTTCAGCAGCAGCTTCATCAACACCAGGTCCGTTTTCAACAACTTCCCACATACCATAGTCTGTGAGAAGCATGTATTGACGGATCCTGATTTTCCACATGTCAAACTCATTGGGTTTGAGCATGGGAACTTTAGAGACCAAAACTGTTTCCTGAGTATCCATTGTTAAATAGTTTTCTGAATTTAACTCAAGCTCTGATACCACTTGACAGGATCTATATATCAAGATCAGAAAACTTAATCAAAGAAGTTTGCGGAATAACACTTTGATTATATAATGAAAACAATGGAATTGTATCAAACTGAATGTATATTGATTCGATAGCTTAATGATTACAAACACAAGCCCCAATCTGTTTGAACAGGCTCAAACAGACGTGCAAATCTTCTCAATTGCAGGGATTACAAGAACAATCTTGAGGCTAGAATTCTAAACAAAAGCTAATCAAACTCGTATCTAACAAAGACAAACCTATCAGCTATATAAACGAGTTACAAGATTACAATAAGGAAACTAGATTTACAAGATAATCTCTAAAATATCTCCAACCAAAACGTATCTTGTCCATATCTTCAATCATCACAATCCTTTCCTTATCATGATCTTGTCAGCAGTGGTAACTTTGTACAGGCAGTGGTAATCTTCAAATGGCCTAGCAGTGGTAACATCTTTAAAGCCAGCAGTGGTAACCTCTCTGAATCAGTCCTAACATCACACCCCTTTCAACTTGGGGTTTGAACGCGGACGCTCAAGGCTTGCTCACTTCCAACGCCCGCGTACCTTACGCCGTTAGGTGTCCCAAGTGGGTTGCACTACTGATCTATGATTTTCTTGGGTTTTTAACTAAGTTTTGAAAAACCTTTTTATTTTCCAGTATTTTAGAAAACTTTGCAATTTTAAACCTGACTGTTTAAAAAGGCAACCAATGTTTAAAAATTAACCGTTATTAAACATAGACGTTATTTAAAACTAACTGTTTTAAAAGCACTTGCTAATTAAAACTAACTGCTTTAATAGCATGATTGCTAACCAAAAACTAACTGTTTTTGAAAGCCCTCCTGCTGACCAAAACTAACTGTTTTGTCAACATGCCTTTATAAGAAAACAATCTTATAAACATAAGGTTTTAAAATAAAATCTACCGTTTAAAAGGTTTGAAAAACTGGTAATTTTAATTTTAAAAACCTTATAGATTTCATGATTGAAAAGTTTTAAAACTCTCTCTAAATTTTAAAACGTTTGATAAATACTAAACATGCAACAATTATCAACTAATCATGAGCAGACAGTTAAACACATCCACGCAGTTAAAAAAAAATTAACAACTTCGCAATAAAAAACATCTAATTATAGATTTGCCAATTAATTCCTAAAAGACCAAAATGACCTATTAATTATAAATTTTCAAAAACTTCTCGCGTAACTCCCACTGGCCTCGGCACGTCTGATGGAACTTCGGGAAAGGAAAAAGTATTTAAAGTCTATCCTAAGGTCATTTTCATTACAAAGGAGTTGTAAGCCTCCCCAAAATTAAACCAATGGTCTAAGTTGGCAAATTCTATAATAGATTCACATAATATACACAACAGGTATAATTATAGTTCATGCAATTATACAAAGCAATAAACAAGCAATATATAAGGCATAAAACAATCCTAGATCCGTTAAAGATCATCTCGTTTGGTTTATCGTAAAACATGGTTTTAACTGATTTATAAAACAAATTGTTTTACAAATCGAAACTAATATTTTAATCTGAAATCGGTTTTATAAAATTACCTAAGATTTATAAACTATAAATCTAATATATAAAATAAAACCAATTTTCTAAAATATTTGCTTTTATCCAAAACATATCAAACCGGACATTCCGAACCAACTGATCGGAATAATAAGTACTGGCCTAAAAACTGTGTCGTGGTTCGACCAACTGGTCAATCATGACACCTGGCCCATTTGACCAAAACGGGTCAAATACTTGGTTTGATAAACATATGTTTAACAAAATTCATTAAAACAATTTTATAAGATAAACTTATCTAAATAAAATTAATTCGGATAAAAGCCAAAAACCATTAAACCCTTTGGTCCTCAAACTGGGTCCAAATTTCTGGGTCTTGGGCCTTGTATGAGTTAGGCCCAATAAAACGAAAAACCCAAAAAACACGATCTCGTGATCGATCGACAAACTTGACGTCGATCACGCAATCGCCATCTTCGGTGATGATAACAACAAACGGTCGCTACCACCACCGCGATTATCGCAATACCATACGCCGGGGACGACGGTTGCTAAGAAAACGCCACCGCCGCCACCGACGGTTACAAAACAAACATCGCCGTCGTTGCCACCAAGTGGCCGGCGGTAGCAATAACAAACCGCCACCACCACCGCCGCTTGTCGGCTAACAAAACAAATCACCAACCGCCGCCACCATCGTCTTCCGACAACAGCAGCATCCACGGTCGATGCCACCGTCGCCGGTGACATTTGGTGATTGAAGCAGCTTCGGCTGCCACCATCTCGTTTGCTGACGACGACAACGCAAGCGCCATCGCCGCCACCCCGCTTTGGTCCAGCCGTGGTACGGCGATCGAACAACCACAACAATCGCTGCCACCACCGTTCGGTGGCTCGGCGATTTATAAAACCGACCACCGCTGCCGCCATGGCGTGGCCGTAAGGCAGCCAGCAGCCTGGCGGGTGGTCCGCGGTGTACGCGCCGCCGCCGCTACCGATTACAGCCGCCACCATCGTCGATTGCGATCTCGATCGGGAACCGCCAGCCACCACCGAACTGGTGGTTCGGCTTTGGCGTCGGTCCAGCCTAGCCGCGGCTCAGCCGTGCTACGGCCACCATTGCCGATTACAGCCGCCACCAAACTGGTGGTTCGGCTTCAGCGATCCGGGTGGCGGTTTGACCGGCGATCGGTGGGATGGTCCGGTTGCGATGTGCCACCGTTCCGCCACCGATCACGCTACCGTGTGTGATTTCGTGTTTTTCAGATTTTGACAGATAAACAAACAACAGATAAATAAGGTAACAAAATATTTATCTAAACTGATAAAGATTGGATTTTTAAAACTGATAAATATCAAATCTTTAAACAAACTGATAAAGATTCAATTTTATACAAACTGATAAAATTCAAATCTTTACACAAACTGATAAAGATTTAATTTTATACAAACTGATAAAAACCAAATCTTTATACAAACTGATAAAGATTCAATTTTTATACAAACCCGATAATTATCTAATCTCTAAAAAACTGATAGAGATTAACAAACTGATAAAAATCAAATCTTTTACCTAAACTGATAAAGATTAGATTTTTATACAAAATGATAATTATCAAATCTTTACCAACAAGAAAAACTTTAACGAATCTAAACAAACAATTAAATAAAACAAATAAACGAATAAACCTGTGGCTCTGATACCACTGTTGGGATTTTGAGCGATCCTCGTATCAAACTGACACGAGAAACCGTGATCTCAAACCTAACTGGTCGAGATACACGACAAAACTTTGATGATCAAACTGACCTCAAGGTTTAACAATCAAACCTAACTGGTTTGATTATGCGGAAGCGATAAGGATTAAAATCCCGAAACACTAGTACAAATATGTTTTTTTGCCACGGTTTTGAAATTCATGTTAGTCACATTTAGGTCTAGAACCGTGACTAAAAGTCATAAATAAAATTGGAGTATTGTTTTAGCCACGATGTAACTCAATAACCATGACCATTAGATAACATGTTTAAACATAATGTCATGGTTTAAACAAAACCGTGACTAAATTGTTCCTATGGCCACAATTTTTTTGTCGTGGCAAGTAACATATAAAAATCGTGGCCATAGACATATATATAGTCACGGTTTTTTTGTGACAATTATTATTTGTGACCTTAGACCGCATATGGCCTCATGAAGTCATTTTTCCGTGACCAAAAGAATATACATATTTAGCCACGAAAATTTGTAAAACGTAGCCATAAGTCACATGTATTTGTAGTCATGGTTTTATTATTTTGTGTGACAAGAAAATAACCAGTAGCCACGGTTTATTGTATGAAGAGTGGCAATATGTGATGATTTCGTCACAGTTAATATGAAATGTGTGTAGCTATTAATATAGTTAAATCCAAGACTAAAATAATTCTATTGTTACTAAAAGCTGACCAATAGCTACGATTCTACATAATCAATTGTGTGACGAATAAATAGTTAAACGTCATGATTTTTAATATTTCGCATGACCAAAAGGCATTTAATACTCACACTTCTAAAATATAAGTGTAACTATATGTCTTGAATTAGCCATTGTTTATTATGTGTGTGACCAAAAAGACACATATAGCCACGTTTCTAAAAATTAAGTGTAACTATATGTCATGAATTTGCCCATGGTTTTTAATATTTAATGAGATAATTTTAACAAAATCAATATTGTCCTAGTGGTTGGTCCATTCCTTATCAAAGATGAGGTCTCAAGTTCGAGCCTTGGCCACGTCAAAAAAATATACATGATTATAGAGCGATCATCGGCTACATTAAAAAAAAATTATGTGGCTATAGATAGTTTATTGTCATGCTTTTTTTTATATTGTGTGACCAAAAGATAACTAAATGTTACGTTTAATGTGAGTTTGTGTGGCAAAAGGTACTTTATGGCCACAGTTTTAGGTAAAATGCTCCAATACCATAAAAATTGGATATGCCTATAGCTACGGTTTTCAAACTATGGCTATGGTTTTTCATTTCATTTGGTGACACATTTTAAGCGTGACCAAAAGGGTATCAATGGTCACGGGAGAATAGGCTACGCTTTGATAAAACTGAAAAACCGTGACTAAAGGCCTATGGCCACGGTTTTTAACCGTGGCAAATGTGAATTTTTGTACTAGTGAAATAATCACAGATCTCTATTCGTTTAGATTACTACAGTTAATAAGTTAGAAGAATACCTCGGAAGCTTGAGATAGATCCACCCGTGAACGACCAAACAGAATTCCCTCTAGCTGGATCAAACCCCGAACTATCACGAACAATCCGTATGCGAAGAACACGATCGAATAAACACGAAACCGAATCTGGTTTCGGGTTTATGATGAAAACGATGGAGAGAGAGAATAGAGAGAGAGAGAGAGAGAGAGGTTTCTTGATGAGAAAGCTACTAATCAGTTGAATTAATTATCTGATAGTTTTGCCTATCTATTTATATGGACAAACTTCCATATAGCTTTATTCTTTCTTTCTCTCTAAGAAAGAATAATTTCCATAATTATCTTTATTCTTTCTTTCTCCTTAAGAAAGAATATTTACCAATTATTATATTTTCCTTATAATAATTTCTAGATAATTATAAACCAATTAATTGACTTTATATATTTATTTAACTAATAAATATATAACTGTAACTAATTATCAGAAACCTTTCACTTTGGGGTTTATACAGAAAACACCCAACAGTTTTATAATTTACTATTATAAAACTAAACTCTCCAAACTGGGGTTATTTTACTATCCGAATTATAGGTCCTCACAGGTGTGACCCTCAAGTGTCTTATAACGTTGGATGTGCGATCAAACGGTTTGTCAACTTTTGCACATAATTACTAACAGTGATGATATTGAAACAGGAGGATCCCTGCCCCGATCCCCACCTTTCCTTCATGTGCACCAGAGTCTAGTGCCTGATACACATTTAGGTACACATACTGCTAGTCTATGTGACGCAGTCTCAGCTCCACCAGTCATGATTCTTAGTGACGTGACCGGAACCCCGAGAGTGGTGTCCACGATGGGCATTTCACGAGGACCGGAGGGAAGACCTACCACGGCTATCATCACGCCAATCGTGAACGTAGGCCACACCGTTGATTCAGCGGTTGTGCAAACGGAACGTCTATGTGACACCAGTGCTACTTACCCAGCATTTATTGTCAATGAATTGGTGGACAGCGCCGTAAAGGCTGTCCGTGAGGAGTTTGAAGCTAAGTTTATGGCACTTGAGGCCCGGCTAAAGGGCAAAGGGAAGGTGACTGAGCCTGAGCGAGATCCAACACCACCTCCCCGTTCACCATCCCCACCTCCGAGATCTTCCACTCCCATTTCCTCTACCGATGACTTACGGTACCTTCTTATGGCATCCTTACTGTCCCGTAGTGATCTCAATGAACATGAGGTCAATCTTCTGGGGTACTTGAAGCGGTTCACCGATCCATCACTTCCTACGAGCCATCCCGAGCCGACTACCTCCTCTTCTCAAGAGGTAGTCTCATCTATCCAGAGGCTCGAAGGGAAGCTTGATGCCCTGAAGACGGAGGATTTAGCTGAGATCAAGGGCTCTATTTCAGACATGCAGACTCAGATCCGAGCCCTTGAGACTACGTGCCGTGCGACAGTTGAGTCACCAAAGCGCAGACACGACGACCGAGATGACCCCGATCGCCGTGAGGGGGAAATCCATAAGAAGGCTCGGCTTAGCTCCTCAGTTCTGACAGGCACATCTTCTGGCACCGCTCCTTCCGGTACTCATATGGGGACCGGTGCCGATGTATCTCATTCTCAGCCTGGTCAGAACCCGACGGCAGATTCAGCGGAGGGTCGAGAGATTGTCATTTTTGTCAACCCGGAAATCTCTCACCCAGACCGCGTAGCCACTTCAGATGATTGTCCTTCAGATGATTATGAGTCATCCATGGAGAGCTATAGTTCTGACTCTCCACTTCTGGTACCACAGTGATGGGACTCTCCACATCATCAACAAAGGGTTGCCTACCGAAAAGAAGAGGCTTGAGCTTGAGGTGTTGAAGACTAAGCACTGGATAAATCCCTCTATCCTGATAGACGAGGTTTTCCAGATCATCGAGCATCGTCTAGAACATCGCATTATTCTACGACGCCTCGAATCCAGTGCCTTTTTAGTCCATTAGAGTTTAGTATAAATAGGAGTTGTAATCTTCATTTGTACTTTCTCTCTTCTTTTACACCTTTGAATGGAAATCTATGTTGGATCATGTACCTAGCATTTACATCATAGAGATCTAAGTGTTCTTGATTGATTGATTTGGAACCTACAAAAGGATTTTCAAAAAGATAAAATAAAAATCTTTTGATGAAAAAGAAAACAAAAGAAAAGTTAAAAGCATATGTTTTTTAAAGAGAAAATAATCCTTTAGAAGAAGAAAATGAGGAAATTTATGAGGAAAAAGATACAAATTAAAATCTTCCAAAAAAATGACATTCACATAAAAGTGTAAAGAGCTTTTGGAGGCTCTAGAGGAGAAGGAAAAGAAATATAAAGCCTCTAAATGCTTTAAATTTGTGGCATTGAAAAAAAATTCTAAAAAAAGGAGTTTCTGCATCAAAGCTTACAAATGAAAGAGATTTTGATCAAATAATATAAGGATACAGAAGATGTGCACACAAAAATCAACTCTTAAATGGACACTCAGGGACTTGATTTCAGTTATTAGACCTTTACACTATAAACAAAAAGACATTTTTGTCCTCTGCATTTTGTATTCGCAAAATGCAGAAACCTAATTTTCCATGTTTACGAAATTCTTCTATATTCAAAAGGTAAAAACCTTAGAAGGACCAAAAACCAGAATGTTGAAGTTCAAAAATATTTTCCTACCACAATGCTTCTGGACAAGAAAAAAACTAAGTTTTATAAATTAGAAATCAATGAATCTATTTCTAATTTTTGGAGGAAAGATCAATTTACATTTGTTTCCTTGATCAAAGATCTATAACTTGTCCATGGACGAAACAAAATGTTAAGTTTGGTTCTTTCAAGACTTAAGACTATGCCGTATATGAGTCTAGTACCTGTCATCCAAAAAATAGAGCATGCTGAACCTATTGGCAACAAAGTTTGTGCTTATATATAGAAGAAAGATTGTGAAAAGCTTTTAAAGAAGATTTGATAAATGCTTTGAAGTAAAACTCACACCCTCAATCTTCTTGATCATTGATTATCACTTGCATAAATAAATATTTAAATCTAAGTCTTTAAAAAGACGAAGCTGAAAGGCTCCCATACTGTTTGGAGGGCAGGGGGCATAGATGCCAAACAAAGGAATAATCAAATTGAATTCAGCGATTTGCCTGGTTATGATATCTATGAAGGGATTATGTGCAAGACAGTAACAGGGTTTACCATGTCCAATGTTATAAGACACTAGTGGGTCACACTACTACACACTCAAATAGAGATAATTGGATTTACCAGTTGTGTGAAATAATTAATTAGTTTAATTAATTATTGTAGAGAGAAATAAATAATAAATAGTTTATTTATTGGATAAATATTGGTTTAAATATTTATTGTATATATATTAATAAGATTAATTAATATATATATATATATATATATATACGGTAATGTTTAATAAAAGGCTATCGGGCTTTTAATTAAACGGGCTTGTCTGTTATTGGGTAATTACCATATTTATTATTATAAATATGGTAAACCTGGTTGGTTTTCATTAAAATTCAATTCATTATTAAGCTTAAACCACAAGAAAGCCAAAAAACCATAGTTTTCTCTCTCTTTCTTTCTCTCTCTATCTCTCTCTCTCTCCTGTCGATTTACACACACACGCATACACAAATCAGTCAGATTTGTGTATCAGGTAATCCTGTGGTGGTCTAGCTACGAATCTCACGGTGGTGCAGTAGCGGTGTACTCCCCACAAGCCTTACAGATTTCTATTAGACTGCTGAAAAGGTATATCGATAAACCTACTAATTTGTTGTATTTGTTTTGATATGGTTGGATCTAGTGTTTGGGAATTATGGTTTTATTTTTCGCTGTGCTTGTTTGTTATATCCCACCAATTCCCAACAGTGGTATCAGAGCCACTTCCATTATCATAACAGATCTGTTGTTCCTTATCTGTTAACTGTTTTTCGTTTAAAACTGTTTTTGGGTTTTTTGGTTGTGGTTTTATTAAAAATCTTGTTTTTTATCTGTCTCGTTTAAAAATTTGATTTTTATGGTAAACTACACAAACGCGGCAATCGGCGGTGGAACGACGGCAGTTTGCTGGCCGGACCGCTAGGCCGATCGCCGGCCACCCGTACGCGGTGGCTGGCGGCGGCGGTAATTGAAACCCAGGTCGGCCACGCCGGGCCATATCGGGCGGCGGCGATAGTTGTTTTAGTAGGTCGCTGGCCACGGCGATGGTGGCCTCGGCGCTGCTGTCGTCGCCGGCCATAAGCGACGGTGGTGATTGGTGTTCAATCGCCGCAAAGGCGATGGTGGTGGCGGTTTCAGTCGCTGCTATCACCGGTGGATTCAAGCCGTCGATCGACATCCACGAATGGCGGATCGGCGGCGACTGGTGGTTGTTTTGTTTGTCGGGTGCGGCGATGGCAGTGGCGCTAGCAACTGTTGTCGTCGCAAGGGCCGCCGGTGGCGGCGATGGCGTTCTTTTTGCTACCTTTGTCGACGGTTGTTGGCGATAGTGGTGTTTTGTTTTTTCGATCGCCAGCCAAGACAACGGTGGCGGCAATTAGCCATTGCCAATTGCGGTCGGTGGCGGCGGACGATGGTGATGGTTGCTGACCTCGTCACCGGCTGTTGCGGTGGCGGGGTGCGGCTGTTTGTTTGATCGCAGCCGAACGGCGATGGCGGCGGCTCCGGTTGCTACTATCGTCGACCGCCGATGGCGACGGCGGCGACGGATTGTTGTCATCGTTGCTATCGGTGGTAGCAGCGGTCTCGCGCGTGTCATCACCGGTATCCCACCCGTATGGGATTGTAATCCCAGATAGGTTTCGCGGTGATAGGGTTTAGTTTAACCATGTAGGTTTAAAACCCTAGATAAAAAACTATTTTTATTTTATCGTAATTCAATTATCTTTAATACTTAATTATTTTTTATGATTATAAAATCCTTTTGAGATTTTGTGGATTGCTTTTAGCCTCTAGTTTAATTATTTAAACTGTTTATGGTTGTCATAGCTAAGCCCTAGACCCTATGGTTGTGATTATTTATTTATTTAGTCCTTTTGGTTAAGGGAGGCCTCCGTGCCATTTGCAACCCTTTAGTGGATCTTGTAATTTTTTTATTTAATTTTAGTTGGGAGACCTGCGTGCCGTTTACAACCCTTTATTGTAAAGATTAGAAAAGTTATTTTTTCAAGGTGATTAAACAAGCCAAAGACGGAGTAATGGAGACACAACCAAGGATGTCGGAGCCAGTGGGAGTGTCAGTTTTTCATGCCTTGTGTATTAAATTGTCACATAGGTTTGAGACCGTCAATTTTCGTGTTGGCTCACGAAACTGACATTAGTTAAGGGCAAAGCTATGACACAGTTTTATGTTTTATCTTGCGTGGTTTGTTATAATTGTGTGGTTATGATAAAAACATAGTTTATTAAATCTAATGAATTGTTCTAAAAACCTAAAAGGTTCGATTACATTTTGTTTTTCGAATCAGACACTTTTAAGTTATTGAAAACTGGCTAAAACCCTTAGGTTATATCATAGATCAGTAAGTGCGACCCATTTGGGGACACCCCTGGCTTAAGGTACGCAGGCATTCGAAGTTTCCAAACCTTGAGCATCCGCGTTCAAACCGAAGTTGGGGGGGTGAAAAGACTCTGCGATAATCGGGTGGTACCGGCCAGAGTACATCCAGTCCCGGATGGTGCGGTCTATTTTGGTTTTTACGAAATTCACCGGATGGTACCGGGCCAGAACGCACTAGAGGGACTAAATATGCACAAATTTTATATTCGATGTCCCGAAGATCTAGAAGTCGTTTCTTCGTTTAAAGATGCGATTGGTATAAGTAGTTACCTACCAGAAATAGCATGGGTTGGCTTGTGTGCTCAAACCGCTTGCCAATTCATGTGATATATGGATTCTAGTCTAATAAATTTATTTTTCTAAGGCAATAACTTATTAGAAGTTTTATAATCGAATAACTAAATCGGAATTTTATTCTTTCTATAGATGTCTTATACTGCTATTCCGCTTTATTCACCTGAGGTGTCTCTCCGCCTAATAATAGGGAAATGGAAGCTTACATGCCAAAATTTTCCAGTTTGGAAATTGCACCTTTGATAATGTCTTGAGTGCACAGGGTAAGCTTTATGTGATCGAGAAACCAGTTTCACGACCTAAGACCAGTTCTCCAGAAAAGGAATTTGCTCAGTATTTCAAATTTATGGCTGATGAGTCAGACGTTATGTCGATTCTCTCTTTCTCTACTCGCCCGAGTTTACGGCCGATCTTAGAGTTAAGTTCTGCCATAAGGTCATGAAAGATATAGAAAACTAGGTAGGTTTCTATAAGAACTGCGAGAAGTATCTGATCATGCAGGAAATATTTTCACTGAAGCTGGAATGGGTTAATCAGTTAAAGACCATCTCATGGAAATGAGGAGGCTTTTTAAATATTTGTCACGATTGGGATACAAGATGGCTCAGGAGGAGCTGGTGTATCTGATGTGGTTCTCACTCCCAAAGGAGATTTGTGTCACAGCTAGTGATTACATGGGAGAGCCCAGGATGGACGTGGCAAAGGTTCATGAGGATATTTTGGACAGTTTGGAGTCAAAACCAACAAGTGCTGAACTCATGGATACAGATTGGATTGATGAGCTCATGGATACCAACAAGTACTTCATTACCTTTACTGACGATTTCAGTAGGTATGGTTATGTCTACCTGATAAGACATAAATCTGAAGCCTTTGAGAAATTTAAGGAATTTCAGAATGAAGTACAAAATCAACTTGACAGAAAGATCAAGTTTCTACGGTCAGATAGTGGAGGTGAATATCTAAGTTAGGAGTTTGACAATCATCTGATGGAATGTGGGATTGTATCGCAACTCACACCTCCGTATACACCTCAGATGAATGGTGTGTCAGAAAGGAGGAACTGTACCTTACTTGACATGGTACGATCGATGATGTATCGCTCCACGCTACCAGTGTCATTCTGGGGACACGGGCTCGAAACAGCAGAACACATACTGAACAAAGTGCCAACTAAATCGGTAGAAAAGACCCCGTACGAAATTTGGACGGGCAAGAAACCTAAGTTATCTTTTCTGAAGATTTAGGGTTGTGAGGTATACGTCAAACGTGCGACCTCAGAAAAACTCAAGCCTAAATTAGATAAGTGTATCTTCGTAGGATATTGATAACTCCAAAATTATACATATTTTGGTAGTTCTGGTTTAAATGATTTTATCCCGTTTTGACCCATTTCTCGTACAAATTACTTTCGAAAGCTACTGATTCTGAGTTTTGTAGGTTTTGGAAGCCTTTGGACTGAAAAGTATGAAAAGAGTCGGAAAAGCACGAAAAATGATCAAAGGTGGACAGAAAGCCTTCGCGTCCGCGAAGTTTATAGTTTCGCGCCGCCAAGTGAGCAACTTCTAGAAGATTCCTGCTTTTCACTCGTTTCGTGTTGGAGATCAAATGTTTAGCGTCGCAAAGTAAGAGTAAACGCCCTTTGGAAGATTCCAGATTGAGCAAAAAAGGAAAGAAGGGTTCGTTTAAGTGTTTCGCGCCGCGAAGAGGCCGTTTAGCGAACACGAAGTGAGCCTAATTCAGTATTATAAATACAGGCTTCACCCCATTGTTTGAAATAAGAGCTATCAGAGTCAAAAATAGTCAGAAAAATAAAGAGTCAGTAGTTAGAATAGTTAGAGAGTCTTGTATGAGCCATCAGCGCGATACGATCCTAACCCGGAGACGTTTAGCCGGTACCCGATCATTCCTCGTTGTACGGTCCGTATAATGTCTGTTTTTATCGTTTTATTTTCTGTTTTAGTCATGTTTGGTGAGTAGTTTAATTCAGTGTTTATTATGGTTTGATGAATCTTGTTGGATGATTTGGTTTTGTTTTTAATGATTATTAGTTTGTTTGGTTTGTTGAATGTTTATCTTTGACTCCTAATTCATTGTTTAGACTGTGGCTACTTGAAGTCGTTGATTGGGAGTGTTTGTTTTCAAAATAGACAGACTTCGATAGGTTAATCGATCTCCCTTACCTTTCATTTCGGTGATGCAGAAAGTTTGGGTAAGTAGTCCACTCAGACCGAGAGTAGACTGGATTGTAGGGTCCCACAACTTAGCATTGAATAGGGTGACTTTTACACTGCCTGACAACCAGTCCTTGTAATTGGGCCGGGAGACCAACTTGGTTGATAGTCTTGGATTTACATGCTCGGGTGCTTCGGCTTAAATTCTTACAATAACCAACTAAACTATACCTTTTTGATATTATTCATGAATCATCCACAAGAGGAATCTCCATAACCATAATAAGTACTACTTTGTCTTTATAAGTTTTAATTCGATTTTAGTTGTTAATTGTTTTTGTTTCAGTATTTTAGTTTAATCAAACTGCTTTTGCAAAACTCCCTTTTTCTAGATTAATTAGACTTAAAAGATTTTCATCGAATTACTTGACCGTTCCCAGTGGTAAGAACGATACCTGGACTTTCCTACACTATATTACTCGCGATCATGTACGCTTGCCTGTGACTGTGGTAATTATAGTTGGGCTTTTTAACGGTGAAACTTGGTTATGTTTTTATATTTAATATTTACCGCATCAGATATCCCAAGACAACTGTGGGTAGGGTGTTCAAAATATCCGAAACCGAAATACCGAACCGAAAAACCGTCAAACCGTACCGATTTTTAGGTTAACCAAACCAGTTTTTTCAAGAAATTCGGATTGGTTAACCAAACCGGAAATTTTTTAGGTTTTTCGGTTTGGTTACGGTTCATGATTTTAGTGACGGAAGGTTAACCGGAAACCGAATATACATACATACATATAACATATATATATATATACATTGTAATGTAGGAAAATATATTGTGTAGCATTGTATGTTTGTGTCACTAGTTTTTTTTAACCTGAATTAGAATTAAAGCCTATTAATTATGAAAAATTATTGGACATGTGATGTTGCAAAATTAATTTACATATCATGTATAGATTACTAGATTGGATGTTATTGAAAACAGGTTAATTGGTTAACCGCATAACCGAACCGTTAAAATCGGTTAACCGATTACCGATTAACCGACGTTTTAGGTTTAGGTTTATTATATCAT
The DNA here is from genome assembly GCA_030169165.1 of Centaurea solstitialis. Classification (NCBI taxonomy): domain Eukaryota; kingdom Viridiplantae; phylum Streptophyta; class Magnoliopsida; order Asterales; family Asteraceae; genus Centaurea; species Centaurea solstitialis. The sequence goes on along the minus strand of CM058042.1, from coordinate 54,577,639 downwards.
CAAACCGAATTTATCGGTTAACCGGTTGTCGGTTAACCGTTTATCAATTAACCATCCATGAACACCCCTAACTGTGGGATACTACTTCTACAATCCAAGCGAGAACAAAGTATTTGTGGCTTAAAATGGAGAATTTCTGGAGGACAAGTTTCTCAGCCTTGAGAATACCAGAAATGATGTAGATCTACAGGAAGATACTACTTTACCGATTGGTGAGCCAGTCACTCAACAAGAGCATGTTGAGACTCAACCGGAAACAGTTGAGGAAGTGCAAACACAGGACCTTCGCAGATCTACTAGGGTGAGGCAAGAGCCAAATAGGTATCTTGGATTTCTAGTCTCCCAAGACGGCAGAGACTTGAATGAGCCTACATCCTATAGAGATGTTATCTCAGGCAATGAGTCTGAACAATGGCTGGAAGCCATGAAGGCAGAGATGCAATCCATGTACGACAACCTAGTATGGGAGTTGACAGATTTGCCCCAACACTGTAAAGCTGTTGGGAACAAATGGGGTTTCAAGAAGAAAACAAACATGGATGGAAATGTTCACACATTCAAAGCAAGGCTGGTTGCTAAAGGTTTCACGCAAACTCATGGTATCGACTATGATGAAACCTTCTCACCAGTAGAGTAAGTTCCTTATATTTGCTAAATTTTATATAAAAAGTAGTTTAAGCAATTATATAATCTTAACACATGTTTTTCATTTTTAAAAAGTTATTTAATTATTACTATTATTATTTTTCGTTACAGTTGCATGGATGAAATGATGAAGATGAAGATGAAGATTGAAGACTCAAGGATGTTTCAATTTTATAAAATCTCGAACATTCGCTTTTGGATAATTAACTTTGATGTTGTTTGTTTCGATGTTTTACTTTAAATGTTGTGAAGTTTTTCATGTATTTTAAGTTTGATCGTTGTGTGACAAGAATTTACGTTTTAATTTGATTATCATGATTTGTAGCTTAGTTTATTTTAGTAATTTTATGCATACAAAAGTGCAGCAGGAATTTCGGGTAACCCGCGATCCGATCCGTGGGTACCCGCCCCGTGTGATTCGGTTATCTGCGAGTACCCTGTGGCCACAGGTCAGTTTCGGGTAGCAATTCTGGGTACCCACCCCGTGCTCACAGGTAGTGATTTTGTAGGTACCCGCCCCATCCCGTGCTCGCGGGTAGTGATTTTGTAGGTACCTGCCCCATCACGTGCTCGCGGGAAGAGCAAAATCTGGAATAAACCAACCTTGAGCTCTTGAATGGAGATCGAGAAAAGGGTGGAAATAGTTTCTATTGTGTACGAGAAAGGGAGATGAGAGAATAATTGAGTTCTTTTCAGAGCAGATCTGGAGAAGAGATCATCCTCCCTTGATTTTTGAATCAACATAGAAATTGTCCTCCCCGATTAAGACAGATCTGGAGAAGAAATCGATCCGCAGAATCGTTCCTTAACCTGGAAAAGCAAAGAAATCGTTCTTTAACCTGGGGAGGTGTTAGGTCTGAAAAATGTTAGTCATTAGTGCTGCTGAAGTTTTAAAGATAATGATGTTGATGGAGTTACAATTGCTAGTACAAAAGTTGATACTGCTTGACATGGTTAGTATTGCTAGTTATGGAGTTAGTGCTGCTAGTTCAAGTTAGTACTGCTTTTGTGATAAAGATGTTGCTAGAAGTTTGAACAGGACCTCTGAAATGTTAGGACCAACCTTGTCTAATATAACCAATTTATGAAGATTAACTAAGTGTCTTACCGCAAATTGTAATTTTGAGATGACAATTAGCAAATTGTTATATGCATGTAAGATACTCGTAAGTCAAATACATGGGTTTTGTGTTGAAATAACAAGGGACATGTTCAGATGAGAAGTTGAGTTAATGCAAAAAATGGTTATCAACCGTTGGATGCATATTACGATGAGATGCACCGAGATAAGATGCACTGAAACGCACTTGATCAATTCTCGTACAAACGCGATTCATGGATGGACTTGAGATTAAAAGTGATTAAGGGTTCAGATCCACTTCTCACGCTTTTCACATTTTCTACGTTAACCAACTTCTCACAAATCATTTGCCATAACAACAATCAATGAAGTTGTTTGGAAAAGACTTTTATTATTAATAAGAGTTATAAAACATATAAAGGGGCATAAGACAAATAAGTGAAACACAAGGGTTAAAAATGGGTATTCATTTACACATTTATGCTTCCGCTAATCAAACCAGTTTGGTTTGATAAATTCAGTTGAACCGTTTGTTTTTCTGAACCGTGACTCGTACCAGTTTGGTCCGAGGTCTCACAAAAACCCAACAACCACCGCCCGCTAGGGGCGGCCGTAAGGCAGCCTGCGGCGGCCACCGCACACCACCACCACCAAGATGGCTTTTGGTGATTGCGGTTGGTGATCGAAACCATGGCCAATGCCGCCACCACTTGCTGTGGTGCGGCTGCGACTATCACCAGTTGTCAGTGAACGAAAACAACAAAAACACCACCGTCGCCGTCTGATGACAGCGGTGATCGCAACCAGCGCCACCACGAATCGGTGATGGGTTTGCCGTCACCGTTTGACGACATCGACGACGTCGCCACCCTTGCTGGTGGTTATTTGATTTACGCCACCAATCATCTCCGCCGCCATCCGATGTCGATCGTCACCACCAATCTGTGGTGCGATCGTTGGATCGAATCAACAGTCGAAACGCCGCCACCGCTTGTGGCTTCCGGCGAACCACCATGGCTGTGGTCGGCGACCTCCACAACCGACGCCGCCACCACTAATCTATGGTGCACCCGGTTGGTCGAAGGACAACAGCCGAATGCCGCCACCGCTAGGCGCAGTACGGTCGGCGATCGAGTGTACGGCCGTCGCCGCCCACTGTTGTCGTGAACACCGCCATCCACCATCGCGATTGCGGTTTCTGGTGGTTGCGGTGTTTGTTCGTTGGCCACCACTATTCCCGCCACCACCGTACTGTGGTGCGGCCCGGTAGTTGTAAACAGCAGCCGACACCGCCATCACGAATTGTGGTGCGGTCGGTGCTCGGTTCGTGTGGCTGGGTTTTGTCGGCGATCGGTCCGGTGGTTCGGTCGGCTAACTGTCGTCGTTCCACCGCCGATACGTGGTTAGGATTTCGATAATTTGGATAAAAAAACTTTTATAAAAATCAGATTTTTTAACAAAACTTTTATACATACAGATTCGATTATGTGCGGAAGCGATTTGGATACAAAAACATAAATCCACAGATCTTTTCGTTAATTAGCTTAACAATAATTATGATTGTTACCTGGAATGCTTGAGATTAAATCCACCGGTGAACGACCGTACGAATGTTCCTCTAGCAGAATTGAAACCCGAATAAACCGAAAAACCGAACTTGTTAGGAAAGGGGAGGTCGGCGCCGATTTTTAGGAGAGAGGGAGAGAAAGAGTTTGCTGGAAACTGATTAAGGAGTGAAGTAATTTTTCTAAAGCCTATAAGGCTTATTTATATGGAAAAGAATACAGTTTCCATACAACACTGTTTCCTTAATTATCTAATCCTTTTCTTTTTCCTTAAGAAAAGAATGCTCTAGATAATTATCTTTTAATTAATTGGTCATCCTATTATATATTTATTTACCTAATAAATATATAATTTACTTAATTAATTAATAACCCTTATACTTTGGGATTTCTGACTGGAATTACCCAACTGATTTATAATTAACTATTATAAATCCAATCTCTCCATTTCTGGGTTAATTTAAGTTATTCGATTTATAGGTCCTCACAGGTGTGACCCTCAAGTGTCTTGTAACATTGGATGTGTAATCACTGGTTTGTCAACTTCTGCACATAATTACTAACAGTAGGTACCCGCCCCATCACGTGCTCGCGGGAAGAGCAAATCTGGAATAAACCAACCTTGAGCTCTTGAATGGAGATCGAGAAAAGGGTGGAAATAGTTTCTATTGTGTACGAGAAAGGGAGATGAGAGAACAATTGAGTTCTTTTCAGAGCAGATCTGGAGAAGAGATCATCCTCCCTCGATTTTTGAATCAGCATAGAAATTGCCCTCCCCGATTAAGACAGATCTGGAGAAGAAATCGATCCGCAGAATCGTTCCTTAACCTGGAAAAGCAAAGAAATCGTTCTTTAACTTGGGGAGGTGTTAGGTCTTAAAAATGTTAGTCATTAGTGCTGCTGAAGTTTTAAAGATAATGATGTTGATGGAGTTACAATTGCTAGTACAGAAGTTGATACTGCTTGACATGGTTAGTATTGCTAGTTATGGAGTTAGTGCTGTCAGTTCAAGTTGGTACTGCTTTTGTGCTAAAGATGTTGCTAGAAGTTTGGACTGGACCTCTGAAATGTTAGGACCAACCTTGTCTAATATAACCAATTTATGAAGATTAACTAAGTGTCTCATCGCAAATTGTAATTTTGAGATGACAATTAGCAAATTGTTATATGCATGTAAGATACTTGTAAGTCAAATACATGGGTTTTGTGTTGAAATAACAACAAGGGACATGTTCAGATGAGAAGTTGAGTTAATGCGAAAAATGGTTATCAGCTGTTGGATGCATTTTACGATGTGATGCATCGAGATAAGATGCACTGAAACGCACTTGATCAATTCTCGTACGAACACGATCCATGTGTGGACTTAAGATTAAAAGTGATTAAGGGTTCAGATCCACTTCTCATGCTTTTCACATTTCCTACTGTTAGAATTGGAAAAGGATTAGAGAAATCTGTATTGATTTAGAAAAGAATGATTACAAAAGAGGTATAACAACCCTATTTATATACAGGGAAAGCTTAACTAAGAAGCTAACTATTTAACCCTAATGGGCTGAGGCCCATGGGCCATTATGTACACTAACACCCCCCCTCAAACTTAATCTGGGGAGGAACGAGACAGGTTGAGTTTGTTAACAAGCTCCCGAAAGCGTCCGGGCAAATGAGCTTTGGTGAAGATATCGGCGGGCTGATCCAATGTGGAGATCGGATGAAGTTGAATGGTATTGCGCACAACGTGTTGACGGGTGAAATGACAGTCAATTTCAATGTGCTTGGTTCGTTCATGGAAGACATCATTGTGAGCGATCTGGATGGCACTATTGTTGTCGCACCATAGAGGGGTGGGAGACAGTTGAGGCACTCCCATGTCAGAAAGTAACCAACGAAGCCAGATAAGCTCTTGAGTTGTGTCGGCGAGAGCGCGATATTCAGCCTCGGTACTGGAACGAGCAGTGAGAGATTGTTTCTTGCTGCGCCAAGAAATAAGGGAATCACCGAGGAAGAAACAATACCCGGTGGTGGAGCGACGATCGGTCATGTCGCTATCCCAGTCAGCATCAGAAAACCCCCGCAGAAGTAGCGAGGACTTGGAGGAGAAGTGTAACCCATGAAACATGGTGCCTTTTAGATAGCGAAGGATCCGTAGGACCGCAGCATAATGATCTGAGCAGGGAGCAGCCATGAATTGACTCACGGTGTGAACGGCATACGCAATGTCTGGCCGAGTCACAGTGAGATATACAAGAGACCCTACGAGCTGACGGTACCGAGTGGGGTCCTGTAGCGGGGTGCCCGCATTAGGTGTCAAGTGGAGGTTGTGTTCCAATGGTGTGGAGGCGACTTTGTTATCCGAAAGGCCGGCCTTTGAGAGAAGGTCAGAAACATACTTAGCTTGACAAAGATAAATCCCGGATGCATCAGATAGAACCTCGAGTCCAAGGAAGTAGTGAAGGTCGCCAAGATCCTTCATCTCAAAACTGGAGGAGAGAGACTGCTTGAGGGAAGCAATACCGTTAGAATCATCCCCAGTAATGATCATGTCATCAACGTATAGAAGAAGGAGAATGCTTCCAGAATCAGAAGTGCGGGTAAAAAGACCAGAGTCATAGTTGCTTGCGGAGAACCCCAATGAGAGCACGGTTTTGCTGAATTTCTCAAACCAAGCGCGAGGAGCCTGTTTGAGGCCATACAGGGCTTTGCGGAGGCGACAGACATGGCCGGTAGGCAGGGAGACACCCGGAGGGGAGTCATATAGACTTCCTCAGAGAGATCGCCATTCAGGAAGGCATTCTTGACATCCATCTGGAAGAGAAGCCAATGTTTGGTGGCTGCGATAGCGAGAAGGCTGCGAACAGATGTGATGCGCGCAACAGGCGCAAAAGTCTCCTCATAGTCAATCCCATATTCTTGGTTGAAGCCCTTGGCGACAAGACGGGCTTTGTATCGATCAACAGAACCATCAGATCTGGTTTTGATCTTGAAGACCCATTTCGAACCAATGGGTCGCTTGCCAGATGGAAGCAGAACAGAATCCCATGTGTGGGCCTTGGCGAGAGCACGAAGTTCCTCCTGCATAGCTGCTTGCCATTGTGAACAAGAGGCAGCTTCCTTATATGAAGTTGGTTCATGATTGGATAATAAGGTGGCATAGCAGTGATAATCACGAAGATGAGCAGGAACTTGTCTTACCCGATCAGAGCGGCGAACAGGTTCTGACGTGGATGGTCCAGGATCCGGAGATTCAGCAGATACCTCAGGTGTAGGCGGAGGAGTTGGTGCAGGATCAGAGGGCTGACCCAGAATGTCAGAAGCAGGAGGAGGAGTTGGAGGGATAGGTGGAGCAGACTCAGGAAATAGAGGGATGGGTGGAGACTCAGTGTCAGGCAGGGAATAATAGGGAACATGTTCCCAAAAGGTAACATTTCTGGATATACGTAAGCGTTTGGATACAGGATCCCAGCAGCGATACCCTTTGTGCTCAATGCCGTATCCGAGAAAGAGGCATAGGCGGGCACGAGGTTCAAGTTTGTTGTGTTCATGGGGTTGAAGTTGAACGAAACACGCACATCCCCAGACTTTGAGGAGATCATAAGCTGGGAGAACTCCATGTAAGACTTCATAGGGAGATTTGTTGTGGAGTATGGGAGTAGGATGTCGATTGATGGTATAGACGGCAGTAAAGGCTGCTTCTCCCCAGAAGCGGGCAAGACATTTTGCAGAGACAAGCAGGGTGCGGACCGTATCAAGAATATGCCTATGTTTGCGTTCAGCACGACCATTTTGTGGGGAAGTGCCAGGACAGGAGTACTGGGAAATTGTTCCCTGAGATCTGAGGAAGGCAAGGAGAGAGGATTCTTTGTACTCCATGGCGTTATCGGCACGAAGAATCTTTATGGGTTTCGAGAATTGTGTTTGAATCATGCGAGCAAAAGTAATGTAGAGCTGAGGTAGCTCTGACCGATGCTTCATAAGGTATATCCAGGTGAAGCGAGTATGATCATCGATAAAAATAACAAAATACCGAGCACCACCCATAGATGGATGTGGTGCTGGTCCCCATACGTCAGAGTGAATTAAATCAAAAGGAGAAAAGGATTTAGATTCATTAGTGTCAAAAGGAAGGGCATGATGTTTGCCAAGTTTACAGGGTAGACAGGAAATGTCAGAAGAAGTAACATGACCTAAGGATCCTGAACTAGCTAACATTTTTATTCTACTGGAAGATAAATGACCCAGACGAGCATGCCATAGATCAAGGGAAGACGAAGGAGATACTGAAGCAACGACTCTTGGAGACGAAAGAGGAATCCGAATGTAGACGACTTCGAGAACCCGTCCAACTCTACGGCCTACACCAAGGGTCTGCTTGGTCTTCGGATCCTGTATAACACAACCAGAAAAATCAAAGAACATTAGTAAGCCCATTTCTTGGAGTTGCGTAAGGGATACAAGGCCTATTGTTATGTCTGAAACATGTAAGACTTCAGGTAACTGAATATTTTCTGTAAAGACATCTCCTTCAAATAGAACCGGCTTAGGAGAAAGGTCCGCCAATCCCACAGTAGGATGAGGGGAACGTCGCTTAGAAATAAAACCAGTGGGATAAGGAGACATGTGGTTGAAGCACCCAGAGTCAAAAATCCACAGAGTACCTGAGGGACCTGAAGGAGTTGAGTGAGGAGGGTTCATCCCCATGGACCCGGTCATAAGTTGCGCCATAAGTTCTTGATTCCGGCGCATAAGATCTATCAGATCTGGTGATGAGGATGCAGATGCAGCGATAGGCATTCCAGTAGGCTCATGTGGAGCAACGAATCTGGCCGCCGACTGATTGTGTGAGCTATAGGGCTCATGTGGAGCAGTGAATCTGGCAGAAGACTGCTGTTTCTTCGGGTTTTGAGGGCATTCAGAGAGGAGGTGACGAGGATGTTGAATGCCACAGTATTTGCATCTTCTGTTTGGGCAATCAACCAGGAAGTGAGAAGGTGAGTGACAGAACGCGCACTCATTGGTTGACGGTTTTCCCTGAGGTTTGTTGTAAGAACTCTGGAAGCCTTTTCCCTTTGGCTTGGAGCTGGAAGGGGTATAGAACACTGATTCAGATGGAGCCGGGGCGGGAGTTCGGAGTTGAAGACGTGTTTCTTCACTCAGTAGTTCTGTGATGGCATCGTCAAGCGAGGGAAGAGGATGCCTATGTAGAAGGGAGGCTCGTACATTCTCGTACTTGTCTTGAAGACCCATGAGGATGGTGATCAGGTGTAACTGATTGAAGTAAGCCTGATAGAGAGTCGCGGTGTTATCATGGACTTGGGGAGCACCCATGTTCAAATGATCGCGAATGGCTTGCATCTCAGAGATGTAGGAGCTGACTGGTTGATCTGGAAGTTGCCGTTTGGTTTGAAAAGTTACCCATAGCTGATACTGGTGTGCAAGGCCAGTAACTGAGTAGCGCTTTGTCAGAAAATCCCAAAGGCTTTTGGCAGTCGTAAAGCCAAGGAATTGTTGATTGATCTCTGCGGTTGTTGAGGCATTAATGAACCCAAGGATTTTAGCATTGTTAATGTCCCACTCATTAACACGCTTGGCATAGTCGGTCGTGGATTCGTTTGCAGTTCTTGTTGGAGCTGCAGTTGTCCGGTGACATAAGAGTAAAGACCATGAGATTTCAAGAGGATGGTCATGTGGTGATTCCAGATGATGTAGTTATTCCCATTGAGAGTAACAGATATGGGATTCGAATGAGTGAGGTTCGAAGTCATGGTAGGTAAGGGAACAAGGGCAATTCGGAAAATACTGTAAAACGAGAGAGGCAGAGTTTCGACTTGGAGATCGGGTTCCGACTTCGGAAATCAAAAGATTTTCCAACTCGAAAGCCGATTCAGGAGAGAGTGTAAAACGAGAGAGGCAGAGTTTCGGCTTGGAGAGCGGGTTTCGACTTCGGAAATCAAAAGATTTTCCAACTCGAAAGCCGATTCAGTAGAGAGAGAAAAAACCGATTCGGATTTTCCGATTCGGAAAACGAATTCGGAAATCCGATTCGGAAAAGGGGGTCGGAAAAAGAATTCGGAAATTGAATTCGGAAATTGGTTCGGAAAACGAATTCGGATTTTCCGATTCGGAAATTGAATTCGGAAATCCGATTCGGAAAAGGGGTTCGGAAAGAGAAGAAAACTCCGACTCGGGAAAGAGAAATCCGAATCGGAAAAGATGAACTCCGATTCGGAAAAGGGAAAACCGATTCGGAAAAGAGAATCCCAACTCGGGATTTGAGGAGCCTAATGCTCTGATACCATGTTAGAATTGGAAAAGGATTAGAGAAATCTGTATTGATTTAGAAAAGAATGATTACAAAAGAGGTATAACAACCCTATTTATATACAGGGAAAGCTTAACTAAGAAGCTAACTATTTAACCCTAATGGGCTGAGGCCCATGGGCCATTATGTACACTAACACCTACGTTAACCAACTTCTCACAAGATCATTCATTCGCCATAACAACGATCAATGAAGTTGTTTGGTAAAGACTTCTATTATTAATAATAAGAGTTATAAAACATATGAAGGGGCATATGACAAATAAATGAAACACAAGGGTTAAAAATTGGTATTCATGATAGTTTTGTTTGCTTCATGAACAATCAAGCATTCCACACCTAGAGTCAACAATGTACGGTAAAAAGCTCATTGCAAAACAAAACAATATTTTTCTGACCCTTGTAAGGTAAAAAAAAACTAACAACAAACATCCAAGGACCAATTTAAACAATACAACATTCTTCAAGGTCTTCCCACAACAATTCCCAATAAAAAAAAAAGTTAAAACGGAGTATCCGGGGGTGTACGATAACGTGTAGTGTCATCTCATCTCTAAATCTTTATTACGTCACCGATCGGCAAGATCCCAACCGTCCAAAACCAAAATCATCACACCAAACACAATCCTGACCGTCGAAAGCATCTTATTACAACAAACATCGGTAAAATTATCCGGTACGGACCAAATCCAACGGCCGTAAAACAAGCAAAATCCGCTAAGCTTTTTTTCTTCAGTTTCATTTTTCATGAAATCATCTTTCGTTTCTTCTCTCTCATCATCATTCTCTCTCTCATCGGCAATTGTTGAAAAAAAATTCCTGCTTTCAACTCTGAAACCCTAAGAAGACTTTGAGAACTTTAATCGGTTCTGATTTCTTTAATTTTTGTTTTTGGTATTTTGATGATTAATTTAAGGAATTGAAGACCTGGAAAGGGGGATTCTTTGATTTAAGGAAGGTGTTTGTTGTTGGAAGTAAGGAATTTTGGGGGAGATTACTTTTGCTTTTGGTGGTGGAAGTTATTGTTGTAATTAATTGCATATAATTGGAATTAGGGTTAGGGATTTGTGTGTGTGTGTGTGTGTTGAGGATATATGGGGTTAGAAGATGCAGATCTTGTAGATGATGGAGGAGGTAAAGCTGCTGTGTCGGTTTCATGCTCGATTTGTCTCGAGGTTGTTGCCGATAATGGGGATCGTGCGTGGGCGAAGCTCCAATGCGGTCACCAATTTCATCTGGGTGAGTTACTTAGCTTCTGTTGTTTTTTGTTAATTAGTAAATTGAATTCAATTGAATTGATTGTGATTGGAAATTGGAAATTGGATTTTGAATTCAACTCGTTTTGGGTGTTTTTGTTTGATGTGATCATGGAGAATTGTGAATTATGTGTTTACCTGTAAACTAATTAGTGGTAGGATAAGTTATTAGGTCATTTTTTGTTATTGATTGCTTGTGATTGGAGATTATCAGATGGTTTGTTTGAAATTGAGCAATTTAAGGTGTTTTTAGGGAGTTTAACTTTGAAGATATGATCAATTCGGATGAGTAGTACGTGGACATCGATCGGGTGATCTAAAAGTAGTTTTGGTATTTATTTACTTCTTAAATTTAGTAATCTATGTGAATGCCTTTTTGATGCTTAATTATTGCTTTTCTGGCTGCCTTTGCTAAACCCTGATCCTTCTGTTTGAATTTGGGGTGTCTCGTGTAACGAGTGTGTAGTCGCGATATATGAACCTTTGCTAAACCCCTATGCGTCTCTGGGATATGTTAATAGATCTTGGGAGATCATTTCTTCTTTGCATGGGTGAGATCGCAATATGTTTTGTGGTTAATATAGAAATCTGGAAATGCTAAATGGTAATAGTTGGAACTTGAAAGTGGCATAGATTTTTGGCTTCCTTTTTGAGGTTGATTCATGTGGAGGTTACGTATTCGGAGAAATAAAACTGGGAAAGGCATGGTCTTTTCTGTAGTTCATGTCAAAAAACATAAAGTCAAATTGTTTTTTAAAAGCATGGTACCATTCCTGCTATTAGACCAATGCGTTTTCTAAGGTTTTTTATATTACGGTAAAAAATGAGAGTTTTAGCATGCCTTTTGTTGAGTAAGTATGGAAGCTTATCGTATAGTTCTCAAGAGTATAGTGAGAACTACGAAAAATAATGATTGAAAATGTGAGTTAATTGATGTGAAGTTATGTTTCTGAGACAGGATATTCAAGCATATATCTTAGTGGATTCTAGGTGCATGTGAAAGCATAGAATGCAGTTAGAACTGAAGTCTAAATTTAGCTAATAGGTCGTGCATGTAAAGCTAACCAGGGAAGCTTGGATATACTTTGTAAGTTAGCTAATATGTTGTGCACATAGAGCTAATTATGGAAGCTTGGGTTGTATTTTCTTGTGATAATGTCGTAGCAAATAGAGCATTTCTGATAAAAACGAGTATAACTAGTCGTATTTATTTTCTTAAACAAAAAATGTCAAACCGAGTTTGAGGCATGACAGTAGAAGCTAACGTATGCTATAGACAAGTATTTGTATATGAAGAACACCAAGAATTTTACTTTTTTATGAAGGGATCATCGGGTTTCCTCCTAATAGCGATGTGTGTAGGTCCTGTAGGATAGTAAGTGGTATATGATAATGTGTAAGACTTTTGATAATCATAGCAAATAGACTTGTGAGAAATAGGTTAATATAAGAGTTCTATTACGGTTTAGTCATCATGTTTATACATTTAGGCACATCAGCAGTGAGCCCATCAATTGTATTGTATGTTTGGGGTTTTTATTTCATATACATTCTGTTATCTCTACACATTAACATAGTACCACAACTGGCACCCAAAGGTTTTGGTTTCCATCAATAGGAACATAATGTTCAGTTTTAGGTTTCATATCATTTGCTGCTCATCTTCTTTTGCTTTAGTCTATTTGAGGTCGTTGGAGCCTTGTAAAATATTCCTAATATTGGTTTGACCTCTAACAAGAGTGCTGCCATTGCCTTTACTCTTTGCAGTCTCTTGAGGTTGTTAGTATTGATTTTGTTATTACAATGAATATAGTAATATGTCTTCTGTGAGTGTAATTGCTTTCCTTTTTCATCGTTGTACATGTTCTTAATGTTGTTCATCTTTCATCATGAGTATTTCTTGGCATGAAATCATCTCATGTTCAACTTGGATGTCAGATCATCTCCTGTGCTTTCATAAAATTTTAAGTGGCTCCAGAATGTTCTGTCTTGGTTCTGCTTCATTCTCCGTCTTCTTAATGTTTATAATTCTGTAAAAGGCGTTAACCAGAGAGCTATGCGTTTGAGTAAGCTTGCTCTTAATCACCTAAGTGGGGATTAACTGGATAATTATGCAAATGCATAAACAATTGATTTAAATAGATAAGAGTATAATAAGTTTTACAGTCTTTAAAAGTGTGAGAAGTAAAATCTTGATTCGTTATGATTGCTTTTCTAAATATCAAGTTTCTTTGTGTCACTGGAGCAATAAATAAAGTAAAATCTTGATTCGTTATGATTGCTTTTCTAAATATTCGTTATGTTGAAGGAGCTTTTTATATTAGCTAACATTGAGTGTTCTTCTTGTAAATTTGTAAAGCTTTTTATTATTAACTGATATTGAGTGGTCTTCTTGTTAATCTGTAATTAGTTTAGAATTTGAAGATTTTGGGGAAGTTTAATAGGTTATCTGGGAAAAAATTTCTTTCTTTCAAGTGTTTATGCATTGTTGCTTGAATGCCAAGAATGTTACTGATAGACATACAGTGATCTCATACTGGATCTTGAGGAGGAAGACCTTTGTTTTGTTTTTTGTGTGCTCCACATGGTTCTAAAGAGCATTCAAGGCGTATGCCTCGAGGCAAGGCTTAAGCCTCACTGACCATGGACGAGGCGTAAGCCTGAATGGCTGAGGCGGTTCAGCAAGGTGGTGAGGCACAAGCCTTAGCTAGTTTCTGTTTTTGGTGAGAATGAGACGGAAAAAAATGAACTTGTACTTTTATTATGTATTACCTTTTGTCTTCTGTAGGCAGTTAAATGTACCCTTTTTTAGCAATTGTACTTTGAGTAATTTAAAAGTACAAAAACCCATTTTGGGGCATCCTTTTTTCTTCTTAAAAAGAAAGAAAGAGGGTGCTTTGCATTTTGAGACCAAATTTTCATCTTTCGCGGTTTCTTTTTTAAATCACCACCGAAGACATCAAAGTTTTACTCCATTCTTCACCCTTCTCTCTCAATAATATATATGTGTAGTATATATATTCTGTATAATATACACACGCACACACGTGAGGCTTACGCTTCGCCTCACAGAGGGAAAACGCCTCGACTCTCGATTGGGATTTTTAAAACCTTGGTGCTCGATACTGGTCTTGTTTGAGGTGTAGGTACATATGATTATAGGGGGTAGGAGTGTTTAGAGGAGATATTGGATGGGATTGGTGCCGAGGAATCCGCATATGTTGGTGCTGAGGAGGATTACCTTGAGATGGCGTGAGGTTGACATCCAGTCATGTGAATACGATTGGTATATGGTGTTGAGGAGTCTCTAAATGGGTGGTGACTCATTCTGTTTGCTTTATCTTGTTAGTTGACTTCCTTCTTTTTGGTTGTTTCGATGATTGATCGAGCTTGTCAAGTTTTATGTTTGTTAGGTGGGCTGTTGTTAGCTAGTACTTGAGATGTTTGGTCAAGTGACGCTTCTTGATTTTGTTTTTCTACACAGGTTACTTGTTTGGGCTGTGCATGTCTTTGGTTTATCTGCCAATTGGGATTAGTTACACTTGTTGGACTCACTTGATACTTTGTTAACTTGTGCTATTTGTAATATGCTTTGATTGCTTGATTTTGTCTTGTGCTTCGGGTCATGCTCAGGCTTTGTTTTCTATCTGCTGTTCAAACAAAGGAATTTACTGGTCATTGACACTCTGGCTCTCTCTTTGGTTCAAAAATGAGAAAAGAGTTTCAATTTTGAACATCAGATTTTTGTTTATGCATATTCTGTTTTTGTTCTTTTTGGCAGATTGGGCATAGAAGATAACCATGGGCCATCTATTATATTACATAGTCAGGGTTTGTGTGTCGGTGACAATACGTTCTATTGAATCTAAACACCAACAAACTCTTCTCCCATCCATTTTTTGTTTCTCTTTAATTTTTAGGTGGAGGTGTAGTTGGTTATTTCTTGCGATTGGATGTTTGCTTTCTCTTCTCCATTAACATCATCTCTATGAATTACCGATGTTTAGCCAACGTTGGTGTTTTGATGATTAGTTCACCCTAATTGTTGTAAAACTATATCTTGGGGTGATATAACATTGCTCAGTGAAACAGAGTACATATATAAAATTCGTTGAGAAAGCTCTCGTTACTTCTAGAACATTGTAGAGTTGGACCTACTGGAGCATCATGATATGTAGAACTTCTATATTTTTAATCCAATTCAGCGATACTTGCTGAGTGCATTCATGCTCACTAAGGTCTTTGGTCCTGGTAATGTCATAACGAATACCTTACAGTGACATAGCATTTGAGTAGGTCATTGCTTCAACACTGATTCATATACCTAGAGAGCCTTGCTGGATCTTTCTGTACCAGTAGCATGTTCAGTTCAACAGTTGAACTTTTGAATTTCAAGATTTGGATTTAGGAGCTATGAAATGTTTGTTTACTGCTAGCTGAATAGTGTTTACGTTTGTGCAAATCCTGTTCAATAAAATTAGTTTTCTTTCTTCCAGTAACATCATTGCCTCCTTTTCATTATCAGAGACACCCCTTTGACATTATTTGTGAAGCCATGAAGTTTATTTGATTAGATATCACTATTTTCAGCTATTGCAACAAGTGTAGTTGTCGATATCAGTTGAATCTTATGAATTATGATTTGATATGACTTGGTTCATGAAGTAAATCAGTATCCCATCTTAATTGCCATCATATTGACAAATCGTCCTATCATAGCCGGATGAAACTATACTTATAAATCTGTGCTCAGGGTCTCTTGATCCAAAAATATTATAGGTAGCCACATGAATGGAAGGGTTTCGTTATTGGTGTTTAGTGAAGTTATAACCAATGACTAAAGACTAAAGAGATAACACAGATTTCATGGTTAATACACATATACTTTAGTTTATAAGTGGCTTGAATGTCTACTCTATGTGTTACATATATAAATAGTATTCTATAACAGAAAGTTGATGCGAATATAAGATCCAAGATGATTTATCATATATCTAATTTGGGAAGGGGTATAGAATTTGTCTTTTCGAAGAGGCGGGAGGCTCTTGTGGAAGCCTTTTCCAGGGTTTTACTTTTCTATTATGAAGATTGTATATATGTTTCTGTTTCAATTCAGTGATGAAGCTTATCGTTACAGATGTCTAAATCGTTGTGTGTATCAGCAGAACTCATAGTTGATATTTTCCTTTTTACTTGTGTTGGTTGCAGATTGCATTGGTTCCGCATTTAATGTCAAGGGAGTGATGCAGTGCCCCAACTGTAGGAAAATTGAAAAAGGTCAGTGGCTTTATGCGAATGGTTGTCGACCATATCCCGAGTTCAGCATGGATGACTGGGCCCATGATGAAGATCTTTACGATCTAAGTTATTCTGAATCGGTAAGATGAATCTGTTTTTATAGCACTAGTTGATTTATAGTCCCTCTTACATTATATATATATAATCGTCAAAAAATGTATCATATAATATAATTTCATCATATTAAACAATTTCATGAACCAATTTCATCATATAATCGTCTTTTTGGCGAAGTTCACACCAAAGTTATGGTTCACAAAAGAAGTGCTAAAAAATTACGAACTAGAGAAGTGATCTCAACCGTTGATATGGTTGAGATCATAGTTGACTAGTCAAAATTCGGTTGGACGCGATTCACGGAGGGGCAGAGGTCAAAGCCGCCTTTATTGACCGGATGAGTCACTTCTCTACTTCGTTTTTTTAGCACTTCTCATTTGAATCTAATACTATATATATATATATATATGTGGGGTCAGGTTCAAATGTGAACTCAATTTTGGTTGTGAACGTGAGGACGAATCTCAGCCACACATCTTCGGTTACGGTGGACGCGATAACGGAGGATTGACTCGATTCATGGGAGGGTGGAGATTATTAAAGGAGGGGACCCAGTCAAAGCCGCCTTTATTGACCGAATGAGTGGCTGAGATTCGTCCTCTCGTTCACAACCAAAATTGAGTTCATATTAGTATGCATTGTAGGTAATATTATTGCATGAAATTACTAATCATTGATGAATCGAGTAATTAATCATAAATAATGGGCTAGAATAAATGGTTTATATAAAGGTTGTACGGGTTGTAACCTTTTTACTTGATTGGATAATAAACTCACCCTATATATATGGAATGGTTTGGACACATATGTGGATATTTTAGAAGGCATCAATTGAGGAACAATGTGGGGTCTGATTGTGAAGTAAGGGCGCGTTCGTTTTGCGGGAATGGAATGGAATTGGAGGGATTTGGATTTCAAATCCATTCCATTCCCGTGTTCGGTAAGACATTGGATTTGACAAGGGTGGGATTTGAAATCCTTGGGAGTTTTTGAAATCCCATATCCATGGGATTTTGAAATCCATGGCTAAATGGTTGGATTCTGCTGGATTTCAAGCGGTCCATCCTTCCAATAAATTAAATAATTATTTTTATATTAGTTTTTATTATAAAATAATAAAAAATCGAAAAAGGTAATAAATTGAAATCCAAATCCCTCGAAATCCCGCATAACGAACACGTCTTTAACAAGGATTTGAAATCCAAATCCTTCCAAATCCAAATCCTTCCAAATCCAAATCCCTCCTCAAAATCCATTCCATTCCAATCCATTCCCGTAAAACGAACGCACCCTAAGAGATTGAGAATAGCAAATCTGTGGAAGAATGGAGATATAATCTTTACACTGGCTATGAGAGCCACACTTCAAACATAATCAAGTCACAAATCACTCTATTTCGTTAAGATTTGGTATGGCGTCACCCGTTCATAAGAATTTCAAAGTCTAGGACTGAAGTCTGAACACCAAATAGAACTAGTAAATAGTTGAATGGATCAATCGAAGGAAATCAACACTTTCTTAATTGTAATTGATAACATCAACAGCAAGGATAGAAGATAAAACTAGTAGTTATTATCCTGAATATTTTCATATACTGTAATATCCTAGTTATCTGCCATTATATGTACTTAGGTGCCGTTTGTTTTTTAAGAGGTCTGAAGTCTGAAGTCTAATTTCATGTCTGAAAAATTAGAGGTAGTGCTGAAATCTGAATATGAAACTATAAGACTGTTTGTTTTTTTAACGTCTGAAATCTGAATCTGAATCAATAAAAATGTTTTTTTTTAATTTCTAGAGGTTGAAATTTAAATCTAAAAATTGTTTTTCTTTTTTAAATTTATAAATACATAGAATATGATTATCTATTTTATCTATTCAAATATTACATATTGGATTTCTTAAAACATAAATCATGTATGGATCTTTTTCCTAATCTAATGACAACACATCCCCCCTATCAACCCTATTGCCATCCCCCTATCAACCCTAACCACTGTCACCCATATAACCTACATTTCACTTTTTATTATTTATAGATATATGGGTTTTCTATGGTTCTCTAGAGATCTGGGTTGTAATTGTTAGAGAAAACAGGCGTCGAGAGGAGGAGGAGGTAAACAGGCGCCGGAGTAGGAGGAGGAGGAGGAGGTAAACACCGGCGGACTGCATCATCGGAAAGCTTCAGTTGTAGCCATCAATGTCGGTCGCCGGCGGTAATCACCGGAAAGCTTCAGTTGCAGCCGTCAATGTCGGTCGCCGGCGGTGATTACCGGAAGGCTTCAGTTGCAGCCGTCAGTGTCGGTCGCCGGCGGTGATTACCGGAAAGCTTCAAACTTGAGAAGAACGGGGAGAAGAACGGGGTTGAAGATGATAGATTTAGAGGTTTTCAGAGGATAAAGCATCACTTTTTTCTTCAGATGATTTTTCAGATATAAGTGGTCTGAACACTTAAAAAAAACAAACACCCTGAAAATCAAAAAATCTGACCGAATCAGATTTCAGTTGTTTTCAGTGATAAATTGCAAAAATCAAACAGCCCCTTAGTAAATGTTTTCAACCTTATCTCTAAATAATGATACCTGATTTCCAACTATCAATTCTTACCATTTGTACCCCTTCTTCCCCATAACTTCTCTTTCATTGGAAAACTCACGAATGAGGTATCACCAACTTTATGCACCACTAGGAGCTTTATGAGCTCTTGTGTGTTGTAGGGCACTTCTTCTTGGAACAACAAGAACAACGTTAACTTTTGTCTTTCTGGTTACTCAAATAAGCGGCCAAGAAACAAAACTAACATGCTCCGTCCAATGAACTTCCAAGTTTTTAGCTGTATATTTGATGTTTTGTCTTTTCTTTTCTTTTCATCATTAATCGCATTTTTAACATTCTTCTTTCTTTAGATTCAGTTGTATGGATTTTGAGTTTGGCAGCCTTACCAAAATTACAAAGATCATCCATATCTTTATCCTCCTTCCAAGGGATCAGCCATGAGACCCAAGCTCACTATGTCGCGTATGCTTTCCCTTATAAAGCTTATATTAACTATCTTTAGTTATGCCTACTAAATATATTTCAATGATGCTATCTCTAAATGGTGTTACATAAATTGTTATTAATTTCTTAAAAATTGTCTTCACTATCATAAGATTGAGGGAACAAACCTCTTACAATCATTTGCTTTTTTAGTGCACAACTTTGAATGTATGGGGACCTAAGTGTTTAGAATAAACTAAGGACTTGGCATCAGTGGGATAAGAGTGGGTTAATGAATGCATGCGAGGAGATCTATTTAAGCTGATCCATGTTTTTTATCTCATTGAAATTTTCTAAGGGTATCATGTTTACCATTTCTAGTAGCAGTGGGAATTTAGACCCAACCTTGTAATAATGAGTCAACTTGAGTTAATGGGTGATCTTTTTAGCTACTTGGGTTTGTTTGGCAGGTTCAACAGGTTAAACTTATTCAGTTTAATGGGTGGTATGAGCCATGTGGGTCAAATCTCGTCAATCATCTTCTTCATTCCCGACATCAGTTCATCATCTTCTTTTCCCAATCCTTTTGTCAATCATCTTCTTTGCTCCAGAACTAGAAACCTAAACAAACTTAGAAAAATTTGAATTTTAAACCAAAAAAGCTGAGAATAAAGAAAAAGTAATTATAAAACCCAATAGTTTGAGAACCCAAAATAATAAACCTGGGTTTTGAACCCAAATAATTGTGAACTCAAACCAAGAAACCGGAAATTATAAAAGCCAAACCAAGATACAATTGATTCAAATCTGAAAAATTGAGAACTCAAACTGAAAACAGAAGAATCACAAACTTTCAACTTGCTACGCAGAGGTGGCGAAGATGGAGAATGGCAACGACAAGATTCACAGGGAGATGTTTGTGAGTAGGGTGCAAAAAGGAAGGTTGGCCCTTCTTAAGTGGTGGGTTTATGATATAAATGTGTGTATATACATATATATATATATATATCCTTTTTCCAAATAAATAAAAGATGATCAGAATAAAGAAGTATTTAACCCAATTGGCATACCCCCGTCCAGTGACCTGTTTTGAGTTTTGACTTTTGAGAGATATACATCTTGCATACATGCTATATGGCAACTTTTGTGACAAATTCTAGCGGAGATAATACTCTTGTTATATTTCTAGGGAACTTCTTTTAAGATGATGCAAGGGGAGCTGTTGATTTCTGTATCGAATTCGAATCTAATAATTGCTTTTTTTGTGTGTGCAATATTTTTTGGGAATGGAGTATTGGTTGTTGTTATGAATCGATAATAGAAAGTGATAATCCCAGTGGATTAGGTAACAATGAATAAAATCACAAATTGAGAAAGAAATCAAGTCAATATTGAATGGAATTTTCTCTCTCTACAAGATGTATATCTCTCAATGCTCTCTCTCTCTCTAGAATGATATGCATGAATTTTGTAACTAACCTCAACTAATAACAAACTCTATTTATACCTACAAGATTAACAAGCTAACTATAACAAGACTTTGACTTTATTGCTCGACTATCACATCTTTGACATCTAACTTTGACTATTTTTGACTTCCATATTATCTCCACGTCTCGTGATCTCGAGATGTAATAATATTGGACCTAATAGAAAGATGTGCGGTTATGCTACCCGTTATTAGGATTATTCAAATGTGTGGTTAAATACAACTGTATATCTTAAGCCCATATTCCGTATACTCCCATACAAATTAATCTTGGTGATATTTTACTCTGCCACCTGTGTTGCGATTTTCACCAGCCCTTTTTCTTTTTGCAGTCTATGTGGTGCCCCTTCGGTGGATTTACTCGAATTGCTGCTTCTTTTGAGTAAGCTCTCATTTTATCATCTCTTTGACTTGCAAATTACCAGATTTTCAGTAACTTTCATGATCCCAACTGAACTCGAAATTTGAAGAGCAAAATGCATGTATGGCCAACCAAATTAAATCAGTTACCTCTCTGCATTGGGTTCAATGTTGAGTTGCAAATATGTCTATTTATGTGAACGTTTGAGTAGCATTTGGAGTTCTTATTTTAATCATGTATCAATTAAAAATGTAAGCACCATCTTGAGCTCCATATCATATATTGATGATTCGGCCCTTGTTTGGTAACAACTACATTTTCTGTTTATAGACACATTTCTCTAAAGTGTGAAATTGTGATTTTTATTTGAAAATAAATCATGTGTATAACAATAGGGTTCTTCTCCTAGAGTAAACAGGTTTTTTTTTCTTCATATTTCAACTTGATTTTGCTTCTGTAAAGACATAAAAGTTAGCCAAACACTGTTTTTAGTGTAGTTCTGACTTTTTAAAAATATGAACATGAAAACAGAAAATACAAGTGTTGCCGAATGAGGCTGCCACAGTTCATTTTTGTAACTTGAATCTTCGTACCAACTGTTATTTGAATGAGTACTACTAATAATATCTTATTACAATTTTATTGTGATTTTCAGTGACTACAGAAATAAATAAACAAACTCTTTTCATGAAAATGATGCCGAGAACTGTTGGTCTATGCGTTGACTTTGAAGTTCTTGAGTAATTTGTCTTTTTAGTACGTATAGAATTTTTTAGCGCCATGTATCGTTTAAATCTGATATTTGAAACTGGGGCGTTTGGTTGGGGGTATTTTGTTGGGGGGGGGGGGGGGTAAGGAATGGGAATGATAATGAAAATTGTTGTTTGGTTTTGATATTATATAATGGAATCATTTCTGCAGATCCATTATTTCCATTCCTGACCTGATTGGGGGGAATGAAAATTTTATTTCTACTTGGTTTTTTTTCTCATATGTCGTTCCATCTCTTGATGTTAAACGAATCATTTTTTGTATTTCAAAGTTGGAGGAACATATTTTTTTAATATAAAATACTTTTTCGTTGATTATATTGGGTTAACCAAACAGCATCAATGCAATGCTCATTCCTATTCCCATTCTTCTGCATTCCCATTCCCATTTTCATTCCCATTCCCTGAAATGAACCAAATAATAGGACAATCTAGGTTTTTAAAGTCGTTAATGCATCATAATTTTATTTATTTCTTGGATACACCAAATAATATGTTAAAAGGTAATTGTTGTTTTGAGTTAAGAGAAGAGATGCCCAGATGAGTATAATTAGCTAAAGGCCTACGCCATCAAAATAGGTCCAAATAGCAAGTACATCATGTCAACTTGGGATTGACGTCCAAACTCACCAAATTTAGTTTCGTAAAGAAAAAGTTAGAGTAGCTTCTTAATATTCGTCATGTGACACTCTAAGTGAACTAGAACTGTGTCAGTGATCAGCATTCCCTTCATGTCTAACTTTGAACTTGACCACTTGCAAACATGTTGTTTCAGGAAGCTATTTTAGTTCTACCAATTCTATCCAAGGACAAGCCCCTTGTCAAGTGCAATTGTTGGTCATTTCACTTGTTTTTTATTTTTTATTTGCATGGACTACATCTATCATGATTTCTTGCTTTTAATGTTTCTTTTGTACATATGATATTTTATCTCTTATCCTGCTTTTATTTATAAGAACTCCGTTACACCTCTTCTGGTAGTCTTAGGTATCATTTGTTTTTTAAGAGGTCTGAAGTCTGAAGTCCGATTTCACGTCTAAAAAATAAGAGGATGGTGCACCTCTTAAAATTTCAATGGACGGTAAGAGGTTTTCAGGCCTTTTCTTAAAAATAAAACAGTCTTAAGTTTGGAAACTCGAAATTTTCAGACTCAGGAGGTTTTAAGAGGTATCTTTTAAAAAACAAAAATCCCCTTACTATGATGCACTGCTTCTTATTTTGGTCTTACCTAAACCCCAATCTTGCTTTATGTTACAGGTAAAGACTCATCCTTTCTACGGTTTTCTTAGAAGACCCCAACTGTTTTATGAATTTTTGGATAAAAAACCTAATGGTTTACAGTTTTAGATGGGTTTCTTTAGGATTAGCACTTCATTCTTATTTGTGTATAGTGTCCACATGGTCATGGAATGTGAAATCTTGCTGACTGCTTATATTTTTCGTTTTCTTTTTTGCAGGGAAGGGGACTTCCCAACAACTGCATGTAAGATTTTGTTCTTTCTTATTATATGTTTAACCTCAATTTTACCAAATTTTATTGATGATGGCAATTCTTTCATTCTTGTCGTCTCTTTTTTGTAGACCATGATCTTCTTGGACAACATGCGATTTTTACTGAACATGCTGCTGTATCATCTGCAACTCATCTGTGTCCATATATTGCTTATGTGCAACCAGTTCACCCCTCATCATCCTCCTCAACTTCCAGTGCAACTGTTGCTGATGGTCCTACTTACAGTAATCAATGGAACAACCAATCAGCGTCAAGTGAGATGCCAAATTCTTATGCTTTGCCCACCATGGATGTCCGTTATCACACCCTCATTCCAACGTCAGCCAGTCGTGTGGGTGGTGCTGACCAACCCTCTATGCCATCTGTTATGCCTCGGAGGCCAGTGAGGACTAATGCTGATATGCCAAGATCAGGGTCTTATATGCATCCATTTGTTGTTGGCCAAAGGTAAACCACTTAATTCATTGTATTCTAATATTTATTTTTCGCTTTTTAAAGATTTTATTGTAATCAAATATTGAAAAATTAATGCATTTCCTCAATAAGAAAGAAAACTCTGTAATTTATGTTTGAATAAAATATAAATTAATCAATTATAAGTGGTGGTTGGACATGTCTTAATACAATTAAAAAAAACTAAGGACCACCTCTGGACGTTATGAACATGTGCATACACATAAGTTTTTTATAATTTGTTTATTTCCACATCTGTATCATAATTTAGATATTTCAGATTTAAAAATAAATATGCAACTTATTTTTATTTTAATGGAGTATCATGTCGATTATTTTTTTTTATTAAAGTGTGTCTGAGTTGGTTATGACTTATTAGTCAGTTCTATGAAGTTCTGAGACTTAAAAAAAACTGTACATAATGAACTCATTACTTGTGAACTTGAAATTTTCAAGTGATTATACAGAACTAAGCAATACCTTAAACAAGGTTTTTTTTAAAGATTTCAACTAAATGCTAGATTATTTTTATGACTTCTAATTTGGACGGCCCTAGGCATCGTATCTCAGTGGTAAAAGAGGCAGGAGGATTCTTGAAGATGTTTTCATTTTTTTTTGTTGTAATTATTTTTTGCTTTTATATAAGAGTGATGTTTTGTATAATTTGTGCAGCTCTGGTGCTAGAGCTCCCAGCTCGGTTGGGTCTTCAATGATTCATCCTTATCCTGGGAGTGCTGCACGGGCTCGCGAGCGGTCCCAGGCTCTTCAGGCCTACTTTCAGCAACCTAGCAATTTGCCGGGATTACGCACACCTGTTAATGTATCTGGATCACGAAGATCCAACAATCAGGGGCAAATGGGTCAAATGGGTTCATCTTCAGATCAGAATCAGATTCGTGGTGGGGGCGGCCTCTATTTCCTGCCAACGTCAGGAAATAGAAGCTTTCAGGAAGCGGAAAGCTCGATGGCGAATCCATTCCAGCAGCAGCAGCAGCAGCATGGATGGGAACGAGAGGTGGCACACCCAGGGGCAGGATGGGGATTTCATCATCAATCAGGGGGTGGTGGGTTTCGACAGAGGCATGGTTCAGAGAGAAGTCCGTCTCAAGGGCATTATCATCGGTCGTAAAAAGAGTGAGTTTGTTTGTTGTTTTATTCGGGTTTCCATGAACCAATTATGATGATGAGATGGAAAACTTACCAACCAACCAACCAACTGGTGGAACAAATGTTTTCTAAGAAGGAAAAAGAATGATGGATGTAAGTGTAAAACAGCAGTTGTTGGAGGCTTTGCTTTTGAGTTGCAAAGGCTTGAAATGAGTTGCCATTTGTTTGATTTGGCAGCTGCATATGCTATGCTATGCTATTGTTGATTGGTTTGTGTGGATTGATTGATGGACTTTGGCTTTCTTTGGGTTGCCCTTGAGATATAAAATAACCTTATTATATTGTGTTCAAACCCTCTATTTGGTTAAACTAATACTTAAGAAATAGCATGTTTTTCACTGTAAAATATTTGTTTGCACAAGTTTAGTGGTTTGGAACCATTTTGGTTCAAAACAAATGTCGTTTTGATGATACGATTCTCACGTGCGAACTTGAACAAAGGTATGCGTGTACTTAATAGAGTTTCCTGGATGCTGTTTGGTTGGTTTTCTAGTAAGGGCCTGTTTTTTAGCAGCTTAATGAGCTTAATAGGACTAATAGTGGCTTACTAAAATAGAAGGTGGCTTATTTAGTAATTTTTTAAGAGGGGGTATTAATGTATTATGCTGAAAACAAAGTTTCGTCCAAACCGGTCTTTTCCATTTAAAAACCCTGCTCATTCTGTCTATAAAAAAACCCCTAAATTGCGTCAAAAAGTAACGTACTTTACTTTATATTCTGTTTTGGGGAATTTACTTTTAAAATACTCATTTAGGGGTATATAACAAAACTTTACAACCAAAAAGGGGAACTACATACCAATATAGTAAGTCACTATTGATTTTTCCGTAATTATATTATTTTAAAAATTATAAATAACCATAAAAAACATCAATATTGTCATGTCTCTTAAATAATTTTCATGTTATCAAACGAAATTTCATATAAATAATAAGAAATTTCATATAAATAATATTTATCACCTACTCTAAATCTCAATCCATTCGTCTTTCAATTATTACCGTTTTTTTTTAATTTATTTTATTTTTCTTAAAAATCCCTTTCCCTTTAAGCCTTACACAAATCAAAACCCGCTTTCAAAACTCCAAAACCCCATCATTTTTGATCCTCAAACAATCTCTCCTCAACAACCATTGTTTTTTTTTTTTTTTGTTATATTTCTAGAAGAATAACAAAGAGATGGTGAAGAGCTTCAACGTATCAAACGTACAAAATCGCAAATTTGGTTTTTTTTTTTTTTTTTTTGGAGCAAACTAACAAAATTGGAAACAAATTTTTTTAAGATTTTTTTAAGGATGATAAATTAAATTAAAAAAAAACGATAATCGTAAAAGAGAGACGGACTAAGGCTATGTTTGGCAAGCGTAGCTTATAAGCTAGCGGATAGCTGATAAGCTAGCTGTTGATTGATAAGCTTGCTAGTAGCTGATAAGCTAGCGGATTAACAAATTATGTTTGGCAAAAACTACCTTATGAGTATGTAAAATGACCAAAAAGGGTATATTTAAATTTAATAATTAATATTAATAAGGGTATAATTGGAAAAAGTTACAATAAGCTCCTCATAAGCTACTCAAAGTAGCGTTTCAAAAAGCTAGCTTATAAGCTAGCTTCCTGGTACATGTTTGGATGGACTAGCTTATAAGCTAGCTTATAAGCTAGCTTATGTTTGCCAAACATAGCCTAAGAGTTGAAGTAGGTGATAAACATTATTTATAGGAAGGTGATCCCTATACAACAATTTTTTACCTTCCACAACAATTTGATGTTAATGGACAAATTTACCCTTTCTCTTTTTAGTTCACTTTCCAATTATCCCTTTCAATTTTCCCCTTCACAAAAAGATAAAAAATAGAAAGAGTAACACAATTGTGATCTCGGATGACCAACACAACCACGTTCTTCGGTGAACCGCAGCTCTTCGGCGAACTGCAACTCTTCGGCAAACAGACAGTTCTCTCTCCCCTCTCAAGCCTCCACTATCTAAAACTTTATTTCTTTCTATTTCTATCATCCGATCATGGAGATGATGATGTTTAGTTCGAATCTCTTCCAGATTCATATCCCATTTTGATTATTTCTTCTTCTTCTTCTTATTTATACTCTCCTCTGTGCTTCTCTTTTTAGTTTGAACTTTTTCCATCAAGGTACCCCCTTTTCCCACTCTTAATTTCCCTCCCACACACCAAAAACACCTTTGTGTGTAAAATTTTGTAAACCCCTATTTTGGTTTCTTGAATGTTTTTTCTGGGCTTTCGACGTACTCGTGCTTAATTCTGAATTGGGGTCTGATTTCTGGGGCTCCGATCAGCAAGAATTTTGTTTGTTAAGTTGTTATAAAATAGTGCTTAATTCTGAATTGGGTCTCTGTGACTTTCCCCCCTTTTTATATCTTAAAATCCAATTCATTTTGTAGATATTTTTAACTTGATCGTATAAGGGTTGCGGCCGACCTGAGGCCCGAAGGAACGAGTTTCAGAGGTGCTCAGGGTGCTGTTCGCCGGAGAGTTGTTTGCCGGATAGCTACTATTCGCCGGAGAGCTTGGCTGTGTTGGTCGCCAGAGAGCTTGGCGCCGGTTGTGTTTACTCTTTCTATCTTTTTATCTTTTTGTGAAGGGGAAAATTGGAAAGTTAACTAAAAAGTGAAAGGGTAAATTTGTCCATTAACATCAAATTGTTGTGGAAGGTAAAAAATTGTTGTATAGGGATCACCTCCCTTATTTATATGGAATTTCTTTGGATGACATGGAAATTATTTAAGAGACATGACAATAGTGACTTACTATATCGGTAAGTGGTTCCCCTTTTTGGTTGTAAAGTTTTGTTATATACCCTTAAATAGGTATTTTAAAAGTATATTCCCCAAAACAGAAACTAGAGTAAAGTACGTACTTTTTTTATGCAATTTGCCCTAATTCAAATTTTAAATACCTGAAATACCCTTATCCTTCTATTCCTTTTGTTATAAAAAAGAAAAAGAAAAGTCATAGTCTTCTCCATCAAACATGTCATCTCCATCTGTACTTTTAGACATCTCTTCTCTCCATACCATCTCCCAACCAAATACCCACTTTATCTTCCAAGGCTACATCTTTTCCAAGGCTACATCTTCATCTTCTTTACATGTTATTTTCAAGACAACACAAATTCCCCATCTTCTTCTTCTTGATTTTAACTTCAAACACAAAATCGAAAATACAAAATGGTAATCAAATCCAGATATACGAAGAGGAACTCATATTTGTTGAAGGACACTCAAATCTCTATTTTCGTCTTCTAGATTTCTTCTGGGTTTGGAGGTACTATTTTGGGGTGGGCTAGGGTACCATGGAACAAAGAATGATGGCCATTCCATGGAGATGAGAAGAAGGGTGAAAGGAACTGGTGGGACGCCGGAGACGGCAAACGGCGCCGGTGGAACGCCGACGACGTCGAACGGCGCCGGTGGGACGCCGACGATGACGAACTGCGTTGGTGGGGACGAACGAACGGCAATGGAATGAAAGGTGTGTGTGGGGGTGAAGCATAGATGGAACGACTATGTATATGATGTTTGTGTATGTATGTGATTTTCTTCCATGTTTGTGTATGTATGTGATTTTCTTCCTTATTTCCTGAGATTAGTTTTTGAGGAGAAGTTGAATCACCAACAAATTAAAGAATAAGCCTTTGATTTTTTTTAAACTCATACTATTTCCTGATGATGATTTTGATTTAGAAGGGATTTTGATTTTTGATTTAGAAAGGTAAGGGTATATTAGGAATTTAACATTTAAAATATATTAAGTATATTTATTAATGATTATAAAAGTTAATAAAATAGGTATAAGGATATATGTGTAATTATTTGAGTTTTATAAGGATATAAATGTCGTTTAGAAGTTTATAAGGATATAGATGTAATTTGTTAAGTTTTGCAAGGATATAGATGCAATTCTCCCATTATTTTTTTTATACCCATTTGGTTCATGGTGGGTTATATGGTGGATAAAAGTTGAGTTTGGATATGAGGTGTTATGACACCATTTTTTCCATGAAAAAATTACCTTATTTGATTAATGGAATTGTTTAACTAATAATTCGAAATTGTATTGGTTTGGTTGAGTTATTCGGTTTAAGAGTTTTTATACTCTAAGCCTTAGTCACCTAAGTTTTTGGATCTGCTATTGTGCCGAGTCCCCTCCCCCACTTTGGGAGCTTGGTGTATTTACCTTGAGCGCAAAATATTGTTTATACCAAAGGAGTGTTAGTCTAGTGGTAAGACTTGGGCACTACATAGTGGTGAACCTGAGTTCGAGCCCTGGGGGACGCATTCTAGAGGTACGGGGCTTCGACCCCGGGCTGCATGCTTTAGCAGTCGGGCTTCGACCCAAAATTGGCGAGGATTCGTCTGGGCAGGGATTTCAACATGATGATTAATAAGTTATCATTTATTACGATTGTCATAAATATTGCACTATAAATACGTGTTGTTGGTGGAAATTTTCTTTTTACTGATGATGCTTATGTTTCTTGAAATGTATAATTGATAAATTTACTTGTATTCTAGACTATACCTTAAATGTACCGGATTCGACAACTAAATTACTAAAATGGCAATTTAGAGCGAGTTGTCATTTGAAAAACTAAGAAAAAGTACAACTGTACAAGCTATGTTTTAATTTCATTACCAAATCTTGAAAAACGTAAGAAAGATTATTCATTAATTTGTTCACTATTGGTTCTTAGCAGTGTTTTAAAAACCGGTTGAACCGGCCCGATCAAACCGGTTGAACCTGGAACCGAAGAAAGGACCGGTTCAAATGTGACCGCCGCTTCTAAGGCTTTTTAAGGACCGGATTGAACCGGCCGGTTTGGTGGTCGAACCGGTGGATTGAACCGATTGAACCGGTAAAAAACCAGTTGACCCGGTTTAAGAAAAAAAAAACTATGTGTAAAACTTGTTATTATTATAGTTTTTAATGTTTTTGATTAATGTAAAACTTATTGTAACATGTATTTTTAATGTTTTTTAACTTATAGATATCAAATTGTTGGTTTTTTATATCTATAAAAGTAGAAAAATGTAAAATACATAAAAATGCTGGAACTGGTTTAACTAATGGTTGAACCGGTCGAACCGTAAACCGGTAATCACACCAGTTCAACTAAAACCCCAGTTTTTAAAACATTGGTTCTTAGTTATAAAGAACGTTATATTAGTTAACCAATTTTAGAAATAAGCAACAAAGGTGGTTAATCTGTTGTGGTTAATCAGTTTTAAGTCTATTTAAAAGTTCTTTTTCCCTACAGAAAACAATCTTATAGTAGTTTCAAAGTTTGAAGGTCTAGCCTAGTGGGTGGAGGTAACATCCTTGTGTCTTTCTTGGATGGTATCCTTGGTTGGCCACGGTTCGAACCCGGTGGGGGACAACTTCTGCGGTACCAAGCTCTTGGGCTGGTCCATAGGGAAAGTTTATGGGCGAGTTCATGGATCGGTCCATAGGGCCGATTCATGGGGCGCAGGGATTAGCCGGTGCCTGTTAGGATCCGAATACTCCTGGAACGTGTGTGTGTGTGTTATCTGCCGTTCAAAAAACGTTTCAAAGTTTGAATGTCAATTCAACTATTAAACGTCTTTTCTAATTTTATAATCAAATAATTTCATTTTGATAAAAATAAGAAAATAAATATCAGTTGTGTTGTACAACAATGCATAAATACTATTGTTGGTACAATTTTTATACATCTTAGAAATGGTATAATTGTCTAGTTGGTCGGTTTGCAGCTTGCGGAAAAAAATATACTTTACGACGAAAGTAGACAAAGTGGTAACCAAATCCTAAAATTTCACGCAATGTTACATTGTACATAGATACGTAACTAGTAGTTATTATTATAAAATTAAAAATGAAACAAGAACTCAAAGAATTAGTGGACCCTGCTCACTAGTTATGTAAATAAATACTTGTTTTGGAAAAAAAGCAACACCTCCTTCTTGTGGCTTGCTGGTTGTCAAACTTATAGTTTGAAATGTAGGTCGCAAGATCGAGGTTGGTGGTGATGGAAAAATGGTGATGATGAATAAGGTATTCTAAAATACCTACTTTTTCTTTTTAGTCATATTTATTTATTATTATTTTTTTAAATTCATATATACTATTTTTTTCTTGCGTAAACTTTAGTTTAGCCTCTGTGGTTTGCTTTTATTTTTGAAAGTGGGATCTAAATTCTGATAACTGATATGGTTTTTATTTTGTTTTAAAAGTAGTCCTTAATAACTAAATCTTTAAATAAATATTTTTTTAAATTCATATATACTATTTTTTTCTTGCGTAAACTTTAGTTTAGCCTCTGTGGTTTGCTTTTATTTTTGAAAGTGGGATCTAAATTCTGATAACTGATATGGTTTTTATTTTGTTTTAAAAGTAGTCCTTAATAACTAAATCTTTTCAGCCATATTTATTTATTATTATTTTTTTAAATTCATATTTACTATTTTTTTCTTGCGTAAACTTTAGTTTAGCCTCTGTGGTTTGCTTTTATTTTTGAAAGTGTGATCTAAATTCTGATAACTGATATGGTTTTTATTTTGTTTTAAAAGTAGTCCTTAATAACTAAATCCGTTAACGTTTTCGTTAGAGAAGGGCTACGGTTTGTCTTCTTAATTATCTGTATTCTAAAATACCTACTTTTTCTTTTCAGCCATATTTATTTATTATTATTTTTTTAAATTCATATTTACTATTTTTTTTCTTGCGTAAACTTTAGTTTAGCCTCTGTGGTTTGCTTTTATTTTTGAAAGTGGGATCTAAATTCTGATAACTGATATGGTTTTTATTTTGTTTTAAAAGTAGTCCTTAATAACTAAATCCGTTAACGTTTTCGTTAGAGAAGGGGTACGGTTTGTCTTCTTAATTATCTGTTTTTTCATAAATATATTTAAAAAAATATAAAATATAATATATAATTTATAGAGTAAATTACATATTTGGTCCCTGTGGTTTGGTGGGTTTAACACTCTGGGTCCCTAAATTGAAATAATTATGGCTTGGGTCCCTGTGGTATGCGTTTTATAACGCGTTTGGTCCCTCTGGGTCACGCCGTCAATATAAGAGCCGTTAGGCCCATCATGTGCATGTCACATGATGGGCAATTTAGTCATTTTGCATTACAGGGACCAAGTATGTTAGTTGTGATTTCAGGGACCAAGTATGTTAGTTGTGATTTCAGGGACCAAATATGTAATTAACCCTATTCACCACCAACCATTCAATTAACCGTAAGCCTCCTTCCTGCAGACAACCAACCATTCAATTTCATCCCACCCTCCTCCTCCACCACCCATATTCACCACCACTGCCGTCGCCGCCGGTTATGACTGTCACCACCGCCACTTTCGCCGGCCACTGCTTTTGCCGGCCACCGCTGCTTTCGCCGGCCACCGCCACCGCCTCCTCCTTCTCCGCTTCTTCTTCTTCATCATCAACCAGATCCATCAAGCTCCATCCATCACCAATCGCCAGCCGCCCTTTCCAGCCACCAATAGCCAGCCATCCATCACCGGAAAACCAATTGCCAATCACCCTCACGATTCTTGCAAACGATTTTCATGGGTTTTTAAGGTGCAGACGATTTTCATGGCTTCCTTTTGAACAGGTTTGGTTTTTAGGGTTCTTGATTCATTGTTAGGGCTCAATTCTTTGTTAGGGTTTGGTTTTTAAGGTTCTTGGAAAACAAAATTTATGGTTCATGAGGCTGAAAAAAATTAGGGATTTGTTCATGTTTAAATCTGGATTTTTGGATCTGGATTTTGTTCTCATGTTTGATTTTGTTCATGTTTGGATCTGGATTTTTGTTCATGCTCATTTTTGGATCTGAATTTTGTTGTTGATGTTTATGGATCTATCTCCTTCATTTCATCTTCTTCAATTTTGGGTTTTCTAGGTTTATTCATAGTCATCATCAATCTCATATTAAAACCCCTAATTTAGCTTTTTTATTTTATAAGCAGATTTGTAAAGATTATGAATGTTTAAGAGTTTGTGTTCTTAGTTTGTATGAATTTGAAAAAAAAATGATTTAGTGTTCTTGGTGGGCGGGTGGCGGCAGGTAACGGCGGCAGGTGGCGGTATGTGGCGGCAGGTGGCGGCAGGTGGTGGTGGTTTGGTTAAATGGAGAAGATGAAGTTATAAGGATGTGATAAACTACATATTTGGTCCCTGTTATTTAACTGAAATTAAAAAAATAAGTAAAATGACTAAATTGCCCATCATGTGACATGCACATGATGGGCCTAACGGCTCTTATATTGACGGCGTGACCCAGAGGGACCAAACGCGTTTAAAACGCATACCACAGGGACCCAAGCCATAATTATTTCAATTTAGGGACCCAGAGTGTTAAAACCACCAAACCACAGGGACGAAATATGTAATTTACTCTAATTTATATTATTATATATGTAGTTACATGGATTAGCAGGTCATAAACGGGTTGACGGATCAAATACAACCTACTTTAAATATAACAAAAATAAAATACAACTTACTGATTTTAGACGTTAAATTGAAATTGAAAAAGAAAAACTCAAAAGCACTAAAATTTAGCCCATCTTAGAATATTAGCAAGTAAATTATTTTCTTTAAGCAATATAGATAACATCTGAATATGTACTGCTAGTATGCCATTTTTTTTGCATGCATTTTTATCTTGTTTTGAAGGCATCTACAAGTAATGTCTTATTGTCTTTGATGTCCTTTCATATCAAAATTAACATGGTTCCTATTGAAGCTAAAACCTCATATCTTTAAGAACATGCAATTACGAAATATGGTCTATAAATTTGTAAGGCATGAAACTTTCACATGATAAAGGTAAAAAATAATAAAAATAATAAAAATAAAAAAATTTACCTTAATTGGTTAACAGAATTGTTTAACCCACAAACTGAATAACCCAGAACCGTTTTGGTTTGGTTGAGTTATTCAGTTTTGGAGTTTTTTATTCTAGGGTCCCGGTCACCTAAGATTTTGGATCCGCTATTGTGCCCAATCCCCTCCCCCCCACTTTGGGAGCTTGGTGGATTACGTTGAGCGGATCCTGAATCACTCCTAAATTTTGTGTGACCCTAGTTCTTCGTATTATTTCAGTGAATACACATGCTTGTGTGGAAAACTTTCAAGAGGATGACTAATAAGTTATCATTTACTGCGATTGTAATAGATATATTACTCTATAAGTACGTTTTGTTGGTGGTATTTTTCTTTTGAGTGATGATGCTTATGTTTCTTGAAATATATCCACATTGATGAATATAGCTGTATTCTAAAGTATACATCAAATGTACGGATTTGTCCGTTTAAATCGCAACTTAGAGCAAGTTGTTATTCGAAAATCAAGGAAAAGTACAAACTAGGTTTTGAAAAACATAAGAAAGTTTTCCATTAATTTGTTCAGTGTTAGTTCTTAGTTATAAACAAATGGTGTATTGGTTAACCAACTTTAGAAAGAAGCAACCACGTCAGTTAATTTGTTGGATTGATCAATTTTAAGTCCATTTCAAAGTTCATTTTCCCTATGCACGACGATCTTAATTCCTATTTTTTTGGAAGGCATAGCGACATTGAACCAATGAACGACTACCACAAACACACACACACACACACACACACACACACCTGCACGACAGTATCGGTCATCCAGGGGACAGCCCACTAATCCATCGTTGTCCCGACTCAACTTACGCTAGACTTAGAGCTCAACCACAGTCTTTGACTGGGCTCAGGCCCGGTCCAATCATACCCTCATACACTCAAATTGATTCTCCTTAAGATCAAACCCGGTAGACTGGATCCAATCAAACAACGATCTTCCTATTATAGTCCATTTCAAAGTTCAATTCAATTATTGAGCATATTTTCTAATTTTCTAATATAATAATTTCATTTTGATAAAAATAGCACTTGATAGCAATGTTAGGTTGTGTTTGTACTACAAAGCATAAATACTATTGTTGGTACAATTTTTATTAGGGGTGTTAAAAAAACCAAAAACCTGTAACGCCCCGTTTTTTTATTTACGTTTATTTAAATTATTTGTCTAGCTTTAGTTCGGGCCTAATAGATAGTGGACCTTAGGTTGGGTTAAGTGGGGTGAGATGGGCTTGGCCCAAGTATTAAACCCTTGGAACCTAACTCTCTCCTCATTATTCAGTTATCAGAGATTTTAGAATTCAGAGAGGGAGAGAAAGGACGAGAAGGGAGAAAGAGAAGAAGAATCCAGCCAAGGTTCAGGATTAGCATGGCTTCGTTGTCAATCTCCGAAGGTATTGTATTCGTTCCTCGTTAGCTTCGTTACTGTAAACTAGGGTTTGGTAGATCGTTCGTTTAGGAATCGTTGTTGTTGAGTCTACACCCTAGATTGGTTATTGTAGTCTTGTAGAGCTCGAAAAATCGAGACTAGGGCAAGTTGAATCGGCCAAAACGGAGTTCGTATGAGTAAGTTATGAGAAAAATCGCGTTTTGGATCGAATTTGGAATCAGCAGCCGCCTCGCGCCAGCGCTCGCGCCGCGAGCAGTGAAGCGAAGGGTGCTCGCGCCAACCCTCGCGCCGCGAGCAGTGAAGCGAAGGAGGGCTGTCTAAAATTCGATTTTTCAAGTTGGTCATTTTCAGGATTTGACCCTGAGCTACTGTTAGGGATGTTATAAGATGGCTAGGCATGAATTTTGGAGGTAAACGGACTGGTCTAGCTAAGCCTAGGACTCTTGTTTCGATATCGAGTTTTGTTGTCTTTTGGCAGTTATGTGATGTGTTAAATGCTTTTACTGTTTAGGTGAGCTAGCATATCATCTTGTGGATACCAGAGACTTACTTACGCTTCCTTCAGGTGAGTTTTCACTATGTATGATTTATACTATCATGTGTGTATGTATGCATAGTAGTGTCGTGTAAAGGGAACCGCATGCCCTTGATGAGTTGCGGGGGCAAACTCGCGTTCTAAGTCTGGCGAGCGAATAAAGGGAACCACATGCCCTTGATGAGTTGTGGGGGCCGACCCGTGTCCTAATTGACCGGAGAGAGGGAACCACATGCCCTTGGTGAGTTGTGGGGGCGGACCCGTGTCCAAACTGACGGGAGATTTAATATCGATCTCATGAAAGTCGAGTGTTGGTTACGTGTCATGTGATATGTTTATGTTGATATGATATGGTGGTTGACTCGTTGATGTGATTATGTGCCTATCGTGGATATGCGTGTGTGAGATATATGATGCTTGCGAGTATGTGTGGTACCTATTATGGGTACGTATGCGTGTGCTAGTGTAAGTTGTATATCGTGTCTGCTCACTAAGCGTTTCGCTTACCCGTTGTTGTTTCCCTTTTTCTCAGGTACCGGTTCGGGTACAGATAAGGGCGAGGCCCCGACTTGACTCCGAGAGCGATGACAGTTCCGACCGAACCTTTGACGGCAGTTGATATAAAACCATTTTACCCGTTTTATTTTGAGGAGTTAGTTTAGATGATATTTTTTTATGTTTAATGAACCATACTCTGATTTTTAATCAATAACTTATGAGTTTTGGCACTTAAAAATGATTTTTATTTAAGATTATTATTGAAACCGGTATTTTGGAAAATGAGTGTTACAAAACCGAAGCGAAATGTATGATTTGAAACCGAGAAAACCGATATCCAAACAACCTGTGATACGGAAAATGCAAAAATAAGTGTACCCGTCGAGTCGTGGGTCAGGTTCGGTTTTCTAAATTTACTAACCGTGGATACCCGCTGTTGATCCAGCTCTCCTAAGACCTGATGAAATGATAATGATCCTGTAACTTTACTTAGTGAATAGGTCTTTACTTTCAGTTATAGCTTGAGGAATTATCACTGAGTTTGTTCAGTGTTATTCCTTAATTATGTTGTAACTTGTAGTTTAAATCATCAGGATCAGGATCAGGAGACGAACGAGTCTGTTCTGCAGTCTACTGATCCTGACCACCGAAGTGAAGACCTCCTGAAGACATTAAGATCATACTCAAAGAACCATCAGCGAAGTCGAAGAATTAGCTGATGACAGGACCAGCAAGCTCGTGATCTGAAGACGGAACTCAGTGATAGCAGGCTGCTCAATTTCGTATGACATCCTGAAGACTTATCAAGATACAGTGACCCCTGATCTACATCAGTATCAGGATTCTCCTCACTGATCAGTATCCTGATCCTGAAGGATTAGTGTAATGTCTTAATCTAATGCACAAAAGGATTATCCGCCTTTATTGACACAAAAGTACATAAGGACAGTCTCTTTTCTGTTCCCTCCGTACTTATCAGACCTCAAGGCAACTGTTTACATGAACCCTCTTTTGCACAACATGCAAAGGGTATTTGTTTATAGTAAATAGTACATAGGACCACTTAGAATGTGACACGTACACAAAAGTGTGTCTGCATGCATTTAATGCATGGGATATAAATAGGACTTGAAGGGAAGTTCTCCATACTTCTTCTTTAACCTACTTATTATCCAGATCCTTTCTCTCTTTATCCTTCTATTCTCTTTTCTTTTCTAATCTTCTCACTCTAGTGCATAGTGAAAGAAACTTAGATTGTTTAGTTTAGACTTATAGTCTTTTCTATTTCGACAACAATCTGTAAATTCATATTGTTAATATAACAAAGAATTTAAAAGTGAAATTTGGTGTGATTATATTCAACCCCCCCCTTCTATAATCCCATACACTATCCTTACTTGAAGGTCACCCCTTTGGACCAATAAGTGGTATCAGAGCAGATACAAGCTCTCATTTTCTTCTCTTAGAAAAATCTTGTGATCCTCTCTTCTCTAATCCATGGCTCTTCAAGCTAAGGATAACTACTTTGATACCGGTTCTGCTAGAAAACCTCCAAGGTTTAACAAAGACAACTTCTCTCTTTGGAAAACCAGGATGGAACTCTTCCTATCTGGTTCTGATCCCCAGATTCCATACTTTTTGGAAAATGGACCACATGTGCCTACACAAACTGTCCATGCTGTCCCTGCTGCAGGCGACCAACCACCTATCCCTGCAAGGGAACTGGTGAAGCCAGTAACTGACTGGAATGATGAGGACAGACGCCTTGTCAACATTGACACTAAGGCTATGTCTCTCATTGCCATGTCTCTTCCTGATGGCGTTTTCCACTCCGTCTGTCACCTTTGCTCTGCTAAAGAGATTTGGGACACCCTCTATGTCCAATACGAAGGTACTGCTGTTCTCATGGAATCAAGAAAGATTTTCTTGGTTCGCCAGTACGAAAGCTTTATTCATCAGAAGGATGAAACTCTCTCCCAGATACATCAGAGATTCAACTGTCTCCTGATCGACCTGAAGACTATTGGTACTATCTATCCTAACTCTGAGGTGGTTACCAAGTTCATGGAAGCTCTTCCTGAACATTGGGAAACCTACACCTCCTGCTTAACTATGTCCAAAGACATAAAGACACTCACATGAAGTGAGCTGTACGGTATTCTTCTAAACCGTGAACAACAGAAGAAACTGAAAAAGAATCTCATAAGAGATACTAAAGATTCCAAAAGCACCTCTGTTGCACTGGTCTCTGATTCAGTTCCTACTGTTGCTACTCCTTCTTCTGTCACCATCACTGAATTAGAATCTTCTGATTCTGACATGTCAGACTCAGATCCTGATTTTAATGAATCACTTGCACTTCTCACTCGCTCTTTTAAGAAGTTTGCCAAAAAGGGAAACTTCCAAAGAAGGAAACCTATTACTCTTACTGACAAGCCTAAAACAGAATCTGTTGATAAGGCTACTGCTACCTGCTACAATTGTCAGGGCAAAGGACACTTTGCTAATGATTGCAGGTACAAGAAAAATCAGTTTGCTCCTTCTTCTACCAAATCTTCCTCGAAAAACCCCAAATACCAGCGCCTGAAAGAGAAGTACAAAAAGATGAAATCTCAACGTAAAGGCAAAGGTCTTATCGTAGAAGACTGCGATTGGGATGATGTCTCCTCTGATGACTCATCTGACGAGGAAGATACTCAAGTGGCACTAATGGCCATTATTAAGGAACCTACCTTAGCTTTCATGGCTAAGATAGAAGAGGTCCCTGAAGAGGTTCCTACTCAAGCTCCTGAAGCTTCAACCTCTGCGACTGAATCTACCAGTCAGGTACCTATTCCTGTTGTCCCTCTTGAAAGCTTAACTCAGCTAGACCTTGTAACTCTTGGTCTCTATAAAGCCCTGAATGGTAAAACCTCTGCTGAGAAAATGAACATCGATCTTCGTGATCAACTCAGAGAGTGTCAGGAAAAGATAAAACAACTTACCATTCTGGAAGAAAGTTATAAGGATCAGGTCACTGTTAATCAAACTCTTTGTATTGAAAGAGAAAAGACTCTTGCTGCTAAAGAAAGAGCCTTGGCCGAACTTAATGCTGAAAAAGTCACCATCAAAGGATGGAGTGACGCCTCTGAAAAGGGTGATGAAATATTAGCTTCAGGGAGAAATGTCAAAAACAAAAAGGGTCTTGGATTCACTAGTGGATGTCCTAGGCCTGATCGTTCCATGCTCAAATTTGGAATGTTTGTTTTCTTC
Organism: Centaurea solstitialis; assembly: GCA_030169165.1. NCBI lineage: Eukaryota > Viridiplantae > Streptophyta > Magnoliopsida > Asterales > Asteraceae > Centaurea > Centaurea solstitialis. The sequence goes on along the minus strand of CM058042.1, from coordinate 54,538,102 downwards.
TATCCCTGATCCTAATGCTCCTGAAAACATCCCTCTTCATCGAACACACACACTGAAGGTGCTCCTAAGAGCAAAAAGAAAACAGTCAAAGAAAAATCCAAGACTGTAATACCTTCAAAGACCAAGAATCATAAACCTAAGACCAAATTTCTAGGTGGTGGTCCTTCAGTCTCAGGAACAAAATCTTTTTCTCAAAATCCTGCTCCTAGACTAAAGATTAACCTGAAGCAAAAGACCTTGGAGAAGAAACCTATTCCTCCTCTGTCCAATGCTAAAGGCATACTTGGTACTGGTCCTGCTCATCTGAAGTTCAAAAACTTCTTAGACCCTACAAAACGCTTTCTATATCGCAAATGTTATCACTGTGGATTTAACGACCATATTGCGAGTAAGTGTCCTGATGCTACCAAAGCTGAAAAATCAGCTAAGGTAAAGAAAAATCCTAAGACTGATAACTCAGTCAAAGGAAAGAAGGTTGTCAAGACTGTTTCTTCAGTCAAGAGTCCAGCCTCAAAAACTGATAACTCAGTTAAGGCTGTCACTAACTCCACCAGTCCTACTGATAATTCTGGATCCATAGTTCTATGGGTACCAAGAAAAACTTAAACTCTAAATTTTACAGGATAAGGGCATCTAGTACCTGGACAGTGGATGCTCTCGACATATGACTGGTTCTAAATCTGTCCTCTCTAACTACCGTGAAGAAAGAGGTCCTGCTGTGACCTTTGGTGGAAACGGTAAAGGCCAAACCAGAGGGTATGGCACCCTGACCAACGGAGTAACTACGTTCAAAAGAGTTGCTTATGTTGAAGGCTTGATGCATAATCTTCTGAGCATCAGTCAACTGTGTGATAAAAATCACAAAGTCTCCTTCTCGAAGAAAAAATGCAAAGTCAAGAACAGACGCAAGGAAGTTATTCTCACTGGTGTTAGACAAGCTGATATCTACATCATCAACATGAATACTTCCACTGACAAATTCTGTTTCGTATCACGTGCTCCTACTGATACAAATTGGCTCTGGCACAAGCGTCTCTCTCATCTCAACTTCAAGATGCTAAATCAACTCTGCATTAACAATCTTGTTGTTGGTCTTCCTGACTTTCGCTATACAAAGGTATCTCTTTGTTCAGCATGTGAGAAAGGAAAACAGACCAGGGCTAGCTTTAAGTCCAAGCAAATTTCCTCCATCAGCTCTCCTCTATAACTTCTCCACATGGATCTCTTTGGACCTGTTAATGTCCAATCCATTGCTGGAAAGAAATATACTCTGGTAATCGTTGATGAATATTCCAGATATACTTGGGTATTCTTTCTTCGATCCAAGAGTGATGCTCCTGAAGAAATCATTATGTTCGTCAGGAAGATGGAAAAGCTCAACAACCTTACTGTTCGATCAATTAGAAGTGACCACGAGACTGAGTTCAAAAACAGTACCCTGGAAACTTTCTTCGATCAAAAAGGTATCTCTCAGAACTTCTCCTCTGTAAGAACTCCTCAGCAAAATGGTGTTGCTGAAAGACGAATCAGAACCCTGATTGAAGCTGCACGATCTATGTTGAGTGAAGCCAACCTTGCCACTCAATTCTGGGCTGAAGCCGTTAACACTGCTTGTTATACCCAGAACAGATCCCTGATAGTAAAGCGCTTCAGAAGAACCCCTTACGAACTCTTTCGTAACAGGAAACCTTCAATCGAACATCTCCACATCTTTGGTTGTGTCTGCTACATCCTGAACAACAAAGATAACCTTGGGAAGTTCGATTCCAAGTCTGATGATGGAATCTTCCTTGGATACTCCTCTATCTCCAAAACTTACCGTGTGTTCTACAAACAAAGACAAACCATACAGGAAACGATTCATGTTAAATTTGATGAATCAGGTCCTACCTTTCCTCACCCTCATGATAATTCTGAAATAAATCAGTGGGCTGACTCTTTCTTTCAAGTCCCTGATATTCCCATTGCTGATCCATCTCCTCAAGACCTTCCTGATGGTTTTGAAGAAAATCCTACTCCACCCTCTCTTATACCCATACCACCTCTAATAAATGCCACCCCTATCACCCAAGTCACACCTGAACCAGATCAACCTACTAACAGTGAAGATTTTTCTCAAACCACTGTTAGTGAACCTGCTTCTACAAATCTTCTTCCTGATCCAACAATGAATGAAGCCTCTACTTCAGGACAGGTATATCAACCACCTGCTCTTCGTTGGACCAAAGATCATCCTATTGATCAAGTTCTTGGAAATCCTTCTTCTGGTGTTAAAACTCGACGCCAATCTGGTAACGTCTGTCTTTATGTTAATTTCATCTCTGAAAATGAACCTAAAGAAATAGATGATGCCTTGCGTGATCCTGCCTGGGTCTCAGCCATGCAGGAAGAGCTAGCAGAGTTCATCAGAAACAATGTCTGGCTTCTCGTCCCTAGGCCTCGAAAACGTACAATCATAGGATCCAAGTGGATCTTCAGGAATAAGCTTGATGAGATTGGTACGATTATTTGAAACAAGGCTCGCCTTGTGGCTCAGGGATACAGGCAGGAAGAGGGCATTGATTACGATGAAACTTTTGCTCCTGTGGCTAGGCTCGAAGCAATTCGACTATTCCTGGCCTTTGCAGCACATATGAACTTCAAAGTTTTTCAGATGGACATTAAAAATGCCTTTCTAAATGGAAAACTCAATGAAGAAGTCTATGTGGCTCAGCCTCCTGGCTTTGTAGATCCTAAGTTCCCTGATCACGTCTATAAGTTAAACAAGGCTCTCTATGGGTTAAAACAGGCCCCTCGTGCCTGGTATGATACCCTGTCAACCTTTCTCCTCTCTAAAGGTTTTGAACGTGGTAAGATCGATAGCACTTTATTTCTTAAGAAATATCCTAAGCATATTCTTCTTGTCCAGATATATGTCGATGACATTATCTTTGGATCAACCAATCCCAAACTATGCGAAAAGTTTGAGTTGCTCATGAAAACTGAATATAAAATGTCTATGATGGGTAACTAACATACTTTTTAGGACTTCAGATCAAGCAATCTGAAAAGGGAATCTTTATCAACCAAGGTAAATATGTACTTGATATGCTGAAGAAATTTGATCTCACATCATGTACACCGATGAAGACTCCAATGGCTCATCCTCTTTCACTTGACAAGGATTCCAAAGGGAAACCTGTTGATGTGACTCTCTATAGAGGAATGATTGGCTCACTGCTGTATCTTACAGCGAGTCGTCCTGATATCATGTATTCTACATGTTTATGTGCTCGTTATCAGGTTGAACCCAAAGAATCCCATCTGACTGCTGTAAAACGGATTTTCAGATATCTGAAGGGAACTCCTAATCTGGGTCTTTGGTACTCCAAGGACTCAGGGTTCGATCTAACAACTTATTCTGATAGTGACTTTGCAGGATGTAAGATCGACAGGAAAAGCACTACTGGTGGCTGTTACCTACTAGGTGGAAAGTTGGTGAGTTGGACTAGCAAGAAACAGAATTATGTGTCCACATCAACTGCTGAAGCTGAATATGTTGCAGTAGGAATCTGTTGTGCTCAAGTCCTGTGGCTGAGAAATCAACTTCAGGACTATGACATACAACTTTCTAAAATTCCTATATACTGTGACAACACTTCAGCAATCGCCATCGCTAATAATCCTGTCTTACACTCCAAGACAAAGCACATTGAAGTGAGATATCACTTCATCAGGGATCATGTGATGAATGGTGATATTGAACTCCGTTTTGTCCCTACTGAATATCAGCTTGCTGACCTCTTTACCAAACCACTGGATGTAACACGTTTTAATACGCTCATCAGTGAACTTGGGATGTTAAATCCTGACGAATGAAGTTTATCAGGATAAAAAGTTGTTAAGTCCTTTAGAAAAAGTTTTCTCAGGACCCTTATTTAACAACTCCTGAATAATACATTTATCAGGAGATAACTCTATCAGTACTTACAAAATCTTTGTTCAAAATCCGAATACTGATGATTCTCAGGTAAGTATTTTTGTCCCTGAAACCTTATCGCATTAAATGTGATAAGAGGATTTTCCAAAACAGTACTTATCTGATAAGTACTCTAATTCCAAGAAAACTCATCTTTCACGAAAATGGAATTATCCCCTGAAAAGTTGGTTTTTAGCTTTTTAGAATAAAACAAACTTTTCATCTGCAATGACACGTAATGGGACGTTTCCTGTTCCCCACGACGTGTGTCAGGCGCGTGAACGCGCGTAAAACCTCCTTTTTTCATCATTACGTTTGAAATTAGCCGCTCTTTTCTCTCTCATCCGTTTTCTCTCTCTACCCAAGAGGTATAAAAACCTCACTTGTATTCTTTTCACTCTTTACGCTCACAAACTCTCCAAACGCACTAAAGCAAGAAAAAGCAAGAAAAGCAATCCAGTTCCTTTTTCACCAAGAACACCAAGAACACACACTCACTACTTCTCTAAAAGAATCATCGTAAGTGTCTCTATTCTTTGTTTTTTCTACAAACTAAGTTGATCCTCTTCCTTTAAAACAACTTATTTTGATAAACGTTTTTCCAAAAACCCTAAGATCACTTCGTTTGATCTTAGTTTTCCCAAAATCTTCATAGATTTTTTGTTAAAACTGTTTATGTAATTCTTCTTATTTCTTTTAAGAAAAATCATCAACTCCTATTTTGATATAATTTCATCAAAATAGAAGTTCTCTTTTATACCAAAACACATTCCTTTTGTGAATTTTGGTATCTAATCTATTCCTAAGTAAAAGGATTTCACCACTTTTATGAACATTTTTTTTGTTCATTGAAAAGTGAAGAAAGATACATATTTTGGATTTCTTAATCATCCACATATGCTATTCTTTTTGTTAACAGGATGGCTGCTACTACCTCCACTTCGCTTGACGCTCAGCTCTCCTCTGAGGCCACCACACTACTGACAGCTGCTGGAAGCCTCCCAATCGTCATCCCTCAGCCTGACGTTCAATTCAAGGCCAATAACTTGGTAGGACTCTTTGACATTCCTCAAGGCAAGGAATACCTTCAGCCTGTGAAGGATTTTATGCTGAGCAGTCCTCTGAAAACTGCATTCACAATCAACCCCAAACCAAACAAACCTCTACTTCTTCAACTCTGGTCTAGTGCCATGGTTGCCCAAGAGAAAAACTCCAAGGGCAAACTCCACGAGGTGATAAAATTCCAGATCAAGGACGATATCATCTCCTTCGGGATTGGGACCCTACGAAACGTCCTCCAGATCCCTGGAAAGAAGAGATATCCTCCTCCCCAATCCTCTAAAGAAGTCATCACCCTCCTGGATGACATTGGCTACAGATGGCCTGAGAAGGAAGGTGTCGTCCTCACCAAGACCTCTGCCACAGTCCACAAAACAGGACTGAACGCTTCGTTCTATTACATATGGAACACGTTCGGTCTCTGTCTGACGGGCAAGACGGGGAACACTGAACAGTTTCCCACTGTCATCCAGAACATGGTCTACTTCGCTCTCAAAAATCGGAAGTTTGACTATGTTCGCCATATCTGGGATGATATGGTGAAGAAGATCAAGGCGCCCAAACGTCAGTCCAATGTTCCTTACACCCGCTTCTTCTCCGCCGTCCTGGAGCTTCACATGAAGAGTGCCTATCCAACTGTAGGCACCTTCAACAATTATGCCATCAGACCGAAGATCCTGGATCAGGTTCCTCCTCGTCCTGATGACGTACCTCTGTCTGCAGTCCTGGTTCTCCCTGAACCTGAACAGGACACAGAAGAGTAGCTCGCCTCCCCTCCTTCTCAAGGTACGTTTTCTTTCATCTCATCCAAACCATCTTCTTCTCTTCCTATGCACGCTATGTCAGTAGCTAACCCATTACTGACTTCCCCAGCTGCAACTACTTCTTCAGCGCTCCAGAAGCGCCCACCTCCATCTGGATCCTCTCCTCCTCCTCAACCCAAGCGCGCCAAGTCTAAGGCGCAGAAGAAAAAGAAGCAGGGAGCTGCTGGTAAGAAATATTACCTCACTCTTCCTGCAATATTTAATAGACCTTCCCTTTTATCTAAATCTTCTCTACCCGCAGATACTCCTACTCCTCAACAACATGAACCTGAGGTTGTTCATCTGGAACCCTCAGAGAATGTGGACGACAATCGTTCTGATGCCGTTCAAACCTCAGGTAATACTATTAAGCACACTATTACCATCTCTTCTTCTATGAAAGCTTTTGATTCTTCTAGTGCTCACTTAGCTACTAATGTTACAGGTTCTTTTGGAGCAGCAGCTCAAGGACATCCTCAACTTCATCAGGATGATCCTTTCGACGAGTTCGTCTTCACGGGCTCTGAGCGTCAGCTGAGCGCGGCTGAGCTCAGGCGCCAGTCCGCGGAGAGACAACTCCAGGACGCCAGGGCGGCACTGCAACTGCAGGAGGAAGCTCACAATGCTCGCCTCCAAGGCTTAGAACTGGAGCTTGCCTCTGCTAAGGCTGCCGCTGCTTCTGCTGAAGCTCAGGCTACTGCCGCTGCTGCTGCCGTTGCTGCTGCCACGCCTCCTCCATCGGCCGTCCACCTCAGCATACCTTGCCTGGATACCATCCAGGACAAGGTATCACATCATCCCCACCCTCCAAGAGTCCCTTCAGGACTTGAAGGCGTCTGCACTTCCCGCCATCAACACCGCCGTCACATCCAGCTCCAACTCTCTCATCACCTTCCAATCTGAGGTGTTTAAGAGATTGGACGCTCAGGAAGCAGGGCTACGGGCCCTTCAGGAGAAGGTGGCTGAACTATCTTCAGCCGTCAGCACCTTCACCTCCACTGCTCCTCCACCGCCGTCATTCACCACCACAGACCGGGATGCGCTTCAGTCCCTGGTCAGTGCCACATCTTCCAGCCGCAAGCTGCAGGAAGATCTTGCCTCGCTCCTTCAGAGGTGCCTGACAACAGCTGCCATAGGCAGGGCACCTGTTGAGGGGGAGAGACAAACTGCACCTCAACCACCACACGGAGATCATTCCGTTTATTCCCCCTCCAACAACTAGAACATCAACAATGAGGAGGAGGGAACAAACGAAGATGACGACGATGATGATGATGATGAAGATGACTTCGTCGTGGAAAAGGTTGTTGATGCTGCACCAACGCCCACTCCAGGGACTGCACAATCTCAGGAGGAGAACCCTGGTGCTCCTGGTATGTCATTTCAACCATCCTCTCCCTCCACTTCTGATAATCTACCCATCTCCTCACTCCTCTAAACCAAACCTACCCCTGAAACCATAACCCTAACCGATAGCTCCCCTGAAGACTCACCCATAAACAACCTTCAAATAGTTGTTTACCAACCACCCAACCAATCTAACCCTGAACCTATACCTCAATCAACCCCTGAACTCGAAACTCAGAGGTTAACTTCGGTTCTGTTACTGGTGACATTATCCGCCTTATGGAGAATAGTACATCAGAACAAACAAGAGCTGAACTTAACCGAATGACGTTCAGAGTAACCCCTCTAAACCATGAATCTTTACCATCACAACCTGTCACCCGTTTTCACGCTGAAGCCTCATCTTCTAGAACCCAAGAACACCAAGCCCCTCCTGAAACCGTAATTCTATCGTCAGATGATGAATTCATCTCTGATGATTATTCTACCCCTGCCTCTTCCCCTAGATCTCCTCCTTCTAATTCTCCTCGTTCTGAAGGAGAAAACTACCCTGACACTTCTACTGCTGTGAACAGGGATGGGCGTTTAGACGCTATGATAGAGCGACTCGAGAGTACAAGAGTAAAAATTCCTCTTCGTACCTCTTGGGACTCTGAGTTCGCCTATCTATCACAGGAGGAGTACGAGCTGGCAATAAGAGCTCGGGAGGAGCACAATAAAAAGCAGAAGGAAGCCTTCCTCTCTGCTCAAGCTGCGAAAAAGCTTGTTTTGACTTCGTCGAAGAAGATGAAGAAATAAGTGCTGATCCTATACTAGCACAGAAGGCTGCATTGAAAGTCTTCAACAAGAGGACTGAGGAAGAGACAGAGGAAGCAGACAAAGAGCTTGACTGGTGCAGAGACCGACTTCATCTCAGAAAGCACGGTGCCAGAATCGTAGGAATCCATCTTCGCCGAAACAGGGGAAAGAAAAGAGTTCCTGGCAAACCTGGCTCACCGTCAAACGCTCAGGAGTAAAGGACGTAGAGCACACTCTTGACAAGTTAGACTGATACAACTTGTCAGAGTGGAACGAAATTAGAAGCCTACTTCCAAAAGCCAACAAAAATTACAGGGCTGGAGTAGAAGAAGTCATTGATGGACTTATCGCTCGAATCAGAAGAACAACCGAAATACCTGATGTCCTGCTCCAACCTCCCTCTGCTCTGCCAAAGCCTCCTGTTCGACGATCTGCAGGCACTTCAACAAGGAGACCCACTCCTTGCATGCCCAGGACTGCATACAAGCCATTGGATCTCTCAATGCTTGACCTTTCTTTTCCTTCAGGAGTATCTCTCTCTGAAGGTCAAGTCATCAGAGAACCTGTTCACGGTATTTGTGTAGGTGACAACCTCAACATTCTTCGCTTTCAACGCTTCAGCGAACTACACAAAGCACCCACTGAACACTTGGTGTCAGTCCTCTTCATTGCAAAGAAAGAAAAGAAAAACCAAGACAATAAATAATTTGTTCGTGCTGTCAGAGCCATACTTGATCACATAATAGCCAATGGTGAAACTCCATTCCCTATACAAGTTAAGACTGAAGAAATTAGTGAAGACTCTGATAGCTAGGACTTTTGTATTTTTCTTTCAGTACTCCATTCATGTACTTATGTATTTTCTTTACTCTTGTAAATCTTATATGAGATTAATGGAAATGCATTTCAGTGCATCGTACTTTATTCCATATAGTACTGAAAAAGATCCCTCAAAACAGTAAATGGGACATGTACCTTTATGAGTTCTATTTCCTACTGTTAATTTCTAGACTTAGATTTATTTCTAAACCTTTCTAGACTTAGACAATTTCTCTGTTGTCTTATCATTATCATTTAGGGGGAGATTGTTGATCCAGCTCTCCTAAGACCTGATGAAATGATAATGATCCTGTAACTTTACTTAGTGAATAGGTCTTTACTTTCAGTTATAGCTTGAGGAATTATCACTGAGTTTGTTCAGTGTTATTCCTTGTTAATAATGTTGTAACTTGTAGTTTAAATCATCAGGATCAGGATCAGGAGACGAACGAGTGTATTCTGCAGTCTACTGATCCTGACCACCGAAGTGAAGACCTCCTGAAGACATTAAGATCATACTCAAAGAACCATCAACGAAGTCGAAGAATTAGCTAATGACATGACCCGCATGCTCGTGTTCTGAAGACGGAACTCAGTGATAGCAGGCTGCTCAATTTCGTATGACATCCTGAAGACTTATCAGGATACAGTGACCCCTGATCTACATCAGTATCAAGACTCTCCTCACTGATCAGTATCATGATCCTGAAGGATTAGTGTAATGTCTTAATCTAATGCACAAAAGGATTATCCGCCTTTACTGACACAAAAGTACATAAGGACAGTCTCCTTTCTGTTCCTCCGTACTTATCAGACCTCAAGGCAACTGTTTACACGAACCCTCTTTTGCACAACATGCAAAGGGTATTTGTTTATAGTAAATAGTACATAGGACCACTTAGAATGTGACACGTACACAAAAGTGTGTCTGCATGCATTTAATGCATGGGATATAAATAGGACTTGAAGGGAAGTTCTCCAACAAAATGCGGGTAACTGTGGTGTTAACTGTTTTAGTTTGTCACAAAATAACTTCATTCTTTAGTATATTTTGTGTACATCAAATCACTCAACAAAATGCGGGTAACTGTGGACCGAACCGTGGGTACTCGCTCCTTTTCAGTTCAGTTTGATGTGGGTACCTGTCACGCACAGTTCGATTTCTGATAGTAAAATTTGGTACTAGCCCCGTATATATTGTTCTCAAAATTTGCATTATCCACCCTTTCTTCACCCCGTAAACACTCCTAATTTTTAACATGTGGTATAATTGTCTAGTTGGTAGGTTTGTAACTTGTAGAAAGAATTCTAGTCTACGATGAAGGTAGACAAAATGATAACTAAATCCTAAAATTTCACCTAATGCTAGTAGGGTTAAGTTCCGGGGAGACTAAGCCTTTTTCGTGAGACCGGTGAGGCCAACATATTTTACTTGAAACTTCACATCAAAACATTTGTGAAGGTAAAAAAAATTGAGCATTCATCGTTAAAACATACTAAAAAACACTATTGAAAAAAAATTCCAAGAAGAGGTAAGAAAACGAAACCTTCACAGCATTTTTCTTTGTGAAGGTTTGCATTATATATATGTAACCTTCACAGGATTTGAGCTGTGAAGGTTTCGTTTTTTTACCTTGTTTTAAATATTTTTTTGCATCGAAAGTGATTTTTAGGTCTGCATATTCGAGTGTTATGTACATTCACGGTGTTTTTTTGTGAAGTTTCATACGTTAAGTATTGGTCTCACGCGGTCTCACGATAACAGCTAGTCTCACATGATCCTAAGTCAATGCTAGTATGCTACATTGTCTATGGATATATAAACCTAGTAATTACCTAATTACTAAAAAAAATGTAGTAAGAATTAAAAGGTCAATGGACCCTACTCATTAGTTTTGTAAATAAGTAATTATTTTGGAAGAGACGAACATCTCCTGCTTGTGGCTTGGTGGTTTTTCAAACTTAGCGTTTGTACTACAAGTCGCAGGTTCGAGGTTGTTGGTGGTGGTGAAAGTGGTTGAAAAAAGGTATTCTAAAATACCAATTTTTGCTTTCTAGCCATATTTACTTAGCTCTTTTTAAAAAAAAAAAATTCGTACATATCTGGTAATTTGAACACTTTTTTTTTCCTAACTACTAAAAATACAAAATAATAAAATTAATTAATTTACTCAAGTAAAATTAAAAGGTAAAAAATTATACATTATTGATTCTGATTTAATAATTAATAAACCGTCTTTCAATAACTAATGAGTTTGATCTTTTTGTTGGTGCTTACTAAAAGTTGTATTGCGTCTTGGTTCGATTCCATCATCGTCCGATGCTTTCTATGAATATTCATTGCAAAAGTGTAGTCTTTAAATAAATGCAGCAATCGAAAGTTCATCAAAATTACATTCCTCAAAAAAAAAAAATTATTTTTATTTTTTTTGGAAGAGGTATCCTAGACCACATTGGATCCAGACTAATCCTCGGCAATTTTGGGCCGAAGCCCGACTGCTAAAGCATGCAGCCCGGGGTCGAAGCCCCCGAACTCGGATTCACCACTATGTAGTGCTCAAGCCTTAACAGTAGGCTAACAAACCTTTGGTTACATTCCTCAAAATTGGTCAGAAACTCTGTCCTCTATTTGTCAAAAAATAATTAAGTCATAAAACTATCCACAAGGAGCCATCAAAATGTTATCTATATTCCGTAGAATTCATGTTTTTTTTTTTTGGCAAAGGATTTCCATGTATACTAATCGAGTTTCAAGGGAGGTTCAGTGGAATTGGTGGTAAGAAAATACTTATTCTTTACAATGATATAATATATGTCGTTCTTAATCTAAATTTGATTTTCCTTTCATATGTATCGTGGAAAAGAGTTTGTAGTGAATTGATGAGAAACAAGACAACATTGTTGCTTAAAAGGCGAATCAAATTATAATTACGTATACTTACGGATACAAGACATTATTGATCGGGTCAAATTAGATGTAATTATTTCTTTTGTTTATGAATTTATAACTTATTTATATGTTTAGTGTTATAAATATTGTTTCTAATTTAAAATGAAGGACATTTTTACTGTGTATCCATATGTTTTATGATTATATACAAATACTCTACATGTTGCCAATCGGTTGTAACTTGTTATGAGCACAACTAATATCGAATTTCAAGCATCTGTTTTCACCATTCACAGATAAAGAACAAAATACTTTGTGAATATCTACTATATGAATGTGGAAATCAATGGGTCATAATAACGATGAAGAAAGAACCGGTTATAGGTCCTATATGAAACTTCATACAAAATAGCCTGTAAATATGCTTATCATATAAAACATCATGCTACAAAGAATAAAAAACCATCCATAATGTTGTAAATACAACATTTAAATTATTTACTTCTTCGTAATATTACCTAGGGCCGTTCTTTAGGGTGTTCAAATGATGCTACTACATAGGATCAGGGGCCTTTGAGTATTTCGTAATATTTCATTTTTAATATAATTACGATATAATTCAGTTATTACAGAAAATAAAACAAAAGAACCTTTGAGGCAGTGGCAGGAGGCTCCTAGTTGTTTAGTGTTGGGTCCCCTAATCAAACCCCTTCCACTTTTTTTTTTTTTTTTAAATTAATTTATTTAATAATTTCATTTTATCAAAATATTGGTGGGCCTAAATTTGAATCATCCCGGTGCAGTTTAATATAATGTTTTCTTTAAACTAATTTATTTCATTTGGTTTGTTGTATCAAAGTTCGTAAAATTAGTTCTTTGTTGTAGGATAAATGTGTTATGGTTTAAAGAATGTAACAGTAAAGATAGAGATAAATGGTTTATGATTTGTGAGAAACATTGACCCTTTTTAGTTATCTACATGTAACTCATCTCTATATAAAAGGTTTATGATTAGTGAGAAACATAAACACTTTTTAGTTATCTACGTGTAACTCATCCCTATATAAAGAGTTTATGATTAATGAGAAACATAGATTCATTCTCTTTATTCGTTGCTGTTTTATTTTTTTCCTTTAACATTTTTATTTTAAAACTTTTTTAAGGATGCTTTAAATATGTAGTTTTTTACTTTTACTTTTCTTATTTTTGCTTAATGAACATTAAATTAATAACATGTTATGTTTTCATAGAATTGTTTGGAAAGTTTATTTATATGATTGAATTTATAAGTATTTTAATAATATAATTAATGTTGAAATTATTAAGTATAATAATTATTAGAGTTAAATGTAAATTTTTTATTTTGAAAAATTATAACATAGATGATAAAGATTGTTCTTAATAATTTTAGTTATGTGGTGTTTTTTTCATTATTTATTTTATATATTTTTTAATATCTGATAGAATATATATTTTTAGTATTAAGTATTTTTTTTCTATATGCTTTTTCAAACATTTATTTAGTATAGTGTCGATGATGATAGATTAATAAAAGTTAAAAAAGCTAACATTAAAAGTTAAAAATCAACTACAAAATTTGAAATCGTACTAACAGAATAACTGTTGATGCTAAAAATTGCACTGGTTGATATCTTAAGATGTTTGTGAGGCTAAACCGTCGAGAGAAAGAAACCTTTTCGATAAAACGTATGTAAAACGAAGAAAACGATTAGGGTAAAAATCTACACTCGCACGACGACCGACTATAATCGTAAGACAAATAATAGGACAATAATTCCGTGTTAAGATAAGGTCCTGAGATAAAACTAATAGAACTCTCAAACAAAGATCATTAAACATCGAACAGTTACAACGGATAAGTCGAACGATGCATATTATGTCGTACGATGGTACTAACGAATAAACATACGAAGTTTATATCTTTGATGCAGGAAAGCTGATTATCATTTCTAACAATTGTCCACCTTTGAGAAAGTCTGAAATCGAGTACTATGCTATGCTCGTTGGAGTTCATCATTACAATGGACATGTCTTAAGTTATAATTCGTTCGATGGAAACCGACGACATCAAAAGATCGACCGTTACAAGCAAGATTCTCGCAGCAGTTACAATCTGGACATTAACTCTCAACAAGTACCGTTGGACAGTTACTTTCCGAGCATTAATGGTCAACAATACCGTTGGACGGTTATTTTCAAACTACTATATAAGAAGATTCAAGCCATCATTTCAACACACGAAGTCTGTTCGAAGCCCACAAGTTCTATATTGGCTATTCTTTGATCATCAGTTGTAATTTACATTCGATTTCATTGTTATTTCCCTTGTAATCGTACGATCGAAGCTGTAAACTTGAAGGACATCACCCCTGTTTGGTGATCATAGTGCACTGTCGACTTACCTTCTAGGTCGACCGCAGGTTTTTTCCTCCGTCGTGAGGTTTTTCCTGCGTCATCAAATTATGTGTCTTATTTTACTTTTCCGCACTTCTTATCGATTGTAATTTCTTTCTCTCGACGGTTAAGCCTCACACATTTTCATACGATATTTGACTTGTGTAATTTTTTACATAAACAGTTTGGCGCCCACCGTGGGGCTCCGTTTTGAGAAAAATTTCATTCAGTGAAAAGTGCGCCTTAGTACTAACCTTTCTTCGAGTTCTCTTTGAGCTATTTTTACAGGATAATGGATAATGGATTCATAGCATCTCTACAACAACAATTGCAACAAGCTAATGAAGAAATCCAGCGTCTTCGAGCTTCGCAAGTTCCATCGATGCCCATTCCTCCTCCTTATCCACCTCAACACCTGAGGCCGCCACTTCGTCCACAGTTCAATGCCTCAGTACCTCTATCAACTGTAAACCAACAGTATAATAACGTACAACCGCCTATGCCTCAAGGTCCACCACCTGTACCTCAAGGTCCACCACCTGTACCTCAAGGCCCGCCACCTATGCCTCAAGGCCCACCCGCATTCACGTTCGGACCCTTTAACAACATATCTCAAAAAATTCCTACTCCTGGTCATATACCCACAGTTGCTAGTTCCACAGTTCATACAACGATACCACCCAATACCGGAATTTCTTCTGGTTTTATCCCAACAATTCCAATAACCACCGAAGATCCTCTAAACGTATGATTGAAATCTTTGGAGGAATAAAATCAAAAGTTGTTCGCATTACTTACAAAGTTACCCGGAGCAGCAGTACCCGTCGAAGTCGAACCTAAAACCGGATTTCAAGCTTCGCCGTTCGTCGATGAAATATCTCTCATCGACGTGCCCAAAAAATATACGATTCCAGCCTTCGCAACAAAATATTCTGGAGTCACAGACCCCGTCGAACAACCTAAAGCCAAAAAGTATTGGATCATTTGCTGAATTGGTTAATCAATTCACTCGACAGTTTGCTAGCAGTCGTAAGATGGAGAAACAGACCAGCGACCTATACTACGTCGTACAGAAGGCAGGAGAAACAATTCGCAACTACTTCAACAGATTCAACGCGGCAATGATCGAAGTGAAGAATTGTGATGTGAAAACTGCGATCGAGGCATACAAACGTGGGTTAGAAGATTCCTCTGGATTATATCTAGAATTGACGAAATACCCACCGGAAAACTTCGACGACGTACGAGCTAGAACATTGGCTTTCATGACAATAGAAGACGATGCTCTCTTTCGACAAAAGCATTCCATTGAGAAGAAACCTCTTGGTGCTCAAAAACATGATTTTAAGCACAAAAGAGTGAACAAAATTGGAAACCCTCGACACGAGTCAAAAGCTCGACCAAGCAAAGGTACCGTTAAAATACGATACCCAGAGTTATCTACTTACAATTTTGCAGGTACATCGAAAGACTTGGTGGATTCACTACGAAAGATTGATGCAAACGTACGTTGGCCAAAGAAGTCTGACAAACCGAGCAAAGATAGAGACCAAAATAGATGGTGCGATTTCCACGAAGATCATGGCCATACGACGGATGAATGCATCAGCCTCAAGAAAGAGATTTCATATTTGAAGTCTAAAGGGCATCTAAAAGGTGTCATTCCAGAAAAACAAGGACGACCAGCATCTCCAGTTCATACTAAAGTTGTAAACTTCATCACCGGAGGATCAGAAGTATGTGGTCTTACATATTCTGCTGCCAAAAGACATGCACGAGATGGCCCAGACGAATGCCCTATCCCCGATGAAGTCAAATCAAAGGCCGAAAAAGAGCTCGACGCAATGACGATTACGTTCGACAAAGATGATAATCTAGGAGTCCATCATAAGCATCATGACGCTCTAGTCATACAGTTGACCATCGGAAACTGTTCGGCTAAGAGAATATTGATCGATGGAGGCAGCTCAGCTAACGTTATTTTTGCAGATACTCTTAAAGTAATGGGAATCGAACGATCAGAAATCGTACGACGAAGTACTACTCTGATTGGATTCAATGGGGACCCGATGAACACTCTCGGAGAGATCATCTTACCTGTCTTCGCCAAAGACATCAACAAGCAAACAAAGTTCAACGTTGTAGATTGCCAATCGGCCTATAATGTTATTCTTGGAAGACCTTGGATCCACGAGATGAAAGCAGTTCCCTCGACGTATCATCAGAAGATCAAGTTTCCTTCTCCATGGGGAATTCAAGAAATTGCCAGTGAAAAGAAGATCACACGAGAATGCTACAACATCACGATGAAAGCAAAGCCGCAGGACATCTAGCAATTACAGAGCCAGGATGGAAAGAAATCGAACGATGATCTTCGACTAGAAGAAGTCGTACTCGATCTTGAACATCCTGATCGAAAGGTCTTCGTAGGAGCTTCGCTCCCCTGACATAAAAAACACGATTATATCTTTTTTGCAGGAACATTCAGACTGTTTTGCCTGGTCGCATGAAGATATGGTTGGGATAGATCCCAACGTTATATCGCACAAGCTAAATGTGGATCCTACTTTCAAACCAATAAAGCAGAAACGTCGCAAGTTTGCACCTGAACGCAACAAAGTAATCAACGATGAAGTCGACAATCTGCTCAAAACTGGAAAGATCCGAGAAGTCAAATATCCAGAATGGTTAGCCAACGTGGTTGTCGTACAAAAGAAGAATGGAAAATGGCGAGTCTGCATCGATTTCACAGATCTGAACAAAGCTTGTCCAAAAGATCCTTTCCCGTTACCTCATATTGATGCTATGGTCGACGCGACAGCAAGACATGAATTGTTGACATTCATGGACGCATATTCAAGATATAACCAAATCCTGATGCACACGGACGACTAAGAAAAAAACCGCATTCATGATAGACAAAGGCATATACTGTTACAAAGTCATGCCATTTGGTCTTAAGAATGCAGGTTCGACGTATCAAAGGCTGGTGAATATGATGTTCAAGGAACATCTAGGTCGAACGATGGAGGTTTATATCGACGACATGCTCGTTAAGTTGGAACGTTCGATCGATCATGTAGCACATCTAAAGCAATCGTTCGACATCCTACAACAATACAAGATGAAGCTCAATCCAACAAAATGTTCCTTCGGAGTACGTGCAGGGAAATTCTTAGGATACTTGGTGACACAACGAGGAACCGAAGCAAGTCCAGAGCAAGTGAAAGCTATCACCGAGATACAATCTCTAAGGAATATCAAAGAGGTCCAGAAATTAACAGGACGCGTGGCAGCTTTAACCCGATTTATCTCACGATCATTGGATAAATGCCACTTGTTGTACAATGTCCTACGAAAGAATCAAGGCTTCTTATGGACAGACGAACATGAGAAGGCTCTACAAGAACTGAAGCAATACATGACATCGCCACCTTTGTTGACAAAACCAGTTGAAGGAGAAAGTTTGCAGCTATACTTGGCAGTAAGCAAAAATGCGACGAGTGCATTACTCGTGTGAGAGGAAGATCAGCAACAACGACCAATTTATTATGTCAGCAAATCTTTCCTCGACGCAGAAACCAGGTACACGTCCATGGAGAAATTGCTATTGGGTCTCATGACTGCAGCAAAAAAGCTAAGGCATTACTTCGAGTCGCACCATATTATTGTCGTGACCAATTATCCACTCAAGACGGTACTATGAAAACCAGAACTAACAGGGCGTCTAGCTAAGTGGAGCATCTATCTCAGTGCGTTCGACATCGTATTCAAACCTAAGACGGCAATTAAATAACAAGCATTGGCGGACTTTGTAGCAGAATTTTCTCCAGGACTAAAGCCAATGACGTGCGACGAGGTCAATAATGTGATGATTTCAGACAACAAACCTTGGTTACTCTACGTTGACGGTTCTTCGAACGTACGAGGATGTGGACTAGGTGTTGTCTTAAAATCATCACAGGGGGGAAACATGGTATACTCCATAAGATGCGAATTCAAAGCCACGAACAACGAAGCTATAATATGAGGCTCTGATCGCAGGATTGGATATCGCTCTTAAACTGGGGGCGAAACAGTTGCACGTTCGAAGCGATTCTTTATTGGTAGTCAACCAAATAAATGGGGACTTCCAGGCAAAAGATTCGAAAATTATGAGCTATCTCAAAGCTGTTAAAGATCGAATCGCACGATTCAAATACTTTTTGATCGAACAAATACCAAGAGATCTAAACATGCAAGCTGACGCATTAGCTAACTTGGGATCTGCATTCCACGATCCATCTATGGAGAATATCCCAATACTTCATCTTACGATGCCAACAATTGAAGCAAAAGATGAAGTACAGATGAACGAAGAAGTCTATAATTGGTCGATTGACATATGGAATTATCTTAAGCACGACCGACTCCCTGAAGATAGAATGGAAGCCCGAAAAACAAGGTCCAAAGCTTCAAGATATACAATTTTTGAAGACCAACTCTATCGAAGATCCACGACTGGACTCCTGCTACGATGTGTTACAAATAAGACGCAAATCGATCGAATTCTCCAAGAAATGCACGATGGAGAATGTGGGAATCACGCAGGGGGCAGAAGCCTTGCCAACCGAATCTTAAGACAAGGTTATTATTGGCCTACCTTACGAGGAGACGCAATAAGGTACGTTCGACATTGCAACGCTTGTCAGAAACATTCGGGTATGACTCTTCGACCATCTGAACCTTTACATTCTGTCCTAATTCCTTGGCCATTCATGCGATGGGGAATGGACATTGTTGGGAAATTACCCCCTGCTCCTGGACAAAAAGTTTATTTACTTGTGCTTACCGATTATTTCTCGAAGTGGATAGAAGCTGGAGCTTTCTCGCAGGTCAGAAATAAAGAGGTCTTATCCTTTATTCAAAACAATATTATTCATAGATTCGGAGTACCATCCGAGATAATGTGCGACAATGGTTCACAATTTATAAGTGACAAAACTCGTACGTTATGTGAAAAACGTGGGATCAAGTTAGTCACTTCTACTCCAAGGTACCCTCAGTCCAACGGATTGGCTGAATCGAGCAACAAAGTCATCATCAGTTCAATTCTAAAAAGATTGAAAGGAGCAAAAGGTAAATGGGTAGAAGAACTACCATCAGTCTTATGGGCAAATCGAACGACACCGAGAGCATCAACAGGATAAACTCCATATTCCTTAGTATATGGATGCGAAGCAGTCTTACCAATCGAAGCCCAAGTACCTGTTGCTAGAAATCGTACGTTTGACCAGAATGCCATAAATTTATCATACGATCTGGATGCTCTAGAAGAACTTCGAGAAAACGCATTGCGCACGATGGCAGCACAAAAAAGGGCTAGTCGAACGACATTTCAACAAAAAGGTAAAGGCCAAAATCTTCCAAGTTGGAGATTATGTCCTACGACATGTGTTTCAGAACACTCAAGAACCAAACGCTGGAAAACTTTCCATCAAATGGGAAGGACCTTACGTAATTTCCAAAGTAATTGGAAATGGAGCTTATCAACTCATGACAATGGAAGGTATAGAGATTCCACGTAGTTGGAATGCTCACCACCTCAAAAGGTACTATTTCTAACCTATTTACATACGATTTATTTCTTGAATCGATAACTAACTTGAGCGTCGGAGCGCTGTTGGTCAAACCAACGGCCACCCCTAGCAACTATGTTTGTTCGCAGGTATCGCACGATTATCGCAAGTATCACATGACTATCGCAAGTATCGCACGATTATCGCAAGTATCGCACGACCATCGCAAGGATCGCACGATCAAAACAAATTGCACTAAACGCATGATTATCTTGCAAGAGCGCAAGACAATTCGCCAGACGCACATATACTCTTATGAGTATAAAAAGAAACGTTTCTAAAACCTAAAGTCTTAGGACTATAAACAAACGCATGCAATAACAAAGGCCATAACGCCCGATGCAAAGTTACAAATGCATGATACAAAGCTAAAAACGCAAGACAAAAGTTAAAGGCTAAAAACGCACGAAGAACAATCATTAAGCTAAAAGTTTTTCATTAATACTCTACTAAAAATAGCAAAATTACAAAAAATGAAAGATCATAGAATTACAAAAAACTATTCTAGGGGAACATCAGAGGTAGGTGGATCTGCGACAGGAGTTTCTTTGATCACCGGCGGGGGCTCAGAAACGGATCCAGAGGTTTCAGGAACCTCCTCCTCGACACCAGCACCCTTGGCTTCGACAAGTTTCTCCTCTTCTACCGCCATCTCCTCGTCCAGGCCTTTGAGGTCTTCTTCGTCAAGAAGGTCTTCAGAACCCATCACCCGCACGAAAGAGGCCACCTCTTCGCTTGCCATCTGCGAAGTCACAGTCCCGGCAGCCACACGTCGCATAAGCGCAGTACGTGCAACCACTCGAGCCAAGGCAGCATCCTCCTCAAGCTCCTGGATCCTGGACGACAAGGCTCCTCCCTCTCAGCCTTCTCCCATCGAACGTCAAGCAGCTCCTTCTCTAAATCCCTCGTGTGATCGAGGTATATCTTCAGTCTCTCTCGTTGCTCACCCTGGAAGTGCTCACCAATCTCCAACTTCGATTCGAGATCTCCAATTTAGACAGATTTGGCGTTAACCTCATCGACCAATTGAGCCAGCTTCTTCTTGGCCTTCTCAGCTTCCTTCTTGGCCAACTTTGCGTCGTTCTGGTTCGACGCTATCTCCTCTTTAATCTTAGCCATCCTTGAATGAAGGCTAAGACTCGTTTGGAGAGCCTGTTTATGTAAAAAATTACACAACTCGATGTCGTAAAAAACTTGTGTGAGGCTTAACCATCGAGAGAAAGAAATTACAGTCAATGATAAGTGCGAAAATGTAAAATGAGACAAATAATTTGATAAAGCAGGAAAAACCTCACGACGGAGGAAAAAACCTGCGGTCGACCTAAAAGGTAAGTCGACAGAGCACTATGATCACCAATTAGGGGTGACGTCCTTCTGGTATACAGCTTTGATCGTACGATTACAAGTGAAATAACAACGAGATCGAATATAAATTACAGATAATTATCAAGAATAATTGCTATAGAACTTGTGAGCTTCAGATAGACTTCGTGTGTTGAAATGCTGGCTTGATTCTTCTTTTATAGTAGCTTGAGAATAACGGTCCAACGGTATTGTGGCTTATCAATGATTGAATCGTAACCGTCCAACATTATTGTCTTTATTAATGCTCGGAGAGTAACTGTCCAACGGTATTGCTGAGAGTTAATGTCCAGATTGTAACTGCTGCGAGAATCTTGCTTGTAACGGTCGATCTTGATGCTGTCGAACGATACATAACTTACGACTTGCTCATTGTAATGATGGACTCCAACGAGCATGGCATAGTACTCAATCTCGGACTTTCTCAAAGGTGGGCAATTGTTAGAAATGATAATCAGCTTGCCTGCATCAAAGATGTAAACTTCGTATGTTTATTCGTTAGTACCGTCGTACGATATTATAGTCATCGTCCGACTTATTCGATGTATATGTTCGATATTTAATGATCTTAGTTCGATTGTTCTTTTAGGTTTTATCTCAGGACCTTATCTTAATACAGGACCATTGTCCTAACATTTGTCTTACGATTATAGTCGGTCGTCGTGCGATTGTAGATTTTTACCCTAACAATTTGCCCCCAAGATTTAGAGAATAATTCTAATTTTGTCTAAATCTTTAGTTCACTGGACAAGGAGTAAAAATACGTTGTCTAACGGTCGAATTAACGTTAATAATATAGCCGTTATATAGCCGTTATTCTGGACGCGTGTTTTTCTTAACGACACGTGGCGCAATTATCTTTGATGATTCGTGTGATTTAGTTGCTATAAATAAGGTGTTTGATAATGAGAAAAGATTTTACAAATCTTCTTAATTTCGTAATCAATTGCTTGAGATCGTAATCCGACTATATTTGGCAAAGATTTCGTGCGACTAGGCTTTATAAGGTACCTCCTTCTTCTCTGTTTCATGCGTCTGAAATCGATAGCATATAAGAGCAATAGAGGTTTAGATAATCTTAGGTTCACTCGATTGAGAAATAGTTTAAGTCGAGTAGATTTCATTATGTCGAGCGAAGTTAGGAGTTCGATTACAGAAAGCCTAGAAGTAGGAGAATTGAGGGAGTTAGCAGGACTTCCTGAGAATGCTTTGGTGAGGGTGGCCGGAGAGATCCGTCCGGCGGATGCTCCGAAGGGCTTTTTTGCTCTTTTTGAGTATCCGTTTAAAGTCGGATTTCGATGGCCGTACTCTCCCTTGGCAAGAGCGTTTATGACTCGCTTTGACGTGTCTCCGGGACAGTTGATGCCCCAGTTTTGGCGCGTCGTTCATGTGATCGAACGAGTGACCAGAAATTGGGATCGTCCACCATTCTCAGTCGACGATCTCCTCTCGGCGTACAACGTGATCCGTTCTCCCTACAACCGTTTTGGGTTGTTTCCAAGGGGGAGAAGCGATGCCATGTTGGTCCATGGTACCCAAGTAAATGATCGAGGATGGAAGGCGAGATACGTCTTTGTCCAAACGTCCTCGGTCGTAGGCGAGGAATCGTGGGTCGTTCCTGAATGGAACAAAGGCGGTAATATAACTTGCCTTATTTTCTTTAATTTATTTTAAATTATTTTTGTTTATTAACTCTTTGTTTTCTTCTTGACAGCAATCGACTTCTCGTTTGAGGAAACCACCGAGGCGATCGAGCGTTTCTTGAGTTATAGTGTGACCGATCGCAAGTATCGAACGTCGAAAGGGGGTGACGAGAGCGACGTCGAGCCTGAGGTGCAAATAATCGAGGAAACAGATATGGAAGGTAGATATCGTACGTTAATATTTTCGTTTGTAGTAATTTCTTTTGATTCTAACTTCTCTTTTCTGTGTAGGCTCAGCTTCCAAGAAGGCGTCAACGATGGAAGCAGCTGCTCGTGCTGCCAAGAGGAAGGCTGCTGCCCAGGAGGGCCTTGTGGCTAAACGTACGAGGTCGTCGTACGTTTCTGTGGACACCCCACCTAAGGATGCCGCACGCAAGGCTGAAGGTGGGATAGAGGCTGTCCCTCTTAGCTTCGCTCCTCCTGCAAATGGAACGGGTGCGTCGAAGGTCGACAAGGGCAAGGAGAAAGAGGGATCTGGTCTTACGACCATGACAATCCAGATGCCCTCTGACTTCATGGTGGATGACGTCATTAGGACGAAGTCCACCTTCTCGGTCCTGGAGCAGTTTCATGTCCCTGCTCAAAAGGCGCGCATGGAGGAGGCCGACATCGAAGACTTGGATGCCTCCATCGCGGGTATCTCCTTCTTGGTAAGTCCCTGTCGTACGTTTTTTGCTTTTACTTTACTTGTTCAGCCTCTAATTTTTTCTTTTCTCTTTGCATAGGCTCTCCAAACTAGTCTTAGCCTTCATACACGGATGGCTAAGATCAAATAGGAGATGGCGTCGAACCAGAACGATGCCAAAGTGGCCAAGAAGGAGGCCGACAAGGCCAAAAAGAAGCTGACCCAACTGACCGACGAAGTTAGTGCTAAGTCGGTCCAGATTGGGGACTTGGAATCTAAGCTGGAACTCAGCGAACGATTTCAAGTTCAACAGCGGAGAACGGCTGAAGTTGGACTTGGATCATACGAAGGAGCTGGAGAAGGAGCTGCTGGTCGTTCGACGGGAGAAAGCTGAGAGAGAAGAAGCGCTGTCGTCCACGATCCAAGAACTGGAAGAGGACGCCGCCTTAGTCCGCGTGGTCGCACGCACTGCGGTCATGCGACGTGTAGCTGCTGGGACCGTGACTTCTCAGATGGCGAAGGATGAGGTGGCTTCTTTTGTTCAGGTGATGGGTTCTAAAGACCTTCTCGACGAGGAGGATCTGAAGAACTTGGACGAAGAAGCAGCAGCTGAGGTCAAGGATGCAGGTGTCGAGGAGGAGGTTCCTGAAACCTCTGGATCCATTCCTGCGCATCCTCAAGAGACTGAAGAGGCCCCTGTCGCAGATCCACCTTCCACCGATGCTCCTTTAGAATAGTTTTTATTTTGTAATCGTAAACTTTTCTTTGTACTTTGCCGTTTTTAGGCAAAAATATTAATGAAAAATTTTTTGTTTGAATATCGTGCGTTTTAGCTTGTTTTTGCTGTTATATCGTGCGTTTAGCTTATATCGTGCGTTTAGCTTGTATCTTGCGTTTCAACCTTTGTTTTTTTGCATGCATTTGTTTTAAAGTCCTTAGACTTGATTTAGAACGTTTCTTTTGTACTCATGAGAGTATTCGTGCGACTTGCGAGTTGTCTTGCGCTCTTGCGACATAATCGTGCGTTATAGCAGTTTTCTTGCGATTCATGCGATTTTTGTCGTGCGATTCCTGCGATAAGCATGCGTTTAAATCGTGCAATACTTGCGTTGATCGTGCGATCCATGCGATTTATCGTGCGATACCTGCGAAAAAGGATGACTAAGGGGTGGCCGTTGGCTTAGCCAACGGCGCTCCGATGCCTAAGTCAGTAATGGATAATGAGGAATAAATCATATGTAAATAGGTTTAGAAATAGTACCTTTTGAGGTGATGGGCGTTCCAACTTCGTGGGATTTCCATACCTTCTATTGTCATAAGTCTGTATGCTCCGTTTCCAATGACTTTGGAAATTATGTATGGTCCTTCCCATTTGATGGAAAGTTTTCCAGCATTTGGCTCTTGTGTGTTTTGGAACACATGTCGTAAGACATAATCTCCAACTTGAAAAATTTTGGCCTTTACCTTTTTGTTGAAGTGTCTTTCGACAATTCCTTTCTGTGCAGCCATCGTTCGTAGCACTTTCTCTCGGAGTTCTTCTAAAGCGTCCAGATCGTAAGATAGATTTATTGTGTTTTGATCATACGTGCGACTTCTGGCAATTGGTAATTGAGCTTCGATTGGTAAGACTGCTTCACATCCATATACTAGAGAATATGGAGTTTGTCCAGTTGATGCTCTTGGTGTCGTACGATTTGCCCATAGGACAGATGACAATTCTTCTACCCATTTTCCTTTTGCTCCTTTCAACCTTTTTCGGATTGAATTGATGATGACTTTGTTGCTTGATTCTGCTAATCCGTTAGATTGTGGATATCTTGGAGTTGAAGTGATTAACTTGATTTCTCGTTTTTCACAGAACGTATGAGTCTTATCACTTATAAATTCTGAGCCGTTGTCGCACATAATTTCAGCTGGTACTCCGAATCTATAAATAATGTTCTTCTGAATGAAAGATATGACTTCTTTATCTCGGATCTGTGAGAAAGCACCAGCTTCTATCCACTTCGAGAAGTAATCGGTGAGCACAAGTAGATAAACTTTTTGTCCGGGGGCTGGAGGTAATTTTCCACGATATCGATTCCCCATCGCATGAAGGGCCATGGAACTAGAACAGAATGTAGAGGTTCAGATGGTTGATGGATCATACCCGAATGTTTTTGGCATGCGTCGCATCGTTGGACGTACGTTATGGCATCCTCTCGTAGAGTAGGCCAATAGTAACCTTGTCGTGAGATTCGGTTAGCAAGACTTCTGCCCCCTGTATGATTCCCACATTCTCCGTCGTGCATTTCTTGGAGAATTTGATTGATTTGTACCTTACTTGTGACACATCGTAGGAGAAGTCCTGTCGTAGATCTTCGATAAAGTTGGTCTTCAAAGATTGTATATCTTGAAGCTTTGGACCTTGTCTTTCGTGCTTCCATTTTATCTTCAGGAAGTTGGTCGTGCTTTAAGTAATTCCATATGTCGAGCGACCAATTGTAAATTTCTTCGTTCATCTGTACTTCATCGTTTGCCGCAATTGTTGGTGCTGTGAGATGAAGTATTGGGATATTTTCTATGAATGGATCGTGAAATGCAGATCCCAGATTGGCTAGTGCGTCAGCTTGCATATTTAGATCTCTTCGTATTTGCTCGATCAGGAACTGTTCAAATCGTGCGATTCGATCTTTAACGGCTTTGAGATAACTCATCATTTTTGAGTCTTTTGCTTGAAAATCTCCATTTACTTGGTTTACTATCAGTAAAGAATCGCTTCGAACGTGCAATTGTTTTGCCCCCAGTCTAAGAGCAATATCCAGTCCTGCGATCAAAGCTTCATATTCTGCTTCGTTGTTTGTGGCCTTGAATTCACATCGTACGGAGTATACTATATTTCCCCCTTGTGATGATTTTAAGACAATACCTAATCCACATCCTCGTACGTTTGAGGAGCCATCACCATAGAGTATCCAAGGTTTGTTGTCTGAAATCATCACAACTTCGTCGCACGTCGTGGGTTCCAGTCCTGGAGAAAATTCTGCCACAAAATCTGCCAATACTTGCGATTTAATTGCTGCCTTGGGTTTGAATTCAATGTCGAACCCACTGAGATAAATGCTCCACTTGGCTAGACGTCCTGTTAGTTCTGGTTTTCGAAGCACCGTCTTGAGTGGATAATTGGTCACAACAATGATATGATGCGACTCGAAGTAATGCCTTAGTTTCTTTGCTGCCGTCATAAGACCTAGTAGCAATTTCTCCATTGATGTGTACCTGGTTTCTGCGTCGAGAAAAGATTTGCTGACATAATAAATTGGTTGTTGTCGCTGATCTTCCTCTCGCACGAGTACTGCACTTGTCGCATTTTTGCTCACTGCCAAGTACAACTGTAGACTTTCACCTTCGATTGGTTTTGTCAGCAGAGGAGGTGATGTCATATATTGCTTCATGTAACACCCCGAAGCCCAAAGCTATAGGCTGGCCCAATAACTTCGAGTTCAACTAAAAACCATGGTGGAAGTTATTGGTAGCCTATGACTTGAGGCTTATAAGGTGCTAACAACTTCTACTTTCTATCCATGTGGGATAGGTTGTTACAAACTCCCCCACTTGAAATCCTGACGTCCTCGTCAGGCCTACCCAGAATCTTTCTCTCCTTGTCATCGGCGATGTGGGATTTGCCTAAGATGTTACCAACATCCCCCCTCGAGGACTCATCATTCCCGATGAGGTTTGCCCCACCATCCCGATGGTACAAGGATCGGCTCTGATACCATTCTGTAACACCCCGAAGCCCAAAGCTATAGGCTGGCCCAATAACTTCGAGTTCAACTAAAAACCATGGTGGAAGTTATTGGTAGCCTATGACTTGAGGCTTATAAGGTGCTAACAACTTCTACTTTCTATCCATGTGGGATAGGTTGTTACACTTCAGTTCTTGCAAAGCTTTCTCATGTTCGTCCGTCCACAAGAAGCCTTGATTCTTTCGTAAGACATTATAGAACAAATGGCATTTGTCCGACGATCGTGAGATAAATCGGGTTAAAGCTGCCACTCGTTCTGTTAATTTCTGGACTTCTTTGATATTCCTTGGAGATTGTATCTCGGTGATAGCTTTAACTTGCTCCGGACTTGCTTCGATTCCACGTTGCGTTACCAAGTACCCCAAGAATTTTCCTGCTCGTACTCCGAAGGAACATTTTGTTGGATTGAGCTTCATCTTGTATAGTCGTAGGATGTCGAAAGATTGCTTTAAATGTGCGACATGATCGATCGAACGTTCTGATTTTACAAGCATGTCGTCGATATAAACTTCCATCGTTCGACCAAGATGTTCTTTGAACATCATATTGACCAATCTTTGATATGTCGATCCTGCATTCTTGAGACCAAATGGCATAACTTTGTAACAGTATATGCCTTTGTCTGTCATGAATGCGGTCTTCTCCTGGTCGTCCGTGTGCATCAATATTTGGTTGTATCCTGAATATGCGTCCATGAATGTTAACAATTCATGTCCTGCTGTTGCATCAACCATGGCGTCGATATGAGGTAAAGGAAAAGGATCTTTTGGACAAGCTTTGTTTAGATCTGTGAAATCAATGCAGACTCGCCATTTTCCGTTCTTCTTTTGTACGACG
The DNA here is from genome assembly GCA_030169165.1 of Centaurea solstitialis. NCBI lineage: Eukaryota > Viridiplantae > Streptophyta > Magnoliopsida > Asterales > Asteraceae > Centaurea > Centaurea solstitialis. The sequence continues at coordinate 54,510,080 of CM058042.1, read as the reverse complement.
ACTACATTAGCCAACTGTTTAGGTGAAATTTTATCATCGAACGATCGAACGATTAAAATCGTAAGATATCTTCCAGGATGATATTCCTGTATTAAGATAAGGTCCTGAAATAAAGATATAATTACCGTCAAACAAAGATAAGTAATTATCGAAGATAATCGCACGATATCATCTTATGGTCGTACGATTGAACTAATGGTATACATGTACAAGTTTGCTCTTATTGCAGGAAAGCTTATCCAAGATAACCACGAAGCACAGCCATCGTTCATCGAGCTTAAATCCGACCGTTTGACCAAGAAACACTTTTCATTTAAGAGCTTGGACGTTACGATCGTGAAATCAGCTTCAGTTATAGCCGTTGCATTTATAGCTCAATTATGAGATGACAGTTACGATCCAAGCAGCTATAAAAGAGATTCAAAGTTCTACACACAAGACATCTGATTCTGAGAGAGAAATAGCAATACTAATATTATTCTCTGTATTTACATTCATTGGCATCCATTTCCATATTGTAATCGTACGATACAACTGTAACATCGAGGATATCACCCCTTATTGGTGATCAATAGTGCAACGTCGACTATCCTAGTTAGTCGGCCGCAGGTTTTTTCCTCGATTCAGAGGTTTTTCCTGCGTCATCAAATTCTTTGTCTATTTGCTTTTTATTAATCGTACGTTTTATCGAACGAGAATTCTTTCTTTTGACGATTTTGCCTCACGACATCTTAAGATAACAATTTAAGTAAATTTTTACACAAACAGTTTGGCGCCCACCGTGGGGCCCGTTTTGAGAAAATCTTGTTCGATAAGGCGTCAGCTTACTAACCTATTTCTTCGAGCTTCTTTGTGAATTGAGTACAGGAACATGGCAAGCAGTTCTCAAACAACTTTGCAGCAACAGTTGGCAGCAGCACAAGAACAAATCCAATGGTTGAATGAGCAGAACTTACAAATGAATGGTGAACTGTCTAGATTGAGAGCATCGAATCCGCAAACTTCTCACATCCCAGTCTCCATTCATCAGCAAAGGCCATTTTTTCCTCAAAATCCACCCCCTGTTTCTCAACCTCCATTTGTCCAACCACAAATGTCACAATCTTTCATTCCACCTCAAGTATCGCAAGTTAACTTGCCTCCACCACCGCAGATATCGCAAGTTAGCTTACCACCGCCACCTCCAGTCAACAATTCACGTCCTATCTTCCCTCCGTTACCATCAGGTCCTTACCCAGGAGCAACCACGTTTACTTACAACCAACCTCAAACAGGGCCTCGTCCCTTTATACCTATTCCAGAACCGATATCGCACGTTCCCACCGCAGCTACCCCCATAACTCATATTCCAAACTTATCAAACGTTTCGGGAACCTCTAGTAATCCACCACCCAATGATATCGTGGATATTCGATTAAAAATGCTAGAAGAACAAAATAAAGCAATGCTCGCATTGTTAACCAAACTTCCTGGAGCTGCTGTACCCATCGAAGTTGAACCTAAAACCGGATTCCAAGCCTCACCCTATATCGATGAGATTGCTCTTGTTGATATCCCCAAAAAATATAACATTCCAGCTTTTACACCAAAATACTCTGGAATCTCTGATCCTGTGGAACACATCGCACAATACAAGCAGCTAGTATGGACAGTTCCTATTCCAACCCAGTTTCAAGAAATATGTATGTGCAAGGGCTTTGGATCAACACTTACCGGAGCTGCGTTGCAGTGGTTAATCAATTTGAAACCTAAAAGCATTGCATCGTGGTCCGAGTTAGTAAACCAGTTTACTCGACAGTTTGCAAGCAGTCGCAAGATGGAGAAACAAACAAGCGATCTCTACTATGTCGTGCAAAAAACAGGTGAAACCATTCGTGAATATTTCAACAGGTTCAACGCAGAGATGATCGAAGTCAAGAACTGCGATGTGCGGACGGCGATCGAAGCATACAAACGTGGATTAGACACATCCTCGGAGTTATACACAGATCTGACGAAGTATCCACCAGAAAACTTCGATGATGTACGAGCTCGTACGTTGGCACACATGAGAATCGAAGATGATGCCCTTTTCCGGCGTAAACATTCGAATGATAAGAAAAATCTTGGAGCGCAGAAACATGATTTCAAACCTAAACGAGTAAACAAGATTGATAATTCTCGACGCGATCAGAATAAACGTTCGAACCAAGGTAAAGGTAAAATAAAATATCCCGATTTGTCAACTTACCATTTTGCAGGTACAGCAAAGGACTTAGTGGATTCTCTTCGGAACTTGGAAGTCAACGTACGATGGCCCAAGAAACCAGAAAGTCCTAGCAAGGATAGAGACCAAACAAAATGGTGTGACTTCCACAGCGACCACGGACACAATACAGATGAGTGTATTAGCTTGAAGAAGGAGATCGCATACCTCAAATCGAACGGACATCTCAAAAACTATCTAGGCGATGATTCAAAGAGACCGACGTCACCCGTTCCAACGAAAGTTGTAAATTGCATTACTGGTGGATCCGAAGTATGTGGTTTGACATACTCTGCGGCCAAACGACACGCACGAGAAGGACCTGAAGGGTATCCTGTTCCTGAAGATTCAAAGACTGCGGCTGAAAGAGAACTCGATGCAGCCAAACTAACGTTCGATCAGGATGATCTATCGGGCGTTAACCAAAAACACCATGATGCTCTAGTCATACAGTTAAACATTGGAAACTGTTTGACCAGGAGAGTATTGGTGGATGGAGGTAGTTCAGCTAACGTTATATTCTCGGATACTCTAAAGATCATGGGTATTGATCGATCCAACATCGTACGACGAACAACAACGTTAATTGGATTCAACGGAGATGCCACTAGTACTCTTGGAGAAATCATACTGCCAGTCTTCGCTAAAGGCATAAACAAGCAAACAAAGTTCAACGTCATCGATTGTCCTTCTGCTTACAATGCTATACTTGGAAGACCTTGGATTCACGATATGAAGGCTATACCATCAACGTATCATCAGAAGATCAAGTTCCCATCTCCCTGGGGCGTGCAAGAGATAGTCAGCGAAAAGAAAATTGCAAGGGAGTGCTACAAGATTACGATGAAGGCTAAACCGCAAGATATCTAGCAATTACAGAGCCAGGATGGAATACGATCGTACGATGACCTTCAACTTGAAGAAATCGTGCTAGATCCAAAACATCCTGATCGCAAGGTCTTCGTAGGAGCAACTCTAACCCCGATATAAAAAATAGTATAATTTCTTTTTTGCAGGAACACTCGGATTGTTTTGCGTGGTCACACGAGGATATGGTAGGAATTGATCCTAACATCATATCGCACAAGTTGAACGTGGATCCAACGTTTAAACCCGTTAAGCAAAAAAGGCGCAAGTTTGCACCAGAACGCAACAAAGTCATCAATGAGGAGGTAGACAACCTACTCAAAACAGGGAAAATTCGAGAAGTAAAGTATCCAGATTGGCTCGCCAACGTGGTGGTAGTACAAAAGAAGAATGGAAAGTGGCGAGTATGCATCGACTTTACAGACCTAAACAAAGCTTGTCCAAAGGATCCTTTTCCTTTGCCACATATTGATGCGATGGTCGATGCAACTGCGGGGCACGAGTTACTGACGTTCATGGATGCTTATTCCGGATATAATCAGATCCTAATGCACAAAGATGATCAAGAGAAGACCGCGTTTATGACCGATAAGGGCATATATTGTTATAAAGTAATGCCATTTGGGCTCAAGAATGCTGGATCAACGTACCAAAGGCTTGTAAACAGGATGTTCAAAGATCATCTCGGACGTACGATGGAAGTATACATCGATGATATGCTCGTAAAGTCGGAACGATCACAAGATCATATCCAGCATCTGAGGCAATCGTTCGATATATTACGAGAATACAAGATGAAACTTAACCCAACCAAGTGCTCTTTCGGGGTGCGTGCGGGAAAGTTTCTTGGATACATGGTTACACAACGAGGGATCGAAGCAAGTCCAGAACAGATCAAAGCAATCTTGGAAATTCAATCACCAAGGACTGTAAAAGAGGTACAAAAGTTGACCGGACGAGTAGCAGCCTTGAACAGGTTCATCTCACGATCATCCGATAAGTGTCACTTGTTCTACAACGTGCTTCGAAAAAACAAAGGCTTCGATTGGACAGAAGCACACGAGGAAGCACTACAAAGCTTAAAGAAATATATGTCCAATCCTCCACTACTGACGAAACCAATCGAAGGTGAGAGCTTGCAGTTGTACCTCGCTGTAAGTAACAACGCCGTTAGTGCAGTGCTCGTACGAGAAGGTGACCAACATCAGCAACCTATCTATTACATAAGTAAGTCTTTTCTCGATGCTGAAACAAGGTATACATCTATGGAAAAACTTTTACTTGGCCTCGTGACTGCAGCAAAAAAGTTAAGGCATTACTTCGAATCGCATCATATAATCGTTGTTACTAATTATCCTCTTAAGATCGTACTTCGTAAGCCTGAACTTACAGGACGATTAGCAAAGTGGAGTATTTATCTTAGCAGCTTTGATCTAACATATCAGCCAAGAACAGCGATAAAGTCTCAAGCGTTGGCAGATTTCGTAGCTGAATTCAGTCCTGGAATCAAAGAACCATCATACGATGAAATCAGTAATGTGATGATTCATGACAACGAACCATGGACCATGCATGTTGATGGAGCTTCTAACGCACGAGGATCAGGATTGGGAGTAGTCCTGAAATCATCACATGGGGGCAATATGGTGTATTCAATACGATGTGTGTTCAAAACCACTAACAATGAAGCAGAATATGAAGCCTTGATTGCTGGATTGGATATGGCATATGATTTGGGGGCACGATGGCTACATGTACGAAGCGATTCACTACTAGTAGTGAACCAAATCAATGGCGAATTTCAAGCAAAAGATTCAAAGATGATATCGTACCTCAAGATCGCAAAAGATAAGATCGCACGATTTGATAAATTCTCGATAGAGCAAATCCCAAGAGACCTGAATATGCAAGCCGATGCCTTGGCTAACTTGGGATCCGCATTCAACGAACCAGCCTTAGAAAGTGTTCCGATAATACATCTTATGTCGCCCACAATCGAAGAAGCTCATTTGATCGAAGAAAACCACGATTGGTCGAATGATATATGGAATTATCTCAAAAACGACCAGCTCCCTGAAGACAAATTAGAAGCCCGGAAAATCAGAATTAAAAGCTCTCGATATACGATCTTCGATGATCAACTATATCGAAGGTCTACAACGGGTCTAATCTTACGATGTGTGGTGAGTAAGCAACAAATCGACCGAATCCTTCAGGAGATGCATGATGGAGAATGTGGAAACCATTCTGGGGGCAGAAGTCTTGCTAACAGAATCTCGAGACAAGGATATTATTGGCCTACTCTTCGAGAGGACTCGATAAGGTATGTTCAAAAGTGCGATGCTTGTCAAAAACACTCAGGTACGTCACATTTACCTTCTGAACCCCTACACTCTGTCTTAATCCCATGGCCATTCATGCGATGGGGGATGGACATCGTAGGAAAGTTACCTCCTGCTCCAGGTCAAAAAGTATTTTTGCTTGTTCTTACTGATTATTTCTCTAAATGGATTGAAGCTGCAGCCTTCTCACAGGTTAGGGATAAAGAAGTTATCTCCTTTATTCAAACTAACATTATTTACAGGTTCGGAGTACCATTAGAAATAACGTGCGATAATGGATCCCAATTTATAAGTGAGAGAACTCGAAAGTTCTGCGATGAACGTGGGATAAAACTCATTACATCGACTCCGAGATATCCACAATCCAACGGCTTGGCCGAATCCAGCAATAAGACCATTATTAATTCTATTCGAAAGAGGTTGAAAGCTGCAAAGGGTCGATGGGTCGAAGAGTTACCATCTATTTTATGGGCAAATCGCACGACACCTAGAACTGCAACTGGGCAAACTCCTTTTTCCTTGGTATATGGATGTGAAGCAGTCCTTCCAATCGAATCACAAGTTCCTGTTGCTCGACATCGTACGATTGAACAAAACTCGATAGACTTGTGTTACGATGTTGATGCTTTGGAAGAACTAAGAGAGAAAGCCTTTCAGAAAATGACATCGCAGAAAGCTATAGTTGAACGCTACTTCAATAAAAAGGTAAAAGTCAAGGTATTTCAACTTGGAGATTACGTCCTACGACGTGTCTTCCCAAATACGCAGGAATCGAATGCTGGAAAACTTTCCATCAAATGGGAAGGTCCTTACATCATTACCAAAATCGTGGGAAAAGGAGCCTATAAAATTTCAACCATTGAAGGTATTGAAATCCCACGTAGTTGGAATGCAACTCATCTAAAAAGGTACTATTTCTGAAACCCTTTTTATTTCTTACTATTATTTCGTCGAACGATTACTGACTTAGGCATCGGAGCGCCGTTGGTCAATCCAACGGCCACCTCTTAGCCGATTTTACTCGCAGGTATCGCACGATTATCGCAAGATATCGCACGACTATCGCAGACATCGCACGATCTATGGCAAACATCGCCCGATAAAACAATATGCTTAAAATCGCATAGAAATTAAAAGATGCATCAATTTCAAATCGCAAGAGCGCAAGTCAACACGCCAGACGCACGATTAACAGAAACGTTTCTAAAAATTTTTTTAAGTGCCTTAAACTCACGATAAACATCGCAAGACAAAACGCACGATTAATTAAGGCCTTAAATGACAGATTAGCTAAAAACGCACGATTATCTATTTACTAAAAGTACTTAGAACAGAAATAACAAGTACTAAAACATCGCACGATTGCAAAAATAGATAATTTCATTAAGTACTTAAAGTACTGTGATTACATCGATTAAACTACAGGGGTAGCCTCTACGCTAACACCCTCTTCTACGCTAACTTCTACGATAGGAGGAGTGACTTCAGCAGCCTTGTCCACGATGCCGGATCCAGAGGCATCTTCATTTTTATCCTCCTCCTCGATCATCGTGACCTCAGCATCTTTGCTCTTTTCAGCACCTTCTTCCTCCTCATCGGCATCCTTGGCGTCATCAGCATCCAGGAGCTCATCAGACCCCATCGCATCACGAAAAGCCCCCAGCTCACCTTTAGCAGCTTCGATGGTGTACGTGCCACCAATGAATTGGCGTATTACGGCTGCACGGGCCACCATCCTAGATAACACCATCTCGTCTTTGAGATCCTGGATCTCAGAAGACAAAGCCTTCTCTCGATCTGCCATCTCTGCGCGCATCGCAGCAAGCTCCTCTTCCAATTTGGCAGCACGATTATTGGCCGCTGTCAACCTCGCACGTTGTTCTGATCGAACGTGCTCAGCCTCATCCAGCTTAGCCACCAAGTCATCTACTTCAACTCGCTTGGCTTCCAGAGCAGCAGCCATCTTCGATGCCTTATCTTGAGCCTTCTTAGCCTCGTTCACTGCCGCCCTTTCACTGGACATCTTCGCCTTCATGTCCCTTTGAACAGTCTCTAACCTTTGATGAAGGCCGAGACACGCCTGGAAGGCCTGCGCAAATATAAAGAGTTAGAACAGTACATTTAATGTAATCGTAAGATATAAATATCGTATGATAACTTACCATGAAGGAGTACCCAACAGCACCGGCATCGAGCTCGCCAATCCGACGAGTGTCCATGTGAGCCTTCTGCGATGGGAGCAGATATTGTTCGATGGCAGGGAATAAGTCATCCTGGTTAATGACATTGCCATCAAGGAAATTTGAAGGCAGGGATATGTTGATCGATGTTTCTCCCTCCTTCCCTCTTGGAGGCTTGACCGAAGCCCTTTTCTCCTTTGACATCGTAGGAGACATCGCAGGAGGAGGAGCAGTGTGGATCGGGGTTGCATCGACCACATCATCCGCCTGTCGTACGGCTTCCTTTGATGCGGTCGAAGTACCCGAAGAAGACCTCGTCTTCTTAGGTTGTGGCTCCATGCCACTCATTCCTCTCTTCTTCTCCAAAGCCCTCTTGGCCGCTGCTATGTTGGCCAGCTTCTTCACAGGTTTCTTTTGGCCTGAAATAAGCAAGAAAACGTACGTTGATATCGTACGGTGCAAGAAAACGTAAGATAGAATATCATCGCGCGATTTACCTTCCATCTCTTCTTCTTCTTTTTCTTCTTCACTTAGCACCTGCACTTCGAACTCCTCGTCGCTATCTTCCTTTTGGCTTTTTCCCTTCGATTTCCCGTACGATCTTTCCTGAACGCCGTATTCCAGGAAACGATTGACAGCTTCAGTGGATTCCTCGAAGATAAAATCAATTTCTGCAAAAAGGAACGTACGATAAGAAATCATACGATAACATCAAAGCATAGTAAAAAATCATCCTATACCTAGTGGATTCCATTCTGGAGCCACCCATCCACCATCCTCCAAGACCGATGAGGATCGCACGAACGCATATCGAGCCTTCCACCCTCGATCAAACGCTTGAGTACCATGTACTAACATGGTATCACCCCTACCCTTGGGATAAATCCCATACCTATTGTAGTCCGAGACCTTTACGGTGTAAGCCGTAAGAAGATCATCTACGGTAAAAGGGGCTCTACCCCAATTCTCAGTTACACGTTCGATCACGCTCACGACCCTCCAGAATTGGGGCATGAGCTGTCCAGGAGAAAGACTGAAACGTGTCATGAAAGCACGAGACAGAGGACCGTAAGGCCAGGTGAATCCTATCTTAAACGGGTATTCAAATAGCGCAAAGAAACCTGCCGGAGCATCGGCGGGTCTAACCTCATCAGGTGATACGATCACCGTCTCCTTAGGCATCCTAGCAAGTTTCCTAAGGTGCACTAAGTCGATTTCTGCTTGAATTGTACTTTTAACCTCCATGATTTCTCTAAAACAGACTCGATCTAGACTTCTACGCAACCTATCGAAACGTAATAAATCAAAGTTTCTAGGGTCCTTATCAGCCCTGATTTTCAAACGCATGAACTGAATAGAAACGAGGGAGAAAAAGGTACCTTATAGACGAATTAGATCTAAATCTTCTTAAAGATTGAGAGGATTCGGTTAGAGAAATTTGAATTCGAAATTTGGAAGAGATTTTGAGATAATTATGGAAGAAATCTTACCTTTATATAAAATTAAACTCCTTCCCAAGAAATTAAGGTCGAATCGAGCATCGACACCTGTCCTAGATAACCGTTGTGTTGACAACTAGCAATTAACCTGGTTAGTAACGCCGTTAACATGAAGATCGGTTCATATTCGACGAAATTGATCATGATAAAAACGATGTACTAACGATTTGATTTTGCAGATATAAGATTCAGAAAATATACAATTTATTTTCTAAATCTTGGGGGCAAACTGTTTAGGTGAAATTTTATCATCGAACGATCGAACGATTAAAATCGTAAGATATCTTCCAGGATGATATTCCTGTATTAAGATAAGGTCCTGAAATAAAGATATAATTACCGTCAAACAAAGATAAGTAATTATCGAAGATAATCGCACGATATCATCTTATGGTCGTACGATTGAACTAATGGTATACATGTACAAGTTTGCTCTTATTGCAGGAAAGCTTATCCAAGATAACCACGAAGCACAGCCATCGTTCATCGAGCTTAAATCCGACCGTTTGACCAAGAAACACTTTTCATTTAAGAGCTTGGACGTTACGATCGTGAAATCAGCTTCAGTTATAGCCGTTGCATTTATAGCTCAATTATGAGATGACAGTTACGATCCAAGCAGCTATAAAAGAGATTCAAAGTTCTACACACAAGACATCTGATTCTGAGAGAGAAATAGCAATACTAATATTATTCTCTGTATTTACATTCATTGGCATCCATTTCCATATTGTAATCGTACGATACAACTGTAACATCGAGGATATCACCCCTTATTGGTGATCAATAGTGCAACGTCGACTATCCTAGTTAGTCGGCCGCAGGTTTTTTCCTCGATTCAGAGGTTTTTCCTGCGTCATCAAATTCTTTGTCTATTTGCTTTTTATTAATCGTACGTTTTATCGAACGAGAATTCTTTCTTTTGACGATTTTGCCTCACGACATCTTAAGATAACAATTTAAGTAAATTTTTACACAAACACCAACCATTCTGGATATTTGACTTCCCGGATCTTTCCTGTTTTAAGCAGATTGTCGACTTCATCGTTGATCACTTTATTTCTTTCAGGCGCGAACTTGCGACGTTTCTGCTTAATTGGCTTGAAAGTAGGATCCACATTCAATTTATGCGATATAATGCTTGGATCTATTCCAACCATATCTTCGTGTGACCATGCAAAACAGTCTGAGTGTTCCTACAAAAAAGATATAATCGTATTTTTTATGTCAGGGGGAGCGAGGCTCCTACGAAGACTTTTCGATCAGGATGTTCAAGATCAAGGACGACTTCTTCTAGCCGAAGGTCATCGTTCGATTTCTTCCCATCCTGGCTCTGTAATTGCTAGATGTCCTGCGACTTTGTCTTCATCGTAATCTTGTAGCATTCTCGTGCGACTTTATTCTCACTAGCAATTTCTTGAATTCCCCATGGAGAAGGAAATTTGATCTTCTGATGGTACGTCGAAGGAATTGCTTTCATCTCGTGGATCCATGGTCTTCCAAGAGTAACATTGTAGGCTGATTGGCAGTCCACAACATTGAACTTTGTTTGTTTGTTAATGCCTTTGGCGAAGACAGGCAGGATGATTTCTCCGAGAGTGTTCATCGGGTCTCCATTGAATCCGATCAGAGTAGTACTTCGTCGTACGATTTCTGATCGTTCGATTCCCATGACTTTAAGAGTATCTGCAAAAATAACGTTAGCTGAACTACCTCCATCAATCAATATTCTCTTGGTCGAACAGTTTCCGATTGTCAACTGTATGACTAGAGCGTCATGATGCTTATGATGGACCCCCTGTGTATCTTCTTGATCGAACGTAATTGTCATTGCATCGAGCTCTCTTTCTGTCTTTGATTTGGCTTCTCCGGGAATAGGATGTTCATCTGGACCATCTCGTGCATGTGTTTTGGCAGCCGAATATGTAAGTCCGCATACTTCTGATCCTCCAGTGATGCAGTTTATGACTTTTGTATGAACCGGTGACGCTGGTCGTCCTTGTTCTTCGGGAATGAGGCCTTTTAGATGTCCCTTAGATTTCAAATATGAAATCTCTTTCTTAAGACTGATGCATTCATCCGTCGTGTGACCATGATCATCGTGGAAATCGCACCATCTGTTCTGATCTTTGTCCTTGCTTGGTTTATCAGATTACTTTGGCCATCGTACGTTTGCATCAATCTTCCGTAACGAATCCACCAAATCTTTCGATGTACCTGCAAAATTGTAAGTAGATAACTCTGGATATCGTATTTTAACAGTACCTTTGCCTGGTCGAGCTTTTGACTCATGTCGAGGATTTCCAATCTTGTTTACTCTTTTGTGCTTAAAATCATGTTTTTGAGCACCAAGAGGTTTCTTTTCGGCAGAATGCTTTCGTCGAAAGAGAGCATTGTCCTCTATTCTCATGAAAGCTAGTGTTCTAGCTCGTACGTCGTCGAAGTTTTCTGGCGGATATTTCGTCAATTCCAGATATAATCCAGAGGAATCTTCTAATCCACGCTTGTACGCCTCGATTGCAGTTTTCACGTCACAATTCTTTATTTCAATCATTGCTGCGTTGAATCTGTTGAAGTAGTCGCAGATTGTTTCTCCAGACTTTTGTACAATATAGTATAGGTCGCTGGTCTGCTTCTCCATCTTACGACTGCTAGCAAATTGTCGAGTGAATTGGTTTACCAATTCTGCAAAGGATCCAATACTCTTTGGCTTTAAGTTGATAAGCCATTGTAATGCTGCTCCTGTTAAAGTTGATCCAAAGCTTTTGCACATGCAAACTTCTTGATATTGCGCCGGTATAGGAACTGTCCACATAAGTTGCTTATACTGTGCTATATGTTCGACTGGATCTGTGATTCCAGAATATTTTGTTGCGAAAGCTGGGATGGTATATTTCTTGGGAACGTCAACAAGAGCTAATTCATCGACGAACGGTGAGGCCTGAAATCCAGTTTTAGGTTCAACTTCGACAGGTACTGCTGCTCCGGGTAGCTTTGTGAGTAGTGCGAACAACTTTTGATTCTGTTCTTCCAGGGACTTCAGTCGTAGAGGATCTTCAACGGTTATTGGGATTGTTGGAATACAACTAGAAGAGATTCCGGTACTGGGTGGTATTGTCATATGAACGGTGGAACTAGCAGCTGTGGGTATATGACCAGGGATAGGAATTTGTTGGGATACGTTGTTAAGAGGTTCGAACGTGAACATGAGTGCTCCTTGAGGCATAGGAGGTGGACCCCGAGGCATAGGTGGCGTGCCATGAGGTATTGGTGGTGGAACCTGTGGTAAAGACGGTCGTACGTTGTTGTATTGTTGGTTCACAGTCGAAAATGGCACTGAGGCATTGAACTGTGGTCGATGTGGCGGTCTTAGATGTTGAGGAGGATAAGGAAGAGGAATAGACATCGGAATAGACATCGATGGTCTTGGCAAAGCTCGAAGACGTTGAATTTCGTTATTAGCTTCTTGCAATTGCTGTTGTAGAGATGCTATGAATCCGTTATCCATTATCCTGCGTAAATAGCTCAAAGAGAACTCAAAGAAAAAGTTAGTACTAAGGCGCACTTTTCACCGAATGAAATTTTTCTCAAAACGGAGCCCCACGGTGGGCGCCAAACTGTTTATGTAAAAAATTACATAACTCGATGTCGTAAAAAGCTTGTGTGAGGCTTAACCGTCGAGAGAAAGAAATTACAGTCAATGATAAGTGCGAAACTGTAAAATGAGACAAATAATTTGATGACGCAGGAAAAACCTCACGACGGAGGAAAAACCTGCGGTCGACCTAAAAGGTAAGTCGACAGAGCACTATGATCACCAATTAGGGGTGACGTCCTTCTGGTATACAGCTTTGATCGTACGATTACAAGTGAAATAACAACGAGATCGAATATAAATTACAGATAATTGTCAAGAATAATTGCTATAGAACTTGTGAGCTTCAGATAGACTTCGTGTGTTGAAATGCTGGCTTGATTCTTCTTTTATAGTAGCTTGAGAATAACGGTCCAACGGTATTGTGGCTTATCAATGATTGAATCGTAACCGTCCAACGTTATTGTCTTTAATTAATGCTCGGAGAGTAACTGTCCAACGGTATTGCTGAGAGTTAATGTCCAGATTGTAACTGCTGCGAGAATCTTGCTTGTAACGGTCGATCTTGATGCTGTCGAACGATACATAACTTACGACTTGCTCATTGTAATGATGGACTCCAACGAGCATGGCATAGTACTCAATCTCGGACTTTCTCAAAGGTGGGCAATTGTTAGAAATGATAATCAGCTTGCCTGCATCAAAGATGTAAACTTCGTATGTTTATTCGTTAGTACCGTCGTACGATATTATAGTCATCGTCTGACTTATTCGATGTATATGTTCGATATTTAATGATCTTAGTTCGATTGTTCTTTTAGGTTTTATCTCAGGACCTTATCTTAATACAGGACCATTGTCCTAACATTTGTCTTACGATTATAGTCGGTCGTCGTGCGATTGTAGATTTTTACCCTAACAGAGCCTGCAAAGAAAAAAGAAAAAGATCAGAAGGATGAACATCGAAACATGAAAATCGTACGATGAAGAAACTTACCAAGAAGGAGATACCCGCGACAGAGGCGTCAAGGTCCTCAATATCCGCCTCCTCCATGCGTGCCTTTTGAGCAGCGGAGTGGAACTGCTCCAGAATAGGGAAGATGGACTTCGTCCTGATGACGTCGTCCACCATGAAGTCGGAGGGCATGTTAATAGTCATGGTCGTAAGACCAGACCCCCCGCCTCCTGACCTTTACCAACCTTCTACGAAGGTTGGCTTGAGGCACCCGTTTCCTTTGCAGGCGGAGCAAAGTTGATGGGAACCGCCTTTATTCCACCTTCAGCCTTTTGCTTGGCATCCTTAGGTGGAATGTCCAGAGAAACGTACGGTGATCTCGTACGCTTAGCCACCAAACCTTCATTGGCCGCAGCTTTCCTTTTAGCAGCACGAGCAGCCGCGTCCATCATCGACGTCTTCTTGGAAGCTGAACCTAAATAAAAAGAAAATCCAGAGTTAAAAACATACGACTAAAATTTAAAGTAGTAGTCATCATAAGACAATTACCTTCCATCTCTGTCTCTTCGATCACTTGCACCTCTGGTTCGACGTCGCTCTCGTCACCGCCCTTTGTCGTCCTGTACGTACGATCCGTCACACTATAGCTCAGGAAGTGTGAGATCAGTTCAGTCGACTCTTCGGTAGTCTCGAACGTAAAGTTGACAGCTGCAAAAGAAAACGCACGATTAATACGTAGAAATTAACAAAAAATACAAGAAAGAAAAACTAACGCCTAAGTTACCATTTGAGTTCCACTCAGGAACGACCCAGGATTCATCAGTGACCGAAGACGACTGAACAAAGACGTAGCGAGACTTCCACCCACGATCATTCACTTGGGTGCCATGAACAAGCATGGAATCGTGCCTACCCCTAGGAAACAACCCATAACGATTGTATGGCAACCTTGTTATGTTGTAAGCAGAAAGAAGGTCGTCGACTGAAAACGCACGACGACCCCAGTCCCTGGTCACCCGTTCGATCACTAAGATGACGCGCCAGAATTGGGGCATCAGTTGCCCCGGAGATAAGTCGAATCGGGTCATAAAAGCCCAGGAGAGTGGAGAGTACGGCCATCGAAAGCCGATCTTGAACGGATACTCGTACAGGGCAAAAAACCCCGACGGAGTATCCGCCGACCTAATTTCTCCGGCTACCCTAATCTGAGCACCCTCTGGCAACCCAGCAAGTTCCCTCAACTCCATAACCTCCAAACTCTCTGAAATCGAACTACTAACCTCGCTCGACATGATTACCTCTAAACGGCCTAAGCTGTTTCTTAAACGCAGGAATCTAAGAACTTCTAATCCTCTATTACTCTTATGTGCTATTGATTTCAGACGCATGAGCAAAGAGGAAGAAAGGTACCTTATATGCCTAGTCGCACGAAATCTTTGCCGAAAATAAAGTCGGATTACGATTGAGGATTGATCTCGTGAATCAGACGAAAGTTAAAAAGATTTGGTAAAATCTTTCTTTGATCTAATTCTTTGTATTTATAGTAACCGAATCATAAATGAGTCATCGAAAATAATCATGCCACGCGTCGCCAGATGACCGTTAGAAGACACCTATCGCCTAACGGATATATGACGTCATTCGCATTAACGTTAATACGACCGTTAACCAACGAATTTTTACTTTTTGTCCAGCGAATTAAAGATTTAGATAAAATTAGAATTATTTTCTAAATCTTGGGGGCAAATTGTTAGGGTAAAAATCTACAATCGCATGACGACCGACTATAATCGTAAGACAAATAATAGGACAATAATTCCGTATTAAGATAAGGTCCTGAGATAAAACTAATAGACCTCTTGAATAAAGATCATTAAACATCGAACAGTTACAACGGATAAGTCGAACGATGCATATTATGTCGTACGATGGTACTAACGAATAAACATACGAAGTTTATATCTTTAATGCAGGAAAGCTGATTATCATTTCTAACAATTGTCCACCATTGAGAAGGTCTGAAATCGAGTACTATGCTATGCTCGTTGGAGTTCATCATTACAATGGACATGTCTTAAGTTATAATTCGTTCGATGGAAACCGACGACATCAAAAGATCGACCGTTACAAGCAAGATTCTCGCAGCAGTTACAATCTGGATATTAACTCTCAACAAGTACCGTTGGACAGTTACTTTCCGAGCATTAATGGTCAACAATACCGTTGGACGGTTATTTTCAAACTACTATATAAGAAGATTCAAGCCATCATTTCAACACACGAAGTCTGTTCGAAGCCCACAAGTTCTATATTGGCTATTCTTTGATCATCAGTTGTAATTTACATTCGATTTCATTGTTATTTCCCTTGTAATCGTACGATCGAAACTATAAACTTGAAGGACATCACCCCTGTTTGGTGATCATAGTGCACTGTCGACTTACCTTCTAGGTCGACCGTAGGTTTTTTCCTCCTTCGTGAGGTTTTTCCTGCGTCATCAAATTATCTGTCTTATTTTACTTTTCCACTCTTCTTATCGATTGTAATTTCTTTCTCTCGACGGTTAAGCCTCACACATTTTCATACGACATTTGACTTGTGTAATTTTTTACATAAATAGTTTATGTAAAAAATTACACAAGTCAAATGTCGTATGAAAATGTGTGAGGCTTAACCGTCGAGAGAAAGAAATTACAATCGATAAGAAGTGCGGAAAAGTAAAATAAGACAGATAATTTGATGACGCAGGAAAAACCTCAACACGAGGAAAAAACCTGCGGCCGACTTAGGATCAAGTCGACATTCCATTATGTATCACCAACTAGGGGTGATATCCTTGTTGTTACAGCGTTGATCGTACGTTTACATGTAGAAAATAGTATCGATCGTATGATAATTACAATAAATCGTATACTAATCTAGGAAAAAGTGGAATTGCCGAGAGAGAGTTGTATGTATAGTTGATATCCTCCTCCTTGTCTTTGGGTCGAAGCTCTCTTTTATAGTTGAATTCTATGTAACCGTCATGCCATCGCCTCATTAATTGTAACGGACGTAACGGTCGGACATTGATGACTCTTTAATGATAACAGTCGTAACGGTTGAGCATTAATGATCAATTGAATCTTTGTCGTCGGTTTTGCTTTGACTTGTGAAGACTGTCTTTAATCTGCAGTCAACATACATAAATGACAGGAACGTTATCGTTACAATAATAACGCTAAGCATCGTACGTTATCACAATACATCGTACGACAGGAATATAACAGGTGTTCGATCATGCGTTGAGTTAGTTCGAGGATACATATAACTTATCTCAGGACCTTACAGGATTACGATCTTATAAGCTATCTTGTGTATTCTTGTTGTCGTACGTTGCGTGGATTTTTACCCAAACAATAACATTAAAACTAAAAACTTTATGTCAGAAAAGGAAGAAAAGATGAACAACTTGTTCAAAGTCATAAATGAGTTATTTTACGACTTATTGTCAAACAAACATCGAAATGTTGTAAGAATAGTTTTAAAAAAGATAAATAAAAAAATGAAGGAAATATCTATTTTTTAAATCAGGGCCTCCAAAATATCCAGAACGACCTTGATATTACCTAAAAAAAATAATTAAGTTGATGGTCTGTTAGCTCTCTCTAACTATTTCCTTCTTCAATTAATTGTTATAATCTTTATCCCCAATGATTCTCGTGCTTCTTTAAGGTTTCTAAACTTTTGGTTATCTCATTACTTTTTGGGTAACTTGTAGCTAGACCAATGTGCCACATTTTTTTAGGTTTCTTTTTTAGCTTCTTGTACAAACACAGCCTTCTGTTCGTATTTGGGCGCCTGGTTCCTTGATGGTGGTAGTGCAGTTGGAGTTGATGGTGGTGGTGCAACTAACTGGTGTGTCTCGAGATCTAGGTGTAAAAAGTAATGGACTTGGTGTTGAGGGTCGATGAGGTTGTAGGTTGGTGATGGGGGTGAGCGACAAATGTGGGTTAACCGTGACCATAGAAGGTTTGGAGTTCCTTGATGAGCTGTCATTCTAGAAAATTGGAGAAGAAACAAAGATATTATATAAAGGATAAAGAAAACATGAAATGATGAAAAACAAGGGCTACAAGAATTAGATCCAAAGAAGGTTCTTCTCCCACTAATTATTGATAACAAGCATTTCAATTCTTTATTCAAAAATATATTTGTTGGATGATTTGCATAAAATATGAATAAAGCAAGTCAACTCCAATTCTTTTTTCTTTCCCCTTGTGCATAACATTTATCATATGACGTACTTTAATATGTTCTCGCCTTCTTTTGAATTTTCGAAATACAATCACATTCTTCTCCATCTTTAGTTCTTCACATTCAAAATAGGGATCTAATTCGACAATATTATATACTAAAAACCTAATTTTATAAGATGTCATATTTTAAATGTCTTTTTAGTAATATGATGTTTTTGAACATCTTAATAAATTTATCTTAGACTTTTTACAGAGACCCTTTTATTGTTGTTATCTTAGTACTACATTAATTGAAAAAGGTAGGTTCATATACAAGAACCCTACTTATTTGTAGAAACAAAGGAACCAGCTTCTAACCACGTGTTTGATAAAGAAAAACTATATTATATTAAATGACATTCTAGTACATGCTCAAATGTACTTTCCACCAAGGGAAAATTCTTTTAGAGGTAAAATTGGAATGATCAATAGTGATAATATATTAATCTAATATATTATAATTTTATAATATATTATTAGTATACATATTTTGTTAAAATCAATCGATAATATAGGACTATCTTCACCAAAATATATCTAACTATACCCGCATTCCTATTGTGTGTATTCAATATCAAAATGGGTTATTTTGTCTACTAAACTTTCAATTTGGTTTATTGTATGTAACGGTTTACCTAGTAACTTGTTTATGCTGATGTGTATCAGGTCATTGCTATGTGACATCCTACGTGGCATCATCTTTTTCATCAAGGTTAGCGTTTCAAAATTAGGGTTCTTCATTAGGGTTTTTGTTCAAATTAGGTTTCTTCATTTGGGTTTTGTTCAAATTAGGGTTCTCCATTAGGGTTTTTGTTCAAATTAGGGTTCCCCCTCAGCCCCGATGCATCCATCTTCTCTAGCGACTCCCCCTTAGCCCCAATTCTTCTCCAATGCATCTTGGTTTTAATTTTGGTTCTGATTTAGGGTTATCAGGTTTAGAGTTTAGGGTTTCAAATTGATGCATCTTGGTGGAGATGATGAGTTTAGAAATGGAGAAGAACATCATGGAATCCACATGGCACCCAGATGGCGTCCACATAGGCATCTTTTGAAATGGGTGACCGGCTAAGGCTTTAGCAGGTAAATGATTACATACAATAAACCAAATTGAAAGTTTAGTACACACAATAACCCATTTTGAAGTTGGAAACACATAATAAGAATACGGGTATAGTTGGATACTTTTTGGTGAAGTTAGTCCGATAATATATTATAGTATATATTATATTATATATGATTTTACATTTATCTTTGTACAAAATCACATATGAATTACATTAACATTTGTACAAAATCATATATGATTTTACGTTAACATTTGTACAAAATCATATATGATATTGAAATCATATTTGATTTTGTTGACATAATTGACATTGTATTTTACCTTAATCTTATATTTATTTAAATAGTTTAAACAATGGGGTCTATTAATTCATGAAAATTAGCGGAATTTTGTAAAAATATTTATGAGATCTTAATCTTATATTTATGAAACATTTTTAATATTTAAAATATGTAAATATCATTTGTACAAAATCACATATGATTTTATATTAACATTTCTATAAAATCACATATGATTTTACATTAAAATTTGTACAAAATCATATATGATACTGAAATCATATGTGATTTTGTTGATATAATTGGTATTGGAATAACATTTTTAAGAATTACCTTCATGTAACACCCAAATTTTCGAGACACGATTAACAAGGAAAAGTAACCACCATCCTTAAAAGAAATGCGGAAACTTGTCCCAAACATTGGAATAAAAAGGAACATCTAAGCACCATAGTGTCCAATTCAAGTTCAAACCGAACAAAACCATAAGTTATTTGTTTAGGAAAGACCAACCAACATATAAAGTTAACAAAGGAATAGTTTGAAAGCTATCAAAACCCCTAATCACTTCATCCTTCCACATGGAGACTGAACTTGCGGAACCCGGAGCCTCAAACCTTTTCTTTTCCCTTACGGGAAGTACCTGCATCTAAAAAAGAGTAAACAACAACGGCGTAAGCGGAAAGCTTAGTGAGAACACACCTAAACCATCTACCATCATACACACATAACAACAAATACATATAATCACATACGTGCCTCTTGCACTATCTTCCCTTTGGCTAAACCCGAAACAGGAAGAAAACTCCATATCCCCGAAGGGAAACCATATCCCTTAAGGGAAACATATATCACACACATAATCACAAGCAACATCATCATATATATATAACGATACAAGGCTAGGTAGTGAACTCACCTTAGCAATGATCACAATTGATACTCTTGCAAGTATATAACTCAGCTCGTAACACCTAAACACGTTACATAAGTATTCACTTATCAGAACATGCTAAAGGGACACTAGACAATTGATACCGAAAGGCTCGTCATAGCCATAGCTAGACTAGTCCAATTGCCCCCAAAATCTACCCATAACCATCTATTGACATCCTTAAGGGAAGCCCAAAACCAAATCCCGAAAAGAACCGCAAACACAAAAAGTCGAAAACTCTCCAGGGAGTTACGCGACCTCGACCCTGCGACCTCAGGTTGCGGGCCTAGTCGCGGGATTCTCCTGGTCGTTTGACTCACGGTTTTTCTTCGATTTTTCATGCCAAAAACCCAACATCCGACTTACCAAGGTTCAAAACACATACTACTACAACTAGGTTCGATAATCAACACTTATGTGTGATTGGATTGACCCAAACTACATCAATTGATGGTTGTAGGATCACAATTCCACATCAATTTCCCAATTTCATGCTACAAGATAATCAATTGATCATCCAATTCGACTTACAACCAAAACCCACAACCCTACTAGAAATTGACATCAACTAAACACTTCATAAACATAGGAATCATACCTTAACACCAATTGATGACAATCCTAGGCCAATTGTTTCACGAAGACCTTCAATTGGCCTTCCTCCTTTCTCCTCCAAATCGCTCCCTTCCATTTTCTCGTACGTTTCAGGAAACTGACTAAGGAGGGTTAGGGTTAAAACTTACCTCTTATTTGCATGCTAGGATTACCCCCTCTAGTTCCACAATTAACACTTTAGCCCTCAGAATTCTACAAAACAAATTATTCAAATCATTAATTACCTCCAACAAAGTTAAATGACTTAAACTTGAAAACGGGGTGTTACAACTCTCCCCACTTACCAGGATCACTACAAAAAATCTGGGCAATAGCAGCGACAGATGTCGTTGCTATTGCTCCCCAAAGTCGTTGCTATTGCCTTTAGCAACGACATGTCGTTGCTATTGAGTCGTTGCTAAAACTTCGTCGCTATTGCCTCAGGTGTCGTTGCTATTGCACCAATGTCGTTGCTATTGCTTGTGTCGTCGCTATTGCTCTCTGTCGTTTCTAGAAGTGTCGTTGCTAAAAGGGTCGCTGCTAAAGGGTTGTTGTTGCTAAAGGTGTCGTTGCTAAAGGGATGTCGTTGCTAAAGGGATGTCGTTGCTAATACCCTTGTCGTTGGTAAAGGTGTCGTTGCTATTAGTGTCGTCGCTATTGGTCCATGTCGTTGCTATTAGTGTCGCTGCTATTGCTTTTTTTGATTTTTTTTGGGGAAATTCAATTATTTACATATAAAAATAGATCAAAAACCTGTTTGTATAAATATATATAAGCTGCTAAATTCAATCCTTCCAAAATGCGAAAAAACTAGGAATTATATAAAACATTTGAGTTGTTACAAACTTAATAATAATAGATATGTTTTAAGTTGTTACAAACATATAAAAGACTACTCCTCCCCATTGTCGTCATCCGTTGCTTCGTCATCCTCCGCTGCTTCGCCGTCCTCATTGGAAAAGGATTGCACCAACGCCTCCATTGCGTCTTTAAACTGCGGGTTAGAAAGCAAGCGATCAAGTTTACTCGGCTACAAATTATGAAAAATGTACATTAATTAGTAAACTTATGTTGATCCAGCTCTCCTAAGACCTGATGAAATGATAATGATCCTGAATCTTTACTTAGTGAATAGGTTTTTACTTCTGTTATAGCTTGAGGAATTATCACTGAATCTGTTCAGTGTTATTCCATGTTACTTATGCTGTAACTTATTTTTATAGTTATCAGGATCAGGATCAGGAGACGAACGAGTCTGTTCTGCAGTCTACTGATCCTATCCACTGAAGTGAAGACCTCCTGAAGATATCAAGATCATACTCAAAGAACCATCAGCGACGTCGAAGAATTAGCTGATGACAGGAACAGCATGCTCGTGATCTGAAGACGGAACTCAGTGATAGCAAGCTGCTCAATATCGTATGACATCCTGAAGATTCATCAGGATACAAGTGACCCTGAACAGCATCCGTTTCAGGACTCTACTCACTGATAAGTATCCTGATCCTGAAGGATTAGTGTAATGTCTTAGTCTAATGCATAAAAGGATTATCCGCCTTTACTGACACAAAAGTACATAAGGACAGTCTCTTTACTGTTCCCTCCGTACTTATCAGACCTCAAGGCAACTGTTTACACACTTCCTCTTTTGCACACCATGCAAAGAGTATTTGTTTATAGTAAATAGTACAAAGGACCACTTACATTGTGACACGTACACAAAAGTGAGTCTGCATGCATTTAATGCATTGGGTATAAATAGGACCTGAAGAGATGTTCTCCATACTTCTTCTTCATCCTAAAAATACCCTAATCCTTTCTTTCTTATTCCCTCTATCTTCTTTCTTTTCTTCATCTTCTCACTTTAGTGCATAGTGAAAGAAAGCTTAGATTGTTTAGTTTAGACTTATTGTCTTTTCTATTTCCGCAACAATCTGTAAATTCATATTGTTAATATAACAAGAATTTAAAAGTGAAATTTTGTGTGATTATATTCAACCCCCCCCTTCTATAATCCCATACACTATCCTTACTTGAAGGTCACCTCATTGGGACCAACAAGTGGTATCAGAGCAGATACAAGCTCTCATTTTCTTCTCTTAGAAAAATCTTGTGATCCTCTCTCCTAATCCATGGCTCTTCAAGCTAAGGATAACTACTTTGATACCGGCTCTGCTGGAAAGCCTCCTAGGTTTAACAAAGACAACTTCTCTCTTTGGAAAACCAGGATGGAACTTTTCCTTTCTGGTTCTGATCCCCAAATTCCATACTTTCTGGAAAATGGACCACATGTGCCTACACAAACCGTCCACCCTATTCCTGCTGCAGGTGGCCAACCAGCTATACCTGAAAGGGAACTGGTAAAGCCTGTGACTGACTGGAATGACGAAGACAGACGCCTGGTCAATATTGACACTAAGGCTAGGTCTCTCATTGCCATGTCACTCCCTGACGATGTATTCCATTCTGTCTGTCACCTTCGCTCTGCTAAAGAGATATGGGACACCCTCTGTGTTCAATATGAAGGTACTGCTGTTCTCATGGAATCAAGGAAGATTTTCTTGGTTCGTCAGTATGAAAGCTTTATTCATCAGAAGGATGAAACTCTCTCCCAGCTACATTAGAGATTCAACTGTCTTCTGATTGATCTGAAGACTATCGGTACTACCTATCCTAACTCTGAGGTGGTTACCAAGTTCATGGAAGCTCTTCCTGAATATTGGGAAATCTACACCTCCTGCTTAACTATGTCAAAAGACATAAAGACACTCACACTAAGTGAGTTGTACGGTATTCTTCTTAACCGTGAACAACAGAAGAAACTGAAAAAGAATCTCATAAGAGATACTAAAGATACCAAAAGTAACTCTGTTGCATTGGTCTCTGACTCAGTTCCTACTGTTGCTACTTCTTCCTCAGTAACTATTACTGAATTAGAATCCTCTGACTCTGACATGTCAGAAGATCCTGAATTCAATGAACCTCTTGCTTTATTAACTAGATCTTTTAAAAAGTTTGCCAAAAAGGGAAACTTCCATAGAAAGAAACATCTCTCTATAACTGACAAGCCTAAATCAGAACCTGTTGATAAGGCTACTGCTATCTGCTACAACTGTCAGGGCAAAGGACACTTTGCTAATGATTTCAGGTACAGAAAAAGTCAGTTTGCTCCCTCCTCTGCCAAATCTTCCTCTAAGAACCCCAAATACCAGCGCCTGAAAGAAAAATACAAGAAGATGAAAATTCAGCGCAAAGGTAAAGGTCTTATCGCAGAAGACTGCGATTGGGATGATGTCTCCTCTGATGACTCATCTGATGAGGAAGATACTTATTGAGGAACCTACCTTAGCTCTCATGGCTAAGATAGAAGAGGTCCCTGAAGAGGTTCCTACTCAGGCTCCTGAAGCTTCTTCTTCCACAACTCCTGAAGCTTCTACCTCTGCGACTGATTCTCCGAGTCAGGTACCTATTCATCTTGTCCCTCTTGAAAGCTTAACTCAGCTGGACCTGGTTACTCTTGATCTCTACAAAGCCCTGAATGGTAAAACCTCTGCTGAGAAAATGAACATTGATCTTCGTGATCAACTCAGAGAATGCCAAGAAAAAATAAAACAACTTACCATTCTGGAAGAAAACTATAGAGACCAGGTCACTGTTAATAAAACTTTTTGTATTGAAAGAGAAACTGCTCTTGCTGCCAAAGAAAGAGCCCTGGTTGAGTTAAATGCTGAAAAAGTCACCATCAAAGGATGGAGTGACGCCTCTGAAAAGGTTGATGAAATATTAGCCTCAGGAAGAAATGTTAAAACAAAAAGGGTCTTGGATATACTCGTGGAGGCACTAGATCTGATTGTTCCATGCTCAAATTTGGAAGATTTGTCTCTTCTATCCCTGATCCTAATGCTCCTGAAAACATCCCTTCTCCCTCTAACACACACTCTGAAGGTGCTCCTAAGAGCAAAAAGAACACAGTTAAGAAAAAAATCCAAAACTGTAACACCTTCAAAGACCAAGAGTCCTAAACCCAAGAACAAAGTTCTGGGTGGTGGTCCTTCAGTCTCAGGATCAAAATCTTTTTCCCAAAATCCTATTCCCAGACTGAAGATTGACCTGAAGCAAAAGACTCTGGAGAAGAAACCGATTCCTCCTCTGTCCAATGCTAAAGGCATACTTGGTACTAGTCCTGCTCATCTGAAGTTCAAAGAATTCCTGGACTCCACTAAACGCTTTCAATATCGCAAATGTTATCACTGTGGATTAAATGACCATATTGCGAGCAAGTGTCCTGATGCTACCAAAGCTGAAAAACCAGCTAAGGTAAAGAAAAATCCTAAGACTGATAATTCAGTCAGAGGAAAGAAGGTTGTCAAGACTGTCTCTTCAGTCAAGACTCCAGCCTCAAGAACTGATAAATCAGTTAAGGCTGCCACTGACTCCACCAGTCCTACTGATACTTCTGGATCCATAGTTCTATGGGTACCAAGAAAAACTTAAACTCTAAATTTTACAGGATAAGGGCATCTGGTATCTGGACAGTGGATGCTCTCGACATATGACTGGTTCTAAATCTGTCCTCTCTAACTACCGTGAAGAAAGAGGTCCTGCTGTGACCTTTGGTGGAAACGGTAAAGGCCAAACCCGAGGGTATGGCACACTGACCAACGGAGTAACTACGTTCAAAAGAGTTGCTTATGTTGAAGGCCTGATGCATAATCTTCTGAGCATCAGTCAACTGTGTGATAAGAATCACAAAGTCTCCTTCTCAAAGAAGAAGTGCAAAGTCAAGAACAGACGTAAGGAAGTTATTCTCACTGGAGTGAGACATGCTGATATCTACATCATCAACATGAATACTTCCACTGACAACTTCTGCTTTGTATCTCGTGCTTCCTCTGATACAAATTGGCTTTGGCACAAGCGTCTTTCTCATCTCAACTTCAAGACGATAAATCAACTCTGCATCAACAATCTAGTTGTTGGTCTTCCTGACTTTCGCTATACAAAGGTATCTCTTTGTTCAGCATGTGAGAAAGGAAAACAGACCAGGGCTAGCTTCAAGTCCAAGCAGATTTCCTCCATCAGCTCTCCTCTACAACTTCTCCACATGGATCTCTTTGGACCAGTCAACGTCCAATTCATTGCTGGAAAGAAATATACTCTGGTAATCATTGATGAATATTCCAGATATACTTGGGTGTTCTTTCTTCGATCCAAGAGTGATGCTCCTGAAGAAATCATTCTGTTCGTCAGGAAGATGGAAAGACTCAACAACCTTACTGTTCGATCAATCAGAAGTGACCACGGAACTGAATTCAAAAACAGTACCCTGGAAACCTTCTTCGATCAGAAAGTAATCTCTCAGAACTTCTCATCTGTGAGAACTCCTCAGCAAAATGGTGTTGCTGAAAGACGAAACAGAACCCTGATTGAAGCTGCACGATCTATGCTGAGTGAAGCCAACCTTGCCACTCAATTCTGGGCAGAAGCTGTTAACACAGCTTGCTATACTCAGAACAGATCCCTGATAGTAAAGCGCTTCAGAAGAACTGCTTACGAACTCTTTCGTAACAGGAAACCCTCAATCGAACATCTCCATATCTTTGGTTGTGTATGCTACATCCTAAACAACAAAGATAACCTTGGAAAGTTCGATTCCAAGTCTGATGATGGAATCTTCCTTGGATACTCCTCTATCTATAAAACATACCGTGTGTTCAACAAACGAAGACAAGCCATAGAGGAAACGATTCATGTCAAATTTGATGAATCGGGTCCTACCTTTCCTCACCCTCATGAAAATTCTGAAATAAATCAGTGGGCTGACTCTTTCTTTCAAGTCCCTGAACCTCCCATTGTTGATCCAACTCCTCAAGACCTTCCTGATGGTTTTGAAGAAGATTCTCTTATACCACCCACTGAAATACATACTCCACCTCTGATAAATGCCACTCCAATTACCCAAATCACACCAACTGAACCTGATCAACCCACTAACAGTGAAGACTTTTCTCAAACCACTGTTAGTGATCCTACTCCTACTAATCTTCTCCCTGATCCATCAGTAAATGAAGCTTCCACTTCAGGATAGGTGTATCAGCCACCTGCTCTTCGATGGACCAAGGATCATCCTATTGATCAAGTTCTTGGTAATCCCTCCTCTGGCATTAAAACTCGACGTCAATTTGGTAACGTCTGTCTTTATGTTAATTTCATCTCTGAAAATGAACCTAAAGAAATAGATGATGCTTTGCGTGATCCTGCCTGGGTCTCAGCCATGCAGGAAGAGCTAGCAGAGTTCATCAGAAACAATGTCTGGCTTCTCGTCCCTAGGCCTCGAAAACGTACTATCATTGGTTCCAAGTGGATTTTTCGAAATAAACTTGATGAGATTGGTACAATTATTCGAAACAAGGCTCGCCTTGTGGCTCAGGGATACAGGCAGGAAGAGGGCATTGATTACGATGAAACCTTTGCTCCTGTGGCTAGGCTCGAAGCAATTCGACTTTTCCTAGCCTTCGCAGCACATATGAACTTCAAGGTTTATCAGATGGACATCAAAAATGCCTTTCTGGATGGAAAACTTAATGAAGAAGTCTATGTGGCTCAGCCTCCTGGCTTTGTAGATCCTAAGTTCCCTGATCACGTCTACAAGTTAAACAAGGCTCTCTATGGGTTAAAACAGGCTCCTCGTGCCTGGTATGTGTAAGTGCAAGAAACAATGGATCAAACAAACAAATTCTTCATTCCATATGAAATTGATACAAGATCTACTTTCTCTCACTAGATTCTCTCTCTAGAACTCACTAATGAATATTACAAATGAGCTTCTTCTCACAAGTCTACCTAACTAACTCCTTCTAACACTCTATATATACCCTTGACCTCAACATACACATACATTGACTTTACTAATTACATCTTTGACTTTTCTATTAAATGCTTTGACTTTGACTTTGATGCTTGACTTTCGTCTTTGACTTCCATCCTTTGACAATGTTTGACTTGAATATTACTTCCTCATCTTGAGATCTCGGATACAATAATATTTGCTCTAACAATAATATTTGCTCTAACAGTATGATACCCTTTCAACCTTTCTTCTCTCTAAAGGTTTTGTTCGTGGTAAGATCGATAGCACTTTATTTCTAAAGAAATATCCTAAGCATATCCTTCTTGTCCAGATATATGTCGATGACATTATCTTTGGATCCACCAATCTCAAACTCTGCGAAAAGTTTGAGTTGCTCATGAAATCTGAATATAAAATGTCTATGATGGGTGAACTAACATTCTTTTTAGGACTTCAGATCAAGCAATCTGAAAAGGGAATCTTTATCAATCAAGGTAAATATGTACATGAGATGCTAAAGAAATTTGATCTCACATCCTGTACACCGATGAAGACTCCAATGGCTCCTCCTCTGTCACTTGACAAGGATTCCAAAGGGAAACCTGTTGATGTGACTCTCTACAGAGGAATGATCGGCTCTCTGCTGTATCTCACAGCTAGTCGCCCTGATATCATGTACTCTACCTGTTTATGTGTTCGTTATCAGGCTGAACCCAAAGAATCCCATCTGACCGCTGTAAAGCGGATCTTCAGATATCTGAAGGGAACTCCTAATCTGGGTCTTTGGTACTCCAAGGACTCAGGGTTCGATCTAACAACGTATTCTGATAGTGACTTTGCAGGATGTAAGATCGACAGGAAAAGCACCACTGGTGGGTGTTACCTACTTGGTGGCAAGTTGGTGAGTTGGACTAGCAAGAAACAGAACTCTGTGTCCACATCAACTGCTGAAGCTGAATATGTTGCAGCAGGAATCTGTTGTGCTCAAGTCCTGTGGCTGAGAAATCAACTTCAGAACTATGACATACAACTTTCTAAAATTCCTATCTACTGTGACAACACTTCAGCGATCGCCATCGCTAACAATCCTGTCTTACACTCCAAGACAAAGCACATTGAAGTGAGATATCACTTCATCAGGGATCATGTGATGAATGGCGATATTGAACTCCATTTTGTCCCTACTGAATATCAGCTTGCTGACCTCTTTACCAAACCACTGGATGTAACGCGTTTCAATATGCTCATCAGTGAACTTGGGATGTTAAATCCTGATGATTGAAGTTTATCAGGACAAATAGTTGTTAAATCCTATAGAATAACTATTCTCAGGACTCTTTCCTTAACAACTCCTGAACAAAACTCTCATCAGAAGATAACTCTATTCAGTACTTACAAAATCTTTGTTCAAAATCCGAATACTGATGATTCTCAGGTAAGTACCTCTGCTCCTGAAACCTTATCGCATTAAATGTGATAAGAGGATTTTCCCAAAACAGTACTTATCTGATAAGTACTCTAATTCCCAGAAAACAATTCTTTCATCAAAATGGAATTATCCCCTGAAAAGGTGGTTTTTAGCTTTTCAAATAAAACAAACTTTTCATCTGCACTGACACGTAATGGGACGTTTCCTGTTCCCCACGACGTGTGTCAGGCGCGTGAACGCGCGTAGAACTTCCTTTTTCATCATTACGTTTGAATTTAGCCGCCCTTTTCTCTCTCATCCATTTTCTCTCTCCTACCACGAGGTATAAAAACCTCACTCGTAACCCATTTTGCTCTTTACGCTCACTATTCTCTCTCAAAGAATTCATAGCAAGAAAAGCAATTGTCTCTCGAATCTGCATTCTCAAGAACACCAAGAACACACACTTACCACTTTCTTAACAAGATCAACGTAAGTTTCTTTATGTTCTTTGTTCTTTCCACCATCTAAGTTGGCTTTCTTCTCTAAAAACAACTTACTTTGATAAAACGTTTTTCCAAAAACCCTAAGATCACTTCGTTTGATCTTAGTTTTCCAAAAATCTTCTAAGATTTTTGTTAAAACTGTTTAAAATGATTTTTCTTATTTCTTTTAAGAACAATCATAAACTCCTATTTTGATATTTATTCATCAAAATAGAAGTTCTTTTCAATACCAAAACACATTCCTTTTGTGTATTTTGGTATCTAATCCATTCCAAGTATAAAGGATTTCACCACTTTTATGAACATATTCTGTGTTCATTGAAAAGTGAAGAAAAATGCATATTTTGGATCCTTAATCATCCACATATGTTATTTTTGTTTTTCTAACAGGATGGCTGCTACTACATCCACATCTCTTGACGCTCAGCTCTCCTCTGAGGAAACCACTCTACTCACCGCATCTGGAAGCCTGCCCATCGTCATTCCCCAGCACGATCTTCAGTTTAAGGCCAACAACCTTATTGGCCTATTTGACATCCCTGCCAGCAAGGACTACCTGAAGCCAGCCAGGGACTTTCTTCTCAATAGTCCCCTGAAGACAGCTTTCACTCTCAACCCGGCGCCCAACAAACCTCTGCTTCTACAACTATGGTCCACTGCTACTGCTGCCCAAGAAAGGAACTCGAAGGGGAAGATGCACGAAGTGATCAAGTTCCAAATTAAGGACGACATCATTTCATTCGGCATTGGGACCCTAAGGAACGTCCTCAACTTCCCAAAGAAGGAGAAATTTCCTCCTCCTCCTTCCTCTGACGAAATCATCGAGTTCCTGGACGCCATAGGCTACAACTGGCCTGTGAGAGAAGGCCTTCCTCTGGTCAAGACTGCTGCCACTGTCCATAAGACGGGGCTAAACGCTACGTTCTATTACATATGGAACACATTTGGTCTCTGTCTGACAGGGAAGACAGGGAGCACAGAACAATTCCCCACGGCCATCCAAAACATGGTCTACTCTGCGATCAAGAATCGCAAGTTTGACTATGTTCGCTGCATATGGGACGACATGATCAAGAAGATCAAGACCAGGACCAGGGTGGTCAACGTCCCCTACACTAGGTTCTTCTCTGCCGTCCTGGCAATGCACATGGGTACCAACTACCCAACAGAGGGAAACTTCAACAACTACGCCTTAGGCGTAAAGTTCCTGGAACAGGTTTCTCCAAAACCTGACGACGTTCCTCTCTCTGACGTTATGGTTGTCCCTGAACCACAACCAGAGGCAGAAGAGCAACCCCCTTCTCCTCCTACTCAAGGTATGTCTTCTCTTTTCTCATCCAAACCATCTTCTTCTCTTTCTCTGCATGCTATGTCAGTAGCTAACCCAATACTGACTTCCCCAGCTGCAACTACTTCTTCGGCGCCCCTGAAGCGCCCTCCTCCCTCTGGCTCCTCTCCTCCACCTCAGCCCAAACGCGCCAAATCTAAGGCGCAAAAGAAAAAGAAGGCTCCAGCTGGTAAGAAATATTATATTACCCTGCCTCAACTTTTTAATAAACCTTCCCCTTTATCTAAAACTTCTTTACCTGCAGACACCCCTGCTACTGCTCCTGTCCAACAAGAACCTGAGGTTGTTCATCTCGAACACTCGGAGAATGTGGAGGGTAATCGCTCTGATACCCTCCTAGCCTCAGGTAATAATTTTAAGCAACTTATTGCCATTTCTTTATTTATGAAAGCTTCTGAGACCTCTAGTGCTCACTTAGCTACTGATATTACAGGTTCTTTAGGAGCAGCCATTGAAGGGCATCCTCAAATACACCAGGATGACCCCTTCAACAATTTCGTCTCCACGGACTCCGAACGCCAGCTGAGTGCAGCTGAACTTCGTCGTCAGTCCGCTGAACGACAGTTACAGGAGGCACGTGCAGCACTCCAACAACAGGAGGATGCGCACCAGGCTCGACTCCAGGCTTTGGAGCTGGAGCTTGCCTCAGCCAAGGCCGCTGCGACCGCCGCTGAAACCGCCGCCGCCACTGCCACTGCTGCTGCTGCCGCCACCACTCCGCCACCGACGGCCGTGACTCTCTCGATCCCTTTTCTGGATACCATCCACGACAAGGTTTCCCAAGTGGCCACCTCCTCCAACACCCTTCAGGCATCTGTTGATGACCTGAAGGCCACTGCACTGCCTGCTCTTTCCACCACCATCAACAACAGCACCAACTCTCTCACCACTTTCCAAACAACAGTGGTTCAGAGGTTGGATGCCCAAGAAGCAGGCCTCCGCGCTCTCCAGGAGCAGGTGACTGGCCTCACCAACGCTGTCAACGCCATCACCTCTGCTCCTCCACCTCCTCCATCGTTCACCATCGCAGACAGGGATATTCTGCAATCCCTGATCTCCTCTTCCTTCATCTCTCGCAAGCTACAGAACGACATGGCCTCTCTCCTTCAGAGGTATATTTCAACAGCCGCCTTGACTCAGGCACTTGTTGAGGGGGAGAGACAGCCCCAGCGAGACCATTCCGTTTATTCCCCCTCCACCAACTGGAGAACCAATGAACAAGGGGAACGAACGAGGATGAGGATGATGAAGATGATGATGATGATGATGAAGACGACACCTTTTTCGTTGAGAAGGTTCCTTCAGAGTGTGTGTTAGAGGGAGAAGGGATGTTTTCAGGAGCATTAGGATCAGGGATAGAAGAGACAAATCTTCCAAATTTGAGCATGGAACAATCAGATCTAGTGCCTCCACGAGTATATCCAAGACCCTTTTTGTTTTTAACATTTCTTCCTGAGGCTAATATTTCATCAACCTTTTCAGAGGCGTCACTCCATCCTTTGATGGTGACTTTTTCAGCATTTAACTCAGCCAGGGCTCTTTCTTTGGCAGCAAGAGCAGTTTCTCTTTCAATACAAAGAGTTTTATTAACAGTGACCTGGTCTCTATAGTTTTCTTCCAGAATGGTAAGTTGTTTTATTTTTTCTTGGCATTCTCTGAGTTGATCACGAAGATCAATGTTCATTTTCTCAGCAGAGGTTTTACCATTCAGGGCTTTGTAGAGATCAAGAGTAACCAGGTCCAGCTGAGTTAAGCTTTCAAGAGGGACAAGATGAATAGGTACCTGACTGGGAGAATCAGTCGCAGAGGTAGAAGCTTCAGGAGTTGTGGAAGAAGAAGCTTCAGGAGCCTGAGTAGGAACCTCTTCAGGGACCTCTTCTATCTTAGCCATGAGAGCTAAGGTAGGTTCCTCAATAATGGCCATCAGTGCCACTTGAGTATCTTCCTCATCAGATGAGTCATCAGAGGAGACATCATCCCAATCGCAGTCTTCTGCGATAAGACCTTTACCTTTGCGCTGAATTTTCATCTTCTTGTATTTTTCTTTCAGGCGCTGGTATTTGGGGTTCTTAGAGGAAGATTTGGCAGAGGAGGGAGCAAACTGACTTTTTCTGTACCTGAAATCATTAGCAAAGTGTCCTTTGCCCTGACAGTTGTAGCAGATAGCAGTAGCCTTATCAACAGGTTCTGATTTAGGCTTGTCAGTTATAGAGAGATGTTTCTTTCTATGGAAGTTTCCCTTTTTGGCAAACTTTTTAAAAGATCTAGTTAATAAAGCAAGAGATTCATTGAATTCAGGATCTTCTGACATGTCAGAGTCAGAGGATTCTAATTCAGTAATAGTTACTGAGGAAGAAGTAGCAACAGTAGGAACTGAGTCAGAGACCAATGCAACAGAGTTACTTTTGGTATCTTTAGTATCTCTTATGAGATTCTTTTTCAGTTTCTTCTGTTGTTCACGGTTAAGAAGAATACCGTACAACTCACTTAGTGTGAGTGTCTTTATGTCTTTTGACATAGTTAAGCAGGAGGTGTAGATTTCCCAATGTTCAGGAAAAGCTTCCATGAACTTGGTAACCACCTCAGAGTTAGGATAGGTAGTACCGATAGTCTTCAGATCAATCAGAAGACAGTTGAATCTCTGATGTAGCTGGGAGAGAGTTTCATCCGTCTGATGAATAAAGCTTTCATACTGACGAACCAAGAAAATCTTCCTTGATTCCATGAGAACAGCAGTACCTTCATATTGAACACAGAGGGTGTCCCATATCTCTTTAGCAGAGCGAAGGTGACAGACAGAATGGAATACATCGTCAGGGAGTGACATGGCAATGAGAGACCTAGCCTTAGTGTCAATATTGACCAGGCGTCTGTCTTCGTCATTCCAGTCAGTCACAGGCTTTACCAGTTCCCTTTCAGGTATAGCTGGTTGGCCACCTGCAGCAGGAATAGGGTGGACGGTTTGTGTAGGCACATGTGGTCCATTTTCCAGAAAGTATGGAATCTGGGGATCAGAACCAGAAAGGAAAAGTTCCATCCTGGTTTTCCAAAGAGAGAAGTTGTCTTTGTTAAACCTAGGAGGCTTTCCAGCAGAGCCGGTATCAAAGTAGTTATCCTTAGCTTGAAGAGCCATGGATTAGGAGAGAGGATCACAAGATTTTTCTAAGAGAAGAAAATGATAGCTTGTATCTGCTCTGATACCACTTGTTGGTCCCAATGAGGTAACCTTCAAGTAAGGATAGTGTATGGGATTATAGAAGGGGGGGGTTGAATATAATCACACAAAATTTCACTTTTAAATTCTTGTTATATTAGCAATATGAATTTACAGATTGTTGCGGAAATAGAAAAGACAATAAGTCTAAACTAAACAATCTAAGCTTTCTTTCACTATGCACTAAAGTGAGAAGATGAAGAAAAGAAAGAAAGAAAGGATTAGGGTATTTTTAGGATGAAGAAGAAGTATGGAGAACATCTCTTCAAGTCCTATTTATACCCAATGCATTAAATGCATGCAGACTCACTTTTGTGTACGTGTCACAATGTAAGTGGTCCTTTGTACTATTTACTATAAACAAATACTCTTTGCATGGTGTGCAAAAGAGGAAGTGTGTAAACAGTTGCCTTGAGGTCTGATAAGTACGGAGGGAACAGTAAAGAGACTGTCCTTATGTACTTTTGTGTCAGTAAAGGCGGATAATCCTTTTGTGCATTAGACTAAGACATTACACTAATCCTTCAGGATCAGGATACTGATCAGTGAGTAGAGTCCTGAAACTGATGCTGTTCAGGGTCACTTGTATCCTGATGAATCTTCAGGATGTCATATGATATTGAGCAGCTTGCTATCACTGAGTTCCATCTTCAGATCACGAGCATGTTGTTCCTGTCATCAGCTAATTCTTCGACGTCGCTGATGGTTCTTTGAGTATGATCTTGATGTCTTCAGGAGGTCTTCACTTTAGTGGATAGGATCAGTAGACTGCAGAACAGACTCGTTCGTCTCCTGATCCTGATCCTGATAACTATAAAAATAAGTTACAGCATAAGTAACATGGAATAACACTGAACAGATTCAGTGATAATTCCTCAAGCTATAACAGAAGTAAAAACCTATTCACTAAGTAAAGATTCAGGATCATTATCATTTCATCAGGTCTTAGGAGAGCTGGATCAACATAAGTTTACTAATTAATGTACATTTTTCATAATTTGTAGCCGAGTAAACTTGATCGCTTGCTTTCTAACCCGCAGTTTAAAGACGCAATGGAGGCGTTGGTGCAATCCTTTTCCAATGAGGACGACGAAGCAGCGGAGGATGACGAAGCAACGGATGACGACAATGGGGAGGAGTAGTCTTTTATCTTGTTTTTATATGTAATGCACAACTTAAAACATATCTATTATTATTAAGTTTGTAACAACTCAAATGTTTTATATAATTTCTAGTTTTTTCGCATTTTGGAAGGATTGAATTTAGCAGCATATATATATTTATACAAACAGGTTTTTGATCTATTTTTATATGTAAATAATTGAATTTCCCCAAAAAAAATCAAAAAAAGCAATAGCAGCGACACTAATAGCAACGACATGGACCAATAGCGACGACACTAATAGCAACGACACCTTTACCAACGACAAGGGTATTAGCAACGACATCCCTTTAGCAACGACACCTTTAGCAACAACAACCCTTTAGCAGCGACCCTTTTAGCAACGACACTTCTAGAAACGACAGAGAGCAATAGCGACGACACAAGCAATAGCAACGACATTGGTGCAATAGCAACGACACCTGAGGCAATAGCGATGAAGTTTTAGCAACGACTCAATAGCAACAACATGTCGTTGCTAAAGGCAATAGCAACGACTTTGGGGAGCAATAGCAACGACATCTGTCGCTGCTATTGCCCAGATTTTTTGTAGTGATCCTGGTAAGTGGGGAGAGTTGTAACACCCCGTTTTCAAGTTTAAGTCATTTAACTTTGTTGGAGGTAATTAATGATTTGAATAATTTGTTTTGTAGAATTCTGAGGGCTAAAGTGTTAATTGTGGAACTAGAGGGGGGTAATCCTAGCATGCAAATAAGAGGTAAGTTTTAACCCTAACCCTCCTTAGTCAGTTTCCTGAAACGTACGAGAGAATGGAAGGGAGCGATTTGGAGGAGAAAGGAGGAAGGCCAATTGAAGGTCTTCGTGAAACAATTGGCCTAGGATTGTCATCAATTGGTGTTAAGGTATGATTCCTATGTTTATGAAGTGTTTAGTTGATGTCAATTTCTAGTAGGGTTGTGGGTTTTGGTTGTAAGTCGAATTGGATGATCAATTGATTATCTTGTAGCATGAAATTGGGAAATTGATGTGGAATTGTGATCCTACAACCATCAATTGATGTAGTTTGGGTCAATCCAATAACACATAAGTGTTGATTATCGACCCTAGTTGTAGTAGTATGTGTTTTGAACCTTGGTAAGTCGGATGTTGGGTTTTTGGCATGAAAAATCGAAGAAAAACCGTGAGTCAAACGACCCAGGAGAATCCCGCGACTAGGCCCGCAACCTGAGGTCGCAGGGTTGAGGTCGCGTAACTCCCTGGAGAGTTTTCGAGTTTTTGCGTTTGCGGTTCTTTTCGGGATTTGACTTTGGGCTTCCCTTAAGGATGTCAATAGATGGTTATGGGTAGATTTTGGGGGCAATTGGACTAGTCTAGCTATGGCTATGACGAGCCTTTCGGTATCAATTGTCTAGTGTCCCTTTAGCATGTTCTGATAAGTGAATACTTATGTAATGTGTTTAGGTGTTACGAGCTGAGTTATATACTTGCAAGAGTATCAATTGTGATCATTGCTAAGGTGAGTTCACTACCTAGCCTTGTATCGTTATATATGTATGATGATGTTGCTTGTGATTATGTGTGTGATATATGTTTCCCTTAAGGGATATGGTTTCCCTTCGGGGATATGGAGTTTTCTTCCTGTTTCGGGTTTAGCCAAAGGGAAGATAGTGCAAGAGGCACGTATCTGATTATATGTATTCGTTGTTATGTGTGTATGATGGTAGATGGTTTAGGTGTGTTCTCACTAAGCTTTCCGCTTACGCCGTTGTTGTTTACTCTTTTTTAGATGCAGGTACTTCCCGTAAGGGAAAAGAAAAGGTTTGAGGCTCCGGGTTCCGCAAGTTCAGTCTCCGTGTGGAAGGATGAAGTGATTAGGGGTTTTGATAGCTTTCAAACTATTCCTTTGTTAACTTTATATGTTGGTTGGTCTTTCCTAAACAAATAACTTATGGTTTTGTTCGGTTTGAACTTGAATTGGACACTATGGTGCTTAGATGTTCCTTTTTATTCCAATGTTTGGGACAAGTTTCCGCATTTCTTTTAAGGATGGTGGTTACTTTTCCTTGTTAATCGTGTCTCGAAAATTTGGGTGTTACATGAAGGTAATTCTTAAAAATGTTATTCCAATACCAATTATATCAACAAAATCACATATGATTTCAGTATCATATATGATTTTGTACAAATTTTAATGTAAAATCATATGTGATTTTATAGAAATGTTAATATAAAATCATATGTGATTTTGTACAAATGATATTCACATATTTTAAATACTAAAAATGTTTCATAAATATAAGATTAAGATCTCATAAATATTTTTACAAAATTCCGCTAATTTTCATGAATTAATAGACCCCATTGTTTAAACTATTTAAATAAATAAAAAGATTAAGGTAAAATACAATGTCAATTATGTCAATAAAATCAAATATGATTTCAA
This sequence comes from Centaurea solstitialis, assembly GCA_030169165.1. Classification (NCBI taxonomy): domain Eukaryota; kingdom Viridiplantae; phylum Streptophyta; class Magnoliopsida; order Asterales; family Asteraceae; genus Centaurea; species Centaurea solstitialis. Next base: position 54,472,353 of record CM058042.1, on the reverse strand, counting down.
TATCATATATGATTTTGTACAAATGTTAACGAAAAATCATATATGATTTTCTACAAATGTTAATGTAATTCATATGTGATTTTGTACAAAGATAAATGTAAAATCATATATAATATAATATATACTATAATATATTATCGGACTATCTTCACCAAAAAGTATCCAACTATACCCGTATTCTTATTATGTGTTTCCAACTTCAAAATGGGTTATTGTGTGTACTAAACTTTCAATTTGGTTTATTGTATGTAATCATTTACCTGCTAAAGCCTTAGCCGGTCACCCACTTCAAAAGATGCCTATGTGGACGCCATGTGGGTACCATGTGGATTCCATGATGTTCTTCTCCATTTCTAAACTCATCATCTCCACCAAGATGCATCAATTTGAAACCCTAAACTCTAAACCTGATAACCCTAAATCAGAACCAAAATTAAAACCAAGATGCATTGGAGAAGAATTGGGGCTAAGGGGGAGTCGCTAGAGAAGATGGATGCATCGGGGCTGAGGGGGAACCCTAATTTGAACAAAAACCCTAATGGAGAACCCTAATTTGAACAAAAACCCAAATGAAGAACCCTAATTTGAACAAAAACCCTAATGAAGAACCCTAATTTTGAAACCCTAACTTTGATGAAAAAGATGATGCCACGTAGGATGTCACATAGCAATGACCTGATACACATCAGCATAAACAAGTTACTAGGTAAACCGTTACATACACTAAACCAAATTGAAAGTTTAGTAGACAAAATAACCCATTTTGAAATTGAATACACACAATAGGAATGCGGGTATAGTTAGATATATTTTGGTGAAGATCGTCCTATATTATCGATTGATTTTAACAAAATATGTATACTAATAATATATTATAAAATTAAATATATTAGATTAATATATTATCACTATTGATCATTCCAATTTTACCTCTAAAAGAATTTTCCCTTGGTGGAAAGTACATTTGAGCATGTACTAGAATGTCATTTAATATAATATAGTTTTTCTTTATCAAACACGTGGTTAGAAGCTGGTTCCTTTGTTTCTACAAATAAGTAGGGTTCTTGTATATGAACCTACCTTTTTCAATTAATGTAGTACTAAGATAACAACAATAAAAGGGTCTCTGTAAAAAGTCTAAGATAAATTTATTAAGATGTTCAAAAACATCATATTACTAAAAAGACATTTAAAATATGACATCTTATAAATATAGGTTTTTAATATATAATATTGTCGAATTAGATCCCTATTTTGAATGTGAAGAACTAAAGATGGAGAAGAATGTGATTGTATTTCGAAAATTCAAAAGAAGGCGAGAACATATTAAAGTACGTCATATGATAAATGTTATGCACAAGGGGAAAGAAAAAAGAATTGGAGTTGACTTGCTTTATTCATATTTTATGCAAATCATCCAACAAATATATCTTTGAATAAAGAATTGAAATGCTTGTTATCAATAATTAGTGGGAGAAGAACCTTCTTTGGATCTAATTCTTGTAGCCCTTGTTTTTCATCATTTCATGTTTTCTTTATCCTTTATATAATATCTTTGTTTCTTCTCCAACCATCAATGCCCTCGACCCATAACATCAGCCATCAAGTATACCGCAAGCATCCAAATGAAGGCCATAGCTATCCTGAATAGGAAAATACAATGCAATTTAAATATAGTATAAAAGCAATAGTTATAAAGTTTTCATTTACAAGTCAAATATGATTACATATATTGTGTTTTAATCCATCTCGCCCTCAGACATTTCAGTGTCGCCCTCAGACATTTCACTATCATCATCGGAATCGTTCTCATCGAAACCAATCTCTTCGTCAGACACTTCATTCACGGTATGTGTTGGCACACTAACTTCAATTTCATCGGTCGATTGCACACTATGATCAAAGAACCTGCTTAAGTCGATTACAAATCTACAATTAGACGAGCAGTTATTATGCACGACGTCAACATTCTCGGTAGAGTCATTGTTAACATCTTCAACGCGGGCCTCGTTTATTGGCAAATCCCAAATTTTACGATGGTTAACATTCTCAACAACCCACCGATGGTTATTTCTTTGGTCTCCTCGAGAAGGTTCTCGGATGTAGAACACTTGTTTGGCTTGTGTAGCAAATATGAGTTGATCTTCTTTGTGCCATTCGTGTCGTGTGTCGATACTAGTAATATTATTTTCACATCTAACTCCACTTCGAGTATCGAACCACTTACACCGAAATAGCACAGTCGAGTAACCACATGGATAATGCAACTCGATGATCTCTTCTAGCTGACCATAGTATTTCTCACCGTTCTCCCCCTCCACTAGAACCCCAGAGTTTTGAGTTGTACGTTGTGCGTCACGACTAAGTACCATAAACCTAACACCATTGACTATGCAAGCAGTGTAAGTGGAGGCATTTGCTCGTGCACCCATTAAAAGAGCTGACAACTCTTCGTGAAACAATGGAGAATTTTGTGTTTTCATCTCATAGAGCTAGCATATATAAATTAATGTGTTATTCTTTATATGGTATTGCAATCACGCATATATATATATATATATATATTTGTTAACTTGTATTACCTTATTGAGGAACCATGTGGGGAATTCCGTTTTTAATTCGCTTTGCGGATGTTCTGCTTTGAATTCACTACATTAATAACAATATATAGGATATGTATATATATAATTAGTGAAGAGAAAAAATAAAAAAAAAACTTAAGAAAAATTAAAGATAGGAACATTACTTCATATACTGTCTGACTTCTTCACAGCTATCGAGCACAAACCATTCTAGGTTTCTCTTGTTACTTACATCAAGATGTTTAGCTTGCGTTCCGCTGGTTGGTCGACATTTAGACTCAAACGGGGACAACCCGAAACTAATTTCTAAATCAATTTCGGGCGGGTGTTCTAAGCTTATTATGATATAACAATTTCAAGGATAGAGTATTTCCAAGGGTAGGCTTCTAAACCCACTTTTTGAATACGCTACCTCACATGTGAATGCGTATAACATCATTGTTTGTTTAAGAAAAATCGGACAGAATTTCCCCTTAGCTCCCAAGTATATATAGGAATATATACCCGAGAAGCAAAGAGAAAATGACAACTGAATCTTTCTTAAACAAACAATCATGTTATACACACTCACATCCTAAAGAGGTAAAGTATTCAAAAAGCAGTCCCAAAACGGGGACAACCCGAAACTAATTTCTAAATCAATTTTTCGGGCGCATGCTCTAAGCTCATTATGTATATAAATGTGTGTATGTGATTCAATAGTACAATCCCGGGGAGACATAAAACATAGTGGCTTAAGCATAGATGTAAGGAGCTTATAGAACAATCTAAACAAGTATGAAACAAACCCAAATTAATAAAGACAATAAGCTCTTATGATAGATATACAAAGCCATATAAAACTTAGCGGCTTAACGAGCTTATAGAACGAGCTAAACAAGTTCCAAACAAACCCAAACTAATAAAGCAAGAATCTAACAAAGCAATATAAAACTCAGCGGCTTAATGAGTTATTATACTAACAAAGCAATAAAAATAAGGATGAACAAGTTGCAACAAATAGCAAATTAGCAATAGCTATACAAGGCCAAAACTTAAGACATACCCCAAAAGCAACCTTTGCCAAGAACAACAACAAAAAAGACACCGAAGATTAGATTTACCTGATATGTGAAGTGATGTTAGCGAAAATTCTGCTTCTCTTCTATAGAAACTGAAATCATAAAATAAAATTAGAAGCTGAAATCACTAATTGGAATATGAAATTGAAATCAGAAAGTGAAATTGCAACCGGTAAGTGTTTATCTAACAACGTTGTATAAAAGTAAAGATAGAAAACAGTTGGTGGGTGTTTATCTAACAATTTCAATTGCAATTCCAATTGCACATATTACTTAAAAGTAGAGATACCCAAATTACATAAAGAATGATTCAGCTTTGATGAACTTCCCACAATTCCAATTGCACAATTATAAGAATCAAGAAGAGATGACGTAGAACACTTGTAAATTCAATGAATTTCAGCTACTAAAAATGATTCACCCTTGAAAGGATATCTCCACTTTATTCTGATTTCAACTTAATCCACCAATTTTGAATAATTTCTTCTTGTTTTCCACTTCTATTTTGCTTACAATTAACAGCTAGCTGCCTTGCATATGAATTTTGAGTTTTAACTACTCTTGCATATAATTCAGCCTTGTTTTCCACTTCTATTTTGCTTACAACAGCTGCTGTTGGATCAAAACGTAAGCTAAAATTGGAAAACTTTGGATTTGGGGGTTTTGAAGAGATGAAATCGTAGGGTTAATTAACGTTAGGATACAAGATGTCTGATGGCCATTCGTTTGATTACCCAAAAATCAGAAAGAGAAAGTAACTTGTGTTCTCTTAATTCGTTGAAATATCAAAAGAGAAAGAGGGTTTACCCAAATCAGAAACGATGGCGGTGGGGTTGTCGTCGTCGGCGACAGCAACAGGCGATGGTGGTCTTCTCTTCGTCGGCAGTCGCAGCAGGTGTGGTGGTGGTGGTGTTCACGCCGACGTCAACAGCTATCAAGGGTGCTGGACGCGACGTAGCTTCTCGTCAACAGCAGGTCTTCTCGTCGTCGGCGATAGCAGCCGGCGGTGGTCTCCTCGTCGCCGGAGACAGCAGGCGGTGGGAAGCAAACGATGTGTGGGTGGGAAGCAAACGACGTGTGGTAGGGTTTTCGATCGAAGTTCGCAGTCGAAGAAGAGCAGGGCGGTGGGAAGCAAATGTCGAAGAAGAGAAAAGATTAAACCCTAGTTTATTTTCCTTTTTTTCCTTTTAATAGCAATAGCAGCGACATATCTCAGAGCAATAGCAGCGACAAGAGTTATTAGCAACGACATATGGGGAGGGAAAATTAAAGCGCCTTTTTTTGGGTCAATAACAACGACACCAATAGCAACGACATCACCATTAGCAGCGACATGTGGTAATAGCAACGACACCAATAGCAACGACACCGGCATTAGCAGCGACACGTGCGAGGGAAACTTGGGCGGGCTTTTTTTGGGCAATAGCAACGACACCAATAGCAACGATAATACGCGCGTTTTTCAAATGTCGCTGCTATTGCCCCTGTCGCTGCTATTGGTGTCGCTGCTATTGACCTAATTTCTAGTAGTGGATTTCGTCCCCGAAATCATCTATGCTTGAAACAATTCAGGGTGGTTCCGCTTAATCTCGTCCTTCGGTTCCCACGTCCATTTTGAGCCCTTTCGATGCTCCCATTGAACTTTCACGATCCCCACTTCCTTGTTCCTCAAAGTCCTGGTCTTTCTCTCCAAGACTGCAACCGGTCGCTCCACATAGTTAAGCTGCTCGTCCACTTGAATATCTTCTAATGGTACATAAGCCGACTCGTCAGCTAAACACTTTCGAAGCTGAGACACATGAAAAGTGTTGTGTATCTGACCGAGTTCTGGCGGCAACTCTAGTCGTTACGAAACCTTCCCAACTCGAGCAACTACCACAAATGGCCCAATAAAACTCGGGCCCAACTTCCCTCGCTTCCGAAAGCGTATGACCCCTTTCCACGGGGACACCTTTAGAAGCACTCTGTCACCAACTCTGAACTCTAGGTCAGACCGCTTCTTGTCTGCGTAGCTCTTCTGACGACTCTGTGCCGTCCTCAGCCTATCGCGAATCAACTGGACACTCTCCGTGGTCCTCTGCACAATCTCGGTGCTCTCGAGCTCTCTCTGTCCGACCTCTCCCCAACATACGGGAGTCCTACACCGTCTCCCGTATAGCATCTCGTAAGGTGGCATGCCGATACTGGCATGAAAGCTGTTGTTGTACGAGAAGTCTACCAACGGAAGATGGGAATCCTAGCTGCCTCCGAAATCGAGCACACACGCCCGTAGCATGTCCTCGAGAGTCCGAATGGTCCTCTCGCTCTATCCGTCCGTCTGCGGGTGGAACGCCGTACTGAACTGAAGTGTGGTGCTCAACTCCTCATGGAATCTACTCCAGAAACGAGATGTAAAATGGACATCCCGATCCAAAATCACCATTACTAGCACCCCGTGCCTCACCACAATCTCTCGGACATAGATATCCGCCAAAAGCTCCGAAGAGGAAGCCTCTCTGATCGCGATGAATTGGGCACTCTTCATGAGTCGGTCTACCACCACCCAAATGGCATCATGCTTCCGGACCGTCGTCGGTAATTCGGTAACAAAATCCATGGTCACGTGCTCCCACTTCCACTCAGGTATCTCCAAGGGTTGGAGTTTCCCGTGTGGCCTCTGATTCTCTGCCTTGACCCTCAGACACGTCAGACACTTCTCCACATACCTTGCTACGTACATCTCTTCATGCCGGGCCACCAATAGTCCGTCCTGAAGTCTCGGTACATTTTTGTGGCACTGGGTGAATTGAGAACTTCGATTTGTGAGCCCCATCTAAAAGAGTCTGTCTCGCCTCACACCCGACCGTATCGAGTCAATAACCCCCGACTGTCGGCCACTAGTTGATCCACTTGCCCCTTAATCCTCTCTTTTCTCTGGTTATCCTTCTTTACCGCCTCCTCTTGGCACTGTCGTATCAACTCGATCAAGGAAGTTGACATAGTCAATCTCATACACGGTACTCGAAGGAGTAAGCTGCTTCTCTTCCGACTCAAGGCGTCTTCCAGCACGTTCGCCTTCCCCGGGTGATAGGATCTCACAGTCATAATCCTTTATCACCTCCAACCACCGACGCTGCCTCATATTGAGGTTCTGCTGATCCATGAAGTAGCAGAGACTCTTGTGGTCCGTATAGATGGTACAACGAACCCCATAAAAGTAGTGCCGCCACAACTTGAGCGCGAACATGACTGCCGCCAACTCAACATCATGGGTCGGGTAATTCGCCTCATGCGTCTTTAACTGGCGAGACGCATAGGCTATCACCTTCCCCCTCTGCATGAGGACACATCCTAACCCGTGATAAGAGGCATCACAGTAGACCGTCATGTCCTCGACTCCCTCCGGTAAGGTCAACACCGGAGCCTCGCACAGTTTCCTCCTCAAGGTATCAAACGCCGTCTCTTGCTCTTTACCCCACACGAAACGCTCATTCTTTCTCGTCAGCTTAGTCAACGGAACGACTATCTTGGAGAAGTCTTGGATGAACCGGCGGTAGTATCCGGCTAATCCAAGAAAACTCCTAATCTTTGTGGGGTCTTCGGGGTCTCCCACTTCAACACCACCTCTATCTTCGTCGGATCTACTTTAATGCCCTCCCGGTTTACAAGGTGCCCGAGGCATTGGACCTCTTGTAACCAGAAGTCACATTTGGAGAACTTCGCGTACAATTTCTCCTTATGCAAAATCTCCAACACCTCTCGTAGATGCTCCACGTGCTTCTCCTTCGATCTTGAATAGATTAGTATATCGTCTATGAACACGATCACTGATCTATCCAACATCGGCCTGCAGACCCGATTCATCAGGTCCATGAAAGGTGTTAGCACGTTCGTCAGCCCGAATGGCATCACAATGAATTCGGTGTGACCATAACGGGTGCGGAATGCCGTCTTGTGCACATCTTCCTCCCAAACCTTCAACTGATGGTACCCGGAGTGAAGATATATCTTCGAGAACCACGCGGCTCCGTGAAGCTGATCGAAGAGATCGTTGATCCTCGGCAGTGGATATTTGTTCTTCACCATAAGCTTGTTTAGCTCTCGGTAGTCGATACACATCTGCATCGACCCATCCTTCTTCTTCACAAACAAGATAGGGGCTCCCAAGGTGAGGTACCCAGGCGAATGAAACCCTTGTCCATAAGCTTTCCCAGCTGCTTTGACAACTCCATCATCTCCGTAGGTGCTAACTGGTACGGAGCCTTGGCTATCGGCGTCGCCCCTGGAACTACCTCAATCCGGAACTCTACTTGCCTCTCGGGAGGAATGCCAGGCAAGTCATCCGGGAATACATCCGGATACTCGCTAACTATAGGCACTTCTGCGACCGTCTTCTTTCTCGGCTCAACCCGGCTATCGATCACATAAGCCAAGTAACTGCTACCTCCACGGAGAACGTACTTCCTTGCTTTAGCTAAGGTACACATTCTCGGTAATCTTTTCTTTCTTTCAATCTCGACGATTAGCTCTCCCCCACTCGGGTTCCGAATGACTACTCGCTCATGCTCACAATCAATGTGAGCCCCGTTACGACTCATCCAATCTACTCCAGCTACAACGTTGATCTCCCTCATAGGAATCGGGATGAGATTAATGTTGAACTTAACACCACCTATCTCTATTACATTATTCCTATAGACATCCTTACACAACCGATAATCCTCAGCCGTTATCTCTACCTCTAAAGGTTTGTCTGGTGCAGTTGGAGTTGATGGTGGTGGTGCAACTAACTGGTGTGTCTCGAGATCTAGGTGTAAAAAGTAATGGACTTGGTGTTGAGGGTCGATGAGGTTGTAGGTTGGTGATGGGGGTGAGTGACAAATGTGGGTTAACCGTAACCATAGAAGGTTTGGAGTTCCTTGATGGGCTGTCATTCTAGAAAATCGGAGAAGAAACAAGCATATTATATAAAGGGTAAAGGAAACATGAAATGATGAAAAACAAGGGCTACAAGAATTAGATCCAAAGAAGGTTCTTCTCCCACTAATTATTGATAACAAACATTTCAATTCTTTATTAAAAAATATATTTGTTGGATGATTTGCATAAAATATGAATAAAGCAAGTCAACTCCAATTCTTTTTTCTTTCCCCTTGTGCATAACATTTTATCATATGACGTACTTTAATATGTTCTCGCCTTCTTTTGAATTTTCGAAATACAATCACATTCTTCTCCATCTTTAGTTCTTCACATTCAAAAGATCTAATTCAACAATATTATATACTAAAAACCTAATTTTATAAGATGTCATATTTTAAATGTCTTTTTACTAATATGATGTTTTTGAACATCTTAATAAATTTATCTTAGACTTTTTACAGCCTTTTTATTGTTGTTATCTTAGTACTAAATTAATCGAAAAAGGTAGGTTCATATACAAGAACCCTACTTATTTGTAGAAACAAAGGAACTAGCTTCTAACCACGTGTTTGATAAAGAAAAACTATATTATATTAAATGACATTCTAGTATGCTCAAATGTACTTTCCACCAAGGGAAAATTCTTTTAGAGGTAAAAATTGGAATGATCAATAGTGATAATATATTAATCTAATATATTATAATTTTATAATATATTATTAGTATATAAATTTTGTAAAAATTAATCGATAATATAGGACTATCTTCACCAAAATGTATCTAACTATACCCGCATTCCTATTGTGTGTATCCAATTTCAAAATGGGTTATTTTGTGTACTAAACTTTCAATTTGGTTTATTGTATGTAACGGTTTACCTAGTAACTTGTTTATGCTGATGTGTATCAGGTCATTGCTATGTGGCATCCTACGTGGCATCATCTTTTTTCATCAAAGTTTGGGTTTCAAAATTAGGGTTCTTCATTAGGGTTTTTGTTCAAATTAGGGTTCTTCATTTGGGTTTTTGTTCAAATTGGGGTTCTCCATTAGGGTTTTTGTTCAAATTAGGGTTTTGATTTGGAGAAAAAGACGACGATTGAATTTATAACCCTCATCGTCGGCAGCCACCATCCGTTGCCGCCAACCGCAACCATCTGCTACTGCTACCTCCGTGATGCCCCCACCGAGCGCTGCAACTACCATTGTCAACCACCACCCCTACACCACCTTCATTGTCGGTCGGCCACCATTACGCCACTGCCACCATCTCCGACCTCTATTTCACCTTCTCCGGTGAATCCCCCTTAGCCCCGACCACTTCCTTCCGGTGACTCGCCCTCAGCCCCGTTGCATCCATCTTCTTTGGCGACTCCCCCTTAGCCCCAATTCTTCTCCAATGCATCTTGGTTTTAATTTTGGTTCTGATTTAGGGTTATCAGGTTTAGAGTTTAGGGTTTCAAGTTGATGCATCTTGGTGGAGATGATGGGTTTAGAAATGGAGAAGAAGATGACATGGAATCCACATGGCACCCACATGGCATCCACATAGGCATCTTTTGAAGTGGGTGACCGGCTAAGGCTTTAGCAGGTAAATGATTACATACAATAAACCAAATTGAAAGTTTAGTACACACAATAACCCATTTTGAAGTTGGATACACATAATAGGAATACGGGTATAGTTGGATACACAACCTTCTGTTCGTATCTGGTGCAGTTGGAGTTGATGGTGGTTAATAAACCAAATATTTCATTAATTTGTTCACTGTTGGTTCTTAGTTATAAAATACATTGTATTGGTTAACCAATTTTAGAAAAAAGCAACCAAGGGAGTTACTTTTGTTGGAGTTAATCAATTTTAAGTCTATTAAAAGTTCTTTTTCCCTGCAAACAACAATCTTCCTATTGTAGTTTCAAGGTTTGAAGGTCAAGCCTAGTGGGTAGAGGTAACATCCTTGTGTCTTTCTTGGATGGTATCCTTGGTTGGTCAATGTTCGAACCCCGAAGGGGCCAAGCTCTTGGGTCGGTTCAGGAGCGAGTTCATGGGTCGGTCCATAGGGCCGACTCATGGGTGCAAGAGATTAGTCGGTACCTGTATGGATCTGGATACCCTTGAAACATGTGTATGTTATTTACTGTTCAAAAAAGAGTTCCGAAGTTTGAATGTCAATTCAATTATTGAGGGTACGTCTTTTCTAATTCTATAATCAAATAACTTCATTTTGATAAAATAACACTTGATAGCAATGTCGGTTGTGTTGTACAACAATGGATAAATATTATTGTTGGTACAATTTTTATACATCTTAGAAATGGTATAATTGTCTAGTTAGTCGGTTAGCACCTTGCAGAAAGAAATCTACTTTACAACGAAGGTGGAGAAAATAGTAACCAAATCCTAAAATTTCACCTAATGTTACATTGTATACAGATACGTATCTAGTAGTTAATATAGACTTAAAAATGTATTAAGAACTAAAAAAGTTAGTGGACGCTAGTTAGTGTGGGCCCTACTCATTAGTATTGTAAATAAATAATTGTTTTGGAAAAAAAGCAACACCTCCTCCTTGTGGCTTGATGGTTGGTTGTCAAACTTATAGTTTGAAATGCAGGTCGCAAGATCGAGGTTGGTGGTGGTGGAAAAGTGGTGGTGATAAAAAAGGTATTCTAAAATACCAACTTTTTCTTTTTAGCCATATTATTTAAAAGAATATTTACTATTCTTTTAAATTCATATTTATTATTTTTTTTTCTTGCTCGTAAACTTTAGTTTTAGTCCATGTGGTTTGCTTTTATTTTTGAAATGTTTTTTTCTTGCTCGTAAACTTTAGTTTTAGTCCATGTGGTTTGCTTTTATTTTTGAAAGTGGGATCTAAATTCTGATAACTCTAGATATGGTCTTTATTGTTGTTATTATTTTGTTTTGTCTTCTTATCTAATTTTTAATAAATATCTTTAAAAAAAATAATATATAGTATATAATTTATATTATTATATATGTAACTATATGGGTTAGCAGGTAATAAACGGGTTGACGAGTCAAATACAACCTACTTCAAATATATCCAAAATAAAATTCGATTTTACTGAATTTAGATGTTAAATCGAAACTGAAAAAGTAAAGCTCAAAAGTCAAAGTAAACTTTGTTACTATTCTTTTCAATTCATATTTACTATTTTGCACATCCGTATCGACGACAATCCTCTATACTCTTATTTTCATTTTATAATATTTTTTTAGTGTTAATTATTTTAGGGTTAAGTACACCAAAATGTAGTAAAGTTGTCAAATTTTATCATTGTATGTACTCAACTTAAAAACTTACCATTGTATGTAATCAATTTAAAAAATTGTCATATTTGAGGGTTCAGTATATTAAAAAAAATGTTGCATTAATTATTTTATAGGACAATTATGTTACAACATTTGTCAAATAATGTAGCATAAAATAACTAATATGAGACTCTATTTTACAAATGTCTTAAAATGTCTAAAATGGTACTATAAATCCATTGCAACTGCCTTTCGAATAAAAAAAAAAATTCATTGTAACACTTTTAGAGATGACAATTTTTTAGTTCTATAAGTTTAAGTCTTATACAACATTTTATTATAAGATGTTTAAATATGTTTTTTGGAGAAGCATGACGTTTAGATATTATCGACGCCGTATAACTTTAATGTTATTATTGTAGTGTTTGTATCTATTTATTTTATTAATATATTTAACATATTACACTAATATAATCATCCTAATTTAAAATTCTGACTCTACCCCTGCATATGTTTAATTATCTCATTTAAGGGCACCTATTCAAACATTTGATGATTTGAATGGTTTCATAGACCAAATGTATATATTTCTACCTTTTAATTCTACATGAGTAAATTAGTTTATTTTATTATTTTGTATTTTTTAGTAGTTAGAAAAGTAAATAAAAAGAAAGTGTTCAAGTTACCAGATATGTATGAAATTTAAAATAAAAAAAGAAAACAGGTAAAAAAATATATGGCTTGAAAGCAAAAATTGGTATTTTATAGAATATCTTTTATCCACCACTTTCACCTCTACCAACCTCGAACCTGCAACTTGCAGTACAACGCTAAGTTTTGAATTTTTTTTAAAAGTGTTATAGAAAATTGTTAAAACGTTCAAAAGTGTCTCATAAAACCTATGTTAATACTCTTAAATTAGACCCATTATTAGAACACCGGCGAAATATTTTAATTTATCTTAGTCATTCTATAAACTCAATCATATTATGTTTGACATTTTATATTAGTGGAACGATGTATTAAAATGTAAATTTATATAACTAATTTTTATAAGTAATATGTTGAGAAGTTTTTATTTTCTAAACATATCAATGATTTTCTTTTAGTTATTAGCTTTGTTATTTACTTCAACACAATTACACAAATATTGTTTTAAATATATAAGAAATTAAATACGAATGCAGGTAAAATTCATGAGTAATAAAAATGATATGAAAGATTAGAAAATAAAAAAAGTTTGATATGTGAAAGCGGAAGCCTGAAAAGTAACAAAACAAATACCAAACACTAATCCAAACTTTTTGAAAAATTGGACATCGGAAGAAATCACAGAAAAGAAGACGCCAATTTAAATCAAGATTCAAGAAAACTGCAACCCATATACTTGTGCAAAATCCTAGTTTAACCTGTTAAAAACTATCAGAGCTTTTCGACCGACCATCAAAGGCAAGATTATTTGGTCAATTATTCGTCTTTTAGTGTTGGCTCGGACTGTCTACCACCTATGGAATGAATGGAACAATCGTATCTTCAAGATCATAAGAGAAGATCGCATTATATGATGACTAAGACGATCTCTAGTGAAGTTCGGTCCAGACTTCTTAGCCTATCTTTTAAGCCTTCTCCCAATGTTACCAATGCTCAGCATGTTTGGACACTTCCCTAGTGGAGGGTCTTTTCTCCCTCTTCTCCCTCTTTTCTGATCGAAGCTTTGCTCTTTTTAGTGGTTGATTCGGTTTAGCCTCGGCCCGAATGTTGCCTTAGGTTTACTTCCTGTCAAAAACTTTAGAATTTCCAAAAATATGTGTTCTTTTACTTGATCGCGCAAAGGAGTCAACCCCCCCCCCCCCTCCTTATAAAAAAAGACTATATTGTCTCTCCTTGATTAACATAGTTTTTATATCCATGTTTGGCTTCATTATTCATTACGTATGCTTCTTTAATTACTTACTTAATTTGTCAACATCAATGGCTTTTTCTCTAGTGCATTTTTATACATAAACTCCTTTTGCTCGTTACCCTCATAATTTGTCTAACAACTGTATTGTAGTTTTTTTTTTTTTTTTGGATCTTGTAACCTTCTAGGTCCTCATTAGTGTTTTTGAATAATAATCTCTTTTAATTGCGGTCCAAGTTTTTTTAAAGAAACAATTTAAATTAAGTTATAATTTAAAACTAATGAATAAGACATTGAAAAGATTAGCTAATCCAAATATCACGTTACTGTGCATTACACCATGGCGTGCCTCAGGCGTAGCGTGGTGTGATATACAACTGTTAAGCCACGATGCACTATGATGGCTGTTGAAGTGAGATTTTTCGAACATTTCTTTAAATATAAAGCTACTGCAATATTTAACAAATGTTGGTGTTTGTGTTCAACTTAAATCTACTGAGGTCTCTAAAAACTGTTAGGGATTATGTGCAGAATTGACAAACCAAGTGATTACACATCCAATGTTGCAAGACACTTGAGGGTCACACCTGTGAGGACCTATAAATCGAATAAGTTAGATGAAACCCAGAAATGGAGAGTTAAGATTTATAATAGTGAATTATAAATCAATTGGGTAATTTCAGTCAGAATTACCAAAGTCAGAGGGTTATTAATTAATTAGTTACATTATATATTTATTAGATAAAATAAATATATAATAGTTAATTAATAAGTAATATATATATTAGATAAATATATATATATATATAGATTATCATAGGCAAATTCTTTTCCAGTAATTAAAAAAGGGAAAGGATTTGAGATAATCATTATATGGAAACTGAATACCATTCAAACTGTTTTTTCTCCCCATATAAATAAGGCTTATGGGTTAAGCAAAAATAAAGCTTTACAGTTTTACAATCAGTTTCAGTTTTCCCTCTCTCTCTCCCTATCGGCGCCGCCCCCCCTCTTTTAGGAGCACGGGTTCGGTTTTCCAGTCTTCGGGTTTTTCTTGTTCAACTAGAAGGACAATTCGTTGGTCGATCACCGGTGGACTAAATCTCGAGCAATCCAGGTAAACTGATCCTAATCCAAATTATTAGGATTAAACTAGAACGATTAAAGATCATTAGGCTTTTAAGGGTTTTTAGCTTTATCGCTTCCGCATGATATGATTGAAACAGTGTGTATTTGATTATATAGGTTTTATCAGTTTGATTAACCTATGGGATCTACTAAACAAGTAAGGTTCGTTAGATCCGCGTTAACCTTCGAGTCAGTTTGATCCGAGGGTACCCATAAAAACCCAACAGTGGTATCAGAGCCGTTGTTAAAAAATCGTTTAGTTTTTATCAATTTAACAGTTTATATGTGATCCGTTAAAATTTGTTTCTTGCGTAACAAGTTCCTTAAAAATCTGATTTTTATTCACTTCATAAGATCCGTTAAGATTCATATGAAAATTCGATTTTTTCGTTCTCGTCTTTATCGTGTAAACCCTAATCGACGATCGGCGGTGACCAGATCACCAGGCCGATCGCCGGCGTTCATAACCACATAAACCGAGCCACACCACAGCCTGTGGGAGTGGCGTCGGCCGCTGTCTGAAAAACCACCAGGCCACGCCACCAGTTAGGTGGTGGTGGCCGGACCCCGTCGCTACCAAGAAGACAGAAGACCACCGCGGTCGCACCACCAGGTCGGTGGTGGCCATAGGCCGGACCAGACGCGGCTGCTCCACTAATAGTGGTGGCGGCTGGTAGCGGCGGCGAAAGATGGTGATCGCAACCGGTGACCACCGCAGCCACACCACAAAACGGGTGGTGGTGGCGTGTAGCTATAATCGATCGCCTACCCACCGTAGCCAAACCACCAGTTGCGTGGTGGCCGACGATTTTTCGAATCACGTTTAAAGGAGGTGGCGATGGCTGTTCAATCGCCGAGTGATGGAGAACGGTGGTGATATTTCGATCGCCGGCTGAAATCAAATCCACACCACAACCACCAGAAACCGCGACAGCGGTGATGGATGGCGGTGTTCTTGGCCGTCGGCACAATTGTCGGCCAGACCGCGCAAAGCGGTGGTGGATGGCGGTGTTCTTGGCCGTCGGCACAATCGCCGGCCAGACCGCGCAAAGCGGTGGCGGCGGCTGCCGTTTAAACCGTCGCTGGCCAAAAACCACCGTGTTGGTGGTGATGGCGTTGATTCCGATCGCCAATCGGACCGCCACCAGATTGGTGGTGACCGACGGCGTTGTGAGGCGGTTTCCAATCGCACCGGTGGCGTTTTTGTCATCATTGCCGGATAACGGAGTTAGTAACGGTCGCCAATCGCCACCTGTGGGTAGCGGTCATTGGCGGTGGAGGTATGCGTGATAGCAGCGGCGTTCAAATCACCAAGTGACCACGGCCAAACCACCAGCGTAGTGGTGGCCGGCGGTCTCTAGAAACGGTCCAATGGTGATAATAATGATCGTTAAGGAACTCGCGGCGCGAATAGGCCCCTGACGAGGTCTTTCGCGGCGCAAGCCAGTCTTTCCCTTCGCGACGCGAACGGTACTGCCATCTAAGGTTTTTCGTTTGTCTGGGCCTGGTTCGTTTATCAGGCCCAAAGCCCAGTTCTTTTGGACCAAGTTATGGCCCAAATGGACTCGTTTTAATTTTAAGCTAATCTTATCCAAAATAAGTTTATTTGGAATTCTTTTATCGAATAAAATTTTAATTCTGGTTTTTCCAATTTAATAAACATTTATAAAATCAGGTTTTAAATAAACTTTGACCTATTTAGTCAAATGAGCCTAATATCGTGTTTTTACTGATCAATTAAAACACTAAGGCCAGTATTATAAAATTGGATCAACAAAACCTGTTTGATATAATTTTTTGGGTAAAAGGATTGTTTTTAGATAAAATGGTTTTAGTTTTGGATTTATTGTATATAAACCACAGTTTTGGGTAAAAACCATTTTTCAGTCTAAAGTTTTTGGGTTCATAAAACAGTTTGTTTTTCGAATCAATTATAAAACCAATTTTTGCAATAATTGAGACAAGATAATTTTAACGGATCCAGGTTTATTTCTCGCTATTATTATTTTATAATTGCGTGATTGCTTAAGTTCTATATATATACCTATTATAGTGTTTTGCCAACCTAGACCCTTGACATATATGTGGGGAGGCCTGCGTGCCATTTACAACCCCCTATGTAATAATGACCTTATGATAGATATTTTGTTCTTTCGGGATGATGAGGCCAGTGGGAGCTACTAAAATCCTTCCTTTTATCGGAGTACTAACAAACATGGCGAGGCCAGTGGGAGCTACGCAAGTTTTGAAGCTTTTAGTGAAATAGGTCATTATTGGTCCCTAGGAAACAAACGTTGGCAAAAACTATAATTAGCTATTATGTGATTAATTATTGATTATTTGTGATATTTTGCATGTTAGTAGTTTTAAATAGAAAGCTTATTTTAAAACTAGGTTACATCACAAAAGTGTATAGGTTTCTATATTACCAGTTTTTCAAAAACGGTAGATTTTATGTTAAAACCTATAAATGATTGTTTCATAGAAAAGGCAAGTTGACAAAAACAGTTAGTTTTAATCAACTAAGTGTGCTATTAAAACAGTTAGCTTTAATTAGCAAGTAATTTTAAGACAGTCAGTTTTAAAATAGCATGTATGTTTGAAACAGTTAGTTTAAAACATCAGTGGCCTTTATAAACAATCAGTTTTTCAAAATTATATTTTGACAAAAACCCTGGAAGTAAAGTTTTTCAAAACCCCGAAAATCATGGATCAGTAGTGCAACCCATCTAGGGGCACCTTCGGCGTAAAGTACACAGGCGTTGTAAGTGATCACACATTCAACGTCCGTGTTCAAACTGAAGCTGGAGGGGTTACATAACTCTACGAATTATCTCCGGGTGGTACCGGCCAGAGTATAGTGATCAGGTCGCCAAAATGGTGAGATCTATTTTGGTACTATTAAGTTCACCGGGAGGTACCGGGCCAAAAAGCACTTAGAGGGACTAAAACATGCACAGGTAGTTGCCATGGTCCCGAAAAGATCTAGGAGTCATGTCAGCTAGACATGATTGGTAAAAATCCTTACCTACCGAAATAAATACGGGTCTGGTAGAGCAAGAACATTACGCACATCAGCACGTATGAAATAAGGATCCTAGTCCAATAAATTGATCATTTAAGGGTTTATTGATAATTATTGGGATTTAATCTATTTACAGTTGCTAAAGACCAAAAGTTTTAATTTGTGAAGATGGCAAGCACTGTTACCAGCACTAACAATCTTTCCCTCCGCTCTATCCTAGAGAAGGATAAGCTGACCGGCTCTAACTTTCTCGACTGGGAGCGCAATCTGATGATTGTGCTCAGACATGAGAGAAAATGGTATGTCCTTGAAGAGCCTCTTGGGGAGGCACCTCCAGCAAATGCTCCGGCTGCTGCTAGGAATGCCCACAAGAAGCACTCCGATGATCTACTGGATGTTGCCTGTCTCATGCTTGCAACAATGAGCCCAGATCTGCAAGCAGGGCTCATAAATACAAATGCTTATGACATGATCCGCCAGCTGAGGGACATGTTCCAGACCCAGGCTCGTACAGAATGCTACGATGCCACCAAAGCATTTAATGAGTGCAAGATGATAAAAGGGACATCAGTAAGTGACCATGTCATGAAAATGAAACGGCACTTAGATCATCTGGAGAGGCTTGGTCATCCTGTTCCGTTGCAGCTAGCAACAGACACCATACTCAATTCACTGTCAGAAGACTACAGGCCCTTTGTAGTCAATTACAATATGAATAACATGGAGAAAACAATAGCAGAATTGCACTCCATGCTTAAGACAGCTGAACTGAATATGGGGAACAAGAACAAGACCAAGGATGTCTTGATGGTGAAAGACGGAGGGGTGAAAAAGAAGAATGGGCATGCTAGCACCAGCAAAGGAAAAGGACCAGTCCAGGCCATCCAGAGTGCACCCAAGAAAGGCAAAGGCAAGGGCAAGGGCAAGAAAGTTAAGCCAAATAAAGCTAGGACCGAGAACCGCTGCTTCATATGCAATGAGGTCGGTCACTGGAGGCAAAACTGCCCTAAGCGTCATGAAGCAGGTATATAAACCTCAGAAATTTATGATTGCTTTATTTTTGTCACTTCTTACTTGTTAGTTTACAAGTATACTGATACCTAGAGCAAATGATTATTGCAGGAGGTCAGAAGTGAAGTGCCCAGAAGTTGCTGAGGATCTTAAGTACAAGTTAATTTCGATATAAGTTAAGACATTTTGGATTTATGGTTTTAAAACAATTATTTTTGGATTTATGTTTTAAACAGTTTTAAGATGATTATATTTTGGATTTATAATTTTATGGTTTTATTGTCTTGACATTGAAATATCTGATTGTGCTTAGTATTCTTAAATCCGTATGATCCTAGTTGTTGCCTGTTACTTCAATAAAATCTATTAAATTGAAGTGATTTGTATAAAAACTATCAAAACACACGAAATTCTATGGGAATGTGTTTTAAAAATAAAACATTTATGAATAATTGTTTTGTGATCAAATTTTATTTTAAAAGGAGAATTTAGGATATTAACTCAGATGGCGTTAATAACAGCATTTATAAAACTGGAAAGATTCCAAGTTCTGGAATTAGGATTTAATCAAATCCAGTTAAGTTTTATAAAAGAAATTCTCAGAATCAAGTTTGATCAAGTTTTATTATTCAAATGTTTTAAAAGGAGAATTTAGGATATAAACTCAGATGATGTTAATAACAGTATTTATGAAACTAGAAAGATTCCAAGATCTGGAATTAGGATTTGACCAAATCCAGTTAAGTTTTATAAAAGGAAATTCTCAAAGTTCATTACTTAAAATTAGAATTGACTAATCAAAGTTTTGACTAAGTCAATAGTAAATTTTGAGTAATAGTTAGTTTTTATAAGTAAGTGGGAGCCCAATTTATTCTCTATCTAGTCTGAGATAAAAGAATAAAAGATACAATTATTGATTCAATATATCTCGGAATTCACAATCCAGATAGGATAAGAATTCATAAGATATAATTTACCCTTTTAGTCAAAAGGATAAAAGTTTCAAGACTCTTGAAACAAAGGTCGTGATTGACTTTAAAATCAATAATTAAAGTGTTGGATTAAAATATAGGATTCCAGTTGATTTGCCAGCATTGCAAATGGAACCTGATTTCAGGTAGAAATCATTCATCTACACAGCAACTAAGGAAAGTTGTAGTTTTACATATTCAGGAACTGGAAGTTAGTCCAGGTCTCCGAGTTCATGGAATATGATAAAAGTCTAGTTATTGTTTTAAAAGGTGTTTGCAAAACAATAATTAGCAGATACAAGTAGATCGTATATCAGACTTGTATTGTTTGGTTATCACTTTGATTAAAATGGTAAACTTTAATCAAAGGGTTTAAACTGAAGATAGGTGATACTTCATTTTAGACCAGTATCTAACAAACGTTAAATAGATATTATGAAAGTTATTAAAGAAAAGACATTTAATTTTGTTATTATTACAGCGTGTAGTATGGACTATACAAAATTAATTTCTTTATTACTTTCACATTTTGCATGTTTTATAATCCAGGAATGAAATCAGTTTCCGGTTTTTCATTCAAAATCTGTCCGTGACAACTTATCATTGTGGGAACATGATAAGGTGTTAAAGTCATTGTGAACTTTTAGGTAGTTATTATCAGTTGCTGAATAACAGCTACAAGCGTTGTAGACTAAAAGTTGCACAGATATTTGATAGAGTAGCAAATATCGGACGTGATCCGCGGTTGAGATTACTTCTTGGAATCAGTCATAGGTAAATCTCACAGTGGTTGTCCCTATCACCTGAGGTATCTGATTTGATATCATGCGGACTACTGAATACTTAGTACACTCAACCGCTACGCCGTGACAGGGTGGCTATAAAGGGCGTAACTAGATTCAGCGGAAGCCGTGGTGTTAAAGGCAGATATGCAAGATGGGATTTGCACCTCTTCTCAGAAGAGAGATATTTCTGGGCCCATCTTGACTGACTGAGAATACTGATGAAGTGCATGGCCATGCCCAAACGAACTGATTAGTTCTTTGTCGTTTACCTATCAGTAAAAGTCAGATAATCAAGAAAACAGAATCTTGAGTATTTAGAGTTGACACTTTCCAAGCTCATACTCATAGATGAAATATCGCGATGCAAAGGGAAAAGCCAAGATATACCCAATCAATGAACAGTAGTTTCATAGATACTATTTCCTTACGGAATGTTTATATCACCAATCTGGGTATAAGAGTTCTTGTAACCTGGTCAGCCTAAGTGCCTGTCTAGGGGCCTCCTTAGGTCAGTGTAATCAAAGGCGGTATTGCCAACTTGCACAAGTGGGAGTCTGTTAGGGATTATGTGCAGAATTGACAAACCAAGTGATTACACATCCAATGTTGCAAGACACTTGAGGGTCACACCTGTGAGGACCTATAAATCGAATAAGTTAGATGAAACCCAGAAATGGAGAGTTAGGATTTATAATAGTGAATTATAAATCAATTGGGTAATTTCTGTCAGAATTACCAAAGTCAGAGGGTTATTAATTAATTAGTTACATTATATATTTATTAGATAAAATAAATATATAATAGTTAATTAATAAGTAATATATATATTAGATAAATATATATATATAAGATTATCATAGGCAAATTCTTTTCCAGTAATTAAAAAAGAGAAAGGATTTGAGATAATCATTATATGGAAACTGAACACCATTCAAACTGTTTTTTCTCCCCATATAAATAAGGCTTATGGGTTAAGAAAAAATAAAGCTTTACAGTTTTACCAACTTAGAAATCAGTTTCAGTTTTCCCTCTCTCTCTCCCTATCGCGCCGCCCCCCCTCATTTAGGAGCACCGGTTCGGTTTTCCAGTCTTCGGGTTTTTCTTGTTCAACTAGAAGGACAATTCGTTGGTCGATCACCGGTGGACTAAATCTCGAGCAATCCAGGTAAACTGATCCTAATCCAAATTATTAGGATTAAACTAGAACGATTAAAGATCATTAGGCTTTTAAGGGTTTTTAGCTTTATCGCTTCCGCATGATATGATCGAAACAGTGTGTATTTGATTATATAGGTTTTATCAGTTTGATTAACCTATGAGATCTATTAAACCAGTAAGGTTCGTTAGATCCGCGTTAACCTTCGAGTCAATTTGATCCGAGGGTACCCATAAAAACCCAACAAAAACAAGAGTGTTGATGCAACACACAGTTGTATACTTGTATTGAAAGAAATCTGTGAACATCAATTCCTTGCCATTGTTTCATTTGAATTATGTTTTATAGCCTAAAACTGCATACAGATCATGTTAAATAACTCACATATAATTAATAACTAGTGCATTTAACTTGTGTTCAACAAAATAGACCTATGTGAAAGTGCAATCATTCGCAAGTGCCGCAAAATTTTCATGCCATCGGTAGGAATCAATATATAACAATGAATAATGTCATGGTTTTTCCAATCTTCTTCAAGGAAACAAAAAGCAAATATTTTTTTTTCTTTTTTTTTTTGGAAGAGGTATCCCAGACCACATTGGGCCCAGACTAATCCTCGGCAATTTTTGGGCCGAAGCCCGACTGCTAAAGCATGCAGCCCGGGGTCGAGGCCCCCATACCTCCAGAATGCGTCCCCCATGGCTCGAACTCGGGTTCACCACTATTTATGAACAGGATAACTAAACATTCATACCTAATTACCTATCTATGTCTTTGTCAACAAAAAGTTCACTCTCCGTAACCTTGAGTTTCTTGTTCGATTGATGACCAAACCATTGATGCTCACTGATACAGATCGCCTAAACCCGACAAATCGAGGAGCAACACAACCGGACCACAAAGAAGGCTGCTCGCGCCGCGAGCCTTCTCTTCGAGCCGCGAGTTTTGGTTTCGACGTCTTTTCCGAGTTACGTAACTTTCTCGCGCCACGAAGCATCTCCTCGCGCCGCGAAGACCATCAGATCCTCCAGAAACGATTTTTCACTGCTTTCCTTAATTAATTCTTTTCCTTTTCTTAGTTTTTCTTTTCCCTCAAGTTAGATTATTTTAGGCTAGTTTTATTTCCTTTTCTTTAGACGTTTCCTTATTGTGATTAGTTTTCTAGCCTATTTAAAGAACCATTAGCTTCTTGATTTTCATTCATTCAATCATAATTCATTTAAAGTTTTGCTTTGTTTATCGTGTTTACGATTTTCTTTGTTTGCGTTTCACGCTTGTGAACGTTGCCTATTTTTGGGTTGACGCTAGTCGATCCGTTCCACGTTTCTTACTGCGTCAGTTGGTATCAGAGCACAATTTCCTGTCTCTTATCCGACTTCGCGATGGGAGACAATCAACCCCTCACCCGAGCCGATATCGATACCCTCGCCACGGCTATCGCTACGGCCTTTGGTACCACCATCAACACCGCTAACGACCGCCTTGCCGAACGCGTTACCAATCAACTCACCACCCGAATCGGCGTTCTCATCAACGGGCGTCCGGAACGAGTCCGACACCCCGAACGTAGACCACCACCCCATCGTCAACCAACCCCGAGCGTTCATTCTAGTTCCGAATCCGAACCCGAAGAGGAGGAGGAGCGACCACCCCGCAACGACCCAGACTACCGCATGAAGGCCGATATCCCTTTCTTCCATGGGAACGTCGGCGTCGAAGAGTTATTCGATTGGCAAATCGAGGTTGATCGTTTCTTCGAAATCATGGAGATTCCAGACCACAAGCAAGTCAAGATGGTTGCTTTTCGCTTGAAAAGCACCGCTGCCGTTTGGTGGGATAACTTAACCACCCAACGACAACGACAACGAAAGGGCCCGGTTCATTCATGGAGACGAATGAAGCAATTGATGTCGGATCACTTTCTACCGGAGGATTACGAATAAATACTCTACCGGATGTATTTGGAATGTTCTCAAGGTTCCCGGTCCATATCCGAATACACGTCGGAACTTATCCGCTATTCCGATCGAAACGAGATAGGCGAAACTGAAGGTCAAAGAGTTGCGCGCTACATCAACGGCTTGAAACCCTCCATTCAAGAGAAAATCGGACTCCAAACCGCGTGGACCGTCTCCGAAGCTTCCAATTTGGCATGAAAGCCGAATTGATAGAAAAATCCACCCGATCTTCGTACCGCCGTTACACCACCCAAACCCCCACCGAAGCCTCTAGTTCAAATCCCGATAAAGGAAAGAGCATAATCACTCGCCCGACTCCTAAAGACTCCGATCCCCCTCGAACCACAACCACCGCCAAGCCACCTGCTCCAAAACCTGCAAATTCCTACGTCAAACCTTCGGCTCCTAAGTGCTACCGTTGTGGCTTACCGGGTCATAAGTCAAACAAATGTACCAACCGGAGAACCGCCGGGATTTTGGAAGGAGAAGAATACGGCGACGAAGATGAAGAGTATGAAGGCGCCGACTTTGCGGAAGAAGATTTCGAGGAAGAAAAAGTCAACATTGTGCTCCAACGAGTTCTTCTCGCCCCGAAAGAGGACGGTCAACGAAAAAACCTCTTCCGATCATATTGCTCGATCAACAAAAAGATTTGCAACTTGATCATAGACAACCGGAGTTGTGAAAATTTGGTGTCCCAAAAGCTTGTAGACCACTTGGGTCTACCGACACAACCACACGAATCACCATATGCGCTTGGATGTGTCAAGAAAGGACCGCAAGCACGAGTGACCCAAGTTTGCAAAGTTCCTCTTTCCATCGGCAAGTATTATAAAGAAGACGTGCTTTGTGATGTCTTGGATATGGATGCGTGCCACATCTTGCTTGGACGACCATGGAAATACGACAACAACGTCACTCACAAGGGAAGAGACAATGTGATGTTATTCCGATGGGGCGATCGAAAGATTGCCATAGCACCCGTTTCCCGATTCGACAAAGTCCCGGAAAATAAAAGTAAAAGTTTTTTGGTGGTAACATCAAACGAGCAGGACATGGAGGACGCGTACAAGGAATCTCAAGTCTTTTGCCAAATTGTCGTTAAAGGGTTGATGCATGTCGAAGGAACCGTTTCCGAGATTCCGGAGGAAGTCGATGAGATCCTACGGGATTTCAAGGAGTTAACCGCCGATGATCTCCCTCCCGAACTACCACCTATGCCGGACATCCAACACCAAATTGACCTAATCCCCGGTGCTAATTTACGGAATCTTCCCCATTACCGGATGAGTCCAAAAGAGAATGAAATTCTAAGGGAGCCAGTTGAAGATCTTTTACGGAAGGGATTTATTCGTGAAAGTCTGAGCCCGTGCGTCGTCCCCGTCCTTATCGTGCCGAAAAAGAACAATCCATGGAGAATGTGCATCGATAGTCGATCTATCAACAACATCACCATGAAATACCGGTTCCCCATTCCTCGTCTTGAGGACATGCTTGATGAGTTGGCCGGCGCAAAAGTGTTCTCAAAAATCGATCTTCGTAGCGGATATCATCAAATCCGGATCCGTCCGGGTGATGAATGGAAGACGGCCTTCAAAACACCTTTCGGGCTATATGAATGGCTTGTCATGTCTTTTGGCACTTCTAACGCGCCAAGCACTTTCATGAGAACGATGAACGAAGTCCTTCGCCCTTTTATTGGATCATTCGTAGTCGTGTATTTCGACGATATCCTCATCTATAGCCGAAGCAAAGATGATCACTTGACGCATCTCCGAGAAGTTCTTTCCGTGCTCCAAGATAGTAAACTCTACATCAATCTCAAAAAGTGTACTTTTTGTGCAAAAAAGCTTTTATTTTTGGGATTTGTTGTTGGAGAATCCGGAATTGAGGTAGATGAAGAAAAGGTACGTGCAATCAAAGAATGCCTGACACCGAAAACCGTTACCGATGTTCGAAGCTTCCACGGTTTGGCCACCTTCTACTGGAGATTTGTGAAGGATTTTAGTACGATCATCGCACCCATCACCGAGTGCTTGAAAAAGGAAAGTTTCAATGGGGGCCCGTTCAAGATCAAAGCTTTGCGTTGATCAAAGAAAAGTTAAGCACAACACCGGTTCTCGCGCTTCCCGATTTTAGCAAGATTTTGAAGCTGAGTGCGATGCAAGTGGTGTGGGAGTAGGAGCCGTTCTATCCCAAGAAAACGATGGATTGCGTTCTTTAGCGAAAAGCTAAGTGATGCTAGACAAAAGTGGAGCACTTATGATCAAGAGTTTTACACGGTCTTTCGTGCCTTGAAACAATGGGAGCACTATCTCGTACAAAGAGAGTTTGTTCTTTTTACCAATCATTAAGCTTTGAAATTTATCAATAGCCAAAAATCGGTGAGTAAGATGCACGCACGTTGGGTAAGTTATTTGCAAAAATTCCCTTTTGTGATCAAGCATAAGTCGGGAGTTCTTAACCGAGTAGCCGACACCTTGAGCCGGCGTGCTACTTTAATGATCACTCTTTCTCAAGAGATTACCGGGTTTGAAGTTTTCAAAGAACAGTACGAGGAAGATAATGATTTCAAGGATGTTTGGTCCAAGTGCAAAGGCGGAACACTGATGGATGATTTCTATGTCCACGACGGTTATCTTTTCAAAGGTAATCAATTGTGCATCCCTAATTCCTCTCTTCGTGAAAAGTTGATACGAGATCTACATGGAGGAAGCTTAGGTGGACATCTTGGCCGAGAAAAAACCGTCGCTAGTGTCATCGAGCGATATTATTGGCCCCATTTGAGGCGCGATGTTGGCGCCATTGTTCACAAATGTTATATGTGCCAAGTCGCTAAGGGTCAAAGTCAAAACACCGGCCTTTACTTGCCGCTACCGATTCCGGATGATATATGGCAAGATTTGTTCATGGATTTTGTCCTTGGATTACCCCGCACATAACGAGGCGTTGATTCTATTTTCGTCGTCGTAGATCGTTTCTAAAAAATGACGCATTTTATTGCTTGCAAAAAGACCGCCGATGCAAGTAATATCGCCAAGTTGTTTTTCAAGGAAGTTATGCGTCTTCATGGAGTTCCCAAGACTATTACTTCCGATCGTGACTCGAAGTTCCTTAGTCACTTTTGGATCACTCTTTGGAGATTGTTTGGTACCTCGCTCAACAAAAGTAGCACGGCGCATCCGCAATCCGATGGTCAAACCGAGGTAACCAATCGCACGTTGGGAAACATGCTTAGAAGCGTTTGTACTGATAAGCCGAAGCAGTGGGATCTTGCTTTGCCCCAGATCGAATTCGCCTACAATAGTGCAACTCATTCGGTGACCGGTTGTTCACCTTTCTCGCTTGTTTACACGACGACTCCCAAGCATGTTGTTGATTTGGTCAAACTTCCACGTCTTCCGGGAGCGAGTATTGCAGCGGAGAATCTGGCCAAGGATGTTCAAGCCATAAAAGAAGACGTCAAAGCTCGTTTGGAACAAGTTGGTGCGAAAAACAAAGAAGCTGCGGATCAACAACGTCGCAAGAAATTTTTTCACGTAGGGGATGATGTGATGATTTTTCTCCAGAAAGAGCGTTTTCCAGTTGGTACGTATGGTAAGCTACAACAAAAGAAGTATGGTCCGTCTAAAGTCACGAAGAAAATTAGTGATAATGCTTATGTTGTTGCTCTCCCCTATTCGTTTCACATCTCCAATACGTTCAACGTAGCCGATCTATGTGATTACTATGAGGATGATCTTCCTTTGGAAGAGAACTCGGGGTCGAGTTCTTCAGAGGTGGAGGAGACTGATACAGATTGCCTAGCCCGACAAATCGAGGAGCAACGCAACCGGACCACAAAGAAGGCTGCTCGCGCCGCGAGTCTCCCTACTCGCGCCGCGAGGCCCTAAGCTCGCGCCGCGAGCCTTCTCTTCGAGTCGCGAATTTTGGTTTCGACGTCTTTTCCGAGTTACGTAACTTGCTCGCGCCACGAAGCATCTCCTCGCGCCGCGAAGCATCTCCTCGCGCCGCGAAGACCATCAGATCCTCCAGAAACGATTTTTCACTGCTTTCCTTAATTAATTCGTTTCCTTTTCTTAGTTTTTCTTTTCCCTCAAGTTAGATTATTTTAGGCTAGTTTTATTTCCTTTTCTTTAGACGTTTCCTTATTGGGATTAGTTTTCTAGCCTATTTAAAGAACCATTAGCTTGTTGATTTTCATTCATTCAATCATAATTCAATTAAAGTTTTGCTTTGTTTATCGTGTTTACGATTTTCTTTGTTTGCGTTTCACGCTTGTGAACGTTGCCTAATTTTGGGTTGACGCTAGTCGATCCGTTCCACGTTTCTTACTGCGTCACTCACACACGTACGAAAACATCGTTAACCGTTCCCCAAATCAGCTTATGCATTTAGTCCTTCTTGATAACCATCCTTGTCGATTGTCTTCCTAATTGTGTTCTTTATTAGATGTATTAACGCTAAGATTGTGACAAAAGCTCACCACAGTTAGATCCACATGAGGTGGATTTGGGATTTCATCCCATATCTGCTCGCAAAAAATTTACCTTTTAAAAACAAAAAATAGTCTGTTGGCAGATTTGTTTTAGGTTGGGGATAATACTTCACTAATATACCGATAAATGTATTAGAAATTAAAAATGATACATTATTTTTTTCGGCTAACACTACAAGAAAAATCGTCATTAGTGACAAAAAGAATTTGGTCACTAACAACATAAAAATGGTCACTGAAGCTATTTAGTGACCAAAATTTGGGTCGTCACTTTTCGTCACTAAAGCTCCGTCACTAATTTGCATTAGTGACCCAACATAAAATTAGTCACTAATTAGTGACAAAAATAGAGTGGTCACTACATTTGTGACGACTAATTTAGTCACTAAATATCGTCACTAAACGGGTGAAAGTCGTCACTAATTTCATAACTAGTGACCACTACAAAGTAGTCACTCAATGGGTTCAAGATAAAGGCCCGTAACATTTATTAGTGACCAAAATATGGGGTCACTAACATTAACGACGGTTAGTGACAAAAAAAAGTGGTCACTAAATAAAGAAAATATGTAAAATAAAGAAGTCACTAATTTATTTGAGATTTCTCATTGCAATAAAACTAAAAGCTACTAAATCCATTTGCGTAAAAATAAAATTCTATAATCATAAAAATAAAACCGTTGTTTTCTAAAAGTCGTTCATGGATTTATACTTCAATGGCGTAACCATCGTTTATAAGATGGTGTTTTCCCATATAGTAGTCTTGTACATCCTGATCAATAACCTGCAATGCCATTGTTCATCATTATTTTATCCATCAATATTCAATATTTAGAGTTTGATTTTAACTCAAATCTAGTTATAAAAATACCTGGAAATTACCATTACTAATGCAAGCTATCACTCTTTTGCTGCCCATGCAAACACATGTATTGCTCCCACTAACCACCCAATTAGCCCATATTGCATCTAGAACTCTTACCTGCAAAAACCAATTTACAAGATGATCTATAAACCAGTATCAATTGTAATCACCCAATAATGAACTTCCCAATTGACCATCTAATTAGTGGAGTAGTATTCATGGTACACTTCATATAATATTTGTAACCTAGATTATAGTGTAATTTCAAATTTAATTGTTCGATTTCAATTAACGTCTTAAATCTTGAACACAAAACAAGATAACAGCCAAAATACATAAAGTTATGAGCAGTGCATCTTGAATGAGGCAATAACTAATACCCTTTATTTCAACCACCGAGAATCTTATTATATGAGTGTTTTTGGAAACTTACTTTATATGGCAGATGACATCGTGCATCAAACATTTTGAGACCCTGTTTCTGCAAAAAGAAGTAGAAAATTAATTTATATGTCTTCACGATAAAACTGAAACGAGAACAAAATAGGCATATTAATACCACACTCATACCCACAAACATTCATGGTACACTTCATCTTCTTTTCTACTTAACCCTCCCTTCCTACCTTGCACGGTCGATAAGGTAAAACAACGTTACGAAGAATCCTGACAGAAATCTGTGATGAAGCATCTATAGTGTTGGTCCCAAGTAGGTGACCTTCAAGTAAGGATAGTGTTTGGGATTATAGATGGGGGGGGTTGAATATAATCACACAATTTTTCACTTTTAAATTCTTGTTGTATTAACAAAATGAATTTACAGATTGTTGCGGAAATAGAAAAGACTAATAGTCTAAACTAAACAATCTAAGTTCTTTCACTATGCACTAAGTGAGAAGAGAATAAAGAAAGAAGATAGAGGGAATAAGAGAGAAAGGACTTGAGTATTTTTTGGATGAAGAAGAAGTATGGAGAACATCTCTTCACGTCCTATTTATACTCCATGCATTAAATGCATGCAGACCTACTATTGTGACGTGTCACAATGTGAGTGGTCTGTTGTACTATTTACTATAAACAAATACTCTTTGCATGGTGTGCAAAAGAGGATGTTTGTAAACAGTTGCCTTGAGGTCTGATAAGTACGGAGGGAACAGTAAAGTAACTGCCCTTATGTACTATTGTGTCAGTAAAGGCGGATAATCCTTTTGTGCATTAGACTAAGACATTGTTCTAATCCTTCAGGATCAGGATACTGATCAGTGACTAGAGTCCTGAAACTGAGGAAGTTCAGGGTCACGTGTATCCTGATGAATCTTCAGGATGTCATACGATAGTGAACAGACTGCTATCACTGAGTTCCGTCTTCAGATCACGAGCATGCTGTTCCTGTCATCAGCTATTTCTTCGACGTCGCTGATGGTTCTTTGTGTATGATCTTAATGTCTTCAGGAGGAGGTCTTTACTTCAGTGGACAGGATCAGTAAACTGCAGAACAGGCTCGTTAGTCTCCTGATCCTGATCCTGAAATCTATAAAGTTAAGTTACAGCACAAGTAACATGGAATAACACTGAACAGACTCAGTGATAATTCCTCAAGCTATAACAGAAGTAAAAACCTATTCACTAAGTAAAGATTCAGGATCATTATCATTTCATCAGGTCTTAGGAGAGCTGGATCAACATATAGCTTAGCAACCAGATAGGTAGAATTGTGACAGCCAACCAAAATAGGTCAATGAGCCCAATTTGCATGCATGACCTTTTGGAACAACATGGTTGCTACTTGATTCATGAGATTGTGGAACACCAAGGCTGCTACTTGATGTTTGTGAACGAAACCTCTTCAAGACTCCTTATTTGGGGCCCATTTAAATCAAATATCTGCAAAAGTGAACACATCTATTTCGAATCAGTACAATCATATATTCCCATGATTCCTCTTTTTGAGAAGATTTTGAATCTATGAGGGGTTATATAAACGAACCTAGGGTCTAGGAGGGGTAAGATTTACACAAAATTGACCTCTACGTCAAGAGAAATGCATATAGGATGAAGCTAGTTACATTGTCGCCATCTGGTTTTCTATTAAGATATAACCATAGTCATCATCGTATGTGCGTGCAATCTACAACATCTCGAGACAGAACCATGAGAAGCCAAATCCCACCCTCAATTTCAAGAGCGGGCTTTTTTGAAAAAGAACAAGAAAGAAAGTCAATTCTCATTCTGCATACCAAAAGCAACGTAAGAGATCTTGGTACCAAGAAACCAAAAATGCGAAAACCACCAAGTGTATGTTTTGACTGACAAATACAAGATTGTATTATATCATGTACTCCAAATAGCATTTTCAATAAAGCATTTATCATTATGGAAACAGTGATTCAATTACAAATGCCACTTTCTTGTTCACTGAGGAGCATATTAAAACGCGTCACATCCAGTGGTTTGGTAAAGAGGTCAGCAAGCTGATATTCAGTAGGGACAAAATGGAGTTCAATATCACCATTCATCACATGATCCCTGATGAAGTGATATCTCACTTCAATGTGCTTTGTCTTAGAGTGTAAGACAGGATTGTTAGCGATGGCTATTGCTGAAGTGTTGTCACAGTAGATAGGAATTTTGGAGAGTTGTATGTCATAGTCCTGAAGTTGATTTCTCAGCCACAGGACCTGAGCACAACATATTCCTGCTGCAACATATTCAGCTTCAGCAGTTGATGTGGACACAGAGTTCTGCTTCTTGCTAGTCCAACTCACCAACTTGCCACCTAATAGGTGACATCCACCAGTAGTGCTTTTCCTGTCGATCTTACATCCTGCAAAGTCACTATCAGAATAAGCTGTTAGATCGAACCCTGAGTCCTTGGAGTACCAAAGACCCATGTTTGGAGTTCCCTTCAGGTATCTGAAGATCCGCTTTACAGCGGTCAGATGGGATTCTTTGGGTTCAGCCTGATAACGAGCACAGAGACATGTAGAATACATGATATCAGGACGACTCGCTGTAAGATACAGCAGTGAGCCAATCATTCCTCTATAGAGAGTCACATCAACAGGTTTCCCTTTGGAATCCTTGTCAAGAGACAGAGGAGGAGCCATTGGAGTCTTCATCGGTGTACAGGATGTGAGATCAAATTTCTTCAGCATCTCATGTACATATTTACCTTGATTGATAAAAATTCCCTTTTCAGATTGCTTGATCTGAAGTCCTAAAAAGAATGTTAGTTCGCCCATCATAGACATTTTATATTCAGATTTCATGAGCAACTCAAACTTTTCGCAGAGTTTGGGATTGGTGGATCCAAAGATAATGTCATCGACATATATCTGGACAAGAAGGATATGCTTAGGATATTTCTTTAGAAATAAAGTGCTATCAATCTTTCCACGAACAAAACCTTTAGAGAGAAGAAAGGTTGAGAGGGTGTCATACCAGGCACGAGGAGCCTGTTTTAACCCATAGAGAGCCTTGTTTAATTTGTAGACGTGATCAGGGAACTTAGGATCTACAAAGCCAGGAGGCTGAGCCACATAGACTTCTTCATTAAGTTTTCCATTCAGAAAGGCATTTTTAATGTCCATCTGATAAACCTTGAAGTTCATATGTGCTGCAAAAGCTAGGAAGAGTCGAATTGCTTCGAGCCTAGCAACAGGAGCAAAAGTTTCA
Source organism: Centaurea solstitialis (assembly GCA_030169165.1). Taxonomy (NCBI): domain Eukaryota; kingdom Viridiplantae; phylum Streptophyta; class Magnoliopsida; order Asterales; family Asteraceae; genus Centaurea; species Centaurea solstitialis. The sequence continues at coordinate 54,439,562 of CM058042.1, read as the reverse complement.
TCGTAATCAATGCCCTCTTCCTGCCTGTATCCCTGAGCCACAAGGCGAGCCTTGTTTCGAATGATTGTACCAATCTCATCAAGTTTATTTCGAAAAATCCACTTGGAACCAATGATTGTACGTTTTCGAGGCCTAGGGACGAGAAGCCAGACATTGTTTCTGATGAATTCTGCTAGCTCTTCCTGCATGGCTGAGACCCAGGCAGGATCACGCAAAGCATCATCTATTTCTTTAGGTTCATTTTCAGAGATAAAATTTACATAAAGACAGACGTTACCAGCCTGACGTCTGGTTTTCACACCAGAAGAAGGGTTTCCAAGAACTTGATCAATGGGATGATCTTTGGTCCATCGGAGAGCAGGTGGTTGATACACCTGTCCTGAAGTAGATGCTTCATTGGATGATGGATCAGGAAGAAGATTGGTAGGAGAGGGTTCACTAACAGTGGTTTGAGAGAAGTCTTCACTGTTAGTGGGTTGATCAGGTTCAGGTGGTGTGATTTGAGAGATAGGGGTGGCATTTATGAGACGTGGAGTGGTTATATCAGTGGGTGGTATAGGATTTTCTTCAAAACCATCAGGAAGGTCTTGAGGAGATGGATCAGCAATAGGAGGTTCAGGGACTTGAAAGAAAGAGTCAGCCCACTGATTGATTTCAGTATTATCATTTGGGTGAGGAAAGGTAGGACCCGATTCATCAAACTTGACATGAATCGTTTCCTCAATGGTTTGTCTTCGTTTGTTGAACACACGGTAAGTTTTAGAAATGGATGAGTATCCGAGGAAAATTCCATCATCAGATTTGGAATCAAACTTTCCAAGATTATCTTTGTTGTTCAGGATGTAGTAGACACAACCAAAGATATGGAGATGTTCGATTGATGGTTTCCTGTTACGAAAGAGTTCGTAAGCGGTTCTTCTGAAACGCTTGACAATCAGAGATCTGTTCTGAGTATAGCAAGCAGTATTTACGGCTTCAGCCCAGAACTGAGTGGCAAGGTTGGCTTCACTCAGCATAGATCTCGCAGCTTCAATCAACGTCCTGTTCCGTCTTTCAGCAACACCATTTTGCTGAGGAGTTCTCACAGAGGAGAAGTTTTGAGAGATACCTTTCTGTTCAAAGAAAGATTCCAGGGTACTGTTTTTGAACTCAGTCCCATGGTCACTTCTTATTGATCGAACAGTAAGGTTGTTGAGTCTTTCCATCTTCCTGACGAACAGGATGATTTCTTCAGGAGCATCACTCTTGGCACGTAAGAAGAAAACCCAAGTATATCTGGAATATTCATCTACGATTACCAGAGTATATTTCTTTCCACCAATGGATTGGACATTAATGGGTCCAAAGAGATCCATGTGGAGAAGTTGTAGAGGAGAGCTGATGGAGGAAATCTGCTTGGACTTGAAGCTAGCCCTGGTCTGTTTTCCTTTCTCACAAGCTGAACAAAGAGATTCCTTTGTGTAGCGAAAGTCAGGAAGACCAATAACCAGGTTGTTGATGCAGAGTTGATTCAGCGTCTTGAAGTTGAGATGAGAGAGACGCTTGTGCCAGAGCCAATTCATATCAGTGGAAGCACGTGATACGAAACAGAAGTTATCAGTGGAAGTATTCATGTTGATGATGTAGATATCTGCATGTCTAACACCAGTGAGAATAACTTCCTTTCTCCTGTTCTTGACTTTGCACTTTTTCTTTGAGAAAGAAACTTTGTGATTCTTATCACATAGTTGACTGATGCTAAGAAGATTGTGCATCAGGCCTTCAACATAAGCAACTCGTTTGAAAGTAGTTACTCCGTTGGTAAGAGTGCCATACCCTCGGGTTTGGCCTCTACCGTTTCCGCCAAAGGTCACAGCAGGACCTCTTTCTTCACGGTAGTTAGTGAGGACAGATTTAGAACCTGTCATATGTCGAGAGCATCCACTGTCCAAGTACCAGATGCCCTTATCATGAAAAATATAGAGTTTAAGTTTTCTTTGGTACCCATAGAACTATGGATCCAGGATTATCAGTAGGACTGGTTGAGTCAGTGTCAGCCTTTACTGATTTCTCAGTATAGGAGGCTGGAGTCTTGACTGAAGGGATAGTCTTGACAACCTTCTTTCCTTTGACTGATTTCTCAGTCTTAGGAACCTTCTTTACCTTAACTGATTTTTCAGCTTTGGTAGCATCAGGACACTTACTCGCAATATGGTCATTTAATCCACAGTGATAGCATTTGCGGTAAAGAAAGCGTTTTGTGGGGTCCATGAAGTTTTTGAACTTCAAGTGAGCAGGACCTGCACCAAGTATGCCTTTAGCATTTGACAGAGGAGGAATTGGAGTCTTCTCCTTAGTCGTTTGCTTCAGGTCAATCTTCAGTCTAGGAGCAGGACTCTGAGAAAGAGACTTAGTTCCAGAGACTGAAGGACCACCACCCAGAACTTTGTTCTTGGGTTTAGGACCCTTGGTCTTTGAAGGTGTTTCAGTTTTGGATTTATCCTTAACTGTATTCTTTTTGCTCTTAGGAGCACCTTCAGGGTGAGTGTTAGAAGAAGAAGAAGGAGTGTTTTCAGAAGCATTAGGAAGAGGAATAGAGGAAACAAATTTTCCAAATTTGAGCATGGAACTATCAGACTTAGTTTCTTCTTTCTTGTATCCACGAGTGAATCCAAGACCTCTTCTACTTTTACCAGTTCTTCCAGAAGCTAATATTACATCAACTTTTTCAGAGGCGTCACTCCATCCTTTGATGGTGACTTTCTCAGCATTTAATTGAGCTAAGGCCTTTTCTTTAGCAGCAAGGGCCGTTTCTCTTTCAATGCAAAGAGTTTTATTTACAGTGACCTGGTCCTTATAGTTTTCTTCCAAAATGGTGAGTTGTTTAATTTTCTCTTGACACTCTCTGAGTTGATCTCGAAGATCGATGTTCATCTTCTCAGCAGAGGTCTTACCATTTAGGGCTTTGTAAAGATCTAGAGTTACCAGGTCAAGCTGAGTTAAGCTTTCCAGAGGGACAAGAGGAATAGGTACCTGACTGGTAGATTCAGTCGCAGAGGTTGAAGCTTCAGTAGTAGGGGAGGGAGCTTCAGGAGTAGGAACCTCTTCAGGGACCTCTTCTATTTTAGCCATGAGAGCTAAGATAGGTTCCTCAATAATGGCCATGAGTGCCACTTGAGTTTCCTCTTCATCAGATGAGTCGTCAGAAGACACATCATCCCAATCGCAGTCTTCTGCAATTAAACCTTTGCCTTTTCGTTGGAATTTCATCTTCTTGTACTTTTCCTTCAGGCGCTGGTATTTGGGGTTCTTAGAAGAAGATTTAGCAGAGGAGGGAGCAAACTGACTTTTTCTGTACCTGCAATCATTAGCAAAGTGTCCTTTGCCCTGACAGTTGTAGCAGATAGCAGTGGCCTTGTCAACAGGATCTGACTTAGGCTTGTCAGTAATAGAAAGAGGTTTCTTTTTATGAAAAGATCCCTTTTTGGCAAACCTTTTAAAAGATTTAGTTAGGAGAGCCAGGGATTCATTGAAATCAGGATCTTCTGACATTTCAGAGTCAGATGATTCTATTTCAGTAATAGTTACAGAAGAAGAAGCAGTAGCAACAGGAGGAACTGAATCAGAAACCAATGCAACAGAAGTGCTTTTGGATTCTTTAGAATCTCTTATGAGATTCTTTTTCAGTTTCTTCTGTTGTTCACGGTTCAGAAGAATACCGTACAACTCACTTAGGGTGAGTGTCTTTATGTCCTTTGACATAGTTAAGCAGGAGGTGTAAACTTCCCAATGTTCAGGAAGAGCTTCCATGAACTTGGTGACCACCTCAGAGTTAGAGTAGGTAGTACCGATTGTCTTCAGGTCAATCAGAAGACAGTTAAATCTCTGATGTAGCTGGGAGAGAGTTTCATCCTTCTGATGAATAAAGCTTTCGTACTGACGAACCAAGAAAATCTTTCTTGATTCCATGAGTACGGCAGTACCTTCATATTGAACACAAAGAGTGTCCCATATCTCCTTAGCAGAGCGAAGGTCAGACAGAATGAAAGACGTCATCAGGAAGTGACATGGCAATGAGAGATCTAGCCTTGGTGTCAATATTGACCAGGCGTCTGTCCTCATCATTCCAATCAGTCACAGGTTTTACCAGTTCACGTTCTGGTAGAGCAGGTTGACCGCCAGCAGCAGGAATAGGGTGGACGGTTTGTGTAGGCACATGTGGTCCGTTTTCCAGAAAGTAAGGAATCTGGGGATCAGAACCAGAGAGGAAAAGTTCCATCCTGGTTTTCCAAAGAGAGAAGTTGTCTTTGTTAAACCGAGGAGGCTTTCCAGCAGAGCCGGTATCAAAGTAGTTATCCTTAGCTTGAAGAGCCATAGAATAAGAAGAGAGAGGATCACAAGATTTTTCTTAAGAAGAAAATGAGAGCTTGTATCTGCTCTGATACCACTTGTTGGTCCCAAGTAGGTGACCTTCAAGTAAGGATAGTGTTTGGGATTATAGAAGGGGGGGGGTTGAATATAATCACACAATTTTTCACTTTTAAATTCTTGTTGTATTAACAAAATGAATTTACAGATTGTTGCGGAAATAGAAAAGACTAATAGTCTAAACTAAACAATCTAAGTTCTTTCACTATGCACTAAGTGAGAAGAGAATAAAGAAAGAAGATAGAGGGAATAAGAGAGAAAGGACTTGAGTATTTTTTGGATGAAGAAGAAGTATGGAGAACATCTCTTCACGTCCTATTTATACTCCATGCATTAAATGCATGCAGACCTACTATTGTGACGTGTCACAATGTGAGTGGTCTGTTGTACTATTTACTATAAACAAATACTCTTTGCATGGTGTGCAAAAGAGGATGTTTGTAAACAGTTGCCTTGAGGTCTGATAAGTACGGAGGGAACAGTAAAGTAACTGCCCTTATGTACTATTGTGTCAGTAAAGGCGGATAATCCTTTTGTGCATTAGACTAAGACATTGTTCTAATCCTTCAGGATCAGGATACTGATCAGTGACTAGAGTCCTGAAACTGAGGAAGTTCAGGGTCACGTGTATCCTGATGAATCTTCAGGATGTCATACGATAGTGAACAGACTGCTATCACTGAGTTCCGTCTTCAGATCACGAGCATGCTGTTCCTGTCATCAGCTATTTCTTCGACGTCGCTGATGGTTCTTTGTGTATGATCTTAATGTCTTCAGGAGGAGGTCTTTACTTCAGTGGACAGGATCAGTAAACTGCAGAACAGGCTCGTTAGTCTCCTGATCCTGATCCTGAAATCTACAAAGTTAAGTTACAGCACAAGTAACATGGAATAACACTGAACAGACTCAGTGATAATTCCTCAAGCTATAACAGAAGTAAAAACCTATTCACTAAGTAAAGATTCAGGATCATTATCATTTCATCAGGTCTTAGGAGAGCTGGATCAACATATAGCTTAGCAACCAGATAGGTAGAATTGTGACAGCCAACCAAAATAGGTCAATGAGCCCAATTTGCATGCATGACCTTTTGGAACAACATGGTTGCTACTTGATTCATGAGATTGTGGAACACCAAGGCTGCTACTTGATGTTTGTGAACTAAACCTCTTCAAGACTCCTTATTTGGGGCCCATTTAAATCAAATATCTGCAAAAGTGAACACATCTATTTCGAATCAGTACAATCATATATTCCCATGATTCCTCTTTTTGAGAAGATTTTGAATCTATGAGGGGTTATATAAACGAACCTAGGGTCTAGGAGGGGTAAGATTTACACAAAATTGACCTCTACGTCAAGAGAAATGCATATAGGATGAAGCTAGTTACAACTAAAAAAACATGAGTAACCAACTTATAAGATAGTATTAACTATAAGCCGGGATCCATTGTCGCCATCTGGTTTTCTATTAAGATATAACCATAGTCATCATCGTATGTGCGTGCAATCTACAACATCTCGAGACAGAACCATGAGAAGCCAAATCCCACCCTCAATTTCAAGAGCGGGCTTTTTTGAAAAAGAACAAGAAAGAAAGTCAATTCTCATTCTGCATACCAAAAGCAACGTAAGAGATCTTGGTACCAAGAAACCAAAAATGCGAAAACCACCAAGTGTATGTTTTGACTGACAAATACAAGATTGTATTATATCATGTACTCCAAATAGCATTTTCAATAAAGCATTTATCATTATGGAAACAGTGATTCAATTACAAATGCCACTTTACTATAAACACAATCATAAAACGTAAGCACGAAAAGGCAAAACCGAATTTTGTGATATCTTTGTGGGAGAGAGATAAAAGTTCCCTCTAACTCTATGCAATTAGTAAGCAAGAAATAGACACTGTTTGCGAGATCTGAAAATGGACATCAAGGCCATTAAACATGATGGATGGCTAAAGCGTAAAGGGATTCAGATCAACAAGAATTCAGACTTGAGATTGAATTATTATCTTCATCACATTTTATGTTACATTCTTTTCTCAGTTTTAGATTGTATCTAATTCACAAAGACAAATACTTTCTGTAAAATCTGAAAAAGATAACTGTTGTTTGTGCAGCTATCTTATCATCTCTATTTAGATAAAAACACATGTAAAACAATTCTAACGACATTCAAACAAAAGCATTTAATTTTCAGTCAACAAAACACCACTTTAGTAATTAAGTGCACTTTAATAAAGTCAACCAATTAACACTTTTCAATCCAGAAATCAAGATCACACACAAAATTAAGTTAATTGCTGACCCAATTGGTATTCAAAAATTACTTTTACCATGGAAGAAAGTCAACCAAAAGCCACATACTCTATAGTTACCTTACCCACAAACAAATTCAAATCATATGCTTATTTCTCAATAAGCCCATTAATTAATCGCAAAAATTATAAAGGATTTTTAACAAAAAAATAAATAGATTTTTGAACATACCCCTAAAAACTTGATTTAGCGTTTGAATGCAACCCTTTTCTCCTCATCCTCCTCCTGTTTCATGGCAATGGAGATCAAATTAACCGCTCAAAATCTAGATTAGAAGAATGCATGATGAATAAGATGTAAATTCTCTAAGAATGTGGAATGGTTAATTGATTAATTAATTGGTTTAATGAGAGAAAGAAAGAAAAGAAATTAGGGTTCAAGAGGGAGGGAGGGAGAGATAGGGATAGATGGAGACTGACAAACCAGATTCGAGGTAAAGCAAAGCATTTGCTGCAAAAATGGGCTGTCAAATGGGCTTCTTCAAATCAAAATCAACTCCCACCTAAGTTAAAAAACTAAATCAAATGCAAACCACACTCTTATTTAAGACAATTACCTCAATGACTGGCACTCCCATAAGCCTTAGAAGTTTTATGTGATCCTCGTTATGTTGTCTTGTTACCTACAAAAGAATGGAGCATAAGTCACCAAAACACAAATAAATTAATCTCTTGTAGGTGCTTTCCTAGGAGGAGGTTGAAGTAAATTGTTGGATGCAAAATCGGATTGTATCCGAGATCACAAGTTGGTGCTCAAAGTGAAGACAAAGGCAAAGTCAAAGAGGTCAAGAAAGTCAAAGTTTGCTTTATTGTTTTAGTCCTTTAATAGTTTGTTTGTAATAGTTTTGTATTCTTAGGGTAGAAAATGTAATTGTTCAATAGTGTAAGGGTTGTAAGTGTTTGGGTATAAATACCCAAAGTGTAAGAGTGAATCAAGTGTGACATGCATAAACGTACTTGTTTGTAGGGAGAGTGAATTGAGAGAGTTGTTGTGCTTAAGTGTGTGTGTTCTTGGTGTATTAGTGTGTGTAATCAATTCATCCAAGAATCAATGACATATGGCTTTCTAAATCATTCTCTACTTGTTGCATGTTGATTAGAACTTGAATCTGGAACTACAAGTGGTATCAGAGCTGGAAATTCATTGAAATTGATTAGTTACAGATCCTCATATTCCAAAAGTTCAGAAGAAATCTATCAGTTTCAGTGAATTTTCGATCATTTTCAAGTTCTACAAAGATGTCTAGAGATTTATTGAGTATGGGTTCGAAGTCAAAGCTTCCGGTTCTTCAGATTGGCGAGTATCCTCAATGGCGTATGAGGATGATTCAGTTTCTTAACAACATCGACAAGACACTCATGGTGAGCATCCAAGAAGGTCCGATTAAGCCGTACGTTGATGTTCCGGGTACACCCGAGACTGCCACTACTCCCGCAATTGAACCAAGACGTGTGTTCAAACTCTTTCGGCATTTCAATGAGCTTGAAAAGATTAGAGCTGAACTTGATGAAAAAGCTCTTACTTTACTCACGATGGCGATTCCGAACGATTTGTTTAATCGTGTAGATAGTAGAAATACGGCAAAAGAATTGTGGGATGAGTTGGAAAAACAGTTTCAAGGAACAGAAAGATCAATACAAGCGAAGTTAAACCAAGCAATCGGAGCTTATGAAGGCTTTAAGGCTTTAGAGGGAGAAACACTTGTTGATTCTTATAGTCGATTCAACATCATTTTGAATTATCTGAGAAGAAATGGAATGCAAAAGTCTACTTCCGACATAAACTTCAAGTTCTTGAAAAATCTAAATCCAATCGGTTAATCTTCAAATGAACAAGAACTTGGTGGAAGAAGACTTACATGATCTATATTCCATTCTTAGTCAACATGAAGTGTAAGTCAAAGACATTGTGACAAAGCAAAAGAGTATTACTGATTCTTTGGCTCTTTTGACTGAAAAGACTAAGAGTGTTCTCTCGAGTAGTTCAAAGAAGAAAAGTCATTCAAAGGCCTTAGTCACCGAGTTGTCTGATTCCGATTCAGAAACCGTTGAGGATGCTAGTTCTGAATCTGATGTTGATTTGAAGAGAGTTGCGGATAAACTTGCTCTTTTGTCTAGTTCCATCCACAAAAGGTATGGGAAGAAGAAGTTCTATTCTAAACCCAAGTTCGAGAACTACAAAAGAGACAAGTACAAAAGGTATGATGATACTTCTGATGATGAGGATTCTGCCCATTTCACACAAGTTCACTACAATCTCATGGCAAGTGTGGAAGAAACCATCAACCTTCACAAAGAGACCGAAGCATCAAATGAAGTAAGTCAAACTCCTTCTGACTCTGATTTGTCTGATAATGATGAATGCTCTTTAGAAGAACAGTTTTTAATTTTAAAAACTGAATTTGATGACTTGAATGAAAAGATTAAGTTCGAAAGAGCTCGAGTCATTGAATTCAGTAATGAATGTGAGTTATATAAATGTTTATCTGATGATCGTGAGCTTGAAAAGGCTGAGATTAGGAAAGAAAAAGCCAAACTAGAATCTCAAATTTCTGAGATGAAGAGTGCTTTAGTAAATTTGGAGTCTGAAAAAGCTAAATATATGATCAAATATGAAGTTTGTTTTCAAGATAGATCTGAGGCTTATGCCAAGATAAAACAATTGGAGGATCTTAATATCAAAAGAGGTCAGACTCAACAGACGCTTAAGCTTTTGACAAATAATCTAAAAGATACTAGATTTTATAATCCAAAAATGGGGTTAGGTTTACCTGAAATTGATGTTTTAAAGAAAGCCCCTAAAGGTCTTTATCAGTTTGATAACTTAAGTTTTCCAAAAATAAATGAGACCTTTGTAAAATATGGTAGTTCATTATCTGATTCTTCGGATAAAGATAAAGAAAAAGTTGTTGATGACTCAAGTGATAGTTTTTCAGATTCAAAGCCAAAGAGAAAGAATAACTTTGATTTCACATGTGATTTTCAATATGATGAGTTAAATCAAAGTTATAAAACAAGAAAACCCGAGTTTTCTCATACTCAGTGTGTTTCTTTGTATTCTCAAGATGTAAAATTTTTTTCAAATGAATCTGAAAAGCTTAGTAACGATATTGAAAATGAGTCAATGACTACTGAATCTACTCCTAAATCTGAAGATACGACATCTGAACTTGAAAAAGAAACAGATTGTGAAAATCTTTCTGAGTTTATTCAAGTTAATAATCTTTCAGAAAATAAAAGCGGTTCTGATTATGAGTCTGAATCTGATTCTGATGAGACCAAAGTATGTTTTGATTCTGATAATGATGATGATATCGAAGAGGGTTTTGAAGAGAAAAAGATAAATTTTATTTCAAACCCCATGTTTAAATCTCAAGATACTTCACCTTGTTTTGATCAAAGTATTAAGCCTGAAGTGACCGAATTAATTACATATGCTGTTATTGACAAAGATGCTTATCTTGTGTACAAAAGTTTAGATAGTATGGTTGAAGGAGATATTCTTAAATCAGAACTCAAACTACCAGATGTGGAATTTGGTCCTGTTTTTGAAAAATCAAAGTCGAGTACACAAGATAAACCAAATGTTGTAAATGTTTCAAGTGATAGTGGAATTCCCAAAGATGAGAAATCCTCGTGTACTTTGTCAAAGTCTGAAACTTGTTCAATTAATTTTGATGCAAGTACTTTTGAGGTAGGAAGTACTTCTTGTGCTACACTTGAAACATCTTCAAAAGATTCATATGATGTATGTTCAGTTCCTAAAACACCTATTAACTCAAGTTCTTCTGATTCTACAGATTTAAAAAGTTTTAAACGACATGGCCTAGGGTGGAAGAAGAAAGATTCAAAGAAGAAAAAGCATTTTGCTACAAATGAGAGTTTTGTTAAAAAGTCGTCATTTGACAATGCAAATAAATGTAATCTGAATGTTAGATTCAATAAGTGTCAAAACTCATTTGAGTCTGTTTTGATGTTTTTTGCTATGCAACGTTTGCATTGTACTCATTGTGGTGATAATTCTTTTTCTTTGAACTCTAGTCATGTTAAAAAGAAGAGATCTAGTGGTGTTTCTCATGACAAATCTCATGCTTACTCGTTTGATCATCGTGCTAAAGTGTTTAGTGCTAAAAAGAAAAATCTTTCAAAAGCAAAAGATAAATCAGTTGATGTGAAATTTGTGTGCAAATGGATTCCTAAAGATTTATTGAATGCACAAATTTCAAAGTCTGGTATAAACTGTAAGATTTTAGGTTCATCTTCTGATTTGTTAAAGATGTATGAAACTAACAAGAAAGGACCCATTTGGATATGGGTTCCCAAGATGAACTAACATGTTTCTACAGGCCAGGCATATGTGGTATGTCGATTCCGGTTGTTCAAGACATGTGACTGGCTACAAGGAGTTGTTGCACCATTATATGGAACGACCAGGAGGAACAGTTAGTTTTGGGAATAAGACGACAGGGGTCATCAAAGGTTACGGCATTCTTACAAATGGTAAGGTATCCAGACGGTACTTTATGTTGAGGGGTTAAGTCATAATCTTTTTAGTGCAAGTCAGTTTTGTGATGGTTATAACATTGTTCTATTTTCCATCATTAACTGTCTTATCATTAATAGTGATGGTGTTGAGATTTTTGAAGGGAAAAGGTTTTACAATCTCTATGTGGTTGACTTTCCGGTGATAGATTCGTCGACACCAGTTTGTTTGTTTTCAAAGGCAACAAAAGGTGAAAGTTGGCTATGGCATAGAAGATTTTCTCATCAGAATTTCTCAGATATTAGCAAACTAGCTAATGGTGGATTGGTGAAAGGTCTTCCAAAGTTGACATTTGATAGAGATTCTTTATGTCCGGCTTGTCAAATGGGAAAGATGAAGAGAAGTTCTCAAAAGTCAAAGACAGAATCTTCATGTCAATCACCACTCGAAATGATCCACATGGACTTATGTGGACCGATGAGAATCCAATCAATTAGTGGAAAAAAGTACATTCTAGTTATGGTTGATGAATACTCACGGTACACATGGCTAGAATTTCTGAGAATGAAATCTGAAGCTCCCGAGTTGATCATAAAGTTTATCAAGAGGATCCAAGTTCTTTTGCAACTTCCAGTTCGAAAGATTAGGAGTGATAATGGCACTGAATTTAAAAATGCTACTTTAGATGCTTATCTAACATCTGTTGGTATTTCTCATAATTTTTCAGGTGCTTATACTCCACAACAAAATGGAGTTGTAGAAAGACGAAACCGAACCTTAGTGGAAGCGGCACGAACGATGCTAGCTTACTTCGGATTACCTCTTACCTTTTGGGCCGAAGCTGTTTCAACGACTTGTTTTACACAAAATCGAACCATCATCAATAAGCGCTTCAAGAAAACTCATTATCATATAATCAACCGTCGAGTTCCTAATGTCAAAATTTTTCATGTTTTTGGTTGTAGGTGCTACATTCTTAACAACCATGACAATCTTGGTAAGTTTGACAAGAAAGCTGACGAGGGATACTTTCTTGGTTATTCGCTAACCTCAAAGACTTTCCGCGTCTACAACAAAAGAACCAAGATGGTTATGGAAACCGTTTATGTGACCTTTGATGAAAACGTGTCAATGACTTCTGAACATAGCAGTTCAGAACTCGGAATTCATAGTCAAGCTTCTACTACGACTTCTGATTCTATTTCTGATCCAAATAGTTCAGAACTCGATTTACTGTTTATGGATGCTTTTCTGGATATTTGTGCAGATAATGAAGATCTCATTCTTTCCAGAAATCCAAGAGTTGATATTCACGATGTCCCAGAACCTTCAAGCGTAAATGATTCCGGACCATCGGAGAATATTTGTTCTACTTCTAACTCTGATCAGGCTATACTAGTTCCAAGTGTTGAGCAATCAGAGTTAACCCCAATGATCAATTAGAGATTCTTGCAATCATTGATGAAAATGATAGTCAGAACAATCTAGATGATCTTGCAATTCTTCCTACTCAGTGGAAATGGACAAGGGCACATCCACTCTACAATGTGATTGGTGATGTCAATGATGGTGTTAAAACACGATCTGCGTCTGCAAATTACTGCCTATACAAAAGTTTCTTGAGCGTAATTGAACCAAAGAATGTCTCTCAAGCATTAGAAGATTCTGATTGGCTTTTAGCAATGCAAGAAGAGCTTCTACAATTCAAAAGAAACAAAGTGTATCGCTTGGTTCCGAGACCGCAAGATAAGTCAATCATTAAAACCAAGTGGATCTTCAGAAATAAGAAAGATGAATCCGGATTGATTGTCAGAAACAAAGCGCGATTGGTTGCTAAAGGTTACTCTCAACAAGAAGGTATTGACTACGATGAGACTTTTGCACCGGTAGCGAGGATCGAGGCAATTCGAATCTTTCTAGCCTATGCAGCTCACAAGAACATCAAGGTATTTCAAATGGATGTCAAATCTGCGTTCTTGAATGGAGTCTTGCATGAAGAGGTCTATATAGAGCAACCTGAAGGGTTCGTCAATCCAGATTTTCCCAATCATGTATGCATCTTGGACAAAGCATTATATGGCTTAAAACAAGCTCCAAGAGCATGGTATGAAACTCTGACTAATCATCTCTTATCCAAAGGATTCAAACGAGGTACAATCGATACTACTTTTTTTCTGAAGAAAGAAGGTGATGACTTGCTTTTAGTTCAAATTTATGTTGACGACATTATTTTCGGTTCTACTAATCCGGAGTTGTGTACAAAGTTTTCTAAAATCATGGAGACCGAATTTGAAATGAGCATGATGGGTGAATTGAATTTCTTTTTAGGAATTCAAGTCAAACAAAACCCTGATGGCATCTTTATAAATCAGTCAAAATATATTAAAGATATGTTGAAAAAGTTTCACATGACTGATTGTTCTCCAATTAAAACACCAATGCCAACTGGAAATCTTTTGGGTCCTGATTTAGCCGGTAAATCTGTTGATCAAAAGATTTACAGAAGCATGATTGGTTCTCTTTTGTACCTCACTGCGACTAGACCGGACATTATGTTCGCCACATGTTTTTGTGCTAGGTTTCAAGCTAATCCTAAAGAGTCTCACCTTGCGGCAGTCAAAAGGATTTTACGATATCTCAAAGGCACTCCAAGCACAACAACTCTCTCAATTCACTCTCCTTACAAACTAGTACGTTTATGCATGTCACACTACAAAATGACTTCACATTGGGTATTTATACCCAAACACTTACAACCCTTACACTTTACTACAATTTACAAAATCTACCCTAAGAATACAAAACTCTTACAAACTAACATATAAAAGACTAAAACAATAAAAGCAAACTTTGACTTTGTAGTCCACTTTGACTTTGCCTTTGTCTTCACTTTGAGCACCAACTTGTGATCTCGGATACAATCCGATTTTGCATCCAACAATCTCCCCCTTTGGATTCGAGATCACAAAAAGAATTAGGCAAACGTCTTCAAGAAAGCAACAACACTTTAAACACCAAATATAAGCCTTCTTGAACAATAAGCTTCCGTCATAATCTTCACGAATCATCCAATCTTGACACAAGAAGCTTTAACAAATGAAGAATCTTCAAACAATCTTCAAACTTTAATACTTGGAATATTCAGATCATCTTGAAGTATCTCGTAATTATCTCTCGACTTCCTCAAAATATCTTCAAGAATCATTTCTCAACTTTACATTTCGTATCCATCTCCCCAAAGTATCGTCAAAAACATTTCTAAACCATCTCCCCCTTTTTATGAAATATGAAATAATCATCAAAACTATAGAAATGTATGATCAGATAACTCGTCTCGTAAAGATACAAACATGTGACCAAACCACCAAGGAAATCAAAAACCATCTCACATAACCATCGCCACCTTGTTACTCCAGAATTCCCCTTTTTACTCCAAAGAAAAACCGTCAATTCCAAAAAGTAATCTGAATCTTTTCAAATTCAGATGTAATCGGGAAAATCCTGAAACAACACACGAATCAGTTGGAATGCCTGTGAGAAGCACAAAGCAACTCAGTACAACAAATGCACTATATAAAGAGCTTTAGTGATGATCACTCCCCATGGCTTCCGTTCAATCATCGCAAACACTAGAAGTATTACTATGAACGTTCCGACAAAGAAACAAAATCCTTGTGTGTATTTGTGATGACAGAAAATAGCATCAAGTGCTTTCATAAGGCTCAAAATGTGAAAACATTTCACGACTCGATGTGTAAAAATGAAGTTCGAAGGCAGGACAGCTTCCTTCTGTTTCAATATCGATTTTCCAAATGAAAACCTGATAGATTATGTGTTGCGTCCCCGTGATGAAATGAAACATCTCCTTGTTAAGAAAGAAATGAGTAGCTAGTGGGTAAAAACGAGAGTCGGCATTGGGCTTTGCCTTGTTTCAATATCGATCACCAAAGAGCGTGAACCAATAGATTATGTGGTTGCCCGGCTTAGAAAAGGCTGGTGTAGAGTTTTATATTTCTTTTAACTCTGTTCTCACACCCTCCAATTCTCTTAAGCATCCTCACTTCTAACCAAGCTCTCTTATTACATTTTTCCGCTCAATCACTATGAGAATAACTCGACCACCTGAGTTATCTCCCCCACTCTTTGATGGAGACCCCTCACTCATTTCTCAAGGATAACTTCTTGGGTAGGATTGCCGGTTCTAGAAATTCATAGAAGTTCTGTTAAGCTCACACATCCCATGAAATAAGTTTCCTAAACATGAAAGTATAATAATTCATTGGGTGAATCAATGAGCCAATATGAAGCATGCTCGAACACATATATATGAACAATATACGAGCATAAAAATTTCTGCAAACAAGTATATGAAATGAAGAACATGAATGATAAAAACTGGTTTGAGAAAACTGATTCATCATATGATGTGAGATATATTCTTGAAAAACTTTGGTTCACAACAAAATGGATATTATCTATACGAACGAGATATAGATATAACAGTGAAGAACGTATCCAATCAAAGAAACAATTAAGTACAATGAGAAAATATCAAGCGCAGATTCAGATTATGGTGGTTGCAAACTGGATAGGAAAAGCACTTCTGGATCGTGTCAGTTTTTAGGTGATAAACTTGTTAGTTGGACTTCGAAAAAGCAAAATTGCGTCTCAACTTCTACGGCCGAAGCAGAATATGTGGCCGCGGCAAGTTGTTGTTTGCAAGTTCTTTGGATGAAGACACAACTACTAGACTATGGTTACAAGTTGAAGAGAGTCCCTATCTACTGTGATTCGGAAAGCGCCATTGCGATAACGTCAAATCCGGTTCAGCATTCCAAGACCAAACACATCGACATTCGTTATCATTTTATCAAAGATAATGTGGAGAAAGGTAATATCGAAATGTTTTTCGTTCAAACAGATTACCAACTTGCTGACCTTTTCACTAAACCTTTAGATGAAAAGCGTTTTAACTTTTTGGTTAGCAAGCTTGGCATGCTTAGTCCAACTTAAATCTGTTTTGCATCTTAATTTAAGGGGGAGTTGCTTAATTATTCTGATTGGATACTATCTGACTAACATATAAGGATTCATTTTCAATGAATACCAATTTCTACTTTGTTTTGCAGATTATCCATTTGAGGGGGAGTTCTTAAAAGTGATATTCATTTTAGGGGGAGTGTTCTAATAAGCTTGCATGCTTACATATTTGAAAGATGAACAACTTTCAGGTATGAAAAACGTTTTTAAATGTTCAAACTCACTTCTCGATGCTCAAATGATTTTTTTTCGAATTAGAAGTGTGATTTTCCATGTTTTCATATCATGATGAGTTGACGGATATTTTCTAACCGTGTGTTTCCAAAGATTAATACTTGCGTATTATCTTTTCATATACTTTTCAAGTATTCATACACACCGGTTTAGCTTCTTTTGTCTTCGTTATTACCACGTCTTTATATGCTCATATTATTCGGTGGTAATACGCTCGCTTGATATTTCCTCATTGTACTTCATTGTTTCTTTGATTGGATATGTTCTTCACTGTTATATCTATATCTCGTTCGTATAGATAATATCCATTTTGTTGGTAACCACAGTTTTTCAAGAATATATCTCACATCATATGATGAATCACTTTTCTCAAACAAGTTTATATCATTCATGTTCTTCATTTCATATACTTGTTTGCAGAAATTTTTATGCTCCTATATTGTTCATATATATGTGTTCGAGCATGCTTCATATTGGCTCTTTGATTCACCCAATGAATCATTGTACTTTCATGTTTAGGAAACTTATTTCATGGGATGTGTGAGCTTAACAGAACTTCTATGGATTTCCAGAACCGGCAATCCTACCCAAGAAGTTATCCTTGAGAAATGAGTGAGGGGTCTCCATCAAAGAGTGGGGGAGATAACTCAGGTGGTCGAGTTATTCTCATAGTGATTGAGCGGAAAAATGTAATAAGAGAGCTTGGTTAGAAGTGAGGATGCTTAAAAGAATTGGAGGGTGTGAGAACAGAGTTAAAAGAAATATAAAACTCTGCACCAACCTTTTCTAAGCCGGGCAACCACATAATATATTGGTTCACGCTCTTTGGTGATCGATATTGAACTAAGGCAAAGCCCAATGCCGACTCTCGTTTTTACCCCACTAGCTACTCATTTCCTTCTTAACAAGGAGATGTTTCATTTCATCACGGGGACGCAGCACATAATCTATCAGGTTTTCATTTGGAAAATCGATATTGAAACAGAAGGAAGCTGCCCTGCCTTCGAACTTCATTTCTACACATCGAGTCGTGAAATGTTTTCACATTTTGAGCCTTATGAAAGCACTTGATGCTATTTTCTTTCATCACAAATACACACAAGGAATTCGTTTCTTTGTCGGAACGTTCATAGTAATACTTCTAGTGTTTGCGATGATTGAACGGAAGCCCTGGGGAGTGATCATCACTAAAGCTCTTTATATAGTGCATTTGTTGTACTGAGTTGCTTTGTGCTTCTCACAGGCATTCCAACTGATTCATGTGTTGTTTCAGGATTTTCCCACTTAAATCTGAATTTGAAAAGATTCGGATTACTTTTTGGAATTGACGGTATTTCTTTGGAGTAAAAAGGGGAATTCTGGAGTAACAAGGAGGAGATGGTTATCTAATATCTATGGTGGTTTGTTCACATGTTTGTATCTTTACGAGACGAGTTATCTGATCATACATTTCTATAGTTTTGATGATTATTTCATATTTCATCAAAAAGGGGGAGATGGTTTAGAAATGTTTTTGACGATACTTTGGGGAGATGGATACGAAATGTAAAGTCGAGAAATGATTCTTGAAGATACTTTGAGGAAGTCGAGAGATAATTACAAGATACTTCAAGATGATCAGAATATTCCAAGTATTGAAGTTTGAAGATTGTTTGAAGATTCTTCGTTCGTTAAAGCTTCGTGTTCAAAGTTTGTTAAAGCTTCATGAAGATTTGGATGATTTCTTGAAGATTATTACCGAAGTTTATTGTTCAAGAAAGCTTATTGTTGATGTTCAAAGTGTTGATGCTTTCTTGAAGACGTTTGCCTAATTCTTTTTGTGATCTCGAATCCAAAAGTGGAGATTGTTGGATGCAAAATCGGATTGTATCCGAGATCACAAGTTGGTGCTCAAAGTGAAGACAAAGGCAAAGTCAAAGAGGTCAAGAAAGTCAAAGTTTTCTTTATTGTTTTAGTCCTTTAATAGTTTGTTTGTAATAGTTTTGTATTCTTAGGGTAGAAAATGTAATTGTTCAATAGTGTAAGGGTTGTAAGTGTTTGGGTATAAATACCCAAAGTGTAAGAGTGAATCAAGTGTGACATGCATAAACGTACTTGTTTGTAGGGAGAGTGAATTGAGAGAGTTGTTGTGCATAAGTGTGTGTGTTCTTGGTGTATCAGTGTGTGTAATCAATTCATCCAAGAATCAATGACATATGACTTTCTAAATCATTCTCTACTTGTTGCATGTTGATTAGAACTTGAATCTGGAACTACATAAATCATTAGCAAGGATATTCCATGTAGATGAATAACTTGAAATCAACTCAACTAATAGGTTCTAAAACATAAATAATTTCTTTATTCTCTTTTTGTTTAGTCTTAATCTAGTAAAATAAGAACTGAATGAGACAACTTACATGTATTTTCTAGTAAAATAAGAACCCGATGAGACGACTTTCTAGAGAAGAATGTGATTTCATTTGATCTGATTTCATAGGCTGGGATCACTTCTACACAAATGGTGTGCTTATTGGCTTCCTCACCTTAACAATATCCTATCATATTCATACCAAAACTACCAAAGAATCACAGGGGAATCTCTATTGATGATTCCATCTTATGCAACAACAAAAAACAACCAAACAACCATAAGCATTCAAACTACAGATATCACAACTACAATATGCATACTATCAATCAGAAACATAATTGTAAGAACAAGCGATTAAAATATTACAAAAATTGAATTCAGCCTTATAGTTGCAAAATTGAGATATAAAGCATGAAAAAAACTGAAACATATTCGATTTAATCCGATTAAGAGCTAAAAAACTTAGTAGATCAAACGAACTAAACAAGTTCAATATGGAAACTATCAATCAGAAACATAATCACAAGAACATGCGATTAAAACATTACAAAAATTGAATTCAGTATAATAATTGCAAAATTGAGAAACGAAGCATGAAGAAAATTGAAACAGAAGCGATTAATTGGACTTTACTTGACTCGATTAGGGCTAAGAAGCCTCCAATTTTGTACATCAAGCGAACCGAATAAAATCGAACAAATTCACGAATCTGGTTGCGAATGCTACCTGTTCGCGGCGGAGATCGACGGCAGAGAGCCACGACGGAGATCGACGGCGGAGTTGCGACGGGAAGGGCGGAGGGAGACAGAGGCAAGACGTCATACGAAGGATAAATTAGGGCTCCGACTTTTTTATTACTATTTTCTAAGCCCAAATTACTTTTTTTATAATTCTATTTAAAATATTTGTTTTCTAGACATGGAGAACTTTAATTTAGTGAACACATTTATTAGTCACTAATACATTCAACTCAATAATTACTATAACTAATAAATCTAGTTAGTGACCATTATTTTTTTGTCACTAACATATTAAGTTTAGTGACTACAATCTTTTGGTCACTAATCTTTCTACAATAAATGAATATCACTTAGTGACCATGATTTATTGGTCACTAATATATTAAGTTTAGTGACCACAATTTTTTTGTCACTAATCATTTCAGCGTAATGGCTATTACCTTTTGTGACGAAATACAAAGTGGTAATAAAAGAAATTCCTTGGAATTAGTGACCATTTAGTGACCAAATTAAAATTTTGTCACTAAAATTCTTTTTAATGACCAAATATTAGTGACGACTTTTTAATCGGCACTAACATCACAATTAATGACCAAAATATAAGTAGTCATTAAAATTTTGGTCACTAATTAAGCTTTTTCTTGTAGTGTAATTGGTAACGAATCCTCCAATTTGCCACAAATTTTGCTTATAATTGTTTGTTTTTTATTAGGGTTGGATATGTGGTGGATTTTTCTATCAAAATTGTATTTTTAATGATTTATTATCTTTTGTCTGTAAATATAATAGTCATTCTCAAAACATGAACATATTCTTTACATATGTATGTCAATCATATAAATAGGGTTCGATTTTGCTGAGATGAGATGCACTGAGATAAGATGAAACAGGATGTACCAAATCAATTTTTTTTAAAGCGCAATTCATCAGAGGACATGAGATTAAAAAAGATCAAGGGTTTAGGTTCATTTCTCACCGTTAACTCAACTACTCTCGCAATCTTTCACCTACATACATATACCTAAATATATGCATGTACATATATCATAATTTGGTCTCTAATAAGTAATATAGGATCTTGTTAGGTTTTAATCATTTTTAATAGGCTATAGTAGCTAGGTCTTAGTAGTTTTATGGAGTATCACATATGTATATACAGTACATACTTGGTTACAAATGCATAATAAGTCATATTTGATGTTAGTGGAATTTAGTATGTCTTAAGAATCTTAAATAGAGCTTTAATTGATCTCTCGTGGACATTAAGGTGGTTAGTGTACTACAAATAAATGACTTTTATTGAAAAAATCGCAATGGAAAAATTCCATCATTAATTACCGAAGCAAGACCTCCAAAATACCAATGGTTCTAGTAAAATCTAATACTTTTTCACAAGTCACCCACAAATTACCAAGAAGGCCCTAGTAATATCATTTATATTTATATATATTGAAACAACAACCAAAGCCTACGTGGCAACCTCTCAAGCCAAGAATTAGGTCTTTCTTTTCTCTCCTTTTTTCAAGCTACTGTTATTTTTTCCTCCATAACCGATGCTCCTCAGTTTCTCTTCAATCTTCTCCTCTTCCAAAACCTAAATCGCGTAGTCCATCCCAAGAGTCTTTAATTGTTACTCACTCCATTCCAACAGTCCCCAGTTTTTACGTTAAGGTTATTCTTTGTCTTCCCAATTTAATACCTTCTCCACCCTTAAATCTCTAGCCCTCCTCACAAAAATCTCTGTCATCCGATCAAGAGGCGGGCCAACAATCGCTGTCACGTATATTGGAGAAACGATGGATTTTCATCTTCAACAGCTTCTCACAACCATTGTTGAATATCAAAATAGGTACTATTTTCTTAAATTATGACTGATTTATGACGCTTTAATTTTTTTTTTCGATCCATTACAGTGTGCAACTTCCATCTTCTAAACCTATTTTCATTAAACCTTCTAAATCTTCCATCTTCTAGGGTAATGCATTTTATAAATGATTTTGTTTTATGTCTTGAATTCGTAGCCCTACATTAAGATGTAAGATTTTGGTTCTAATGGTTGGGAGATTCAATTCTGCTGCAGAATTATGAAGGATTGCTCAAATCGACAATTGTAGGTAAACATGGTATTTTCAAATTTCCTGTTGCAATTTAACATACGCATATTAGGTGTTCGATAAAATGTCTCAATGACGATAATTTAACTAGCAGTGTAGCACTATTACTTATCACATTCATAGGTGGAATTTGTTAGTAATATGGACTTTTGTAAAATCATGTTGCAAATTTCAGCGAAGATTCTTATTTCACAACAAAATTGTTCACGAAAAGACTAAAGACTGTAAACTCACTTCACGCAACTACAAAGTTGGCTACACATAGGTATGTCTATAGTTTAAACAACCAATACCTTAAGCACATGTCAATAAGCAAAACGTTCAAGGTTTTGTTGGTTTGAAGTGTTTAAGGTGAGCGTTGTTTTGAATAAGCAACTATAAGAACAAATGAGGTGGTCCAAATTTTCTGTTGGCATTAATAATTGATAACTCTTTTTGGTTGATTTGCGCTAGATTGATTGTATTCTACAAGCTAGCATAGGATATTAGAAACTTATAACTTCAAAGGTGACCCGGTTAATTTTACGATGGTTGCAAGCATGGAGCAATATAATCAAAAGTTGTTGGGCATGGATTTAATATAAATTAGTAGGCAAATTATTGCCGTTGTGTCCTTTGCTATGAGCATCTAATGTCATTCTGTATATGATTAGAAACTATTTTGTTTCTAAAAAGCATTCATTCAACAAGTTCTTGAGTGAGAAGATAACATTACTAGCTAGAAACATAATTAATTTACCTCATTCTGATTTTTCATAAATATAATTATATTACTTTTTTTTATTATAATTATTGTTTTTATTCTTCATATAATTTATAGGAATATGCAACTCAATTTTATTTAATAGTAATTCTGTGTGTGATTATTTCACAAGCCTTCTTGGTTGTTTGTATTTGTTTTTAAGCCTTCAATCATCTACAACCACATTCTAATAAAAGATATTGAGACAGTTTAACTCTTCAAGCAACAATGCAAGCTCATTTGGTGATAGCTAGATCGGCTTCCATTAGTAGAACCTTGAGTGGTGATCTGTTCTCAAGGACATTGTGGCATGGATAGGTATATAACAACTGTATTAAGTAAAAGGATTATCGTTTTGGTTGGTGTTTGTGGATATGCATTTACGTTATCAGATAAAAACACAAGGATTGAGAATCTTACCCCGTAAGAGCAACTATAAGGAACGAAAGTCTTACCCGGTAAGTGAGACTGACAACCTTTACCCTTTACTGGATAAAAACGCTACATACAATGACGTTTTAAAGGACTAAAATCTTACTGAGCAAGTTAAGTGAAAATGTTGATCTAATATACTTTAAATGCACCCGTGCAAATAAATGTGGTTTCTCTTGGAGACATCGCACTAGTCTTCAGTTTTTTAAACCTTCAATCGAATAGAATACAATATGAACTGTAGATATTATGTTTTGATTATTGATTTTCTTAAACTATTTTTGGTGAATTTGTTGTAAAATGGGAAGAATATATCTTTGCTTTTATTCGTATGTAATTATCATTTAGATGCATTGTTTGCTTTTCTATTCAAGATCAGTCAATTGTTGACAAACAGGTCGACTTGTGCATTTTGACATAGACCGTTTTTCATCTTGCAATCTATGCTGGCTACTGGTCTCTGTGCCGCTGCCTTTAGTTGTGGGGTTAGTTATTTCCTTGCAACTTCTGTTGTCTGTTGAATCATATATATCATATGAAAATAATAAATGTAAGTTACTCAATTTTGAATCATATATATCACATGGCAACAATGAAAGTAAGTTATCCATTCCACCGGATAACTTTGTTGATAAGATATATTAAAAAAAATTGTTTTTTAATCAGAGATAGGAGATTCTAGCACGAGCTGATATCGTCTCGTGTAATCCCTGCAGCACTTCGGCTGACACCAAAACAAAGCTTGCTGCTGATGGTGAGCCTGTTTCTGATCCCACCTTATATCGAAGCCTTGCTGGTGCCTTGCAGTACTTGACCTTTACTCGTCCTGATATTGCCTATGCCGTACAATAGGTCTGTCTCTTTATGCATGACCCGCGTCTTCCGCATCTCAATGCGCTTAACCGCATCTTACGGTATTTAAAAGGTACCTTGTCTCATGGTCTTCATATCAAAGCGTCAGCCATTGATCGCTTGGTTGCTTATTCGGATGCCGACTGGGCCGGGTGTCCTAATACTCGTCGGTCCACCTTAGGGTTTTGTGTCTATCTAGGTGACAATCTCGTATCTTGGTCCTCCAAACGACAACATGTTGTTTCTCGCTCAAGTGCCGAGGCCGAGTACCGGGGGATAGCCAATGTAGTTGCTGAAGCTGCTTGTTATCTAGCATCTAACCCTGCTCGAGTTGTCTTGTCCTCTCTCTCGTGCCACTGTTGTCTTTTGTGATAATGTCAGTGCCATGTATCTAGCATCTAACCCTGTTCAGCACCAGAGAACCAAGCATGTGGAAATTGATTTACATTTTGTTAAGGAGCGTGTTGCGATTGGTCATGTGCGTGTTTTGCATGTTCCATCCGCTTATTAGTGTGCATATATTTTTACAAAGGGTCTACCCTATAGTTTGTTTCTTGATTTTAGAGATAGTTTGAACATTCGTGTTCCCCCTGATCAAACTACGGGGGTGTGTTAAATATTTGTATAGTTTAGGGACCACTTTGTAACTTATTTGTCTATATATTGTTGTCAATACACGCAACCCTATTCAAGGGTTTTCCACATATTCTCACAGTTTAGAATCTTGATTTGAGGTGGGGTTTTCCTTTTTGTATTTTCTTTTGTGTCACCTTTTGGAAAATTGACTTTCTTTTCTTTCAAGTTTTTAATTTTTGAATATAATAATACACAAGCAAAATAAATTGGCGATTATGTTGGTGGGCTCTCTCTGTTTTTTCGTTATATGTCATGGTTTTAACTTCGTTCGTCCTATCCTTCTTTATGTCAATATTGGTCAACGTAATGTAGTTGCTTAATTAATGGTGTGTATTACTAAATTAATTAACAAACAAAAATATTATTATAATCATATTAATGTGAGAAAAAAAAGCAGTTGACTTGCATTGTTGATGCACAAAAAGTTAAATAATCACCTTTCATGAAACATAAAGTTACAAGAATATTAATAAAGTGGGTGGATGACCGTCCTAGAATCTAATTCCAATTATTCATGTTTTTCATGTTTTTTGTTTTTGCTTTCTCGTCTATATAAACCTCGTCTTTACGTCTCATATTTCGGCATCGATCAACCATTGAATCCTAATACATAATTACAACTTAAATTCTCGATGGCTGCCCATCAAGGAGCACCAACCCTTCAACAATTGTTACGCCTACCCCACATTGGTCGCACATTTACGTCACCAATCCCGCACCCTCATCCATCACCATCGACCCCACCACTTTTTACTCCTAGATTTCGAACCGCCCCACATCAAAACATGGGTTCCGGAACAAACTACCCAAAAAGTGAGGCAACCAAAAAACTTGAAACTTCTCAAAAGAAGTTGGATGCTGATAACAATGAGATAGGGAATATAACAATTGAATATGAGAGCAGTGGAGCTATGATCACAAATCAGTTTCCCTCTTCGGGAAAAAAGACTCACAAGCATTCCCAGTGGCGGCCGTGTGTCTTTTCCTCAAGGGCCGGGTGGATTTCATAAAACTTAGAGAAAGAGAAAGAAGACCACAAAGTAATAATGTGATTATTGTATTTATAATATTATAGCCAGATTCTTATTCCTTGCTTTATGGTCGTTATAATAAAAAGTTTAGTTAGACGCACAACACTAAATCTCTGAATCTATATATATATATATATATGTGTGTGTGTGTGTGTGTGTGTGTGTGTGTGTGTGTGTGCATGTGTATTTGATGTGATGAGAAGAATAATATTCTGGTTGAATTATAAATTAACCTAATTTTTTTTCGTTGGTATGTTTGAGTCGTTTGTTTGCTAATTAGTGTTCTGTTGAATGTCAAAGAGTATAAAACGAGACTCGTCACAATCTGATTATTAGCCAAACATACATATAATTTAGTTCTTTTTAATTTGTTCTCAGCACAATAGCATTCATTCATGCCATTTAAACAAAGAAAAAGTTTACTAAGATTCTAAGTGAAATATCTACTTTATCCCCATAACATGACACAAGTTGAGGCAAAACAAACTATTAAGAAAAAGAAAAAACTAAAGAAGTTAGACTAATCTTTAAAAGATTTCAAATATCATATATGCTAAAATAAAATTGGGTTGATAAGAAAAATATCTCTCTGGCTCAATTAATAGATTGTTTAATAAAGCTAAGTTTATGCGTTTAAGTAATTGTGATACATTTATAGGTTCTTTTAGACAAAATGAAAATGAAATTTCCAATTAAGTATAAAAACATGTGTTTATAGAATGTTTGTTAAAAGTTTACTATTAAAATATCTAATACGAAGATTTATTTTTAAAATCTATGTTAAGACATTTAAAATCATCCTATAAATATTGTTATATTGTTTTGTATTATATACTTAAGTCTTATAAAACAGTAGACATTGTTGATATCCTATAAACCTAAGTTTGTTATAATAACATAGGAGGTGCATTTAAGATAAAATGAGTCCGAATATATGAAAGACATTAATGCAACCATGAAACAATTTCGGAGGTTGGCATCGCCGATAGCCAACAGACCTCTTACCATGTCACCATTTAAGAAAAAATGATTTAAGCACAGGCAAATGGAAGGTAACTTCTTACCATTTCTTATCACTTGAAGCTCGTCAATAATAAATTGCACTTCACAAAATGAGTGATATGCTAGTAAAAAGATATTAGCTTATAAAAAATGAAAGTGTTAGACCCTACTTTGAGGTTGTGAAGAAGTCAAGGGTCTATCCTGTATTTTCCTTTATCTAGTATTTGCTTTAGTTTTTGTTTGCCCTCTTTTGTAAAGAGTCATAGACTCTAAGGGCTTGTTTTGTAATTTCCCTATTCCTAGTGCTATATAAACATTGTTATAGCCTAGGGTTTAGGGTAGATGTTAGTAGATGTTTTGTAGCCTACCATATTGAATGAGAAGCAATCCCAAGGAGTATTCCTTTCTCTTGTCTTCTCAACATTATTCTACCAACATTCTCACCACTATTTGTTCATCATTGCTTAATCATTTGTCATAGTTTTCTCTCCATCTATCATCCTCTACAATCTGGGATTCACATTTGGTATCAGAGCCCAACCTTTGGTGAATTTCTAGGAGGTTTTTGCATTCCAAATGGTTTGAAATGGTTTTTTGAAAAAGCTTGAGTTTTACCATTTTTGCTCCTTTTGAGCCTCAAATCTTCTCTTATAGTATTGTTTTTAAGTGATAAGTGATTTCAAAAGATTTGTACACTTGTTTTACACAAATTGGTTCATTTTTCACTGATTTAAGAAGTGGTTTTTGATATTTTTGAGCTGTTTTTCGGAGCTTCTGGTCTGTTTACCCGAATCGGGATTTTTGAACTGATTCATCAGCTCAAGAAACCCGAATCGGGCAAGTGAACCAAAACCCGAATCGGGTACACACGTTCCCCAAATCAGGAAAACTTCGGTTTCCCGAATCGGGTAACGAGTTTCCCGAACCGGGTTGCTCAAAATTTGGTCCGAATCGGGTTTGCCACTTACCCGAATCGGATATAGCACTGTTCATCCAATTCGGGTTTTGTCTATTCCCGAATCGGGAATCTTCATTACCCGAATCGGG
Organism: Centaurea solstitialis; assembly: GCA_030169165.1. Taxonomy (NCBI): domain Eukaryota; kingdom Viridiplantae; phylum Streptophyta; class Magnoliopsida; order Asterales; family Asteraceae; genus Centaurea; species Centaurea solstitialis. Next base: position 54,412,123 of record CM058042.1, on the reverse strand, counting down.
TTTCTTGGCCAGATCTGAACTAGGAATCTCACGATCCCGAATCAGGTCTCGCACTCTTTGACTCGGAAATTTTCAATTTTCGTCTCAAATCCGACACTTAGCCATTTTTCAAAAATTTTAAACTTTACAAGGCTATTTGTGTCACGAGTGCTCGCCCGAACAGTCTTTGTCAAAAGCTTTTTCCTAATCCTAGTTATTCACTCGAAGGGGATCGTTCTTAAAAGGATATGATGTCGAGAGAAATAGTAAGCATGGGGTCTGAATCACGTCCCCCAGTGCTCGTCATGGGAGAATATGCTCAATGGAAGCTTAGGATGATCCATTTTCTCGATCAACTTGATAGAAACCTGATGAAATCAACCAGAGAAGGTCCAGTAAGACCTACAGTCACTATCGCCGAAGTACCTGAAACCGACACCTGTCCACTTCTGCCCTCGTACACGGTGGAGAAACCTTATCTCCTGTATAATCAAGAACAACGCGAACGTCACGAAATCGACAAGCGTGCAATGTCTCTTCTCATCATGTCTCTCCCAAATGACATGTATTCCCGCGTCGACAGTTTCGACAATGCTCGGGATATCTGGATCGAAATAGAACAACAAATGCAAGGGGGAGATACTGCTTCAGAATTCCAGAAGGAATCAGCCATGAATGCCTACGAAGGGTTTCATGCGAGAGAAGGTGAATTATTGCATGACTCATACCAGCGTTTGAACTCCCTAGTCAACGATCTTCGAAGACTGAAGATTGAGAAATCACGCTATGAGGTGAATGTGAAGTTCTTGAAGAACTTAAACGCAGAATGGCGAAACCTGGCCATCAACATCCAACTTAGCAGGAACCTTGGACAAATGGGTCTCCATGACCTGTTCAGCATGATGGTCCAACATGAGGAATACATCACCGGCAACAAACCAAGGAAAGCTATTGACCCTCTTGCACTAGCTGCAGTGCACCATGGAGGATCAAACTTACCGGTGAATCCCTACCCGGAAGAACTCTACCAAGACTACCACTATGATGTGAGCCAAGACTACTATCCACACAGTGATAACTACAATGATCCAACGATCATCACCGTCACTGATGAGGAACTGCACAACATGAATGAATCCCTTGCATTGATCTCACACAAAATGCAACGATTAACAGCTAATCGGGGATTCAACCGTTCAAATTCTCATGGTGGAAACCGTTTTGGTCCGGGAAGAGGCGGACAACCTTCATTTGCTCAAGGAAGAGGTCACTACCCACAAGGGGGTAGATTTCAGCCATCAGATCGTGGAAGAGGTGGTCGTGGAAGATTCGGGAACAACTTCAGGCCTGACAACACCTTTTTGGAGTATCAAGGAAACTCAGGAAATGGAAGCATCTATCAGGGCAACTCTCAAGGAACTGCATACAATCAGCATGGTTCTAGCTACAACATCCAAGACAGTGGATACAGGCAAAACATTTCTGGACAAGGTTATGATCAGCATTCTGGAAGCTATGATCAAGGAAGGACCGGGCAAGGTGATCAGAACAACCATGGTGGAAACTTCAGCGGTGGAAGTCACCCCAAGCAACCTCCGCATGGGAAAGGCGTTCAAATCAGTGAACAGCAGTCGGGGGTAAACTGTGCTCAAATCCAGAATCCTCTACCCACTCCGTCTTCTCAAGGCAAATCTTCTGGCCATGGGCCCACCTGCTTTAAATGCGGGATGCCTGGCCACTATGCTAAGGACTGCAAAGCGAAGTACAAAGATGCCGCTTACTTTGAGAGGAAGGCTGCTCTCATGAGACAGAAAGAGAAGGGCGTGGCCCTGTTAGTGGAAGAGGAAAACTGGGTGGTCGAAGGAGAGAGTTTGGACGAAGAGGATCACATGGTCAGTGGACCCTGCTTAATGGCTGACTTCGAGGCGCCGGACAGTGGCAACACCGAAGTGGTCGACTTTGAAACTGAAGCCGGCCTGCAATACAACAACGACGCCTTCGAGGTATCCTCTATTCCCGATATATCTGACTGCACAGCGCTGTTGGAGTCTAAAATTAGTGCACTTGAGAGAGATCTCCAAACGGAGAGAACTCTCGTCACGAAATTCAGAACCGACAGTGCTTTGTACAAGAGCTCTTACGAGGACTTATTAATAAGTTACAATCGTGAAACTCTCGAGTCTAACATTAGAGAGACTAATCTTGAGAACAAACTGTTGTCCCTTAACTCATCTCACGACGAACTGAAAAGTAGTCATGGAGAACTCGAGCTCAAATTTAAATTGCTTTCGGAAGAAAGAACCAAACTGTTTTCAAAAATCAAAGAGCTTGAAGACAACAATCTCAAGAGGGGTCAATCTGAACAGACTCTGCATATTCTCACTGCTCATGCCAATAATAATCCTTTCTATCAAGCTAAGCCCGGACTAGGACACTCAGAGAAGAACATCCTAGATAAAGCTCCGTCCAACCTGTACACCTTTGAGAACATGTCTGCATCACTACTGAAGAGTTTGTTAGACAGTCTGTGACCTTTAGTGAAGTGATCAATGGAGAAGTCATCACTAGGACCACTAGTTTGTCCGATACTTTGTCCAACAGTCCTCCCACCAGTCCCACTCCCATAGGACCAATCTTCACTCCAGCTAAGGATCCTAGGAATACCAAAACAGACTGGGAAAACATCAAAGCCAGAACTCCTAAGGTAGCGATGCCTCCCATAGACTATTCCAACCTGAACTCAAGTTATGACTCTAGGGAGATGGAATTTTCAGAGGACGCCTTAGTTATCCCCCCAAAGGATGTTTCCGCAACTAAGAGTCCGGACCTAGTCAAGCTGGAGAAGGAGATTTTTGAGCTTAGGTTGAAGGCCATGGACTTAGATGCCTGTCAACATCAGATTCTGAATCTAAGAGCGATTGTCTCGGAAAAGGACACATTGGTTCTCACACTTGAAAAGGACCTTCTTGAGGCTAATGCCGAGAGAATTAGGCTCTCTTCTGAGTGTGAAACTGCAACCTCTTCTTTTACCATCTTCAAAACGAAGGTTGCAGATCTTCAAACTCGATACGTCCTCACAGACATTCACTTTGATTTAACAAAAGAACTTTTTCATGAAGAAAGGATTAAGTATCGCCAATCTTTATCTAACCAACTGGTGTCCAATTCCCTTTTGAAAAAGAAAGTCCTTGATTTTGAAAATCTTTGCTCGATAGAATCAGATGATGATGAGACTGTCCTTAGCTCACACCATAGGATCAGTGACCCTAAGACCGTCCAAGACCCTACTGTTGAATATAACCTTAAGATATTCTTGGATGAGGGTGATGATCCTTCCGGATTCGTTCCTAAGAAAAGGGTAAGCGTTCCAACCAAACCCGATGAGCCCACTGTTACACTTGCATCCAGTTCTGAGATAAACAAACCTGCGGGTGAAAAATGTGTTGGTACTGACAAAGGGAAGTCAGTTAAGCCTCACGCACCCAAAGGTCTCCAGAACAAGAATTCCAAGTCTACTGATGCTTGTGTTTCAGCCAAACCCATAAAAAGTCTTGAGCTCAATTCAAGCTCCTTTGAAGTGGGTGAGAACTCTCGGGCCAAACCTAAACAGAAACAACCTTTCAATTCCACAAAACCTAATTTTCAAAAACCGTCATCTGGAAAAGGTGGCAAATCCATTTCACACAAACCGTCCTCTAACTCACACATTGCTTCTAATGCAGTTGGGAGGAAAGAAGATGGTGGACAGAATGTGAAGCCACCAAGAAAGGATCAAGGAAGGAACAACCCCTTTTCTGCTTTCCCTAAGTGGCGTGGTCCTAACCGTGCGGGTCTAGGCCATGCCCCACCTAGTGTAGGATTTGATTCAAACTTGTCTGTAACCCGTAATGGGAATTTGAACACTGTTTTTGCTACTTTTAGGAATGACATGTGTACTATGTTTGACAATCTCTTGCGCTTTGGTGTGGCCAATTCTTTAAATGCTCATAATTTGAATGCCAAGTCTCATAAGAGACGAAGGAGGCGAAGAAGAAACTCTAAAACCTCCTCCTCAGTACAGTCCCCTATGCCTAAGGAGCAATCCGAAAAGGAGACTGCACCGAGTGTTTTACCTGCTTCATCTAACCCTAAGGAACCCATTGGGCAATGGGTCCCTAAACAAGCTTAATCCTTTTGCAGGTCAGTCATGTGTGGTACATAGATTCAGGAGCTCATCGACACATGACTGGTCATCGGTCCTTCCTTTTTGACTTCGTTGAAAAGTTTGAGGGATACGTCAAGATGGCTGATTCAAGACCGAAAAGGATAGAGGGGTATGGAAGCATCACAGATGGGAAGTATATAATCAAGCAGGTGAGGTATGTGAGGGGTTTGGCATACAACATGTTCAGCTCCAGCCAATTTTGTGACAATGGCTACTGGTGCAAACAATTCATGTACGGAGCTACTGTGAACACGGAAGATGAGGATCCCGTTCTAGTTGCACGCAGAACTGGAAATCTGTACACCACCGTCTTCAGATGCATTCCCCAATCACATCCTCAGTTTGAAGATCTATCAAAACCAAACAACAAAATCTGTTTGCTCGCGAAAGCTACCAAGGCGGACAGTTGGTTATGGCATCAACGGCTATGTCATCAGAACTTCAAAGACATGAACAAGCTGGTTTCAAGAGGCTTGGTCAGTGGACTTCCTGAGACACGCCTCTCCAAGGACACACTTTGTCCTGCATGTGCGTTAGGAAAAATGAAGAGAAGTTCCCATCCTCCCAAGTTGGAAACTAATTGTCGAAGTCCGCTCGACATGATACACATGGATCTTTGTGGGCCGATGAGGATTGAAAGTCTAGCAAGAAAGAAATACATGCTAGTCATGGTTGATGACTTCTCTCGATTCACTTGGCTAGAATTTCTTCGTGCCAAATCTGATGCTGCAGATAGGATCATTGCCTTCATCAAACGGATCCAAGTTTCCCTGAATCTAAAGGTAAAGAAGTTGAGGAGCGACAACGGAACCGAATTTCGCAACTCGAAGTTGCAATCCTTCCTTGAACATGTGGGGATCTCTCACAACTTCGCCGCCGTGCGTACCCCTCAACAAAACGGGGTAGTGGAAAGGAAGAATCGGACGTTAGTCGAGGCAGCACGATCCATGATGGCTCATTCCGGCGTTCCGAAATCATTTTGGGCCGAAGCGGTAGCAACGGCATGCTACAAGCAAAACCGCACTCTCATCGTCAAGCGAACCGGAAAGACAGCTTATGAGATGATCGAGAAGCGCAAGCCAGACATCAAGCATCTACGAGTATTTGGTTGTAAGTGTTATATTCTGAATGACCGGGACGATTTGGGAAAGTTTGATCCCAAGGCTGATGAGTCTATCTTCATAGGATACTCTCCACACTCAAAGGCCTATCGGGTTTACAACAAACGATCCCAAACCATCCTGGAAAGTACCAATGTAGATTTCTCTGAAACCGAAACTCTTTCTGATGCTAGCTCTAGTAATCCTGATGCCATTCTGCCTAACTTGCCTAATGCACCACCGCGCACAGATTTTAGACCTAACACCTTTGATTCAGATTTTATAGATCCTTCAGACTATGATTTGCCGATCTTAACTGGTCCAATCATCGTACCTGCTGCACCTGGAAACTCCACGACGTCTGTATCGTCCGATGCTTTCGTGACGGAAAGCACATCTGAAGCAACTACTTCCGCTCAGAATACGACTACAGAACCAGTGGTATCACCACCTCAGAATTCATCTAACGAGCAATGTTCAGAAGCTTCACTAGAACCCGTTGTAGCACAGAATTCCACACCTGTTCGTGCTCCGGTCGCTGAAGCCGCTCCGCAACCATCTCCAAGCACATCTCAAAGATCGTATGCTCAAGTGGTTCGGGAGCCCAGACTGGAAGTTGTTCTGAATATTGAGCCACTGGGAAGGAATACAGGTGGTCCTTCCGGAGGAATCCAGTCAAGCAACTTTGTCGTGCAAGATGAGAACGACGCATCGAACAACCAAGAGTCCTATGTCACTCTTCCTCACTCAAGAAAGTGGTCAAGATGTCATCCTCCATCCCAGATCATCGGGAGTCCATCTCGGAATGTCCAAACTAGATCATCAAAGAAATCTGATAACTTAGGTCTCTTCGCCTGTTTCTTAAGCGAATTTGAGCCATCTGAAATCGATCAAGCTCTGTCAGACCCGGACTGGGTAAGAGCCATGCAAGACGAACTGGCAGAGTTTGAAAGGAACAAGGTTTGGCGCCTGGTAAAACGACCATGGGGGAAGTCCATCATCGGCTTAAAATGGATTTTCCGGAACAAAAAGGATGAAAACAACCTTGTTATTCGCAACAAGGCTCGTTTGGTCGCCAAGGGATTTCGCCAACAAGAGGGTATCGATTACGACGAGACGTTTGCGCCGGTTGCAAGGATAGAAGCCATACGGATCTTTCTCGCGTACGCCGCTCACAAGAATATGATGGTATACCAAATGGACGTCAAGTGTGCGTTCCTGAATGGTGTCCTTCATGAGGAGGTGTATGTTGAACAACCCGAGGGTTTGTCGATCCGAGGTTTCCCAACCATGTCTACGCATTAGACAAGGCACTTTATGGTCTCAAACAAGCTCCACGAGCATGGTATGAAACTCTTACTATCTATTTGCTAGGAGCTGGCTACAAGAAAGGTACAATCGACCCCACCTTATTCCTTCGTAAATCAGGTGATGATTTAATTATTGTACAGATATACGTGGATGACATCATCTTTGCATCTACAAAGCCTGAGTTGTGCACAGAGTTTGAGCACACTATGAAATCACAATTTCAGATGAGTATGATGGGTGAACTGACATTCTTTTTGGGACTTCAAGTCCGTCAGTGCCCTGACGGCATTTTCATAAACCAATCAAAATATGTTCACGATTTATTAAAACGTTTTGATGTGGTTGGTTCAAACTCTGCTGCTACTCCAATGTCCAGATCATTTCAAATGGACGCCGACTTGTCTGGCAAGCCGGTAGATCTAAAGAAATATCGGGCAATGATTGGTTCCTTGCTTTACCTCACGGCTAGTAGACCTGACATTGTATTCTCCACGAATGTCTGTGCTCGTTATCAGTGCGACCCGCGTGATTCACACCTTAAGGCTGTGAAAAGAATCCTTAGGTACCTGAAGGGCACGCCAGACTTTGGCCTTTGGTACCCAAAGGGTTCTAGTTTTGAGCTAATTGCCTACACAGATTCTGATCATGCAGGTTGCAAGTTGGACAGGAAGAGCACATCCGGAGCATGCCAATTCCTCGGGGACAAGTTGGTTAGTTGGTCGTCACGCAAACAGAACTGTGTGTCACTTTCCACGGCCGAAGCTGAATACATTGCGGCCGCGTGTTGTTGCTCACAAGTTCTATGGATGAAAACCCAACTGGCAGACTTCGGATACACCATGAACCGGATCCCAATCTACTGCGACTCTCAAAGTGCCATTCTGATTACCGCAAATCCAGTACAACACTCCAAAACAAAGCATATCGACATCCGATACCACTTCATCAAGGATCATGTCGAAAAAGGTAATATTGAACTGTATTTTGTGGAAAGTGACCTTCAGCTTGCTGATCTGTTCACTAAGGCCTTTGATGAGAAACGCCATTACTTCCTTATAAGCAAGTTAGGAATGTTAGACCTCCCGCCTAAGGTCTAGGGGGAGCTGGGGATCTGTTAGGATGCATGTGTAGGGGGAGGCTTGCATCTTTATATAGCATTTTTCGAGGGGGAGTGTCTGTATAATCATATGTTTGTTTGTGCTAACGTTCTCGGATCCACACTACAATAGATACCATCCTGGTCTTTGTTTTGTAGGTGTGGACATTCACTACGACTTCTGATTAGATCAGATCAGGACTCGCGCAAAATCCGGTACCGGGGTTACCAAGTTAATACCCGATGAAAACATATCCAGGTTAGTCGTTACGTTGAGGTCTGGGGACTGAACTTGAACATTTTTATGAACTTGCAAGTTCAGGGGGTGGATGTGACAAGTTTCTGAACTTACAAGTTCGGGGACTAAATCTGTCATCTCCTGAAACTTAAGTTCAGGGGCTGTTTTGAAAACTTTATAAAACTCAAGTTCAGGGACTCGTTTTGCAACTTTCGCGAAACTTGTAGTCCAGGGGGTGTTTGTGCCATTTTCGGAAGTTGAGAGTGAAAAGTGGGTTCACTTATCCTTAAACTGATAAGTTGACCCCTTTAATATAAAAAGAACTTTTGTCCTTTTCTATTTTCATAATCACAAATCAGTTACAAGAATTTCAAATTCTCTCACTCTCTTTCACAAACCGCCATCACCACCGTCCCGTATCCGGCCACATTTCGGCTCTTTCCGACCTCCGTTCTACGATCCGACTACTTCCAGACGATCACGGTAAGATTTCGGACACAATGATACCAATCTTAACTCATATCCATTACGTTTTCTTGTTCGATTCGAAGCCTAAAGCTTCTTGGATAAACCCGAAACCCAAAACTCTTTGGAATGGGTTTTCGGGACGTCCAATCGATCGTTTTGTGCTCGTAATCTAGTTTAGAACTTAAATGTAGCATATTACACTAGTTTGCATCGTCAAAATCTGTGTTTTTGATCGATTTGGAGCCTTGGAATACCGACAGTCGTCGGCCTGTTCTTGAAACCCGAATCGGGTATTCATAATACCCGAATCGGGTATCTTGAATGTCCTTGAATGTTCATAATACCCAATTCGGGTATATTGAATGTTCTTGTTGATATTTGTCCCGATTCGGGAAACCTAATAACCCGATTCGGGTATTCGGGTTTCCCGCATCGATCCTTCGTGGAACCCTAGTTATCTCGTTTTTCTAAATCCCGATCCGGGAAACATGGTTAACCCGATTCGGGTATCCAAGTTTCCCGCATCCGTGTAAGGGTGGACCTTTTGAACTCGTTTCAAATTTAGGTTAAGTGTTTTTATCATCTTTACCGATTCGGGTATACTCAAAACCCGAATCGGGTTTCTATAGGAAATCCAAAAAATGTTTTTCCTAAGTTACACTCTTTACCGATTCGGGTATACACCATTCCCGAATCGGGTTTCTTGAGGAAATACACCCTTTTAAGTGATCTCAATTCCCGACTCGGGAAACTGAGTAACCCGATTCGGGTACTCGAGTTTCTCGACTCGTGTTGAGTCGAGGTCATGCCCAAAATTTTTCAAAGTGTTAGAAACTTGGTTGATCATGAGTGTTGTCTTACCCGATTCGGGTTTGACACATTCCCGATTCGGGTTTTGCCAAAACCCGAATCGGGTTTGGGACACTAGTGTTTCTCCAGTTTTTCCTAACACTTAGTAGCTCGTTGACCGTTCTAACTTCGTTTATGCTTTTTCTTTAAACAGAGATGGCCCTCCCAATCAACGGAGCTGCTGACCGCGCACTGATCTCCGCTGAGGATCTGAAGCCAATTACTCAGAACAACGAGTACGTTGATCTGACCAGCTTCCCAGCTCAGGAGCCTGTCATCCTGGAAATCCTGAAGGTGCACCCTCTGGCCTATGCTCTCGAGGCCACTGCCAGCGTGCCAATGATCTACCTTCAACAATTCTAGAACACTTCCAGAATTGTCCATCATGCTGGAGGCCGATCACTAGTGGGACGCGTTGATCAGACGGAGATGTCTGTCACACTTGATGACTTCCGTCGCATCCTGCATCTGCCTACTGAGTCTGCTGAAGCCCCATTCGAGCAGATAGTCGAAATACCGATCCTGTTCAGCGAAATCCTCGCCATCGGTGTCATGGCAAATCCTGGTCAGAAGCTGAACGGCATCTCTCAGGTAACAAACAACATGTTGCCACCTCTTTGGGCGACTCTGTTCAACATTTTGAACAGATGTCTATCTGCCAAGGTCAAGGGCTTAGACAAAGCCTCGACCCATCTGTGGCACGTCATCCACTCGATCATCTACGGCCGAAGGATCGACACTGCGGCCCAGCTTTGGACTGACATCACACGGGATGTAGATCCGAACGACCAGCGCAGCAAACACTCATCCATCCCGTGGATGCGGTTCTTTGCCTTGATGATCCGTGATCACATGAGCCGTCATCCAGAAGTCAACCCTCGTTCTCGACATCCGCTCTTCAAGAGCAAACAGATCACCAGATCCAAGACTCGGGAACTCAAGCCTGGTCAAGAGGAGATGCCGATACCTCGCCATGTGTTGGCCGCCGCGGATAGGGAAGCAGAGAGTGTAGTACTATATAGGGTGTCCATAGGTCTAGGAGACACGTCCACGGACTCCTCAGAACCGGGGAGCCCTGCCCAGGATGTGCAAGCCGTCCATCAGTCGGCTCGGGCCTTAGGTGCCGAGCCCCGGGGTGCCACTGGGGGTGCCTCCGGATCGGGTGTGGTTCGAGTAGACGTGAGGGGGTCGCCGGGTAGAGTAGTCGGTACTTCCGCGGTTCCACATGTGCCACAGGTCGGTCCAAGCGCACTTTACCAACAAGTGCGTCAAGCGAGAGGTCGTCGCACACGTCGGGAGTTGATAGATGAGCAATCCGACGAGTACTACGTTCGCGCCAGAACAAAGAGGTACACCGGCGCTCAGAGGTACTCGCCGCCTTCTCCATACCAGTCTGACGAACCGGAGCAGCCATTAGCACTATCACCTACGAGGTTGGGTGGGGACGTGGAAGCTTCCCCACAAGAACAAGCACACGTCCCTTCGCCTCCTCAAACAGACGCTGCTTCCGGACCACCAGAAGAACCAGAAGGCGAACCCTCCGGAGACGATTCCAGTGATGATACCGGTCGTGATGAAGGCCGTGATGAGTCCTCCTCCGAGCACACTCCATCCAACCGCGAGGCTGTTGATGTTGAGGCCATCGAGTCCGAACAAGTGGACTTCAATGATGGTTCTTCCGAGGAGGTGGACAACCTCAAGAGCGGGAAGGCTCTTAGAGATGAAGATGAAGAAACATCCTCTTTCAACGGAGACGACTCCGTTGACATCCTCAGGCAAAATGATGCTGACTCAGACGGCCGGACTGAAGGTCGTGATGGTGATGAAGAAGAAGTGGAAATGGCAGTGGAGAGACAAGGTGATGAAGACCTTGAGGGCGTAAGTGAGGGTAAGAGAAAAGAGACCGTCGACGAAGAGGTCCATTTAGACGAAGAGTGGCTAAGGATAGAAGAACAGGGAGGAGAAGAAGAACCCACTAGGTTAGACACCCTAGGACTCCCATCTACCCCGAGTCATTCCCCCACAAAGGCAACCCACATTCAGACCGGTCACCTAGTGACGTCGGGTCAAGACGCTGGCAGCCAACCAGCGCATTTGCACGCCCAAGCCACCCACTCGGCCATCTCTCAACAGATGGTCGTTTCATCTTCACACGGGGATATAGCACAACTTCCACCGGCCACTCACTCGGAGTCTGCCGGTGCTGATATCAGAGAGGAGCTGCCCCCCCTCTCGACTTCGTTTCGTGCACCAGTTGTCTTAGATCCACTCACTGAGACCTTTCAGGTCATTCATTTGGATAGGCCACTTCTTGGAGCATCATCCGCCCGCCCGAGTGGCCTGGCCGGAACGGGGGGAGTCGGTGCGTCTGATGACGCCCTTCGAGGATCCACCGGAAGTCCTGACATCGTCAACCCTATTCCAGCGATGACATCAGGCCGAGAGAGCACCTCAGTAGGACTCTTCTCGTCAACCGGAGCCCAAGTGGCACCGGGTGCTGCACTACCGGGACTGGGTCCGACGGATTCGGGCGACATCCTTAAAGTCGTCCAAGCCAGATTCGCGGAGCTCGACCGCGCCGAGGCCTCTCGCAATGCCAAACTTGAGGCGTTCGAGAGTGCTCTCAACGAGCAAAGGGGAGAGATCGAGACACTGAAGTCTCGCGATGCCGAACGGGAGGAAGAACTGCACGAGCTACGACGCCAAGCAAAGGGCAAGTCGACCGAGCTTCAGATGCATCAGTCAGTGGCTCCTCCTCGTACCGAGCCTGTCCTCCGCCTACAGCCTCCGCAACCAGCACCTCAGGGAGCCATTCCGGGCTATGTTCATGAAGACGAATTCAACATGACGGTCTCCGCGCTGACGACTCAGAACGACAAGCTTTCGGCCAAGCTCAAGCGCGCGGAAGAACGTCTAGCCGCCAGGGATGCTCAGTTACGCGAGAGGGACGCACAGTTGGAGGCCGCCAACCGTCGTATCCGCGAACTCGAGGCAGCGTGCCGGCCTCAGGCTCAGTCCTCCAAACGGGGACATGATGACACTGACCCGGGCGCAGGTCCTCATGAGGGGGAGATGCAAGGAGCCAAACGACCTCGCATCGGCCTCGCTCAAGCCTCGGGTTCCGCGCCTGCTACCGCAGCTTCACGTTCTGCTAGCTCGAGTGCCCCGTCAGAATCAGCCGCCGCCGATGCCTCTTTCATAGATTCAGATACGGAGGCGATTCCAGACATGGGGAGCTGGCGCTACGAGCCAATTCCGGCGGGTGAGGTAGTTGACTTTCCTCATCTGACCGAGACAGCAGGGATAGAGGTCGTTCCCCCAGAAGCAGCACCGACAGACACTTCAGACTTTCAGATTCCGGAGGAAGCCCGGAAGATTCTTCGGTCGCTCGCTCAGAGCCTCAGGATATACAAGAAGGGGGACGACATTCTCCAAAACACCGACTACACCAGCTTCATGTCAGCGTTCGAGTTTCCCACTCCGGATGCTCCTCGCACCGTTCACTCGACCGATCCAGAGACCTCCGCTCCAGTTATCATCCAGCTCAACTGGAACCACTCCGTCATATTCAGGCCATTCCTTGAGGAATCCTTCAGTCGCATCTTCCAGCAGGAGAACCTGCACGTCTGGTCAAGAAAGGTCTACTTCGGGATCTCGCACATCAAGAACAAGAGGAGAAGAACAGCATACGTGCACCAGAGGATGTGTAACTGGGCCACCCACGGACGTCAAAGAATCCGACGTCGCTTCATCAAGGTAACTGCGATGCGCCCTTACAGACATGGCCATCAGTTATTCCTTGAGTACGACGTCCGTATGTACGGGACCGGCACTCCTCGTGGTGTTCTGCAAGACTGGACCTTCACGGAAGCAGATCTGGACCGAATTCACCTTGAAGACCTTCTGACGCTCATCAAGTACCTCCAGGGCCCGATACTCCGACCTGAGCACTACAGAGACGGCACTGAAATCTTGAAGAAGTATGTTCGTCATGCGATCACCCTCGCGCGTGTGACGGACTACCAGCTTGCTATTGAGAGCCGCCAGCCGAAAGTCAACTAGCTCCGGCCGAACCTGCTCGTACCTGGTATCGACGCTTATCTTCCATACATGCCAACCAGGATACCGGAGCACGGGGTCCTTTATGTGACGATGAAGAAGAGGGAGCGAAGATTCATGCGATTTAGCGAACTTGCTAAATTCTGCGACGGAACCCTTCTCTACGTCTTCAACGGGATGCAGAGCAGACTCTTGGCTGATCAGGTACCGAGTCGGAAGTTCGTGGACGGAAAGGGAAAGATTTTGGAGGCGATGAACCTGATCGAGAGAAAGCTCAAGGAGAGGCTCATGTACAGACGAGTGGAAGCGGCTATGCAGATGCGAGCGAGGATCATTGGTGAATGGGAGGAGTTCCTTCAGATGTCAAAGTGGGAACCGGCGCTTGAGCTTCCACCACCCTTCTGACTTCTTCCCAAAGGGGAGATTGTTAGACCCTACTTTGAGGTTGTGAAGAAGTCAAGGGTCTATCCTGTATTTTCCTTTATCTAGTATTTGCTTTAGTTTTTGTTTGCCCTCTTTTGTAAAGAGTCATAGACTCTAAGGGCTTGTTTTGTAATTTCCCTATTCCTAGTGCTATATAAACATTGTTATAGCCTAGGGTTTAGGGTAGATGTTAGTAGATGTTTTGTAGCCTACCATATTGAATGAGAAGCAATCCCAAGGAGTATTCCTTTCTCTTGTCTTCTCAACATTATTCTACCAACATTCTCACCACTATTTGTTCATCATTGCTTAATCATTTGTCATAGTTTTCTCTCCATCTATCATCCTCTACAATCTGGGATTCACAGAAAGAACCGACTAATACGCTAAAGCACTAAGAATGATCTAGGACTAAATACTCTAAAACACGAATTAAGCAGAAAAATACAACTTTTAGTAAGCACCATTAATGGGAAGATCAACACACTAGTCAATAAAAGGTAGTTAAATAACTTTTAAGCACATGTTAGAATCAATGAAGAGACCAAAAAGATGATCATAATGTTATATATTATGCATGTGGGAAATGAATAAAGTTTACCTTTTAATTCTATCAACAATGAACATATTTTTGGTTAAAAAAATAATGAAAATATTGGGGGATAAACTCTTTTGGAATTTAATTCCAATCAGTCTTGTTTTTCATGATTTTTGTTTTAGTTTTAATTCCATATAAATATCGTTGTTGCCATTCGAATTTTTGCATCGATCAACCATTTGATCTTATTATTTTTTATAATGGCTTCCCACCAAGGAGCTCCGGCCCTTCCATGGTCACGGTTACCCCACATCGGTCATTCGCAACCATCACGAATGCCACAGCCTCATCTATCCCCACCATTGACACAACCAAGTCAAACACTTTTTACACCGAGATTTCGAGCCACAACAACTAGACCACCTCCACCTTCCACAAACCCACCTCATCTTGTACCCACTAACACTATTTCACTACCATCACCGCCAAGTGCACCACAACAGTTAGTAGCTAAAGACACAATAAAAAAAGAATCTTCCACTATGGTTTCAAAGGACACACATTCTAGTGTTGTGGCGACGTCCCAGGTCATCTCTCTTACACCCGCCCCAACACTCTCCCCTTCTGAAAATGTTAAACATTCACAAGGAAAACCTTCATCCGCATTAACTTGCTGTCTTCTGTAGGCGTCATTGTTAGAGAGTTAATAAAATGATCAATGTTGTATTTACATCATTATCGAGGAATTCATGTGTTGTGGAGAATAGCTTTTATTAAGGAGTTTAACTAGTTCCGTATACAACACTATATATATATATATATATACTTTGATTGAGCATATTTGCAAATTGAATAACTAAAGTTAATGCGTCCTTCCAAATGTTTCTTAGATATGACCTCTTTTGATTATTTTTTCGATTCATGTGTTTTTTAATATAGTATGCTGGTTGTGGTAATCGTCAGTTGTTAAGAATGTTATCAACATAAAAAAATCATTTGTAACAAACTTTGAAAATCTATTATATACATCCAAACGGTTTCTTAATTATAGATGTAAAATTAAAATGTATCAATAAATTATGTTTTAATCAAGGTCCGTTGTCAAGTAGTGAATTGGGACGACTTCATACTTTTTAATTTTATCTGACATTCACCATAATTGTGATAGTTAATAAGCATATGATAATTGATTAGTTAACAGCTTAATGTTATTACGCGATTCAAACGCTATCGTGAATTATTTGGGCATCGATACCTAGGTTGCGACGTTTATTAACAATATGGGGAAGGATGTTTCTTTCGATATCGATTCATGTCACTTGGCTCGGTTATTCGTTGACGTGAACGGATATTATCAGAGTCTGGCACGTCCAGTGGGCAAATTTTATTTTGACGTGTTGTGGTTGTTTGTACCGGCGATGGCAACATTTATTCTTTTGGTTCTAATTGTGCTACAAAGATTTAATTTACACGCTCCTTGGCTACAACTTCAAGAATTAGAATCAGATAATTGTATGAGTTGATTAATTGTTCTCGTACAATCTAGCAACCCATCGTGGGTCGTGCTTATACATATAGGATGTAGATGTATATATGAAACTATGTATAATAATATGTCGTACTCCCTAGAAAGTTGCCGCTAATCACCATCAAATTCAGTTTTTGATTTATAATTTAAAATATTGCCAACATAATTTCACCAACGAATATGCTAGTAATTTTTAAGTTTACAAAATTAATTTATTACTTCAATCGAAATTACCGTAGGATAAATTGCGGAAGGAGTTTATAAATTGTGTGTATCTACCTATCAAAAATGCTTTTTGATGTGTCAAACCTTTTTTTATTGATATTGTGTGTATCAGATGACTTGTAACCTGTTGAGCATGTCATCTCCACTGCTGCTGCCGCCGGAAACCACCGTCGCCGCCGGAAACCACTGCCACACCCACCTCCACCATCATCCACCGCCACCCACCTCAACCGGCGACCTCCACCTCCACCTCCACCATCACCCTCCGCCACCCACCTCCACCATCACCACCATCACCCTCCACCTCCACCACCACCATCACCCACCGCTATCCACCTCCACCATCACCCACCGCTATCCACCTCCACCGTTGTCGCCATCACCACCACCGGCACCATTACCATCAAACCGCCGCCCATCCCCACCACCATCTCCATCGAATCACCACCATCACCATCACCATCCACCACCACCGTCACCCACCTCTACCCAAATCCCTAATTTCACGAATCCTAAAAAACCCCCCAAATCCCTAATTTCAAGAACCCTAAAAAACCCCCAAATCCCTATCTGCTTCTTCTTCCTTTTATTCACACCTCCACCGTCGCCATCACCACCACCGGCACCATCACCGTCGCCATCACCATTACCGCCGTCATCACCATCACCATCGAACCACTGCCCACCACCACCACCATCACCATCGAACCGCTACCACCATCACCATCGACCCACAACCACCCAGAACTACCATCCCCACCGCCAAGAACCTCTTGCCGTCGTCACTAACTGCTGGTAACCAGATGGTAACCGGTTGTGCATGTCACAATAAACACAGTAACAAAAAAATAAAGTTTGATACATCAAAAAACATTTTTGATAGGTGGATACATACAATAATATTTCGGGTATAGTTTGATACATTTTGGAGAATTAAACCCTATAAATAATATTTTGGGTATACTTCGACCAAAATTTAGCTAGTATACTTTGATTGAAAATACAAATATATTGCAATGTTTAACAAATGTTGGTGTATGCCTTTAACAACTGAAATTTAGAGAGGTCTCTAAACAAAAGAATGTTGATGAAAAATTAAACACATTTATTTTGAAGGAATCATTTTAAAGAACTCACATATAATAACTAGAGCATTTAACTTGTGCTTAACAAAAAAGACCTACCTGAATGTGTAATCACCCACAAGTAGCACATAATATTGATGCCATTGACAGGGAATCAATGTGCTATGCCCATTGGCCCCATATCTCACAATGAAGAATGACAAACTCTTTTTGCAATCTTGTTCATGGAAATTAACAAAAACAAATACTTTTTGAACATTGAATGGGAAATTAAACTGAACGACATTCATACCCATCTTTGTATTTCTCGCAACAACAAATTCACTCTCAATCATGTGGAGTTTCTTATTAGCAATCGCCTTTGTTAATTATCTTCCCATTCGTGTTCTTTATCGGTTCGACAAAAGCGCACCACAATATATAGTTTGGTCCTTTGCTTAAAATATTTTTGAGAAATAAGTCATATAATCTAATATTTCTCGGTTTTTTTTAAAGGCAATATTTCTCGGTTTGTACCTTAGTTATATAGTAGCTAGTTAAGGAAGAACGCTATGATTTTTACAACCTTTTAACAATAACAAGTAAATTGTGATCATTTCAAATTTGTTCGGTTGCTCCTGAGTCCAAGACCCAAATATATACTTGATTTACATACTCCCATATAAATTAAATATCAAAACATGACGTGTACCTGGTGTAGAAGTGGCTGCAATATTAACAACGACCAATTTTCTTAGGATTGTTCCAATCGGTTGTTCACACTAGATGTTGGTTAGGCGACTCACAACATCTAGCTTTAACTACATGAATGTTATCGTTAAGAATATTTTCGTTGACAAAGTTCTCCATTAACTAGCATCGATACACTAACCTAAGACTTTGGTTTCAAAAATCTCCATTAAAATACACTTTAAGAGTTAATATTGTGGTTCTTGTTCTCCCCGGTGTAGAAACGTTTGTAAAGTTTACATTAAGCTGTGTTCTACGTTTACAAACTCGCTTATGTTAATAACTATATTCTGATATTCACATGATTAAATTAAAAAAACATTATGGAGAGGTAGGGTCGTCTTTTAACATGTTAAACATAGGATTTTGCAGCCTACCGGTTAAGGCTTGGTGTTGGGAAAAACCCACCAAAGTTCGAATCCGATGGTGAGCAACCAGGGGCCACTGAGTGTTAATCCTATGGGAGCATGCTTTAGCTCTCGGTAAAAATTACCAAGGATGTAGTCTGGGCAAACCCAGGTGAACCTTCTCCAAAAAAGCATAGGATTTTGCCCATATATTTCGGCTCACTACAAAAAATCACACCTATAGAGACAAAGCCTATATATTGCAACAACTCACGATCGTTGTTGTACGTTATAAAAAATATTTTTTACACATTATTGATGGGTTCAAACTCTTTTTTGCATATCATAGTGACAACACGTCATGGCTATAGGGAGCTATAACCACGAGCCGATAGTGACAAACTCAAAAGTGACAACTGTCATCGCAAAACATCATTAGTAACGATAATTGGAGCATTAGCAACGACTGTTGTAAGTGATCTAGAATCTTGATTTGAGGTGGGGTCTTCCTTTTTGTATTTTCTTTTGTGTTCACCTTTTGGAAAATTGACTTTCGTCTCTTTGAAGTTTTTCATTTTTTAATATAATAATACACAAGAAAAATAAATTCAGGATTATATTTTTCGTGTCTCTATTTTTTCCTTATATGTCATGGTTTTAACTTGTTCATCGTATCCTTCTTTACGTCAATATTGGTCAACGTAATGTAGTTGTTTAATTAATACCGTGTATTAATAAATATTATTATAATCATGTAAATGTGAGAAAAAAAGAAGTTGACTTGCTTAGTTGATGTACAAAAGGTTCAATAAACACCTTTCATGAAACATAAAGTTACAAGAATACTAATAAAGTGGGTGGATGACCCTCCTAGAATCTAATTCCAATGATTCATGTTTTTCATGTTTTTTGTTTTTGCTGTCTCATCTATATAAACCTCGTCTTTACATCTCATATTTCGGCATCGATCAACCATTAAATCCTAATACATAATTACAACTTAAATTCTCGATGGCTGCCCATCAAGGAGCACCAACCCATCGACAATTGTTACGCCTACCCCACATTGGTCGCACATTTACGTCACCAACCCCGCACCCTCATCCATCATCATCGACCCCACCACTTTTTACTCCAAGATTTCGAACCGCCCCACATCAGAACATGGGTCCCGGAACAAATTACCCAAAAAGTGAGGCAACCAAAAAGTTGGAAACTTCTCAAAAGAAGGTGGATGCTGACAACACTGAGATAGAGATTATAACAATTGAATATGAGAGCAGTGGAACTATGATCACAAATCAGTTTACCCCTTCAAGCAAAAAGACTCACAAGCATTCCCACTGGCGGCCATGGGTCTTTTCCTCAAGGACCTTGAGGATATCATAAAACTTAGAGAAAGAGAAAGAAGACCACAAAGTAATAATGTGATTGTTGTATTTACAATATTATAGATGGATTCTTATTCCTTGCTATGGTCTTTATATTAAAAAGCTTAGTTAGATGCACAACACTAAATTTATGTATATGTGTGTTCATGTGTAGTTGATGTGATGAGAAGAATAATATTCTGGTTGAATTATAAATTAACCGAAATTTTTTTTCATTGGTATGTTTGAGTCGTTTGTTTGGTAATTGGCGTTCTGTTGAATATCAAAGAGTATAAAACCAGACTTGTCACAATCTGATTACGAGCCAAACATACATTATTTAGTTCTTTCTATTTTTTCACAGCACAATAGCATTCATTCATGCCATTTAAACAAAGAAAAAGTTGATTAAGATTCTAAGTGAAATATATACTTTATCCCTATAACATGAGGTAAAACAATCATGTAACAAAAAGAAAGACTAAAGAAGTTAGACTAATCTTTAAAAGATAGTTAAATATCATACATGTTAAATAAAATTGGGTTTATAAGAAAAAATACCTCGTCGCCTCAATTAACAGATTGTTTTATGAACCAAAGTTTATATGTTTAAGTAATTATATTATCTCTACCATACAATTATCAGGCCACCCGACCCAAACACTACCCCGACCCGTCCCGTCAACCAAACCCACCTTTTCCTCTCTCACTTTTTACCCAAACCCGCCCTTGACCCACCCATAAACCCCCATTGACCCGCGCGTCCTCCTCCCCCTATTCACATCATCAAATTTACATTTTTAACCCCTGAATTTTACATTTTTGGCCCCTGAACATATAATGTTTATTCATTTTATATCTTTTACTTTTCAATATTTCATTTTACATTTTAGTCATATATCGTGTATTGGCTAAAAGACGTTAAAAAAATACATTTTAATTTTAACAAATTACGCCATTATATTCGTGTCGTCGATACGATCGAAATGAGTCTAATATTGAATATTTTTTGACGTACTTATTTTATTATATACTAAATATACGTTCCAACTTCTAACTGACCTAAATCTTATATTATTTTCAAACTTACATATTAGCCCCTAAACTTAGAACTTATAAACTTTATTTACTTTACACATTTACTTTTCAATATTTCAATTTACGTTTTAGTCATATATCGTGTATTGGCAAAAAAAGCGTTAAAGAAATACGTTTTAATTTTAACAAATTACGCCATTATGTTCGTAACGTCGATACGATCGAAATGGGCCTAATATTGAATATTTTTTGATATAACTATTTTATTATATACTATATATAAGCCCCAACCGACCCGAATCCTATACCCATTTTCAAAGTCATACATTAACGCCCTAAAATTATAATATTTATTCACTTTATACTTTTACTTTTCTATATTTCATTTCACGTTTTTACTCATATATCGTATATTGGTTGGAACATGTTAAAAAAATACGTTTTAATTTTAACAAATTACGTCATTATAATCGTATCGTCGATATGATCTAAAATATATTAAAAGAATACATTTTAATGTTAACAAATTACGCCATTATAATTGTATCGTTGATAATATCAAAATGAGCCTAATATTGAATCTTTTTTGCATTTATTTATTTTATTATATACGATATATTTACGATTCAACCGACCTGAATCCTATACCCACCTTTAAAGTTACATATCAGCCCCCTAAACTTATAATATTTATTCACTTTATATAATTTAGTTTTCTATATTTCATTTTACGTTTTAGTTATATATAATATATTAACTAAAATATGTTAAAGTGTCGATAGCTACTGTTTATGAACCCGGTGCGAAGTCCGGCCTTATCAACTAGTTTACATACATTTATCAGGAAGCTAAACACTGTTCATTGAACAGTACTCTTCAAAAATTTCAAATTTAACCCTTCAACTTATAACAATTATTTATATTTTACCTTTTAATTTTCTATATTTTATTTTTCGTTTTAGGCATATATCGTATATTGGCTTGAATATATTATAAAAATACGTTTTAAGTTTAACAACTTACGTCATTTTATCGTATCGTTGATACGTTCGAAATGAGCCAACTGTTGAATATATTTTGATGTGATTATTTTATTATATACTATATATAGTACGATTATGTATTTAAAAACATTATATTTTAGCTCTTAAACTTATAATATTTATTCACTTTATATCTTTTACTTTTCTATATTTTATTGTATGTTTTAGTCATATATCGTATGTTGGCTAAAATAGATTAAAAATGTACGTTTTAATTTTAACAAATTACGCCATTATAATTGTATTGTCGATACGTTCGAAATAAGCCTAATATTGAATATTTTTGACGTAATTATTTCATTATATATTATATATAGTACGATTATATATAGCGACATTTGCAAAATTACATTTTAGCCTTTCTAAACTTATAATATTTATTCAGGTTATACGTTTTAGTTTTCTATATTTCATTTTATGTTTTAGTCATATATCTGAAATATGTTAAAGTACAACTTTAGTTCCTGTAGTTTGATGACTATAACGTTTTTCGTCCTTAATCTTTAAAAATTGTTTTTTAATCTCTATGGTTTTTGTTTTTATTCCTTTTCGATCCTTCATCCAACTTCGTTTATTTATGTAGTTAACTCATCCAAAAAATGTTTGATTAATTTACATATGTGGTCCTTATAGTAGACCATCTTTATATTTTTTATTCTCAAATTATATATTTCACATTTTGTTACTTTTTATCTTTTTTTTATTCTATTAAGACATTTTGTTCTATTGGTTAATAGATAGTACATAATATTTTTTCCAAAGCTTAAGTTAAAATTAATATTTATATTTATTTTAAATAATCATTGACATATAACCCCCCTACACACACATTATCTACATATTATCTACATGTGAACATCCACGTAAAATAGACATCAATTGCACCATATACCTCTTTTTCTTTTGTAACCATATAGTTAAATTTCCAACACAATTTATGAAGTTCGTCATACTAACATTTCTTATGATAACATATGTACAAACTTTATGTTTCATAGAAATGATAAAATCTACTACATCTTATAACCCGGCGCGAAGCCCGGGGTGATATCAACTAGTTGTGATACATTTATAGGTTAAATGAAATTTCCAATTAAGTATAAAACATGTGTTCATAGAATGTTTGTTAAAAATATACGATTAAAATATCTAATACGACGTTTTATTTTTAAAATGTTCTAAAATACATGTTAAGACATTCAAAATCATCCTATAAATTTTGTTTATAACACCTTTAGATAGGTTATTTTATTGTTTTGTATTATAAACTTGAGTCTTATAAAATACTAGACATTGTTGACATCCTATAAACTCAAGTTTGATATAATAACATAGGAGGTGCTTTTAGGATAAAATAAGAGTCCCAATACACGAAAGACATTAACGCAACCATGGAACAATATCAGAGGTTGGCATCGCCGATTGCCAACAGACCTCTTACCATGTCACCATTTAAGAAAAAAAGATTTAAGCACAGGCAAATGGGAGGTGACTTCTTACCATGTCATATCACTTGAAGCTCGTCAATACTTAATGGCACTTCACAAAATGAGAGAGATGCTAGTAAAACAAACATTAGCTTAAAAAAATGAAAGAACCGACTAATACTCTAAAGCAGTAAGAATGATCTAGGAATAAATACTCTATAACACGAATTAAGCAGAAAAATACAACTTTTAGTAAGCTTCGTTAAAGGGAATATCAACACACTAGTCAATAAAAGGTATTTAATTAACTTTTAATCATATGCGAGAATCAATGAAAAACCAAAAAGATGGTCATAATGTTATATATTATGCATGTGGGAAATGAATAAAGTTTATCTTTTAATTCTATCTACGCAATCATATTTTTGGTTAAAAAGATAATGAAAATATTGGGGGATAAACCCTTTTGGAATCTAATTCCAATCAGTCTTGTTTTTCATGTTTTTTGTTTTTGTTTTAATTCCATATAAATATCGTAGTTCCCATTCGGATTTTTGCATCAATCAACCATTTGATCCTATTATTTTTTATAATGGCTTCCCACCAAGGAGCTCCAACCCTTCCATGGTCACGGTTACCCCACATCGGTCACTCGCAACCACCACCAATCCCACAACCTCATCTAGCCCCACCATTGACACAACCAAGTCAAGTACTTTTTACACCGTGATTTCGAGCCACAACAACTAGACCACCTCCACTTACCGCAAACCCACCTCATCTTGTACCCACTAACACTATTTCACTACCATCACCACCAAGTGAACCACAACAGTTAGTAGCTAAAGACACAATAGAAAAAGAATCTTCCACTATGGTTTCAAAGGACACACATTCTGGTGCTGCGGCGATGTCCCAGACCATCTCTCCTACACCCACCCCAACATCTCCCCCTTCTGAAAATGTTAAACATTCACAAGGAAAAACTTCATCCGCATTAACTTGCTGTCTTCTGTAGGCGTGATTGTGAGGGAGTGAATAAAATGATCAATGTTGTATTAACATCATTATCGAGGAATTCATGTGTTGTGGAGCATAGCTTTTAGTAGGGAGCTTTAATTAGTTCCATATAGATTGAGCATATTTGAAAATTGAATAATTAAAGTTAATGCATCCTTCTAAATGTTTCTTAGATATGACCTCTTTTGATTATATTTTTCGATCCATGTATTTTATAATATAGTATGCCGGTAGTGGTAATCTGTCAGTTGTTGAGAATGTTATCAACATAAAAAAACATCTGTAACAAACTTTGAAAATCTATTATATACATGCAAACGGTTTCTTATATATAGATGTAATTAAAATGTATCAATAAATTATGTTTTGATCAAGGTCCGTTGTCAAGTAGTGAATTGGGACGATTACATATTTTTTTAATTTTGTCGACATTCACCATAACTGTGATAGTTAATAAGAACATGATAATTGATTAGGTGTCTCGTTAACAACTATAAAAAGAAACTAACA
Source organism: Centaurea solstitialis (assembly GCA_030169165.1). Taxonomy (NCBI): domain Eukaryota; kingdom Viridiplantae; phylum Streptophyta; class Magnoliopsida; order Asterales; family Asteraceae; genus Centaurea; species Centaurea solstitialis. The sequence continues at coordinate 54,387,536 of CM058042.1, read as the reverse complement.
TAAAAAAAATCCCATTTGGACATTTGTACGTAGTTATCTTCAATAATAAAGCTATATATAGGAGATAGGAGATTTGTTTAACAAAACATTCAAGCATTTTGAATATTGGTTTCCATCTAGGTTGCATACATGCTTCCTATTTCGATGTTCAAACACCTTGTGTCTTACAAAGCTTAATATACTCGTTATAAATTGACTATTTACTTTGTCTAAAAACAATTTTCTCATGTCTTAAATTTTGTAACAATAGATATACAATAATATATATATATATATATATATATATCATATATAGAGGTAGGTTCATACAAGAACATGGTTATTTACAAGAACAAATGAACCCATTTTGAGCCATACATTGATGTGGGCCCATGTGGGTCCCACATAATAAAAAAATCATATATGATTCAGGTGGGTCCCACCACTAAATCATATATGATTTTTTATTATGTGGGACCTGTTGGGTTTTGGTCCGGTCCTCGTATCGAACTGACATGAAGAACACTGTGTATCCAAAACCTAACTGGATTGAGATACACCGTGTTTAGGTAAAAATTTACCATCGTATGACGACAATATAAAATCGTAAGATATCTTATTGGACCTTAGTCCTGTATTAAGATATGGTCCTGAGACAAGCTTAGAGTTTCGTCGAACATCTGCATAACACCATCGAACGTCATAACGTATTCGTCGAACGATTACTTCAGCAAGTATCGTACGACTCTTATAAGATAACGTACGACAGTTATCAGTTATCTACTAACGGTCATATTTTTCCTTAGTCTGTTTTCTTGTAACAGATAATCGACCGTTATCGAAGACTAAATCATCATTAAAGGCCAAGATACGCAACTAATTAATGCTCAACCGTTACGACCAGGATTCCCGCGACAGTTACAACCGTTGTCATTAATGAGCTATTATTGACGACCGTTGCTGCAAAATCAACTATAAAAGATACCTGAAGCTCTCATTTGAGGAGAGGGGATCACTATCCAAGCTGCTCGGACCTTCTCTCTAATTTCTACACCAATCTTTGTAATTTACCTTTGATCGAATTGTCATTTCCATTGTAATCGTACGATCGATAGTGTAAAATTCAAGGACATCACCCCTGTTTGGTGATACATAGTGCAACGTCGACTATATCTTAGTCGGCCGCAGGTTTTTTCCTCGACATTGAGGTTTTTCCTGCGTCATCAATCTCTTGTGTTCATTTTTCTTTATTTATTTGTGCGTTTACCAAGTTAGATTCTTACTTTCGACGGATTAGCCTCACAACTTATCTTACGACGTAATTTGTATAATTTTTTGCATAAACAATTTGGCGCCCACCGTGGGGCATCGTCTTAAGAAAATCTCATTTGGTAAAGGCGCTTGTCTACTAATATTTTTTCTCGAGTTTCTTTGAGCACTTATTTGCAGGAATATGGGTGACCAACATGAGACATCATTGCAACAACAACTTGCTGCTGCCCAAGAGCAGATTCGGCAATTAAACCAACAAACTGTGCAAGCTAATGAGGAACTCGCACGACTTCGAGCTTCAAATGCTACGACAACCTCAATCGCTACCACAATCGCTTCACTTCCTCTCTCAGCACCAGTACCACGACCTTCGTTTGATCTACCACCGCCACCACCTCCTGGAGTAAACATGCCACCTCCTTTGATTAATTTCCCACCGCCGCCTCCACCTAGAATAAACTTCCAATCAAACTTTGTGCGACCTTCAATACCGCAAAGTTCCCCATTCTTCACTTTTCGGCCTTTTGTTAGCTCATCACAATCAATGCCCGAACATATACCAACAATGGCCCATTCTACTATCCATACTACCATACAACCCGACGTTGGAACCTCTAAAGGTTTCTTTCCATTTAACCCGATACCTACAGGTGATCCTATGGACGCACGACTAAAGATGCTAGAGGAACAAAATCAAAAGATGTTAGCATTACTTGCAAAATTACCTGGAGCTGCAGTACCAGTCGACGTCGAGCCAAAGACTGGATTTCAAGCCTCGCCATATGTTGATGAGATTGCCCTTGTCGACATTCCTAAAAAATACAACATCCCAGCATTCACGCCAAAATACTCTGGAATCACAGACCCCGTCGAACACGTCGCACAATACAAGCAACTTGTATGGACAGTCCCGATTCCAGCACAATTCCAAGAAATATGCATGTGCAAGAGTTTTGGATCTACACTTACAGGAGCGGCTCTACAATGGTTGATCAACTTAAAACCCAAGAGCATCACATCGTGGTCCGAGCTAGTAAACCAGTTCACGCGACAATTTGCAAGCAGTCGCAAGATGGAGAAACAGACCAGTGATCTATACTATGTCGTACAAAACTCTGGTGAGACTATCCGTGATTATTTTAACAGATTTAATGCAGAAATGATCGAAGTCAAGAACTGCGACATCAAGACTGCAATTGAAGCCTACAAATGCGGATTGGACGACTCATCAGGACTATACTTGGATCTTACCAAGTATCCACCCGAAAACTTCGACGACGTACGAGCTCGAACACTTGCGCACATGAGAATTGAAGACGATGCTATCTTTCGACGCAAACATTCAAACGACAAGAAGACTCTTGGTCCTCAAAAGCATGAATTCAAAAAAAAGAGGGTGAACAAAATTGGAAACTCTCGACAAGAGACCAATAATCATTCGACCCGTGGTTCAGGTAAAACTAGATATCCAGAATTATCTACTTACAATTTTGCAGGTACAGCTAAGGAGCTAGTTGACGCCCTACGCAAGCTCGACACAAACATACGATGGCCGAAAAAGCCGGAAGTTCCTAACAAAGACAAAGATCAATCTAAATGGTGCGACTTCCATAGCGATCATGGACATACGACGACTGAATGCATCAGCCTGAAGAAAGAGGTTTCCTATTTGAAATCGAAAGGTCATTTGAAAGACATCCTTCCCGACGAAGAAAAGAGACCTGCGTCGCTAGTACACACAAAAGTCGTAAATTGTATCACTGGTGGATCAGAAGTCTGTGGTTTAACCTATTCAGCAGCCAAGAGACACGCACGAGAAGGTCCAGAAGGACAACCAATTCCAGATGAATGTAAGTCAGTAACCGAGAAAGAACTCGACGCGTCGAAGATAACGTTCGACCAAGACGACCTCTCGGAAACTGATCCAAGACATCACGACGCGCTGGTCATTCAATTAACCATCGGGAACTGCTTGACGAAGAGAATCCTCATTGATGGTGGTAGTTCTGCCAATGTCATCTTTGCCGACACCTTGAAGATTATGGGAATTGACAGATCAAACATCGTACGACGAACTACCACATTGATCGGATTCAATGGAGATACGACGAATACGCTTGGAGAAATAGTATTGCCAGTATTTGCTAAAGGCATTAATAAACAAATCAAGTTCAATGTGATAGATTGTCGATCCGCTTACAACGCCATACTCGGAAGACCATGGATCCACGACATAAAAGCCGTTCCCTCGACATACCACCAAAAGGTCAAATTACCATCACCTTGGGGTGTGCAAGAGATCGTGAGTGAAAAGAAGATCGCACGTGAATGCTACAAGATCACTATGAAATCGAAGCCGCAGACCATCTAGAAATTACAGAACCAGGATGCAGTCCAGTCGTACGATGACCTTCAACTAGAAGAAGTCATCCTTGACCCAAAGCATCCTGATCGAAAGGTATTCGTGGGGGCAACCCTACCTTCTGACATAAAAAATAGTATCATATCTTTTTTGCAGGAACACTCCGATTGCTTCGCTTGGACGCACAAAGATATGGTGGGAATTGATCCAGATATCATCTCACATAAACTAAATGTGGATCCAACCTTCAAGCCGATAAAACAAAGGCGTCGTAAATTTGCACCTGAGCGCAATAAAGTTATCAACGATGAAGTTGATAATCTACTCAAGACCGGAAAAATTAGAGAAGTCAAATACCCAGACTGGCTTGCGAACGTCGTGGTCGTCCAAAAGAAGAATGGAAAATGGCGAGTGTGTATCGACTTCAAAGATTTGAACAAAGCTTGCCCAAAAGATCCATTCCCTCTTCCGCACATAGATGCAATGGTCGACGCAACAGCAGGTCATGAACTCTTGACATTTATGGACGCATATTCAGGATACAACCAAATCCTGATGCATACGGACGATCAAGAGAAGACGGCATTCATGACAAATAAGGGAATCTATTGCTACAAAGTAATGCCCTTCGGTTTAAAGAACGTAGGATCAACATATCAGCGACTGGTCAACAAGATGTTCAAGGAACATCTAGGACGTACGATGGAAGTTTACATTGATGACATGTTGGTCAAATCTGCAAAATCGAACGAACACATACAACATCTACAGCAATCGTTCGACATACTACGACAGTATAAGATGAAACTCAATCCAACCAAGTGCTCCTTCGGCGTACGAGCTGGAAAGTTCCTTGGATACATGGTCACACGACGAGGGATCGAAGCAAGTCCAGAACAGATAAAAGCGATCTTGGAACTACAATCACCAAGAAATGTGAAAGAGGTGCAAAAATTGACAGGTCGTGTCGCAGCTTTAAACAGGTTCATCTCCAGGTCGTCCGACAAATGTCATTTATTCTACAACATCCTGCGAAAGAACCATGGGTTCAACTGGACCGAAGCACACGAAAAAGCTCTGCAAGAATTGAAACAATACATGATGTCCCCACCACTACTAACGAAGCCAAACGAAGGAGAAAGCTTGTATTTGTATCTGGCTGTAAGCAATAATGCCGTAAGCGCAGTAATCGTACGAGAGGAAGATCAGCAACAACGTCCCATCTACTACGTAAGTAAATCTTTCCTCGACGCAGAGACCAGGTACACTTCGATGGAAAAATTACTTCTGGGTTTAGTTACTGCTGCAAAAAAGCTAAGGCATTATTTCGAGTCTCATCATATTATTGTCGTAACAAACTATCCACTCAAGACTGTACTTCGAAAGCCTGAGCTTACAGGACGACTAGCAAAGTGGAGCATATACCTAAGTGGGTTTGACATCGAATTCAAACCCAAGACGGCAATAAAATCATAGGTACTTGCAGACTTCGTAGCTGAATTCAGTCCAGAGATAGAACCTCCGACGTACGACGAAGTAAATAATGTGATGCTTCAAGACAACAAGCCTTGGATTTTGCATGTAGATGGATCCTCGAACGTACGAGGATCAGGACTTGGAGTTGTCTTAAAACCATCACATGGGGGCAACATAGTATACTCCATACGATGCGACTTCAAAGCAACGAACAACGAGGCAAAATATGAAGCTTTGATCGTAGGATTGGATATAGCCCATAAACTGGGGGCAAAACAACTGCATGTACGAAGTGACTCTCTATTAGTCACGAATCAAGTAAATGGAGAATTCCAAGCAAAAGATTCGAAGATGATGATGTATCTCCAAGCTACTAAAGAACGAATCGCACGATTCGAATCTTTTTCGATAGAACAGATTCCGAGAGATCTGAATATGCAAGCCGACGCTTTAGCCAACTTGGGATCCGCATTCAACGATCCATCCTTGGAAAATATACCTATACTTCATCTCATGACACCAACGATCGAAAACAAAGAGGAAATGTTCATGAATGAAGAAGTGTACAATTGGTCGCTCGACATCTGGAACTATCTTAAGTACGACCGTCTTCCCGAAGATAAAATGGAAGCTCGAAAAGTAAAGATCAAGGCTTCTCGTTATACCATCATCGAAAATCAATTATACCGAAGGTCCATCTCAGGATTGATCCTACGATGCATCTCAGATCCAAGTCAAATAAACAAAATCCTCCAAGAGATGCACGACGGAGAATGTGGAAACCATTCTGGAGGCAGAAGCCTTGCCAATCGGATCTCCCGACAAGGTTACTATTGGCCAACCTTAAGAGAAGACGCAATAAGGTACGTCCAGAAATGCGACGCATGTCAGAAACACTCAGGTATGATCCATCGACCTTCCGAACCATTGCACTCTGTCTTAATCCCTTGGCCATTCATGCGATGGGGAATGGACATCGTGGGAAAACTCCCACCTGCTCCAGGACAGAAGGTCTTCTTACTTGTTCTTACGCATTATTTTTCAAAATGGATCGAAGCTGCCGCATTCTCACAGATTAGGGATAAGGAAGTCATTTCCTTCATCCAGACTAACATTATTTACAGATTCGGAGTACCCTCAGAAATAATGTGCGATAACGGTGCGCAATTCATAAGTGAAAAAACACGCAAGTTCTGCGACGAAAGAGGAATCAAGCTCATAATGTCCACTCCACGATATCCACAATCAAATGGCCTAGCTGAGTCGAGTAACAAAGTTATTATCAATAACTTACGAAAGAGGCTTAAAGAAGCAAAAGGAAGGTGGGTCGAAGAATTGCCTTCAGTACTATGGGCAAATCATACGACTCCCAGATCTTCGACAGGACAAACTCCATTCTCTTTGGTGTACGGATGCGAAGCAGTCTTACCAATCGAATCCTACATTCCTACAGCAAGGCATCGAACAATTGAACAGAACGCTATAGACCTATCTTACAATTTGGATGCCTTGGAAGGATTAAGAGAAACAGCTCTACAACGAATGGCTTCCCAAAAAGGAATAATCGAACGACATTTCAACAAAAAAGTGAAAGCCAAAGTCTTCCAAGTAGGAGATTATGTCTTACGACATGTGTTCCAAAACACACAAGAAACAAACGCCGGAAAACTTTCCATCAAATGGGAAGGACCATACAGGATTTCCAAAGTTATTGGAAACGGAGCCTATCGACTTACGACCATGGATGGTAAGGAAATCCCACGTAGCTGGAATGCGACGCATTTGAAAAGGTACTACTTCTAATCCTTTTTTCATTTTGATTATCTACTTTATCAAAATACTAACTTGGGCGTCGGAGCGCCGTTGGCCAAGCCAACGGCCACCCCTTAGCTAAACTCTTTGCAGGAATCGCACGATCAACGCAAGTATCGCACGACCATCGCACGAAACTCAAGTAGGATGTTATAATCGCATGAATATCGCCTGGATTATAACCTAGATGCTTTGATCGCATGAATATCGCATGAATCGCAAGACAAAGGCTTGAATCGCATGATTTTCGCACGAAACGCGGATTGCTTTAAACGCACGAAGCTATCGCACGAGCGCAAGACTAAACGCCAGTCGCACGATTACTCAATTTAAGAGTAAAACAATAAAGAAACGTTTCTAAATTATTCTATGGCCTAAAGTCGCACGACAAAACAGAATATAAACGCAGAATAACGCAAGGTGAAATAAATATTATAAATACGAACATTGTTTAACCGCCAAAGAGGCGTCATACGATTACATGATAAACATTGTTTTCAACTAAAAGAAAAAAGACCTAAAACTAGGCAAGAGGAGGGACGACTTCAGTATCATCAGTAGAGACTTTCTCAACCTCGATCACAGGGTCGGATCCAGAAGTCACGACTTCCTCCCCAGATCCCGTGACCTGAGGTTCCTTCAGTACCTTGTCCTCACCTGACGCATCCTCATCTAAGTCCTTAAGATCATCCGCGTCAAGATATTCTTCAGAGCCCATCTGCTCTTTAAAAGACTCGACCTCGGACTTCGCCATGTCAAGGGTAAGAGTACCAGCAACAACGCGACGGAGAACGGCTGCACGTGCGACCAAACGTGTCAAAGCTAGCTCATCCTTAAGATCTTGGATCTCTGAAGATAGAGACTCTTCGACCTTAGCCTTCTCCTCTTCGAGCTTCCTAGTCTTGTCAAGAGAAGCCTTCAATCGCCCACGTTGCTCTTCACGTGCGAACTCAGCCTCCTCCAACCTTAGCTTCAGCTCATCGATCGTCGCCTGCTTAGATTCCATCTCTTTGGCTTGAGCAAAGACTTTGCTGGTCGCTTTCTCCAAATCCTTACGGGCACGAGTCACCCATTCTTGATTGAGGAACATCTCCCTCTTGATCTGTTCCATACGAGTATGGAGACCAAGATTTGCTTGTAAAGCCTGCAAAAGAAAAATCAAGTCAATACAAAAGACGTACGACGAGCAATTATAATAAATAATGGATTATTTACCAAAAAAGAGAGACCCGTCGCAGAAGCCTCTAAATCCTCGATCGACTCTCCCTCAATCTGTCTCCTCTGAGAAGGAAGGTGGAATTGAGAAATATCAGGATAAAGAGTATCAACCCGCACGACGCCATCTTCCAGAAAGTTCGCCGGGAGGTCAATGTTCATAGTCATACGACCAGAACCTTCGACGCCTTCATCCTGAGTCTTTTTGTTTGCAGACTCCTTCGAACCTTCTGGAGGCACAGAATTTATGGGAATAGCTTTTATCGCACCCTCGACCTTTCGTTTGGTCTCACGGGTGGACTGCTTCCCTCGACGGATGTCGACCCTTCAAAAAAGGTCGACTTATTTCTCTTGGCCAATGCCTCTTCTGCTTCCTGAGCTTTTCTTTTCTTCTTCTCCGCGGCTCTCTTAGCCATCTCAAGTTGCTCAGCCCTCCTATTGCTCTTCTGACCTACGACACAAAAAGAAAAAACACATCAACAATATGATAACAAGAAATCATACAACTAAGACTTGTCAAGGCAAAGTACCTTCCATATCTTCCGCTGAAATTTCCTGGACTTCAACCTCCTCAACGTCTTCATCGTCCCCTGATCTCTGTGTCGTATAAGAACGTGCGACAATTCCGAAAGACAAGAAGTGCTCTACGACTTCAGTAGACTCAGGAGTGGCCTTGAACTTAAGATCGATTTTTGTAGAATGCAAACGATCATTGTCAGATACTATAAAAACTATATATAAATGATCAAAACAAATGAAAAAACCTATACCTAATGGATTCCATTCTGGAACAATCCAATCCCCTTCGACCGTCGAAGAACGAATGAAGATGTATCGGGATTTCCATCTGCGATCATTCACCTGCAAGCCGTGAAACAGCATCGCGTTTCCCCTCCCCTTAGGATACAAACCATATCGGTTATAAGGGAAGGGTGTACGCCGTAAGCAAGTCCTCGACGGTGAAGGCAGGACGATCCCAGTCCTTGGTAATCTTCTCGATCACCCAAAGAATTCTCCAAACTTGAGGCATCAGTTGGCCAGGAGATATGCTAAACCTATTCATAAGAGACCTGGCGAGGGACGTAAAAGGCCATCGAAACCCAACTCGGAATGGATATTCAAATAGGGCAAAAAATCCTGCTGGGCATCCGCCGGACGGACATGTTTAGCTAGCCTAGTCTCAATCCCCTCAGGAAGACCTGCTAAATCCCGGAAAGATTGGACATCCGAGCTATCGATAATCGTGCTTGCAACTTCGATCGCCATTGAAGATTCAAAACCCTCTAAACTATCTTGCAAAAACGTCCTAGCTAAACCTCAAACGTATCAACAATGGGAAAGAAGAGAGTACCTTATAATAACTTGGAATCAAGATCCTTGCCGAAGATAGAGGAATAAAGATCGGATTGGATTACGACTGAAAGAATTCAGAAATCGGAAGAAAATTGGAAGAGATTGACATTCCACAATTAAAATTAAACCTTTTATGGTAACCGAACTCTTCTCCAAGTAATTAAGGTCCAATCAGATTACGACACGCGTCCAGAGAAAACCATCGAATCGACAGCTGTAAACGACGTCATCAGGCTGCGTCATTCGAACCGTTTGGTATTCGACTACATTCTAAACAATTCATTCGACGTTCGATCAGACCTCGAGACGATTAGAAGATTCAGAAAAATCAATTTCAAATATTTTTCTAAATCTTGGGGGCAAACTGTTTAGGTAAAAATTTACCATCGTACGACGACAATATAAAATCGTAAGATATCTTATTGGACCTTAGTCCTGTATTAAGATAAGGTCCTGAGACAAGCCTAGAGTTTCGTCGAACATCTGCATAACACCATCGAACGTCATAACGTATTCGTCGAACGATTACTTCAGCAAGTATCGTACGACTCATATAAGATAACGTACGACAGTTATCAGTTATCTACTAACGGTCATATTTTTCCTTAGTCTGTTTTCTTGTAACAGATAATCGACCGTTATCGAAGACTAAATCATCATTAAAGGCCAAGATACGCAACTAATTAATGCTCAACCGTTACGACCAGGATTCCCGCGACAGTTACAACCGTTGTCATTAATGAGCTATTATTGACGACCGTTGCTGCAAAATCAACTATAAAAGATACCTGAAGCTCTCATTTGAGGAGAGGGGATCACTATCCAAGCTGCTCGGACCTTCTCTCTAATTTCTACACCAATCTTTGTAATTTACCTTTGATCGAATTGTCATTTCCATTGTAATCATACGATCGATAGTGTAAAATTCAAGGACATCACCCCTGTTTGGTGATACATAGTGCAACGTCGACTATATCTTAGTCGGCCGCAGGTTTTTTCCTCGACATTGTGGTTTTTCCTGCGTCATCAATCTCTTGTGTTCATTTTTCTTTATTTATTTGTGCGTTTACCAAGTTAGATTCTTACTTTCGACGGATTAGCCTCACAACTTATCTTACGACGTAATTTGTATAATTTTTTGCATAAACAATTTGGTGCCCACCGTGGGGCATCGTCTTAAGAAAATCTCATTTGGTAAAGGCGCTTGTCTACTAATATTTTTTCTCGAGTTTCTTTGAGCACTTATTTGCAGGAATATGGGTGACCAACATGAGACATCATTGCAACAACAACTTGCTGCTGCCCAAGAGCAGATTCGGCAATTAAACCAACAAACTGTGCAAGCTAATGAGGAACTTGCACGACTTCGAGCTTCAAATGCTACGACAACCTCAATCGCTACCACAATCGCTTCACTTCCTCTCTCAGCACCAGTACCACGACCTTCGTTTGATCTACCACCGCCACCACCTCCTGGAGTAAACATGCCACCTCCTTTGATTAATTTCCCACCGCCGCCTCCACCTAGAATAAACTTCCAATCAAACTTTGTGCGACCTTCAATACCGCAAAGTTCCCCATTCTTCACTTTTCGGCCTTTTGTTAGCTCATCACAATCAATGCCCGAACATATACCAACAATGGCCCATTCTACTATCCATACTACCATACAACCCGACGTTGGAACCTCTAAAGGTTTCTTTCCATTTAACCCGATACCTACAAGTGATCCTATGGACGCACGACTAAAGATGCTAGAGGAACAAAATCAAAAGATGTTAGCATTACTTGCAAAATTACCTGGAGCTGCAGTACCAGTCGACGTCGAGCCAAAGACTGGATTTCAAGCCTCGCCATATGTTGATGAGATTGCCCTTGTCGACATTCCTAAAAAATACAACATCCCAGCATTCACGCCAAAATACTCTGGAATCACAGACCCCGTCGAACACGTCGCACAATACAAGCAACTTGTATGGACAGTCCCGATTCCAGCACAATTCCAAGAAATATGCATGTGCAAGAGTTTTGGATCTACACTTACAGGAGCGGCTCTACAATGGTTGATCAACTTAAAACCCAAGAGCATCACATCGTGGTCCGAGCTAGTAAACCAGTTCACGCGACAATTTGCAAGCAGTCGCAAGATGGAGAAACAGACCAGTGATCTATACTATGTCGTACAAAACTCTGGTGAGACTATCCGTGATTATTTTAACAGATTTAATGCAGAAATGATCGAAGTCAAGAACTGCGACATCAAGACTGCAATTGAAGCCTACAAATGCGGATTGGACGACTCATCAGGACTATACTTGGATCTTACCAAGTATCCACCCGAAAACTTCGACGACGTACGAGCTCGAACACTTGCGCACATGGGAATTGAAGACGATGCTATCTTTCGACGCAAACATTCAAACGACAAGAAGACTCTTGGTCCTCAAAAGCATGAATTCAAACAAAAGAGGGTGAACAAAATTGGAAACTCTCGACAAGAGACCAATAATCATTCGACCCGTGGTTCAGGTAAAACTAGATATCCAGAATTATCTACTTACAATTTTGCAGGTACAGCTAAGGAGCTAGTTGACGCCCTACGCAAGCTCGACACAAACATACGATGGCCGAAAAAGCCGGAAGTTCCTAACAAAGACAAAGATCAATCTAAATGGTGCGACTTCCATAGCGATCATGGACATACGACGACTGAATGCATCAGCCTGAAGAAAGAGGTTTCCTATTTGAAATCGAAAGGTCATTTGAAAGACATCCTTCCCGACAAAAAAAAGAGACCTGCGTCGCCAGTACACACAAAAGTCGTAAATTGTATCACTGGTGGATCAGAAGTCTGTGGTTTAACCTATTCAGCAGCTAAGAGACACGCACGAGAAGGTCCAGAAGGACAACCAATTCCAGATGAATGTAAGTCAGTAACCGAGAAAGAACTCGACGCGTCGAAGATAACGTTCGACCAAGACGACCTCTCGGAAACTGATCCAAGACATCACGACGCGCTGGTCATTCAATTAACCATCGGGAACTGCTTGACGAAGAGAATCCTCATTGATGGTGGTAGTTCTGCCAATGTCATCTTTGCCGACACCTTGAAGATTATGGGAATTGACAGATCAAACATCGTACGACGAACTACCACATTGATCGGATTCAATGGAGATACGACGAATACGCTTGGAGAAATAGTATTGCCAGTATTTGCTAAAGGCATTAATAAACAAATCAAGTTCAATGTGATAGATTGTCGATCCGCTTACAACGCCATACTCGGAAGACCATGGATCCACGACATAAAAGCCGTTCCCTCGACATACCACCAGAAGGTCAAATTTCCATCACCTTGGGGTGTGCAAGAGATCGTGAGTGAAAAGAAGATCGCACGTGAATGCTACAAGATCACTATGAAATCGAAGCCGCAGACCATCTAGCAATTATAGAACCAGGATGCAGTCCAGTCGTACGATGACCTTCAACTAGAAGAAGTCGTCCTTGACCCAAAGCATCCTGATCGAAAGGTATTCGTGGGGCAACCCTACCTTCTGACATAAAAAATAGTATCATATCTTTTTTGCAGGAACACTCCGATTGCTTCGCTTGGACGCACAAAGATATGGTGGGAATTGATCCAGATATCATCTCGCATAAACTAAATGTGGATCCAACCTTCAAGCCGATAAAACAAAAGCGTCGTAAATTCGCACCTGAGCGCAATAAAGTTATCAACGACGAAGTTGATAATCTACTCAAGACCGGAAAAATTAGAGAAGTCAAATACCTAGACTGGCTTGCGAACGTCGTGGTCGTTCAAAAGAAGAATGGAAAATGGCGAGTGTGTATCGACTTCACAGATTTGAACAAAGCTTGCCCAAAAGATCCATTCCCTCTTCCGCACATAGATGCAATGGTCGATGCAACAACAGGTCATGAACTCTTGACATTTATGGACGCATATTCAGGATACAACCAAATCCTGATGCATACGGACGATCAAGAGAAGACGGCATTCATGACAGATAAGGGAATCTATTGCTACAAAGTAATGCCCTTCGGTTTAAAGAACGCAGGATCAACATATCAGCGACTGGTCAACAAGATGTTCAAGGAACATCTAGGACGTACGATGGAAGTTTACATTGATGACATGTTGGTCAAATCTGCAAAATTGAACGAACACATACAACATCTACAGCAATCGTTCGACATACTACGACAGTATAAGATGAAACTCAATCCAACCAAATGCTCCTTCGGCGTACGAGCTGGAAAGTTCCTTGGATACATGGTCACACGACGAGGGATCGAAGCAAGTCCAGAACAGATAAAAGCGATCTTGGAACTACAATCACCAAGAAATGTGAAAGAGGTGCAAAAATTGACAGGTCGTGTCGCAGCTTTAAACAGGTTCATCTCCAGGTCGTCCGACAAATGTCATTTATTCTACAACGTCCTGCGAAAGAACCACGGGTTCAACTGGACCGAAGCACACGAAAAGCTCTGCAAGAATTGAAACAATACATGATGTCCCCACCACTACTAACGAAGCCAAACGAAGGAGAAAGCTTGTATTTGTATCTGGCTGTAAGCAATAATGCCGTAAGCGCAGTAATCGTACGAGAGGAAGATCAGCAACAACGTCCCATCTACTACGTAAGTAAATCTTTCCTCGACGCAGAGACCAGGTACACTTCGATGGAAAAATTACTTCTGGGTTTAGTTACTGCTGCAAAAAAGCTAAGGCATTATTTCAAGTCTCATCATATTATTGTCGTAACAAACTATCCACTCAAGACTGTACTTCGAAAGCCTGAGCTTACAGGACGACTAGCAAAGTGGAGCATATACCTAAGTGGGTTTGACATCGAATTCAAACCCAAGACGGCAATAAAATCACAGGTACTTGCAGACTTCGTAGCTGAATTCAGTCCAGAGATAGAACCTCCGACGTACGACGAAGTAAATAATGTGATGCTTCAAGACAACAAGCCTTGGATTATGCATGTAGATGGATCCTCGAACGTACGAGGATCAGGACTTGGAGTTGTCTTAAAACCATCACATGGGGGCAACATAGTATACTCCATACGATGCGACTTCAAAGCAACGAACAACGAGGCAGAATATGAAGCTTTGATCATAGGATTGGATATAGCCCATAAACTGGGGGAAAACAACTGCATGTACGAAGTGACTCTCTATTAGTCACGAATCAAGTAAATGGAGAATTCCAAGCAAAAGATTCGAAGATGATGATGTATCTCCAAGCTACTAAAGAACGAATCGCACGATTCGAATCTTTTTCGATAGAACAGATTCCGAGAGATCTGAATATGCAAGCCGACGCTTTAGCCAACTTGGGATCCGCATTCAACGATCCATCCTTGGAAAATATACCTATACTTCATCTCATGACACCAACGATCGAAAACAAAGAGGAAATGTTCATGAATGAAGAAGTGTACAATTGGTCGCTCGACATCTGGAACTATCTTAAGTACGACCGTCTTCCCGAAGATAAAATGGAAGCTCGAAAAGTAAAGATCAAGGCTTCTCGTTATACCATCATCGAAAATCAATTATACCGAAGGTCCGTCTCAGGATTGATCCTACGATGCATCTCAGATCCAAGTCAAATAAACAAAATCCTCCAAGAGATGCACGACGGAGAATGTGGAAACCATTCTGGAGGCAGAAGCCTTGCCAATCGGATCTCCCGACAAGGTTACTATTGGCCAACCTTAAGAGAAGACGCAATAAGGTACGTCCAGAAATGCGACGCATGTCAGAAACACTCAGGTATGATCCATCGACCTTCCGAACCATTGCACTCTGTCTTAATCCCTTGGCCATTCATGCGATGGGGAATGGACATCGTGGGAAAACTCCCACCTGCTCCAGGACAGAAGGTCTTCTTACTTGTTCTTACGCATTATTTTTCAAAATGGATCGAAGCTGCCGCATTCTCACAGATTAGGGATAAGGAAGTCATTTCCTTCATCCAGACTAACATTATTTACAGATTCGGAGTACCCTCAGAAATAATGTGCGATAACGGTGCGCAATTCATAAGTGAAAAAACACGCAAGTTCTGCGACGAAAGAGGAATCAAGCTCACAACGTCCACTCCACGATATCCACAATCAAATGGCCTAGCTGAGTCGAGTAACAAAGTTATTATGAATAACTTACGAAAGAGGCTTAAAGAAGCAAAAGGAAGGTGGGTCGAAGAATTGCCTTCAGTACTATGGGCAAATCGTACGACTCCCAGATCTTCGACAGGACAAACTCCATTCTCTTTGGTGTACGGATGCGAAGCAGTCTTACCAATCGAATCCTACATTCCTACAGCAAGGCATCGAACAATTGAACAGAACGCTATAGACCTATCTTACGATTTGGATGCCTTGGAAGGATTAAGAGAAACAGCTCTACAATGAATGGCTTCCCAAAAAGGAATAATCGAACGACATTTCAACAAAAAAGTGAAAGCCAAAGTCTTCCAAGTAGGAGATTATGTCCTACGACATGTGTTCCAAAACACACAAGAAACAAACGCCAGAAAACTTTCCATCAAATGGGAAGGACCATACAGGATTTCCAAAGTTATTGGAAACGGAGCCTATCGACTTACGACCATGGATGGTAAGGAAATCCCACGTAGCTGGAATGCGACGCATTTGAAAAGGTACTACTTCTAATCCTTTTTTCATTTTGATTATCTACTTTATCAAAATACTAACTTGGGCGTCGGAGCGCCGTTGGCCAAGCCAACGGCCACCGCTTAGCTAAACTCTTTGCAGGAATCGCACGATCAACGCAAGTATCGCACGACCATCGCACGAAACTCAAGTAGGATGTTATAATCGCATGAATATCGCCTGGATTATAACCTAGATGCTTTGATCGCATGAATATCGCATGAATCGCAAGACAAAGGCTTGAATCGCATGATTTTCGCACGAAACGCGGATTGCTTTAAACGCACGAAGCTATCGCACGAGCGCAAGACTAAACGCCAGTCGCACGATTACTCAATTTAAGAGTAAAACAATAAAGAAACGTTTCTAAATTATTCTAAGGCCTAAAGTCGCACGACAAAACAGAATATAAACGCAGAATAACGCAAGGTGAAATAAATATTATAAATACGAACATTGTTTAACCGCCAAAGAGGCGTCATACGATTACATGATAAACATTGTTTTCAACTAAAAGAAAAAAGACCTAAAACTAGGCAAGAGGAGGGACGACTTCAGTATCATCAGCAGAGACTTTCTCAACCTCGATCACAGGGTCGGATCCAGAAGTCACGACTTCCTCCCCAGATCCCGTGACCTGAGGTTCCTTCAGTACCTTGTCCTCACCTGACGCATCCTCATCTAAGTCCTTAAGATCATCCGCGTCAAGATATTCTTCAGAGCCCATCTGCTCTTTAAAAGACTCGACCTCGGACTTCGCCATGTCAAGGGTAAGAGTACCAGCAACAACGCGACGGAGAACGGCTGCACGTGCGACCAAACGTGTCAAAGCTAGCTCATCCTTAAGATCTTGGATCTCTGAAGATAGAGACTCTTCGACCTTAGCCTTCTCCTCTTCGAGCTTCCTAGTCTTGTCAAGAGAAGCCTTCAATCGCCCACGTTGCTCTTCACGTGCGAACTCAGCCTCCTCCAACCTTAGCTTCAGCTCATCGATCGTCGCCTGCTTAGATTCCATCTCTTTGGCTTGAGCAAAGACTTTGCTGGTCGCTTTCTCCAAATCCTTACGGGCACGAGTCACCCATTCTTGATTGAGGAACATCTCCCTCTTGATCTGTTCCATACGAGTATGGAGACCAAGATTTGCTTGCAAAGCCTGCAAAAGAAAAATCAAGTCAATACAAAAGACGTACGACGAGCAATTATAATAAATAATGGATTATTTACCAAAAAAGAGAGACCCGTCGCAGAAGCCTCTAAATCCTCGATCGACTCTCCCTAAATCTGTCTCCTCTGAGAAGGAAGGTGGAATTGAGAAATATCAGGATAAAGAGTATCAACCCGCACGACGCCATCTTCCAGAAAGTTCGCCGGGAGGTCAATGTTCATAGTCATACGACCAGAACCTTCGACGCCTTCATCCTGAGTCTTTTTGTTTGCAGACTCCTTCGAACCTTCTGGAGGCACAGAATTTAAGCGAATAGCTTTTATCGCACCCTCGACCTTTCGTTTGGTCTCACGGGGTGTGACTGCTTCCCTCGACGGATGTCGACCTTTCAAAAAAGGTCGACTTATTTCTCTTGGCCAATGCCTCTTCCGCTTCCTGAGCTTTTCTTTTCTTCTTCTCTGCGGCTCTCTTAGCCATCTCAAGTTGCTCAGCCCTCCTATTGCTCTTCTGACCTACGACACAAAAAGAAAAAACACATCAACAATATGATAACAAGAAATCATACAACTAAGACTTGTCAAGGCAAAGTACCTTCCATATCTTCCGCTGAAATTTCCTGGACTTCAACCTCCTCAACGTCTTGATCGTCCCCTGATCTCTGTGTCGTATAACAACGTGCGACAATTCCGAAAGACAAGAAGTGCTCTACGACTTCAGTAGACTCAGGAGTGGCCTCGAACTTAAGATCGATTTCTGTAGAATGCAAACGATCATTGTCAGATACTACAAAAACTATATATAAATGATCAAAACAAATGAAAAAACCTATACCTAATGGATTCCATTCTGGAACAATCCAATCCCCTTCGACCGTCGAAGAACGAATGAAGATGTATCGGGATTTCCATCTGCGATCATTCACCTGCAAGCCGTGAACCAGCATCGCGTTTCCCCTCCCCTTAGGATACAAACCATATCGGTTATAAGGGAAGGGTGTCATGGTGTACGCGGTAAGCAAGTCCTCGACGGTGAAGGCAGGACGATCCCAGTCCTTGGTAATCTTCTCTATCACCCAAAGAATTCTCCAAACTTGAGGCATCAGTTGGCCAGGAGATATGCTAAACCTATTCATAAAAGACCTGGCGAGGGACGTAAAAGGCCATCGAAACCCAACTCGGAATGGATATTCAAATAGGGCAAAAAATCCTGCTGGGGCATCCGCCGGACGGACATGTTTAGCTAGCCTAGTCTCAATCCCCTCAGGAAGACCTGCTAAATCCAGGAAAGATTGGACATCCGAGCTATCGATAATCGTGCTTGCGACTTCGATCGCCATTGAAGATTCAAAACCCTCTAAACTATCTTGCAAAAACGTCCTAGCTAAACCTCAAACGTATCAACAATGGGAAAGAAGAGAGTACCTTATAATAACTTGGAATCAAATCCTTGCCGAAGATAGAGGAATAAAGATCGGATTGGATTACGACTGAAAGAATTCAGAAATCGGAAGAAAATTGGAAGAGATTGACATTCCACAATTAAAATTAAACCTTTTATGGTAACCGAACTCTTCTCCAAGTAATTAAGGTCCAATCAGGTTACGACACGCGTCCAGAGAAAACCATCGAATCGACAGCTGTAAATGACGTCATCAGGCTGCGTCATTCGAACCGTTTGGTATTCGACTACATTCTAAACAATTCATTCGACGTTCGATCAGACCTCGACACGATTAGAAGATTCAGAAAAATCAATTGCAAATATTTTTCTAAATCTTGGGGGCAAACTGTTTAGGTAAAAATTTACCATCGTACGACGACAATATAAAATCGTAAGATATCTTATTGGACCTTAGTCCTGTATTAAGATAAGGTCCTGAGACAAGCCTAGAGTTTCGTCGAACATCTGCATAACACCATCGAACGTCATAACGTATTCGTCGAACGATTACTTCAGCAAGTATCGTACGACTCTTATAAGATAACGTACGACAGTTATCAGTTATCTACTAACGGTCATATTTTTCCTTAGTCTGTTTTCTTGTAACAGATAATCGACCGTTATCGAAGACTAAATCATCATTAAAGGCCAAGATACGCAACTAATTAATGCTCAACCGTTACGACCAGGATTCCCGCGACAGTTACAACCGTTGTCATTAATGAGCTATTATTGACGACCGTTGCTGCAAAATCAACTATAAAAGATACCTGAAGCTCTCATTTGAGGAGAGGGGATCACTATCCAAGCTGCTCGGACCTTCTCTCTAATTTCTACACCAATCTTTGTAATTTACCTTTGATTGAATTGTCATTTCCATTGTAATCGTACGACCGATAGTGTAAAATTCAAGGACATCACCCCTGTTTGGTGATACATAGTGCAACGTCGCCTATATCTTAGTCGGCCGCAGGTTTTTTCCTCGACATTGAGGTTGTTCCTGCGTCATCAATCTCTTGTGTTCATTTTTCTTTGTTTATTTGTGCGTTTACCAAGTTAGATTCTTACTTTCGACGGATTAGCCTCACAGCTTATCTTACGACGTAATTTGTATAATTTTTTGCATAAACACACCGTAAACCATATGATCAAACTGATCCAAAGGTTTGAACTTTATCAAACCTAACTGGTTTGATTTACGTGGAAGCGACGAATTAAAACCCGAAAAACATTCACAGATATTATCGTTAATTTTATTAATCCTAACAATTAAAGGTTTAGAATCGTTACCTGGAAAGCTTGAGATAGATCCACCCATGATCAACCATACGAATGCTTTTCTAGTAAAGCTAAACCCGATGACAACCCGAAAACCCGAGCTGGTTTTTGATGTGGCCGGCGCGAATAAAGAGAAGAGGGAGAGAGAGATTTCAAGGAAAAACTGGAATTGGAATAATAATGAATTCCTTAAACTGGTAAAGCCTATTTATATGGAAGGAGTTTCCATATAACCAGGTTACCTTATAATTATCAGGTTATCTTATAATTATCCCTTTTCTTTTTCTCAAAGAAAAGAATATTCTGGATAATTATCAACTAATTAATTATTAATCTATTATATATTTATTTATCTAATAAATATATAATTTACTTAATTAATTAATAACCCTTTAACTTTGGGTATTCTGACTTAAATTACCCAACTGATTTATAATTAACTATTATAAGTCCAATCTCTCCATTTCTGGGTTTATTTAACTTATTCGATTTATAGGTTCTCACAGGTGTGACCCTCAAGTGTCTTGTAACATCGGATGTGCAATCACTGGTTTGTCAACTTCTGCACATAATTACTAACAGACTCCCACTTGTGCAAGTTGGCAATAGCGCCTTGATCACACGGACCTAAGGAGGCCCCTAGACAGGCACTTAGGCTAACCAGGTTACAAGAACTCTTATACCCAGATACGTGATATAAACTTTTCCATCAGGAAATAACATTTATGAAACAACTGTTCATAAATTGGGTATATCTTGGCTTTTCCCTTTGCAACACGATATTTCATCTATGAGTATGAGCCTGGAATAAGTCAACTCTTAATACTCATAATTGTGTTTCTCGACTATCCGACCTCTATTGATAGGTAAACGACAAAGAATTAATCAGTTCGTTTGGGCATGGCCATGCACTTCATCAGTATGTTCAGTCAGTCAAGGGGCCCAGAAATATCTCTCTTCATAGAAGAGGTGCAAATCCCATCTTGCATATCTGCATTTAATACCACGGCTTCCGCTGAATCTAGTTACGCCCTTTATAGCCACCCTGTTACGGCGTAGCGGTTGAACGCACTAAGTATCCATAGTCCTCATGATATCAAACCAAATACCTCAGGTGATAAGGACAACCACTGTGAGAGTTACTTATGACAAAATCCAAGAAGTAATCTCAACCGCGGATCACGTCCGATACTCGCTACTCTATCGAATATCTGTGCAGCTTTTGGTCTACATCACTTGTAGCTATTATTCAATCAACTGATCATAACTACCCAAAAGCTCACAATGACTTTAAAGCCCTATCGGGTTCCCACCACGATAAGTTGTCACGGACAAATTTCGAATGAAAAAACTGGAACTAGTTTCATTCCTGGATAAAAACATGCAAAATATAAAAGTGATAAAGAAACTATTTTTGTATAGTCCACATTACACTATGTAATAATAACAAAAATAATGGCATTTCTTAATTACTTTTATGGTGTCTATTGAACGTTTACTAAATATTGATTTAAATGAAGTATCACCTAACTTCAGTTTAAACCCTTTGATTAATGTTTACCGTATTAATCAAAGTAACAACCAAAATAATACAAGTTTGTATCATCTGATACAATTAACTTGATTCTGCTAATCTTTGTTTTGCAAACACTTTTAAACAAAATTAGACTTTTCTTTACCATATTCCCTGAACTTGGAGATACTGGAATTTAGAAACTCTAAGTTTCCCTGAATATGTAAAGTTAAACTACAACTTCCCTAAGTTGGTGTGTAGACGAATGATTTCTACCTGAAATCGGATAAAATTTCCATTTACCAAACAGGCAAATTTCAGGAAATTTATTCTAGTGTTTTCAACACTTTAGTCTAAAAGATAATTACTATCTTTAATAACTATTACAACACACTTTAATTATTGATTTTTCTCAAAAAGTCAAGTATGACTTTATTTTGTTTCAAAGTCTTTGAAACTTTTGTTCTACCCTTTTGACTAAAAGGTAGATCGTATGAATTTACATCCTACCTGGATCATGAATTCCGAGATATACTAAATCAATAATTTTATCTTTTATTCTTTATCATAGACTAGATAGAGAATAAACTAGGCTCCAACTAACCTATATGAAAACTAACTATTACTTAAAATTAACTATTGACTTAGTCAAAACTTGATTATTTAGTCAATTCTATTTCAAGTAATGAACACGAGAAATTTAACATTTTATAAAACTTAACTGGATTAAATCCTAATTCCAAAACTTGGAATTTTTCCTAGTTTTATAAATACTGATATTATCAACGATATCTGAGAT
Organism: Centaurea solstitialis; assembly: GCA_030169165.1. Taxonomy (NCBI): domain Eukaryota; kingdom Viridiplantae; phylum Streptophyta; class Magnoliopsida; order Asterales; family Asteraceae; genus Centaurea; species Centaurea solstitialis. The sequence goes on along the minus strand of CM058042.1, from coordinate 54,365,159 downwards.
AATATCCTAAATTTCTTTTAAAACATATGAGTGATAAATTCTGATCATAAAATACTTTCATAATCCTTTACTCATAAATGTTTTATTCAAAAACACATTATAGTACTTCGTGTGTTTTTGACAGTTTTCATATACATTACTTCAAATCATTTTGATTGAAGCAATATTGTTAGTGTAATAAGGAACATCTAGGATCTAATTTTGAATCTAGTCAAATTTGACTTAATCAGATTCAAAATACCATGTATAAAGATATTTAAATCAAGACAATAATTTTAAATTTCAAAACCGATATCCAAAAATCCAAATTTTGGAAAAACAAGATTGTTTTAAATCATGAAAGTTTAAAATTGTCTTTGATAATATCTACTTGCATGCTGATCCTTGCAATCTGGGCACTTCACTTTTAATGACCACCTGCAATTAAACTTTTGCTTCTAGGTGTCAACACACTTGTAAACTAACAGGTGAAAGTGACAAACTGAAGCATTCACGAATACCTGAGGTGTTTATACCTGCTTTGTAACGCTTCGGGCAGTTATGCCTCCAATGACCGACTTCATGGCACTTGAAGTATTGAATCTTGGTCATTACACTGTTAGACTTAACTTTCTTGCCCTTGCTCTTGCCTTTGCCATTATTATTAACCCTGGGTGCACTCAGGGTAGCTAGAACTTGGCCCCTTCCCTTACTGGTGTTGCCATGCCCACGCTTCTTCTTTACTTCACCATTCTTGACCACAAGCACATCTTTGGTCTTGGTCCCCATACTCAACTCAATGGTTTTCAACATGTTGTTTGATAACCATCAGACATTGAGTTGAGTATCATATCCGTTGCTAACTGCAACAAAACTGGGTGACCGAGCCTCTCTAGGTGATCAATGTGCCTTTTCATAATCACTAACTGAGGTTCCCTTGGCCATCGTGCACGTGTTTAGTGCTCTACTGGCATCATAACGCTTTGTGCGTGCTTGCGTCTGAGGCATGTCCCTCAACTGGCGGATCATGTCATTAGTGTTTATGAGCCTCGTAAGAAAATCTAGGCTCATAGTCGCAAGCATAAGATAGCCTACATCCAGCAAATTATCGAAATGTTGTTTCCTGACAGTGACAGCATCATTTGCTGGAGGGGCCTTCACCTAGAGGCTTTTTCTAGGACATACCTCTTTCTCTCGTGCCTGAGCACAATCATCAGACTGCCCTCCCAGACGAGAAAATTAAACCTGGTAAGTTTGTCCCTTTTTCGAGAATAGAGCAAAGAGAAAGATTTATTGGTGTTGGTTACTGTGTTTGCAATCTACATATTTAAAAACTTTGGTTTTAGTAACTGTGAATGGACTATTTTCAATAAATATCAATAAACCCTTAAATGATCAATTTATTGGACTAGGATCCTAATTACATACGCCCTGATGGCCGGTGTGTTCACGTCCCACCAGGCCCACGTACTAATTAGATAGGTAAGGACTTTTACCAATCATATCTAACTAACACGACTCCTAGATCTTTTTGGGACAACGGTAATTATCCGTACATGTTTCAGTCACTCTAAGTGCTTTTGGGCCGGTACCACCCGGTAAACTTAACAGAACCAAAACAGATCTCACCATTTTGGGACTTGGACACTTTACTCTGGCCGGTACCACCCGGAGATAATTCGCAGAGTCTTGTTAATCCCCTCCAGCCTCGGTTTGAACGCGGTCGTTCAAGGTGTGTTCACTTACAACGGCCGCGTACCTTACGCCGGAGGTGCCCCTAGATGGGTTGCACTACTGATCTATGATTTTCGGGGTTTTTAATTAATTTTGAAAAACCTTTTGATATCCAGTATTTTGAAAATCTATAACTTTGAAAAACTGATCGTTTAAAAGGCAACTGATGTTTTAAACTAACTGTTTCAAACATGCACGCTGTTTAAAACTAACTGTTTTTAAAAACGCTTGCTAATTAAAACTAAATGTTTTAAGAGCACACTTGCTAATCAAAACTAACTGTTTTGATAGCACACTAGTTGATTAAAACTAACTGTTTTGTCAACTTGCCTTTTATAAAGAAAAACAATCTTTTACAATTTTCAGGTTTTTTAAATAAAATTTACCGTTTAAAAAGGTTTTTAAAAATTGGTAATTTTAATTATAAAAACCTATTTTAAAACATATTTGATAAACACATAATTATCAAATATCACGAGTAAATGTTCACAACCATGCAGTTAATATATCAACAACCACGTAGTATAAAATGACTAATTATAGGTTTGCCAACTTTGTTCCTAAGGACCAATAATGACCTATTTTATAAGGAACTTCAAAATCCTCACGTAGCTCCCACTGGCTTCGGTGCCTTCGATAGAACTCCGGAAAGGAAAAACTCAGTTTCTCTCGCGTAGCTCCCACTGGCCTCGACATCCTCGATGGAACTCCGAAAAGAAAAATAAGAATAACTATCCTAAGGTCATTATTACAAAGGGGCTGTAAGTGGCACGCAGGCCTCCCCAAAAACAAGTCAAGGGTCTAAGCTGGCAAGCTCTATAATAGACATAATATATATACGCAAACAGGTATATAATTTAAACAATCACGCATTTATATAAAGCATAAATCAAGCAATATAATAAAGCGAAAAGCAATCCTAGATCCGTCAAATATTATCTCGTTCTGTTTTATCACAAAACATGGTTTTAACTGATTTATAAAAACAAACTGTTTTATAAACCGAAACTAATATCTTAATCCGAAATTAGTTTTTACTTAATTTATAAAATTACCTAGAGTTATGAACTATAAATCTATTTTATAAATCAAAACCAATTTTCTAAAATATTCACCTTTTATCAAAAATTATATCAAACCGGGTCTACCGAAACAAACTGGTCGGTTAAATCAACACTGGCCCGTCAACTGTGCCGTGGTTTGACCAACTGGCCAAAACATGATACGATACTTATTTGACCAAAACGAGTCAAATAACTGGTTTGATAACTTTGCTAGGGACAATATTAAAAATCCCTTAAATACAATTTTATAAGATAATGCAATCGAATAATGTTAGTTTGGATAAAACCCTAAAACCAATAAACCCTCTTGGGCCATAAACTCGGTCCAAGACTTCTGGGTTTTGGGCCCGACAACAAAATTGGCCCATTTAGATGAAAAACCCTAGACATAACCCTGTGATCAAACGATAACTTACGGTTAAGCATGTGATTGCCACCTTCATGACCGCAATACACGGCTGATGTCGCTGTCACCTGGTGGCCGATGGCAGCGATGGTAAACGACCATCACCACCGTCGCTGGTCGGCGATTGATACGTATCACCAACCACGCCATCATTGCCTTCCGAATGCCGCCACTACTCTTCTGTGGTTGGCGATCGTGTGGCTCCGGTGATGACAGTAGCAGCGACAAACTATCGCCGCCGCCTTCGCCACCGAGTGATTAACGGCAGCAGTGGCTAGCTGCCACATGCCATCACCGAGGTCAATTTCGATCGCTACCGCCGCCATCCACAGCCGCGGTGCTGCGGTTGAATTATCGCAATACGCCACCACCACCACGCTGGTGGTGCAGCTGCAGTCAAACCACAATCCGGCCATAGCCGGGTGCGGTGCGGGTCTCGCTCAGATCCGATGCGGCCATCGCCGTGTGCGATTCGGTTACCGGGGTACCACCATCGACCATCGCCACCACCACGCTGGTGGTTCGGCTTTGGTCGCTGTCGATCGTGGCCACCACCAATCTAGTGGTGTGGCCTTCGCGGTTACGGCTTGGTGGCGGTTCGGCCACCGTTTGGCGGTTCGGTCGGCCGCTGCCGCCGTTCCGCCGCCGTCGTTGTGTTATGGCCGGTGATTGGTTAGATGGTTCGGTGGCGTTGTGCCGCCGTACCACCACCTATCACTATTACCCCACGAGGTTTTCCGTGCTTTCAGTTTTAAACGTGATAAACGAAAAAATAAAATAAGACTGATAAAGATTAACTAATTAATAAAACTTTTACTGATAATCATTATCTAAACTGATAAGGATTACAAAAAACTGATAAAAATTTTAAATTATTATCTAAACTGACAAGGATTTAAAATTTTATATGAAGGTGATAATTATCAAATCTTTATACAAAATTGTTAAAGATTAAACTAATAAAACTTAAACCCTTTTATCGAAACTGATAAAGATTTAAATTTTATACAAAATTAATAAATATCAAATCTTTTACAAAAACTGATAAAGATCTTAAACTGATAAAAATTAATTCTTTATGCTAAACTGATAAAGATTGAATTTTTATACAAAACTGATAAATATCAAAACTTGATAAATATCTAATCTTTATCCACAAGAAATCATTTCACGGATCTAATAGACAATAAACTAAAATAAGCGATTAAACCTGTGGCTCTGATACCAGTGTTGGGTTTTGGTGCGGTCCTCGTATCGAACTGACACGAAGAACACTGTGTATCCAAAACCTAACTGGATTGAGATACACCGTAAACCATATGATCAAACTGATCCAAAGGTTTGAACTTTATCAAACCTAACTGGTTTGATTTACGCGGAAGCGACGAATTAAAACCCGAAAAACATTCACAGATCTTATCGTTAATATTAATCCTAACAATTAAAGGTTTAGAATCGTTACCTGGAAAGCTTGAGTTGGATCCACCCGTGATCAACCATACGAATGCTTCTCTAGTAAAGCTAAACCCGATGACAACCCGAAAACCCGAGCTGGTTTTTGATGTGGCCGGCGCGAATAAAGAGAAGAGGGAGAGAGAGATTTCAAGGAAAAACTGGAATTGGAATAATAATGAATTCCTTAAACTGGTAAAGCCTATTTATATGGAAGGAGTTTCCATATAACCAGGTTACCTTATAATTATCAGGTTATCTTATAATTATCCCTTTTCTTTTTCTCAAAGAAAAGAATATTCTGGATAATTATCAACTAATTAATTATTAATCTATTATATATTTATTTATCTAATAAATATATAATTTACTTAATTAATTAATAACCCTTTAACTTTGGGTATTCTGACTGAAATTACCCAACTGATTTATAATTAACTATTATAAATCCAATCTCTCCATTTCTGGGTTTATTTAACTTATTCGATTTATAGGTTCTCACAGGTGTGACCCTCAAGTGTCTTGTAACATTGGATGTGCAATAACTGGTTTGTCAACTTCTGCATATAATTACTAACAGGACCCACATCACATGTGATCCAGAATTGTCCCTTTGTTCTTGCAAATTGATTTTGTCCTTGTTTGAACCTTTCTCATCATATATATGTATATATATCACATCCAATATTATTACTCTAATAGATTACTAATTTAAGTCTTGTAACATGTAATTCGATTTGATTTATAACCAACTTGGTTAATTCGTGATCTTCATGCTCTTTGTGTGAGACCTTCATAGGCACATCGACGTCAACATTGATTTCATATGACGTGGGCATATAAGACCCTACAGTTTCCCACTTGCACACAACATTGATTTCATCTGACGTCAACATTCATGCTCTACTGCCCCTGATATCGAACGAATGTGCACCTTCAAGCTTCCATTGATACAATCAACGGTGTGATCGGTATATCATTTCTCCCTTTGGTTGTTCAACTATTATGTTGAACTCAAACGAATGTGCGTTGTCAAGCTTCCATTGATACACTCTTGTTGAACTCCAGTCATAGATCTGGTTCACCGTTGGTTGTTCAACTATTATGTTTCTCGATTATGATATTTATTGAGATGATAAATACTACTTGTTTGTGGCCACACATTTCCCAACATATATCATTGAGGGGACTAGAGATTTCTCTCTCATCATCAAGGGAGATAATTCCAAATTGCATGCATACAACTCTTACACTATTAACACTATACCTACCATTAGCCTTTATGATTACCCGATTAAAGGCAATGTTAGACATATTCCAAGGCACAACATTACTTTGCTCGAGATCCCAATATACATCTCTGGTCAAATGACATATGGATAACTAACATTTCAAGAATCTCTTTATGATGTCTGTAACAACCCAAAATCCCAAACAAATAATAATGCAATCCTAGTGATCTAACGTAGCGGAAAAATAATATTAAGTCCAAATCATAAGGTCAAAAGTAACAATCTAAGCAGTAGTGCCAGTGGAATAACCCTCCACAGTTGAGTTGAGATATATGACTAGAAGTATCCATCAATAGACTAAAGCACGCGGTTACACTAATCGCTCCTCTTCTCTTTCCCTTTTCCTGCTTCCTGGGTTCTCCCTGAAAATGTTTAAAAGTTTTAAAAGCGAGGGTTAGACCATAAGGTCTAGTGAATTCCCTCAAAAATAGTTTTATCACAATAGCGGTCCGCTGGCCTAATTATAAAACATTTGAAAAGCACCAGTGTTGCATTGTGGACAACGTAACCGGCACCCCTTGACTTTGGATCGGAGCCACAGCTGACTCCCGAAATCCCAGCAAACACCTTTAGTGGTAGGCCCTCCCGATTAGATGCCTTTTAAGAAAGGACGAAATATATTCGTGCTCTACACCACGCCCTCACTCCTAAGGGACACACGTCCCTAGGTACACAATGTCCACTATGCAACCCACCCCAAAACAATTAACACAAACACAATTTATTATAAGCATGCTCATAAATACATAGGTCATCAGCGGTTTATCAAAAACAGATTTCAAAAAAACATTTTCATAAGTTTCAGTTTATAAAAAGATCTTGCAAAGGAACTCACCTGAGCCTATCCCAAAAAACATATTACCACAACTAACGCTCGTCTATCGGATCTGCAACCGATCTAAAACATTACAAACTATCCTTAGGAAAGGACTAAACCCTTAAGATAAATGACTTCCTAAGTAGACTTAGAATGGGTCTAAACTCTTAAGATAAATGACTCCCTATCGCAAATCCGACTCGGATTAATCCCAAAGTCTAACTCATAATCCATACCTCAAATTCGACTCGGGATTTATCCCAAATCCGAGTCGGGATTCATTCTCCCGAACCTGAATCCCGACTCGGGATTTCCAAATTCTGAGGTGGTCGGAATCTGGTTCCCAGAGTCGGGATTTCCATATTTGCAATCTAGAGCAGCTTCAAACCCCATATATCTATTCAAAACTAACTCTATCAAGCTTCCTAATGTATCTTAGGAAAATATAAATGGATAGATGAAGATGAATCTTACCAGAAGAAGGATGATCGATTAAAAAGATGATGAGGTAGCCTTCCTCTACTCTCTACTTTCCTTTTTCTCTCAAAACACACACTTACGTCACAAGATTTTTGCCCTAAATGGCAAAAATCCTTAAAGCATTCCTTAAATACCATGGGCTTGGGCCAGACCTCTCCTAATATTTTCCAAATATGGCCTAAGCCCAACCAATTTACTAATTTTTATAAAAGTCACACTTGGTCCCTAAACTTGTTCCTAACGGTGTGTGTTTTTTCAGTAGCGAGTGAATGTTGTATTTAAAACACCTTTGATGGATCCCTACTCTTTATAGCATGGCGAATACAAATAAGTTTAGTTCCATGCATACAAAACACTATATATGTTTTTAGGGAAAAGGGAAGTTATGATTTTCTATTATTTCATAGTTGGACACAATACACTTTTTTTTTAATTTAAACATCAATCAAAGTCTAGTCACATGTAGCACAAACTATTATTAAGCATCTAATCACCGTCTAACAAAAGACAAACTACTTTCAAAATAATTTTTTTTTCAATGCCATCTTCGAAAGAAAACACTGAAGCTTGGACATGACAATAGTGAGAAGGTATTAGCAAGTTGGTATGTAGATTCAATGGGTATTTCAAACGAATTATTTTGACAACTACTTTATCGGTGACAATGTGAAAATCAATGTCTATATGCTTGGTATGCTCGTGGAACATATGGTTGGCACTTGTTGCGAATAATTTGGGCATTTGCTGTATTACTTTTGATAAGGAGAAAAACGCCCATAATCCATGAAGGAATCCTTTTTATGAAAAATGTTGCAACTATATATAATCTCTCTCGACCAAAATTTAGCTAGTATACTTTGATTGAAAATAAAAGGATATATTTCTCCAAAATGTATCAAATTATAACCAAAAAGTTATTGTGTCTATCCACCTATGAAAAATGCTTTTTGATGTATCAATTTTTTTTTGCTATTGTGTGTATCAAGTGACTTACTACCGGTTGAACCGGTAAACCATCGCCAGAGACGTCGCCGGAATACGCCAGAGACGTCGCCGGAAACCGCCGGAGACCCAGAACCATCTCCGGAGATCACCCGACACTCGTCTCTCCACCGGCAACCATCTATCGATTCCATCGTCGTCGATACCAATTGCCATCGAGAACCGTTGCCGTTGAGAACCATCTCTGCCGCCGAGATCCACCACTACGCCGTTGAGAACCACCACCCTAAACCACCGTTGTCGCTGCCCAAAACCACCACCCAGAACCATCGCCACCCATAAGTACCACCCATAACCACCATCATTGCCGCCAGAACCCCCACCTAGAACCACTGCCACCCATAAGAAACACCCATAACCACCACTGCTACCTATAACCACCACCGAGAACCGTTGCCGCCTCTAATCACCACCCAAAACCACAGCCGTCGAGAACCATCATTGCCACCCAAAACCATCGTTGTTGCCGTCGAGAACCACTACCCAGGACCACCACCAATGCTGCCCAGAACCACCACCTAGAACCACGACCCAAAACTACCACCCAGAACCACCGCCGCCTAAAATAACCATCGCCAGCTCCCAACACCTTCGGCCATCATCCCAACTGCAGGTGAGCGGTTGATGACCTGTTGAACCGATCACGATACACATAATAACAAAAAATAAAGTTTGATACATTAAAAAACATTTTTGGTAGGTGGATACACAATAACTTTTTGGGTATAGTTTGATACATTTTGGGAAAGTATCCCTAAATAAATAACACAAAAATACACACACTCCTCACAGAGGTTTCTAGAAAGAATAGGGTTGGCGACATATACTTTATATGTTTTTTTAGAAGGGTGTCTGAGCCTATAGACCGACTAATCCTTGGCATTCAAGGCTAAAGCATTCCTCTGGGTAAATGTCCACATGTTGCGCATGGAGGGATTCAAACCCGGGTTAGATGTTATGCACCCTCCAAGCCTTATCCACTCCACCGCAACAACGATAGACATATACTTTATATGTTAGTACAACGTCATAACTTTTATTCTCAATGTTAAATTATAATTATAGGTGTAATCAAGCCGAAACAGCTCGTAAGGTACTCGAGATTGATTCAAAAAGTAATTGGAATCGACTCGATGTGAACTGTGTGGAACAAAGCTCGAGCTACTTGATCAGGATTTCGAGCAAAGTTCGATTTCCAAAATATTCGGCTTGTCAAAGATCGTGAGCCATATCGATCTTGTAGTATATTACTATTTTACCATTTTTTGCATGAACAAATTACATTTGTACCCAAGTATATAAGTGAGAAGAAAAAACCTTAATCTGTTCCAACTTCATTACCACTTTCGAGACATACGAACCCTATACTTATTTCCACTTCCTTCCCACTTTCCAATCTATTTATCGTTTATTGTAATCATTTTAACCAACAAATGTACATTACTGTTGGCTTGTTAGATTTTGTCTTTTAACCTTTTGAACTTGTACTGTTGTAGCAAATTATTAATTATTGCTCAAAAAAGTTGAAAATTAGTTCCCGATTTTGAATATATCATATGCTATTGATGTATTTTATTTAATTGGACTTTACCCGGCTTGGCTTGGCTCAATTACATCATTAATATTCATAATGTTTCGTCAATTTTGACTCATTTAAAAAAATTTAGAGTAAATTACATATTTGGTCATTGTGGTTTACACTTAATTGCACTGTTGATCCCTCCTTTAAAATAATTATGGATTTGGTCCCTGTGGTTCATCTTTTCTCACGTTTTTTGTCCCTTTGTCCTAAAAGCATTAACACATTTTTGTTAAGTATATTTACTAAAGGGTGATTAGTCATTTTATAATATTTATAATTTGTAATAAATATTACAAGGACAAGAAATGTAATTAAAAAATAAAACTTTAACACCCCCACCGTTGGAACCCTCCTCCTCCCCACCCCCGCCACCTCTTCACCTCACACCCAACACCCAACACCCAACCCCCTCTTCTTCTTCTTCTTCTTCCCAAACCACTAAAAACCTGCAACATCTTCTTTTCCTCCCCCACCCCACCACAACAAAAGCACATCAATAACATTCTCCTAACTTTTTTCTTCAATAAAATTTTTTACCTCTTTTTTTCTTTTCATTATAGATACATATATATGTATACATACATATTTATGAACCTTGTATCTTCTTCCCAAGGCTTGAAGAAACAAATCAGTTACACTAGAAGATTTTGGCATCCTCAACACACCAATAGCCACAAAGAAGACAACCCCCCGTCCCCCCCTTTTTTTCAACGACGAGATTTGGAAATGAAAGTAGAAGAGCCACAATGATCTAGCTTCACCTCCGGTAGAGATGCAAGAACAAGGGGATTTCTATATAGAATTATGTATAGTGTAGGATCTTTATGCAATTTAGGTCTCTATTAAAGTTTGTATTTTTGTTGGGTTTTCTGATTAATTTTTTTTTTAAATAAAATTCAGTTTTTGATTGAGATTTTTTGTATCTTCACCTCCACTACTAAAACATTGAACAACCTTAAAATCAAAATTTTGTGTGTTATATTTTTGACCTGGGTTATGATTATTTTTTTAACATGAGTTTTAATTATGACTTTAATTCAAATGTGGGTTTTAGGTTTTGAATGAAAGATGATGGAGTTTAAAGGATGATGATGGTAAGAACGGTGGTTTTGGGATTTTAAGTGGTTTTGACTACTTTAATGTTAGTTTTGATAACTTTAATGGTTTTGGTTGATTTTATTTAGTGGTTTTGTAATTCTTTGTGTGTATATTAATTTTATATATATATATATATATATATATATATATTAATTTTTTACAAAAAATAGAGAACCACATTAAAAGGACTAAATTGCCCCTCTAAATTAAATGATTTAATTGATATTTTTAATAGTGTTAAGATAGAAGGACCAAAGGCGTGATAAAATGTCAACCACAGGGACCAAATCCATAATTAATTTAAAATAGGGACCAACAGTGCAACTAAGTGAACCCAATGGGGCAGTCTACCGGTTAAGGCTTGGTGTTGGGGAAAAATCCACCCAAGTTCGAACCCGAGGGTGAGCAGCCAGGGGCCACTGGTGTTAATCGCAGGGGAGTATGCTTTAGCTCTCGGTAAAAATTATCAAGGATGTAGTCTGGACAAACCCAGGTGAACCTTATCAAAAAAAAAAAAAAACATTGCAACCAAGTGTAAACCACAGGGACCGATCATGTAATTTACTCAAAAATTTATATAAAAAATATATTTGACACCAAATTTAATAGGGAAATCCCACTTAAAGTTTCGTCAAGGATTTCATTCGAATTCACGCATTGGTTGGTCAATTTTAACTCCTTAAAATACTTGACGGCCTAAAATGCCTTTGTTTCATATAAGTTATAAAAAGGGTTTATGACTTGTAAGGGTAACTAACTATTCGATTTGTACAAATGTTACCATTAAACTATTTTTTGTACTCAATAGACCATTGAAGTCTTTTTTTTTTGTACACATAATACCATTATGACCGGGAATAGCCGGTTTTGACGTGGATCTGTACACATTATACCATTGAATATTTTTTTGTAGACATATATACATTGAACTATTATTTTTGTTTACACATTATACCAAAATGTTTCTATCAGTGTCATTTCTATCCGATCTTTTAGTCTCACCTGCATTTTCAGTAGGACGAGTACTGACCTTTGATTTAGTTACAGCATCCATGCTGTTAGTTTTTCAGAGGTTTTTCAAAAAGCAAAAACCCCACTTTGAGGTTTTTCACATAATGTAAAGGTTTTTGGATTAGGTTTTTCGTAGATTTTTGCGTCATAGGTCGTAACTGCACGACTGTTTTTTCAGAGGTTTTTCGTATTTAATATATTTTTAACTTTATAAAACTTTATAAAAATCTCGTATTAATCAGTTATATTTTGTATATAAAGTTTTCAGATATAAATTTTATTATATATTTAAAAAATTATGTATACTAAATACATAATTAATGTAATACTATTTTCCTGATATAAATAAATACGTATTTGTATAATTTTATTGTATTTATTTATATAAATAAAAATATAAATGATATAAAGTTAAAAATGGTGGGACCCTGAAAATTTGAAAAAGCTTGGATAAGTTTTTTCAAATCGTGAAAATATGTAGAGGTTTTTAGGTTGTTGAGGTGGTAATAATGGGTAAGAAAAAATCTGTCAAAAAGCTTGATGAAGAGCTCATACATTGTGGAGGCTCTTAGCCAACATTTATGTTCCAACACGTCTTAAATAACGTGGAATTGAACCACTTTTCATAGTGTTTTTTTAATACTTCTCCAAAATGTATCAAACTATACCCGAAAAATTATTGTGTGCACGTACGTACTAAAATTGTTTTCTGATGTATCAAACTTTATTTTTTCTTCATAGATGTTACAAAATGACTTGTAACTTGTGAGTAGGTAACCTTCACCACTGCCGCCGCCGGATCGCCGGGAACCACCGTCGCCGGGAACCACCATACCCCACCTCCACCATCACCGACCGACACCCACCTACACCGCTGCCGCCACCGGGAACACCCCAGGTTCACAACCCTACCGTCGCCATCACCACCAGCAGCACCATCACGTCGCCATCACCATAACCATCGAACAACGACCATCACCACCACCATCACCATAACCACAACCATCACCATCACCATCACCATCGAATCGCCACCATCACCATCGACCCACAGCCACCCAGAACCACGATCCCCACCGCCAAGAACCTCCCGCCGTCGTCACCAACTGCCGGTAACCGGTTGTGCAGGTCACAATACACATAATAACAAAAAAAGTAAAGTTTGTTACAGCAAAAAACATTTTTGATAGGTGGATACACACAATTACTTTTCGGGTATAGTTTGATACATTTTGGAGAAATATCCCAATAAAAAGCTATTGCAATATTTAACAAATGTTGGTGTTTGTGTTTAACAACTAAAATCTAAAGAGGCCTCTAAACACAAGAATGTTGATGAAACATACATTTGTTTTGAAAGAATCATTTTAAAGAACTCACATATAATAACTAAAGCTATTAACTTGTGTTCAATGTGTTATGCCCTCCATATCTCACAATGAAGAATCACTGACTCTTTTTGCAATCTTGTTCCTGGAAACAAAAAATAAACATTTTTTGCATTTTAAAGGCAAAACTAAACAATAGTCGGTCATACCCATCCATGTATTAGTCAACAAAAAATTCACTCTCAATCACGTGGAGTTTCTTATTGGCAATGCCGTTCTTAATTATCTTCCTATTTATGTTTTTTTTCAGATTTTGGCAAAACTCACCGCAATAGTTTGGCCCATTTGCTTAACATATTTTTGAGAAATAAATCATGAATTTAATATTCTCGGTTTGAACCTTAGTTATCTAGTAGTTAAAGGAATAACACCATGATATTGATAACCTTTGGACTATTAAAAAGTAATAAACATTGATGATTTCAATTATGTTTGGTTACTCCTGAGTCCAAGACCCAAAAATACACGATTTACATATTTCCATATAAATTAAATATCAAAACATGTCACATACAACACCAATTTTCCTCGAGATTGTTCCTATCAGTGGTTAACACGAAATGTTCATTAGGCCACTCACAACATCTTTAACTCCATGAATATTTTTATCGTTAAGAATATTTTCATTGTCAAAGCTCTCGAGTAACTAGAATCATACACTAGCCCTAGGAATATCGTTTCAAAGTTCTCCATTAAAATACACAAGTTATAAAATACATTATAAGATTTAAATTTTGGTTCTTGTTCTCTCCGGTGTAAAAGTGTTTGTAAAGTTTTACATTAAGTTGTGTTCTACATATACAAACTCGTTTTCGTTAATACAAACTATATGTCATACTCATATAATTGAATTACAAAAACATTGCGTTTTAATTTATTTTTTATCATGGAGATCGGGGTGGGCTCGTATTTTAACATGCTAAACGTAGGATTTTGCATATGTATTTGGGCTCACTACAAGAAATTACACATAGAACGACAAACGCTATATATAGCGACAACTCACAATTCTCGCTGTAGGTAATATAAAATATCTTTTTTACACATTATTGATAGCTAGGTTCAAACTCTTTTACACATTATAGTGACAATATGTATGCCATGGTATACAGAGCTACAACCACGAGCCAATAGTGACAAACTCAATAGCGACAAGTGTCATTGCTACATCTTTAGCGATGATCATTAGAGCATCACGACAACTTTTGTTATCGCAAAAGGATACATTTGTTGTAGTGGCTTTAGATTTCTTGAATGTTCATTTGAGGTGGGGTCTTCTTTTGAAAATTTGACTTTCTTCTCTTTCAAGTTTCTATTAACGATTATCTTGTGGGTTCTCTGTTTTTCTCTCTCTATGTAATATAAAATATCTTTTTTACACATTATTGATAGCTAGGTTCAAACTCTTTTTACACATTATAGTGACAATATGTATGCCATGGTATACAGAGCTACAACCACGAGCCAATTGTGACAAACTCAATAGCGACAAGTGTCATTGCTACATCATTAGCGACGATCAATGGAGCATCACGACAACGTTTGTTATCTCAAAAGGATAGATTTGTTGTAGCGGCTTTAGATTTGTTGAATGTTCATTTGAGGTGGGGTATTCTTTTGAAAATTTTACTTTCTTCTCTTTCAAGTTAATTTCTATTAACGATTATCTTGGTGGGTTATTTTTTTTTTTTTTCTCTCTCTCTCTCTATGTGATGGTTTTAACTTCGTTCACCCTATATTGGTGTCAAGGGTGAATTTAGGAAGGGTTTAGGTAGGTCTCTTGTATTTTTGTTAGAAGTTAACAGAAAAAAAATTGGGCCTACCTAAATTTTTTTAGGGGAACTACCTTGAGTTTTTTTTAGCAGTATAAGGCAAATGAAACCAAAGATGTGTGGTGGATAACAACCCTTGTTACATATGGTAGGTCTTAGGTTCGAATCTCTCAATACCCCAAAAGTTGTTATTTTTAAAATTTTATTTTTGTTTAGGCCCAACAATTTTAAGTCTGGTCCACATACCCAAAAAATAAAACACAACCTAATCTCTTGATAACCAAAAAGCACATGTCCGAATATTCGTCAATTTCGACTTCAACCAATAGACCTTCAATCTCCAATCTGAACAAATCGAACAATTATATTTCGCAATAATCTTTACGAAGGTTTATCTTCTCTTGAAACTTGCCTAGATCTTACCCATTGCAACATCAAGTGTGGAACGTGCATTTTCAGCATTGAAGTTGATAAAGACGGTTACTCGCAACAAAACGGGTGATCAATTTTTGAGTGATTATTTAGCTTCGTATATTGAGAAAGTTATTTTAAAGGTATTAATAAGATACGATTATGTAAATATTTCAAGGTATAAGACCTTGTTGACTACAATTGTAAAAACTTTAAAATATCACTATTGGGTAAATATTTGATTTTTAATTTTAATGGACCCGACCCGACCCGACCCCGATTAAAGTATGGTTGACATTTTCATTTTTTTTCCGGCTAAACTTAGTAGGAACCATGTGGATTTCTGTTGTAGATTCGCAACCGATTGGTGTTGCCTTATATTGTACCTTACTTCTCTCTTTTAAGTCAATATTGGTCAAAGTAAGGTAGTTGCTTTATTAATGCCCTATATTAAAACCATCACTTCGTTAACCCTTTTAAGTCAATATTGGTCAAAATAAGGTAGTTGCTTAATTAATGACCGTTAAATAAATGAATTAACAAACCAATAAATATATTAGAGTAAATTACATGATTGGTCCTTGTGGTTTGATGTTCTTAACACTCTGGGTCCATTTTTAAAATAAGTATGGATTTGGCACCTGTGGTTTACATTTTATAACGCTCTGGGTCCATTATTTCTAACTCCAACTAAAAAGTCTGTTAAATGGATTAACTAAGGGGTATTTTAGTCTTTTAGTAGTTTCCTTATTTTTTTATTAATTCATTTATTTTAATTTGAATTTTATATAATATATCTTTATTATATATTTAATATATATATACACACCCAAACCACCTCTTCACCGGCCACCTCTCCAGCCACCCCCTAGCGACCACCTCTCCGGCCACCTGTCCGACCACATCCTAGCGACCACCTCTTTGGCCACCACCACTCCCTAGCGACCTTCTCTCCGGCCACCTCTCCGACCACCCCTAGCGACCACCTCTTTTCAACATAATCTCAGAATAAGCTCCCTTCCATCCTTCTCAACTTCCATATGGATTTCGTCCCTGTTGAACCTTCCAAATGGACCCATCCCTGCATCGCCATCCAGTACCTTCCGAGTTCCAACCACCAAACTCAAGCAAAAAAAATGAACAGATTTCGCAAAACAAAAAAAATTGAAACTCGGATTGAAAGACAGAATTTATTGAAATTGGTGATACATATATGATATAGGATCCAAGATGAACACAAACCACTATCCAATTGAAAGAAATTTGAGCAATAATCGACCGTATGGTGAAGGTCGGCCAACACCCAAATTTCGAGCCGAAAAACCCTAAATCGAACCAACCTACGAAGGGGTGAGGGTGGTGGCGAGTGGTGATGGTTGAGGCAGGTCTGGTGGTGGTGGAGGACGGTAATGGTGGAGACCGATCTGGTGGTGGAGGCCGGCGATGGTGCAGGTGGGTCTGATGGTGGTGCGGGTCGGTGATGGTGGTGGTGGAGGCTGGCGCTGGTGGAAGCGAGTCTGGTGGTGGTGAAGGCCAACGATGGTGGAGGCAGGTCTAGTGGTGGTGTAGGCCGACGATGGTGGAGGTAGATGTCAGCGATGGTAGAGATGGTGGTGGTCGGCGATGGTGGAGGTGGCTCTCGTGGTGATGGATGTCGGCGACGGTAGAGATGGTGGTGGTCGGCGATCGTGGTGGTAGTGGTTGGCAGCGGTGGAGGTGGGCATGGCTAGTGGTGGAAGGAAGTGGAGGTGGGCATGGCTGGTGGTGGGAGGAAGTGGAAGTGGGTGTGGTGGATTAGGGTTTTGTAAGAGTGAAAGTTGGTAAAGTGTTATAAGTAGTTCTTTATTTTATTTTTACATATTAAGTCCCTATACTACTAAAAGACTAAAATACCCCTTAGTTAATCCATTTAACAGACTTTTTTAACGGAGTTAGAAATAATGGACCTAGAGCGTTATAAAATGTAAACCACAGGTGCCAAATCCATACTTATTTTAAAAATGGACCCAGAGTGTTAAGAACATCAAACCACAAGGACCAATCATGTAATTAACTCAATATATTATAATCCTATGAATGTGAGAAAAAAAAAAGTTGACTTGTTAGTTGATGCACAAAAAGTTCAATAAACACCTTTCATGAAACATAAAGGTGCACGAATACTAATAAAGTGGATGGATGGACCCGCCTAGAATCTAATTCCAATGCTTCATGTTTTTCATGTTTTTGTTTTCTCGTCTATATAAACATCGTCTTTGCCTCTCATATTTTCGGCATGATCAACCATTGAATCCAAATACATAATTACAACTCAAATTCTCGATGGCTGCCCACCAACGAGCACCAACCGGTCGACAATTGTTACGCCAACCCCACATTGGTCGCACATTTACGTCACCAACCCTGCACCCTCATCCAACACCATCGACCCCACCACTTTTTACTCCTAGATTTCAAACCACCCTACATCGAAACACGGGTCCCGGAACAGATTACCCAAAAAGTGAGGCAAGCAAAAAATTAGAAACTTCTCAGAAGAAGTTGGATGCTCATAACATTGAAATAGGGATTATAACAATTGAATATGAGAGTAGTGGAACTATGATCACAAATCAGTTGACCCCTTCGGGTAAAAAGACTCACAAACATTTCCAGTGGCGGCCATGTGTCCTTTTCTCAAAGACCGAGAGGATCTCATAAAGTTCAGAGAAAGAGAGAGAAGATTGCAGAGTCATCGTCTTTTGTAGGATTAATAATATGAATGTTCTTTTTACATCACTATAGATGAATTCTTATTCCTTGTTGTATGCTCATTATAAAAAAATCTTTAGTTACATGAATAACACTATATTTATGTCTATGTGTGCATGTGTATTTGATGTGATGAGAAGCTTTATATGCTTGTTAAATAATAAATTAACATACACTCTTTTTTTCGTTATTATGTTTGGGTCCTTTGTTTGGTAATTAATTGGTGTCTCTTTTGCTTGCCACCGTTGGGTTGGTTTGGATATTGAGTTAAAATTAATGGATCATAATGAAGATTTAAAAGTATAAATCCTCAATAAAAATTACTTCTATCTTTAAGAAATTTTTAAGAATAAGTTAATTATTATATTATTAAAATATTATAACAAAATAATTTCATGACGCAGGAAAAACCTAGAGGACGATTACCAAATTTAGCGGATTAAAAAATGCCTTTATTTTTTGTATTTTCCAACGGATTCGTGACAGAAGTCAACAAATATTCGTCAAAGTCAACATTTGATGTATCCGTCGGTGATCCACCAGTGATGATCTAACGGCGATCATGGGCAGAAATTTCTTTCTGTCTATAAACTTGTTCCTAAAGGCGTGTATGTTTTTTCAGTAGCGAGTGAATGTTGTATTTAAGACACCTACTCTTTATAGCATGGGGAATACAAATAAATTTAGTTTCATGCATACAAAACACTGTATATGTTTTTAGGGAAAAAGGAAGTTATGATTTTCTATTATTCCATAGTTGGACACAACACAATACACTTTTTTTTTTAATTTAAACATCAATCAAAGTCTAGTCAGATGTAGCACAAACTATTATTAAGCATCTAATCACCGTCTAACAAAAGACAAACTACTTTCAAAATAATTTTTTTTTCAATGCCATCTTCGAAAGAAAAGACTGAAGCTTGGACATGACAATAGTGACAAGGTATTAGCAAGTTGGTATGTAGATTCAATGGGTATTTCAAACGAATTATTTTGACAACTACTTTATCCGTGACAATGTGAAAATCAATGTCTATATGCTTGGTACGCTCGTGGAACATATGGTTGGCACTTGTTGCAAATAATTTGGGCATTTGCTGTATTGCTTTTGATAAGGAGAAAAATGCCCATAATCCATCAAGGAATCCTGTTTATAAAAAATGTTGCAACTATATATAATATCTCTCGACCAAAATTTAGCTAGTATACTTTGATTGAAAATAAAAGGAGATATTTCTCCAAAATGTATCAAACTATACCCAAAAAGTTATTGTGTCTATCCACCTATTAAAAATGCTTTTTGATGTATCAAACTTTTTTTTTGCTATTGTGTGTATCAAGTGACTTATTGCCGGTTGAACCAGTAAACCATCGCCAGAGACGTCGCCGGAAACCGCCGGAGACCCAGAACCATCTCCAGAGATCACCCGACAATCGTCTCTCCACCGGCAACCATCTCTCGATTCCATCATCGCCGATACCTATCACCATCGAGAACCGTTGCGTTGAGAACCATCTCTGCCGTCGAGAATCACCGCTGCGCCAGTTGAGAACTACCACCCAAAACCACCACCCAGAACCATCGCCACCCATAAGTACCACTGGGAACCACCATCATTGCCGCCCAGAAACCCCACCTAAAACTACCGCCACCCATAAGCACCACCCATAACGACCACTACTACCCATAACCACTACCGCCCATAACCATCATCGAGAACCGTTGCCGCCTCTAACCACCACCCAAAACCACAGCACTCAAGAACCATCATTGCCACCCAAAACCATCGTTGTTTCCGTCAAGAACCACTACCCAGGACCACCACCAATGCTGCCCAGAACCACCACCCAAACGACCACCGAGAACTACCACCTAGAACCACCGCCGCCTAAAATAACCATCGCCGCCTCCCAACACCTTCGGCCATCGTCCAAACTGCAGGTGAGCGCTTGATGACCTTTTGAACCGATCACGATACACACAATAAGAAAAAAAACAAAGTTTGATACATTAAAAAGCATTTTTGGTAGGTGGATACACAATAACTTTTTGGGTATAGTTTGATACATTATGTAAAAGTATCCCTAAATAAATAACACTAAAATACACACATTCCTCACGGAGGTTTCTAGAAAGAATAGGGTTGGCAGCATATACTTCATATGTTTTTTTAGAAGGGTGTCCGAGCCTATGGACCGACTAATCCTTGGCATTCAAGGCTAAGGCATTCCTCTCGGAAAATGTTCACATGTTGCGCATGGAGGGATTCGAACCCAGGTTAGATGCTATGCACCCTCGAAGCCTTATCCATTCCACCACAACACCGATTGACATATACTTTATATGTTAGTACAACCTCATAACTTTTATTCTCAATGTTAAATTATAATTATAGGTGTAATCAAGCCGGAACAGCTCGTAAGCTACTCGAGATTGATTCAAAAAGTAATTGGAATCGACTCGTTGTGAACTGTGTCCAACGAAGCTCGAGCTACTTGATCAGGGTTTCGAGCCAAGTTCGATTTCCAAAATATTCGGCTTGTCAAAGATGGCGAGCATTATCGATCTTATAGTATATTACTATTTTACCATTTTTTGCATGAATAAATTACATTTGTACCTAAGTATATAAGTGAGAAGAAAAAACCTAAATCTATTCCAACTTCCTTACCACTTTCGAGACATACGAACCCTATATTTATTTCCAC
Organism: Centaurea solstitialis; assembly: GCA_030169165.1. NCBI lineage: Eukaryota > Viridiplantae > Streptophyta > Magnoliopsida > Asterales > Asteraceae > Centaurea > Centaurea solstitialis. The sequence continues at coordinate 54,344,208 of CM058042.1, read as the reverse complement.
TTCCTCCCCACTTTCCAATCTATTTATCATTTATTGTAATCATTTTAACCAACAAATGTACATGTCTTGTTGGCTTGTTAGATTTTGTCTTTTAACCTTTTGAACTTGTACTGTTGTAGCAAATTATTAATTATTGCTCAAAAAAGTTGGAAATTAGTTCCGGATTTTGAATTTATCATACGCTATTGATGTATTTTATTTAAATGGACTTTACCCGAGTCGAATCGAACCAAGCTCGAAAGTGTCAAGTATTTATTCGAGTTGAGCTCGAGCTTGAAACTTAAAGCTCAATCGAGCTAGAGTCGTGTCTCGAGCTTCGAGTATTTGAACCAAGTTGAGCTTTACACAGTACCGGCTAGGGATGAGCATATGACACCGAAATCCTAAACCGAACCGAACCCGGACCGGACCGGACCGGTACCGATATATGTTATACGGTACGGTAAATGGTTCTCGAATTTGGCCCTAATCAGTTTCGGTCCAACCGGTTTCGGTACCGGAAAAAACCGGTCCGGACCGGTATAGGAAAACTTACGGTCATTTTCAATTTTTTGTAACAATTCCTTTTTCTAAGCATGATTCTCATTCATTTCCAACCATGATTCTCATTCCTTTCCAACCATGATTCACATAATATAATTCAGGTAATCAAATCAAACTAAACAAACCATCTCAAAAAATCGGTTCCATTAATCATACCCAAAAACCGATTTTTGATTTAAAAATTTGGTTTGTATTTGGTGTCATCAAGTCTACAAAAAGAATACGCTTCCATCAAGTCTTTTTTATTTACTTTGTTGAAGTTTTAGTTTTGTTATAACATTGAAATTCGCACATTCCAAAACTTCTTCTCAAAAATCGTTCCCTACCGGTACTGGAACTGAATTTCGTGGAACCTTACCGGAAACCGAACCGGTGTATACGGTTCAATATTCGGTCCTATAAAAAACATTTTTAAATTTTCAGTCCATACCGATTTCGATTCGATTCGGTTCGAGATTCAGACCGAGCTCATCCCTAGTACCGGCTCGACTTGGCTCAGTTACATCATTAATATTCATAATGTTTCGTCAATTTTGACTCGTCTAAAAAAATTTATATAAATAAAGTAATATTTGACCACCAAATTTAATAGGGAAATCCCACTTAAGGTTTCGTCAAGAGATACTTGACAGCCTATAATGCATTGGTTGATCAATTTTAACTCCTTACAATACTTGACAGCCTATAATGCCTTTGTTTCTTATAAGTTAAAAAAAATCACCAAAATGTCTTTATCCGTGTCATTTCTATCCGATCTTTAGTCTCACCTGCATTTTCAGTAGGACGAGTATTGACCTTTGATTTAGTTAGGGATTGTTTACCAAATTTTTCATTAAGTTCTGTATATATAAATTTGTTTGTCTGGATAAATTGATGTTTCTGTTTACTTTTTCATCTGAATCAACTGTCTTAATGTTAAAAATGACCGTTTTACCTCTAAACATGAATTAATCCATACACATGAAATAACCATAAGTTAATACCAACAAAATAATATATTATTTACTAATAAAACTTATTACAGCTCATTAACTTCTTTTAATTTAAAGAATAAAACTAGATACAATAGTTTATAATCAAAATATTAAATAATAAATTTCTGAAAAGCTACCCACAAACAGAAAAGGTGAAAAGAAAGCTAGCAAGTCCTAGGCCTAATGGAGAATAAATGAAATTAGCTACCAATTCCTTGCATCTTTAGCTTCATCCAAGTACTAGTCCTGATTTAGAAGATGAAGATCGAGTTCGAGAGCCAACTCTTCAAGAAATTATCAAGATCATAGTACGATTTTGACGGAAGGAGAGAAGCGAGAGCGACGACCTGGTGGTGGCTAGTGAGCACTGGCGGAAGGGAAGCAGCGAGGGTGGAGAGATGGCTGAATGGGGACAAGAGCCCTTTTCTTACTGTGCGAATAAGCTGTTGTCTATGCCATTAAGTCATAAGTAAATACCCTTCTATGTCTGTGCGAATAAGCCGATTTCCTTATTAAGCCCATTAAGTTGTTAGTAAACACCCTTAGCCAACATCTATGTTCGAACTCCGTCTTAAATAACCTAGAATTGAACCATCTTTTCATAGTGTTTTTTTTGGATAGTTCTCCAAAATGTATCAAACTATACCCGAAAAATAATTGTGCGCACCTACTAAAAATGTTTTTTGATGTATCAAAATTTTTTTTTTACACATGTTACAAAATGACTTGTAACTTGTTGAGCAGGTAACCTCCACCACCGTCGCCGCCGGGAACCACCGTCGCTGCCGGGAACCATCGTCGCCGCCGGGAACCACCATCACCCCACCTCCACCATCAACGACCGACACCCACCTCCACCGTTGCCGCCACCGGGAACAACCCAGGTTCACAACTGTACCGTCGCCATCACCACCACCAGCACCATCACGGTCACCATCACCATCACCATTGAACCACCGCACATCACCACCACCATCACCATATCGAACCACAACCATCACCATCACCATCACCATCGAATCACCACCATAACCATCGACCCACAGCCACCCAGAACCACGATCCCCACCGCCAAGAACCTCCCGTCGTCGTCACCAACTGCCGGTAACCGGCTGGTAACGATGGTGCATGTCACAATACACATAATAACAAAAAAAGTAAAGTTTGTTATAGCAAAAAACATTTTTGATAGGTAGATACACACAATTGCTTTTCCGGTATAGTTTGATACATTTTGGAGAAATATCCCAATAAAAAGCTATTGCAATATTTAACAAATGTTGGTGTTTGTGTTTAACAACTAAAATCTAAAGAGGCCTCTAAACACAAGAATGTTGATGAAACATACATTTGTTTTGAAAGAATCATTTTAAAGAACTCACATATAATAACTAAAGCATTTAACTTTTGTTCAATGTGTTATGCCCTGCATATCTCACAATGAAGAATCACTGACTCTTTTTGCAATCTTGTTCCTGGAAACAAAAAATAAACATTTTTTGCATTTTAAATGCAAAACTAAACAATAGTCGGTCATACCCATCCATGTATTAGTCAACAAAATATTCACTCTCAATCACGTGGAGTTTCTTATTGGCAATCGCCGTTCTTAATTATCTTCCTATTTATGTTTTTTATCAGATTTTGGCAAAACTCACCACAATAGTTTGGTCATTTGCTTAACATATTTTTGAGAAATAAATCATGAATTTAATATTTCTCGGTGTGAACCTTAGTTATCTACAGTGCCGTGCCTGGAGGGGGGCCGGCCGGGCGTACGCCCAGGGCCCACAAAGAGTAGGGGCCCAAAATTTTATATATATACATATAGTAGTAATAAAAAAATTGTAAATAAAAGTGACACAAATGTTTTGTTATATGATAGGACCTTTTTTTTAGATTATATTAAGGCCCAAAACATAATTAATTACGTTGTCAAAGAAAACATGTAAAAAAAATTTATTGGTCGTTCACTTTATAGTATTCGTTATTGTTTTCTAAGTTTTTATCTAGAGCCAAAGTCTAAAACTACTTAATTGATAGTTTTTTGATATATTTAGTATTAAATTGGTTTTATAACACCTAAAATATCTAAGCTTCATAATAAAATACTTTATAAGACTTAAGTTTATAGAAACATACCGAAAACGTCTGATCTAAAAGTGTTATAATATGTTTTTAGGACATTTTTTTTTTGACATTTTACAAGTTTTTACAGATGTTTTTAAACAAATTGTCATATTAACTAATATTTATGACACTATTTGAAAAATTATCATATAATCACAAGTGTCCCATAAAATTGTTGGGTTCTCTCAAACATGTCCTATAAAATAGCTAATAAAACCCTTTTACTTTAAAAATGTACTAAAAAGATTGTTAAGATGTCTAAATGTCCTATAAACCTATTACAATGCTATCAAATAAGACGTTTTGTAGGTTGACCGTATAAGTTGTCTTTATGCGTACACTTCGATATTTTAAACATATCTTATAAATCCATCTTTTTATCATATGATGTCTTTTATGTGAAACTAATGGCGATGCTATGTAAAAATGATATAGTAGATAATATTAATTAAAAAATAGTTAATGATTGATTAATGATTATATGTCTGAAAATACTCGGAGAATGGTTTTATATGAACTAGTATATTTAAAATTGGGTTTACTTCACGAAAGTGTATCCAACTTGTCATGAAAAGCTATTGTATGTATTGTACTTCGATTTTTACCATTTGGCGTATAGAAGTTTAAGAAATGGTTATTGTATATTTGTATGTATCCAACTTTATCAAAACCTACTATTTAATGTATCCAACTTATCACGAAAGTGTATCCAACTTGTCATGAAATACATTAAATGGTAAGTTTTGATAGTTTTGATACGTCAAACGGTAAAAATAGAAGTACAGTACATAATATAAATTTTTGTGACAAGTTGGATACACTTTCGCGAAATAAACCCATTTAAAATTCAAGAGTATGTTACTTTTTAATTATAAAGACGATATATTAAAGTCCTTTTTCGCACTTAGTGAGGGCCCTTTTTAACATCTCGCCCAGGGCCTATAAAATGTTAGGAACGACGCTGGTTATCTAGTAGTTAAAGGAATAACACCATGATATTGATAACCTTTGGACTATTAACAAGTAATAAACTTTGATGATTTCAATTATGTTTGGTTACTCCTGAGTCCAAGACCCAAAAATACACGATTTACATATTTCCATATACAACACCAATTTTCCTCGAGATTGTTCCTATAAGTGGTTAACACGAAATGTTCATTAGGCCACTCACAACATCTTTAACTCCATGAATATTTTTATCGTTAAGAATATTTTCATTGTCAAAGCTCTCGAGTAACTAGAATCATACACTAGCCCTAGGAATATCGTTTCAAAATTCTCCATTAAAATACACAAGTTATAAAATAAATTATAAGATTTAAATTTTGGTTCTTGTTCTCTCCGGTGTAAAAGTGTTTGTAAAGTTTTACATTAAGTTGTGTTCTACATATACAAACTCGTTTTCGCTAATACAAACTATAATGTCATACTCATATAATTGAATTACAAAAACATTGCGTTTTAATTTATTTTTTTATCATGGAGATCGAGGTGGGCTCGTATTTTAACATGTTAAACATAGGATTTTGCATATGTATTTGGGCTCACTACAAGAAATTACACATAGAACGACAAACGCTATATATAGCGACAACTCACAATTCCTGCTGTAGGTAATATAAAATATCTTTTTTACATATTATTGGTAGTTAGGTTCAAACTTTACACATTATAGTGACAATATGTATGCCATGGTTTACAGAGCTACAACCACGAGCCAATTGTGACAAACTCAATAGCGACAAGTGTCATTGCTACATCATTAGCGATGATCAATGGAGCATCACCACAACTTTTTTTATCTCAAAAGAATAGATTTGTTGTAGCGGCTTTAGATTTCTTGAATGTTCATTTGAGGTGGGGTCTTCTTTTGAAAATTTGACTTTCTTCTCTTTCAAGTTTGTATTAACGATTATCTTGGTGGGTTTTTTTTATCTCTTTATGTGATGGTTTTAACTTCGTTCACCCTATCCCCTTTTAAGTCAATATTGGTTAAACTAAGGTAGTTGCTTAATTAATGACTGTGTTAGATAAATGAATTAACAAAGCAAAAAATATATTATAATCCTATGAACGTGAGAAAAAAAAAAGTTGACTTGTTAGTTGATGCACAAAAAGTTCAATAAACACCTTTCATGAAACATAAAGGTGCACGAATACTAATAAAGTGGGTGGATGGACCCTTCTGGTGCTCAAGTGGTTCCGTTTTTGTTTTTGTTGTCGATGTTTCTTGCTTTCTTGTCGTTTCTTTCTGGTGTTTGTTCTCCTACTAGCACCTTGGTAGTTTATTAAATTGTTGCTTTTCAAAAAAAAATCTAGTAGTCAAAGGAATAACACCATGATATTGATAACCTTTGGAGTAATAAACTTTGATGATTTCAATTATGTTTGTTTACTCCTGAGTCCAAGACCCAAAAATACACGATTTACATATTTCCATATAAACTAAATATCAAAACATGACACATACAACGACCAATTTTCCTCGAGATTGTTCCTGTTCCTATAAGTGGTTAACACGAGATGTTCGATAGGCCACTCACAACATCTTAACTCCATGAATATTTTTATCGTTAAGAATATTTTCGTTGTCAAAGCTCTCGAGTAACTAGCATCATACACTAGCCCTAGGAATGTGGTTTCAAAATTCTCCATTAAAATACACAAGTTATAAAATACACTATAAATTTTGGTTCTTGTTCTCTCCGGTGTAAAAGTGTTTGTAATTTTTACATTAAGTTGTGTTCTACATTTACAAACTCGTTTTCGTTAATACAAACTATAATCTCATACTCATATAATTGAATTACAAAAACATTGCGTTTATTTCCTTTTTTTATCATGGAGATCGAGGTGGATTTTGCATATGTATTTGGGCTCACTACAAGAAATTACACATAGAACGACAAACGCTATATATAGCGACAACTCGCAATTCTCGCTGTAGGTAATATAAAATATCTTTTTTACACATTATTGATAGTTAGGTTCAAACTTTACACATTATAGTGACAATATGTATGCCATGGTATACAGAGCTACAATCACGAGCCAATTGTGAAAAACTCAATAGCGACCAGTGTCATTGCTACATCATTAGCGACGATCAATGGAGCATCACGACAACTTTTGTTATCTCAAAATGATAGATTTTTTGTAGCGGCTTTAGATTTCTTGAATTTTCATTTGAGGTGGGGTATTCTTTTGAAAATTTTACTTTCTTCTCTTTCAAGTTGAATTTCTATTAACGATTATCTTGTGGGTTCTTTTTTTTTTCTCTCTATGTGATGGTTTTAACTTCGTTCACCCTATATTGGTGTCAAGGGTGAATTTAGGAAGGGTTTAGGTAGGTCCGAGGACCTACCTAATTTTTGTATTTTTGTTAGAAGTTATACAGAAAAATTTTTGGAACCTACCTAAATTTTTTTAGGGGAACTACCTTGAGTTTTATTTAGCAGTATAAGGCAATTGAAACCAAAGACAGTGTGGTGGATAACAACCCTTTTTACATATGGTAGGTCTTAGGTTCGAATCTCTCAATTCCCCAAAAGTTGTTATTTTTAAAATTTTATTTTTGTTTAGGCCCAACAATTTTAAGTCTGGCCCACATACCCAAAAAATAAAACACAACCTAATCTCTTGATAACGAAAAAGCACATGTCCGAATATTCATCAATTTCGACTTCAACCAATCGACCTTCAACCTCCAATCTGAACAAATCGAACAATTATATTTCGCAATAATCTTTCCGAAGGTTTATCTTCTCTTCAAACTTGCCTAGATCTTACCCATTGCAACATCAAGTATGGAACGTGCATTTTCAGCATTGAAGTTGATAAAGACGGTTACTCGCAACAAAACTGGTGATCAATTTTTGAGTGATTATTTAGCTTCGTATACTGAGAAAGTTATTTTACAACGTATTAATAAGATACGATTATGTAAATATTTCAAGGTATAAGACCTTGTTGAGTACAATTGTAAAAACTTTAAAATATCACTATTGAGTAAATATTTGATTTTTAATTTTAATGACCCGACCCGACCCGACCCGATTAAAGTATGGTTCACATTTTCTTTTTTTTATCCCAGCTAAACTTAGTAGGAACCATGTGGATTTATGTTCTAGATTCGCCACCGATTGGTGTTCCTCTATATTGTACCTTACTTCTCTCTTTTAAGTCAATATTGGTCAAAGTAAGGTAGTTGCTTAATTAATGCCCTTTATTAAAACCATCACTTCGTTCACCCTTTTAAATCAATATTGGTCAAAGTAAGGTAGTGTTAAATAAATGAATTAACAAACCAAAAATATATTATAATCCTATAAACGTGAGAAAAAAAATTACTTGTTAGTTGATGCACAAAAAGTTCAATAACACCTTTCATGAAACATAAAGGTGCACGAATACTAATAAAGTGGATGGATGGACCCTCCAAGAATCTAATTCCAATGCTTCATGTTTTTCATGTTTTTGTTTTCTCGTCTATATAAACATCGTCTTTGCCTCTCCTATTTTCGGCATCAATCAACCATTGAATCCTAATACATAATTACAACTCAAATTCTCGATGGCTGCCAACCAAGGAGCACCAACCGGTCGACAATTGTTAGCCTACCCCACATTGATCGCACATTTACATCACCAACCCTGCACCCTCATCCAACACCATCGACCCCACCACTTTTTACTCCTAGATTTCAAACCACCCTACATCGAAACATGGGTCCCGGAACAAATTACCCAAAAAGTGAGGCAAGCAAAAAATTAGAAACTTCTCAGAAGAAGTTGGATGCTCATAACACTGAAATAGGGATTATAACAATTGAATATGAGAGCAGTGGAACTATGATCACAAATCAGTTGACCCCTTCGGGCAAAAAGACTCACAAACATTCCGAGTGGCGGCCATGTGTCCTTTTCTCAAAGACCGAGAGGATCTCATAAAGTTCAAAGAAAGAGAGAGAAGATTGCAGAGTCATCGTCTTTTGTAGGATTAATAATATGAATGTTCTTTTTACATCACTATAGATGAATTCTTATTCCTTGTTGCATGGTCATTATAAAAAATGTTTAGTTACATGAATAACACTATATTTATGTATATATTGCATGTGTATTTGATGTGATGAGAAGCTTTATGTGCTTGTTAAATAATAAATTAACATACAATCTTTTTTTCGTTATTATGTTTGAGTCCTTTGTTTGGTAATTAATTGGTGTCTCTTTTGCATGCCACCGTTGGGTTGGTTTGGATATTGAGTTAAAATTAAGGATCATAATGAAGATTTAAAAGTATAAATCTTCAATAAAAATTACTTCTATCTTTAAGAAATTTTTTAAAAAATAAGTTAATTATTAAAATTTTTAGAATATTAAAACAAAATGATTTGATAACCAGGAAAAACCTAGAGGACCCAGGAAAAAAACCCGCGGTCGACAAAAAGGGGGTAACCGACGTTTTCACTATGTAACACCAATAAGGGGTGATGTCCTTAGAGTTACAGTGTAGACGTAAAATTACAATGAATTAAAAAGATTTAT